>SEMN01000258.1:142500-748978 GCA_005408345.1 Macquaria australasica
CTTGAAGATACACCTGCCACACACAACTCATTCCCTCCAAGTAGCCTATTTGCAGGACAGCACAGAGAATGACAAGTACACTATGATGGGAGTTGTGTTGCCTTGAGAATACAAATTCTCAGGTGTGACTGACAAATGCAGGACAATTTGCTGTGCTCATTTATGCTTCCATTTGCAGTATGAAATCTGGATGTAAACTCGGCAACTGGCCCAGGATGGATGGACCCAACAATCACAATGTGCGTCTATCCCTTTAGGTTACCCACCTTCTGCAAAACAGAGTTGACACTCTTAGCCTAACACACTGAATGTATGACTAATGGCTTACAGTTGCATCATGTATCACAACCACCACTACCATCATGTCAGTGGCCAAGAATAGCATGTGCATAAATAATGGCTGAAAATACAGAAACAGAAAACAGAATAGACACCTGTGCTGTGTTCAGTCATGTTTTAAGAAAGTGAATACCTGTAGTCTGATTAGGTAGGAGCTACAATAAGATATTTACACTGACCCATGCTCTTAAGCATGCACTTTAAAACAGCGAGTCATAATTATCTTTTCTTTTGAAAGCATCATTGTGTAACAATTTATCGGTCCCCATCTGGTGTTACAACAGCTATGTGAAGCTATGTGCTACATACAAACATGTACCACATGTCTTTACATATACAAAGCAAATACTAGTAACACAGTCAACAATACAACAAATTCTTTAATACACATTTCAACCAATCGGTCACTGTCGTCACATCCAATTCAAAATACTTGACAACACATTTTCCACACACAGTTGTTGTACCAGACAGGATTATGTTTTGGTCTAAACAGTATCTCAGTCAATTCAGCTTTTATATAACAAATTTTATAAGAGGCTGGTGGATTTATTCCCCTGAGCAAACAGTAGTATATATTAGAGCTTTATTTTAGGTTGTGGAACAGCTGTCTTATTCATCGTCACTTGTCGGCTTTTATGGTGGTGCTCTTCTCTGAAAAAGGTTATGCTTGAAAAAAGACAGCTTGGGCATGTCAACACACATGCAGTACTTCTGAGGGCGCTTATAGGCAGGACTGTCATAGTGGGGGGAATAGAGGAACAATTTTCCCAATGCCCCAACATATGGAGAGCCCTCAAGAAGCCTAGAATTAAAAGTTTTTTATCTGCAATTTGTCATTATTAGAGTAATAATTAAATACCATCATTAGCAATGGCTGATTTTTTATGTCTAAAACAATACTGGATTTAACGTAGGGGTCACTGAGACTGCAAAGGCACAGATTTTGTGCTACACCCCTGGTTATAGGACTAAAATCTGCCTGTCCTCCTCTTTCAGGACATTCTGTAATGTACCTTATCCAGTGTACATGCAGTGCAGTACCAGTAGACAGAAACTAAGGCTACTGGGACTGCTATTGGGAATAGAGAAATAATCGAGAAATAAGCTGTGACAAGCTTCAGAGCTCAGTGGAAAAGTTGGAGTGTGCTGTCCTGAAATGCCTCCTCGTGTTGTACTCTTACTTTCATACAGGGTTAGGCTAACTCTGACTGCACAATGAACACACACGCCCAGACACAAATAAAATCTCCTCAGTCCACTGATTCTTAAAATTATTCTTTTCACTGTGATTTGTAGAGCATCACATACAGGGAGAGAACTGTTTTGGATGCAAGTTACAAATGGGAACAATTTATTCTGTTATTTGTGAGAAATAGCTCAAACTGCACAGATTTAAAGGATAGCTAAGTGAATCAGTATAGAAAACCATGAACTACGGAAAGTTGGTGTAAAATGTTAAATGCCCCCCCCCCCCCCAAATTTCAATAACACCCCTTAAGATAAGCAGCATTTCACTTTCTGTTACACCTTTGCCCACAGCCAGCATCACCCCTGGAGGTCAAAAACCACCAGATTACAAGTTGTACATTTGGTCACAATCAGCCTTTCATAGTTTATATTGCCAAATAGTGGAATCTATCTTCAGTGGGTGTGTGTCACATGACCTGACTGCATACTTTTAGGGCCAGTTTTCATGCATTGATGATGTGTCTCGCCTTACCTGTAAAGAGCTAGAGAGATACAAAGGTAAGATAATTATCTGTGTGTGACTCCTATACTGTCACTGCTCAGGTCTTCACTTGCTCAAGGTAAACCTGGGGCTCCAAGTGCTGCAGACTGCATTATATCAAACTCAACAAAGGTGCTTTTCTCTGTGCTGGTAGTTCATCTGGGCATGATACCAGTGTTTCAGTGGACTGTTACATTATATGCAAGCTCCTCAGGCTAGCCTTTAGCTCGTCTTCACTCAGATGATTTTTATGAGCACAAGAAAATACTAAGCAGAGCAATTGTGTATAACCTGGTCATAGTATTATGTTAGAGTTTAGCCTCGAGGTTTGGAAGTCTACTCCAGGACTTCCCTGTCCTGTCAGGGGCAGAGTATTACGTGTGTGTGTGTGTGTGTGTGTGTGTGTGTGTGTGTGTGTGTGTGCGTGAGTCTCTGCAAGTGTTTTCCTCAGCATGCAGTCAGGCGTGGGCAAGTGCGTGTGTACGCCAGTGGCCAAACAGTAACATGTTGACCATATCAACATAATTCATCCTCAGAGATATTATCTGCCTTCATATTCTACAGGAAGAGCAGCAAACCTCAGTACACAGAGAGCAAGCATGATGGAGAGAGATACATAGAGAGAAATCACACAACACTGCGAGAAACCACAGAAATTCTCTTTGCTTTACCCTGCTTTAAAATTAACACAAGCAATGGCAGTTCATCAATACAAAAAAAAAACATCTCAGAAGAATGCAACAAGGCGCAAAGAAATCATCTGAAGCTGAAGAGAGAAGAGAGGAGAAAAATTGAGACAGTTGGGAAGAGGAGAGGAGACAAGGAGAGGAGAGAAGAGGAGAGGAGATTAAGTGTAGTAGAGGCAGAGCTGCAGAAACTGTTCATGTTGGAGGCAGGGCCAGGCCTGGAGTTCATTAACCCCCCAGGCAAGGCCCTGTCTCCTGGGTTGGTGCCAGTCCCAAAGACCCCTGAATGCCAAGTAGTTCCATCAGCCTGGAACTAATGGAGCTCAGTGCCTGGGGCTTAGCAGGAAGACCCACAATGTAAGGAGGCACACACACACACCTAATTTTAATGTATAAACATGCTAAATAAATAAAACAGACATGATCATAATCATAATCATTACATCAGTTTTTCTCTAAACAGTTTATTGCTAGAGACCCGAGGTGTATTGGAGTGTTTTTTTATTCACAGTATGCTGGATGCAAGTGATAGCAAGTAATGTTGTGTTTTCCTGTTTGGCCTCATGATGGCCCTGTTGTCTCACTGTTTTATGAATAAATAAGATGTGATGATGAAAAAGTTTGTTTATATTAGCTCATTGTGACAGTAACACGATGCTGCAGCACATGGGTATCAGGTTTAGTACAGGGCAGCAGTTACTTTGATATTGGAGGGTTTTTGAATACAGTAGCTCTGGAAATGAAGATGTACCTGAGGCAACTTATGATGACAAATTTGGTTTTGTGCCATTTACGAGTCATATAATTTAAAAGCAGGACTGGAGCATAAGAATGACAAAGCTAGCTCAGACGACATGAGCTCTAAATTGGACATCGGTCAATACACCATCCTAGTAGCGGCCCTAAGATAAGTTAGGAATGATGAGGGACCTCATAGTTATATAGGCGTACCGGACCTTCGTCGTCATGGTAACAATTACAAACACGTGGTTAATGTTGTGAAGCGGTTGCAGTTTGGTTAGGTTTAGGCACCAAAACTATTTGGTTAGGTTTAGGAAAAGATCATGGTTTGGGTTAAAATAAAAATTACATATGTACGTAAGTTAAAATAAGTCAGCGTTGACTTTTGGTATCACGAACAGCGCTCTCCTGGGTGAAAGTCCTGTCTTGTGTTACTCATCCATTCACCCCAGCCTCCTCCCTACGTGGACTTTGTCGATCTTTTTAGGTTGCCGCCTAACAATAAACAAAAATATTGGTCGTAATAAGCTTCTTGCACAGACGACCTATGCGGTCGTATTTTTGGGGAGGACAGTCTCTTTAAAAAATATATAAAATAATTGAAACAAATATAAAAATGTAAGATCAAAAATAACATTTTCACATTAGTATGGTAAGGATATTCTGCCTTTTTTTGTGCCGTATTGTTTTACTGGGCTGCTTTTTGAGAATATTTGCCTCTCTTGTTTTGCCTTATTGTTTGTGTAATTATTTACAGTTTTACAAAAAAAAACAGTTTTAATTTGACATAAGCTGCAAGAATATCAATCTTCAAAACTAATATTAGACTAACCTTTTTCAAGAGAATAAATCATCCAGTGTATCCACATAAAACTGTCACTGGGAAATAGTCAGGTTACATGCAACACATGTAAGCAGGGTGTTTATCCTACCAGACCTGAACACACCCAGTTATGAGGCTGTGGTCTGCAGAACAGCAGGCTTTAGCCTTCCCTCTTCCAAACAAGATTAATTGTGAAGCTGTTCTTTCAGGTAAGTGTTCGGGTAAATCTTATGGATACAGTTTAGGGAAGTTAATTTGACTCCAAATTAAATTTCAGTCCTCAAAAACATAAAAGGACCAAAAGTGTGCATATGTGTGTGCGCTGTGAAAAGCTCTCATTTGCATTGGTGGAGCAATGACTGGGCTTGTAATTAGCAGCAGTGATTAACTGGTAAGTAGAGAGGGGACAATATAGAAGAGGGTAGACAAGGGAGTCACATATTAAAGAAAAAAATAAAGAATAGTCAAATATGAAGTGAGTGAGAGAGGAAAAGAAACAAAGGGGGAGAGAGAGACAACTGAAGAGAGAGGACAGAGGTGGAGCAAAGGTGAGAGAGGAAAGCCTGAGAGAGTGTGTGTGTGTGTGTGTGTGTGTATTTGTGTGGATATCTGTGGCTGGCCTGGCGGCTGTGTTGTGAATGTTAAGCAGAACAGTGTGGGGCAGTGGCGTCCAGGCCTGGTGATTAATGTTGACACAGTAAGAAGAGGCCAGCCTGTTGACATCCATTACTGCTCTCTGCTTAACAAGGCCGAGGCCACAGAGACACCCACCACGTCAGGCCAAGCACACACGTACAGGAACATGCGCGCACACGCACACACACACACATACACACTAAGGCAAATGCTCACGCCGGCACTGTATACCTAGGAATTACATTCATGTTAGACAATTCAGCTGCACAGGATTTATATCCAGAGCCAAGATTCAGTGCCACAGTGGGAGATAGTGTGTCCTTTACAGCAAGATGGAAAGTACAGGTGTGGAGGTTAAGGTGGTATAGGGCAGTGGGCTCTTACTCCAGACACCTGAGTTCACATCCCTTGTCAGACCATCAGATATTGTAACCATGACCACTGTCTTTTATTAATGTGAAGCAAGAGTTTTAGCTGCCTAAACTTAGAGGAAAATTCCAGTTTATTCTAACATCTTATATTTCTGTTTTGGTCGTCATTTCTATCAGTTATGATAGCAATGTACTGACCAGGTTAGTTGCTGAGATCTGTGAACACAGTGATACCACTCAAAAGTAGTACAACAGGTTGAAGGTCTATGTACAAAGTTGAAGCAGGAAGTGGGTCTGTAAACTGTGACGGATGTTAAATTAGTCATATCCTGATATTAATGATATTGTGAGGTGGTGACTACATACAGCAGCAAAAAGCATGGCTTAAAGTGAGAGTAACTGTGAAGTTGGTTCCAAACAAGGGAGCAACTTCTGTATGGAATCAGATTTGTGTCAATATAATCACACAAAACTTCTTAAATATGAAACAAAAATAAAAACAAATGTCATCATAAAATGTAACTTGCAAACAAATTATTTGTGTAATTGTGTAAACTATTGGTCTTTTACTTTTTTGATGATTTGTCCTTTTGTATTACAGCTCCCTTCTTTCTCACTGATCAGCCTTTTGCCCTCACTGTCGGCTTTGCAGTTACACTGCCAGCTCTCTCGTTTGCGCTGCCTGACTTGTGTAGGCAGGTTTTTTCCGGGGTGCGTACCCATTGACTAATGAGTTTTTGAGTGACAGCTCAGTGCACTGAATGGTGACATTATTACTGATAAATTATGGTAAAACTAAACGAAAATAAGAATAAAATAATACTCCGCTTGTATGAAACCAGAATTTTGCTTTTAACACACTGTAGTTGTCCTGTACAGGTTTTGAATGAATAAATACGTTAAAACATTTTTTTCATTGATACATTGTCAATGAAAGTAAACCAGTGCAGAAACATAACTAAATTTCTCATACATATGCAAAACTGCAATACATTTTCTCCTTGCTACTGACATAGAGCTGAGAAGATTCAAATATATGGATTGAATGCTGAGCATACACACAATTTTCACAAATACACACACACACTCACACACACAAACACTGATACACACACCTCTTCTCTCTTACCATTCATCTGCACTGCCATCCACTCTATCTGCCGCCATGGACCCAGCATGGGGTCCAATAGGTCTTTGATTGCTCTAAGTATATCAGACTCTCTCTCTTTCTCTCTCTCTGCCTTCAGCCCCTTTGTGTCACCTCAGACAGAGAGTATGTGCTTGAAAATTACTGTCTGCTGGATGGCATCGCTGACAACTGCCGAGTCCCTGAAACTCGGCAGCGAAGGCAGCTGCTCCTCTCACAATTACACTGGTCTGTGACACACTGGCTCTTCTCTTTTTTTTCTTCCACGCCACCCTCTCATTATCACAAAACCCTATCTGGTCTTTGAAGGAGGCCCAGTGAGAAAGGCAGCCTCCCACATCCACCTCCCACTCCGACTCTGACAGAAGCTGACTCTCAATCAGCTGCGGAGAAGCTGAGGGCTTTTAAACCCGAACCTGCAGCCACTTCAAAGGGCCCCGGACCCCCCTTCTTTAGAAAGGAGCTAAAGTAGCGTTAACACTGAAGCAAATGTGACTAGAAGTCAATTACCTGCTGGAGAGTGGTAATGGAGATGATTGTGAAAGCGGGCTGAGTCCTGTGGTGGGTTACACTATTATAAAAGCTGGGTGCTTTGTCCTTGTCTGTTCAGACTGTGGGCCTAAATAAGGAGGAGTGGGAAAGACTGTTTGCCAAACCTCAGAGTTTATAGGAAATGTATGAATGAAACTGAGGGCTATCAGCAGTAATAATGCACAAGAACTTTTTTCCTTCTTTTTTCCAAGGGAGAAAAGGTGAACTAGTCATGCTCTTCAAATCTTGCCATCAGTCCAGACAGAGTCAGGTTTCAAAACCTTTTGCATTTATAAGTTTTGTTCCACTAGCATTCTGATGGCAGCTCAGTCCACAGCACTTTCATCTTTCTTTCAGAGGTCTTTGATGTCATTACAAGAAATTAATCAGGAATTATCACTAATAACCCCAACAGGCAACAGGATTTACTTACAGACGTCACATTACAATCACAGACACATACAGTTCATATCATCAAGGACATATCAAGAGCAGAGTTGATATTCTCATCATCAATCAAGTGATCCTAAGCTTTAAACATCAATATGTAAAAAAACAAAACGCAAAAAAAAAAAAAAAATTTAGAGAAAATGAAAGGAAAGAGAGGAGAGAGGGGAAGAAGAAAAGTGAGACAAAAGGAACTACCGAGAGGCCCAGTTGGCCTTTCAAAGATTTTTGATCTCAATTTGTCCTCTAAGACTTCTCTTCTGCAATTCTCAAGTTCACTCAAAACACAAACAGGAAGCCAAACTTTTTGGGGAGTGCTCATTAAGCCAGTTGGTTTGGAAAGATAGATTTGTTTGAGTGAATTTGTGTTTGTGTGCGTGTGTGCGTGTGTGTGTGTGTGTGTGTGTGTGTGTGTGTGTAGATGGATGCATTGCCTTGGATATAGGTGTGATTAAATAGGCCTGTGAGTGCAAGCCTCTGTTGCTCTGACCACTCCATGCCGACACAGTCCCATCAATAGGATGCTTCGGTATAATTGATCTCTCTCTCTCTCTTTCTCTTTCCCCCGTGCTCTCTCTGTCTCTAGTCAACCCCCCCACCTACACACACATACCTTGCTACCATTTGCCATTGACCACCCAGGCCCAGCCAGATTGATAGCAAAACAGTGGGATGTGACCACTCGTTGCTCTTGAATATTTGCCTCGCACAGTATCCTATTGACCTACACACTGCAATAATTTCCTCCTGACCCTGTGGGGTTGACATGAAGCCCGAGCTGTCACTGCTTGATGCTGCAAACCCACTGGCCCCCCACATAGACAGTGTTTACCACATGTAACATAAAGGGACACTAGACTGCCGGGAGACTTCCTATGATGCACTGAGCTCCTCTCTCCTCTCTCCTCCTCTTCCTCTCTATCTGTACGCCCTCATATCCCATCAATGCTTGTTACTAACTCAACTTCTTCCCGTAGTTGTGTGCTTTCTCTCCTTTCTCTCTCTCTCTCTCTCCTTCTGTTGCTTTCTGCAGGTATTTCTACCTCCGCAGCTGTAGAGTCTGGATCTGTGGTTGCAGCCACCTGCTATTACTGTTATTGCTCTTATTATTAGTATTACTATTATTATATTGTTATTAGTATTATTTCTGTTAATATTAACATCAATACCATTACCACAACTATTACTTTACATCTCTATGTGGAACTGTATTGTGTTGCTGTATGTTCTCTTTCCTCCTGCTCTCTCTCTCCTGCTCCCCCCCTCCCCCTTCAACCCAACCGGTCGAACCACCCAGAGCCTGGTTCTGCTCGAGGTTTCTATCTGTTAAAAGGGAGTTTTTCCTTGCCACTGTTGCCTAGTGCTTGCTCATGGTGGGAGTTGTTGTAAATATAAAGAGTCGGTCTAGACCTGCTCTATACAAAAAGTGCCCTGAGATAACTTTGTTATGATCTGGCGCTATATAAATAAAACTGAAATTGAAATTGAAATTATTCCAGTTTGGTTGAAGCAAAACTTTATAAAAAAGGACTTCTGTTTTTTGTCTGACAAGAAATTTCTTCTTATAGGCAGTTTTTATGTTAGAGCATTTCACTTGTTTCAAGGTTTTTAGTCTTCAAGTACTTAATAAGATACTATAACTTGTTACTGAGGTTTTATTACTAGTTCTGAGTAATTTATTAATTAATTTGAAGGTGGGGTAGGCAGTTTTCTTTTGGCATCATTGCCATATTATACACATATTATACAATATAGCCTTATTTCCAGACAATAGCGCTAAATTTAAGCACAATTCCAAGCACAATTAGCTTAAATTTTGGCATTTTGTCTAGTTTTAAGGCCCATTACGGTCTTTCAGTGGCTAGACTGTTTTGCTAGTTCTAAGAATTCTAGCCAAGCAAAATTGACTTACCCCATTGACAATTTCATTATATTTAAGAATATTTGGCTTCTTTCTAGTGGGGCGGTTTTTTCAGTGTGGGTGCTGTGTGGGTGTTAGGTAAAGTTAATCAAATTGAATGATTCCAAATCTCTTCCTCCATAACTATCCCAACCAAAGCAGACATTTTACCCCATGCCTTTGATATGATTTAGTCCCTAAGCCCTCGCTATCCGTGGTCCAGAGCCGCCGTCTTCCATAAAGCCAAAGTCCTGTCTGGGACTCACATCTCCTCCTCGTCTGTGGTCTGATAGTATCGATTGCCCATTTGGAGCCAGGGAACTCCAAAGAGACAGACATAATTACAAGGGGATAAGGCAATCTACTGCAATTAACCACTCCTCCCCTGGCAGCCTCGGCCGTGGACCATCTCTCATCCTGCACAGGAAATAAATTACCTCAGCCCGACCACCGACATCACAGCCACTGAAATATAGGAACAATTAAACAGGAATTAATTCTAATTCATGCAGCCCCTATCACTAAAGGGACATATTTCAACCACGGTATTAAAAAACTATTACACGAAATTAATTGTAAACCACAGTTTCTTTGATCCGCATAATAAATCACTGGTTCTTTCATAAAGAGCTGGGAAGAGATAAGTTTAACACCGTTGTCAGACATTTTGTAAGGTTGGAGGGTCGTTCTGAAAGGCGCTTTGTGGCGAAGGTTTTTCATTAGGATAAATAAATCTTGTCATGGAGTTTAGTGTGTGGCCTTATTTAAATGTCATTTGCAGTTTTATGTTGCAGGAACTATTTTAGCCACCATAGAGCGTATATAACTTACAATGCAAATAGATAGCGAGTCTGAAAGAGCCGTTCTATGAAACTTTAAATAGCAGATATAGTAAATAGCTAGTATAGATAGTTACTCGCCATAAGTCTGGTCAGAATTACAACTGTCAGGAATGAGCACAGGGAGCGTCTCCCGCTGATCCATTCAACAGAATGGGAAACAGACTGAGGAATTATTCATTACAGCCGACTGCAGCATCATCACTTCTCACACTTGCCTTGTTTATGTCGGAATTTACAATTTCAGCCAATTTTACACCAGATTACCGCAACGTCAGGCCTCCATTTTTCTCCCTGTGGACCATTTTCATAATTTTCCTGTCTCTCAAAAAGGTTAAAAAAAGGGAACTTTCAAGGCAGTTTGTTTCTCCGCTTTGAGCTCTCTTGGTTCTTTGTTGCCTTGTAAGGGCTGAAAACAACTCAGAACTTTTTTTAGGAGAATTTTAATAAGCATACGGTCACCCTGCAGGTAATTAGCTGGGGGATGAAGAGGAGCTGCCGGCTTGGATTCAGCTCTCATTTGAACTGCTGTTGTGTTGTACAGCTTGAGAGGGCTGTGTTGAAAGCAAGAGCCTCTAGCCAGCCTTTGGGTAGAGAAGCTCGGCACATTGAAAAGCTCCATGTTCTCAGTCTCCGCTAAACAACCTCATAGCATCAAATAGCATTTCAAATCCATTTGTTTCATTCCTATTCTGTGGGGAATGCCCCCCCTTTTTCTCAGCGCCCTTCCCTTACTCTCCTTTCTTTCTGGTGCCACACAGAAATCAGGGCTATTCCCAAATTGTCCTGCTCATTTTTTCTCACTTTTTCCACCAGAATTGGAGTTTGATACAGTATGTTTGTGAAATCGTGATTGGGAAAAATGCTCCAACAACAACATACATATTCCTCAGAGCTGGCTCTGACATTTCACCAGCATCAGAAGTGGATTGAAAAAAAAAAGGTTTTTCTGTTCCTTTCACTATCTTCTGGAGAGGGACACATTCATTTGGGCTGTTTCTGACCAGCAGTACAAAGTCCAAATACTCTCATAATGTGTATGAAAAGAGTGCAGTCATGTGACATATTGACTGAGAGCCATGCGGCTCTCAAACCACAGCTACTGATCACAGCCAAAACTGTATGCCATTGATTCTACATTTATATTATGACATAAAATCAGTATTCAGGTTTTCTTTTCTCAATATGTTTTCTTGTCAGAGTGGAGAAGCTTTTGAAACAGAAATAATCACACTAGAGCTCTCATTTAACCCAGGATGTTACTAACATAACAGAACAACCACAAATAAAGGCATTGAAATATCTAAACGATACAAAGTATGAGCCATATCGGACCTCTGGGTTAAAGGAACTCTTTGGACTCTTACATCAGCTGTCAAAAAGCCCTCACTGTATTCCATGAAAACAGTAGGGCCCAGTATTTTGATGCCAGTGTTGTTCAAGTGTTGTTGACTTGTACAATGGCACTAATGGAAACTAACTTTAAAGGTGGGTTTGACTAAAATGAATTTGTTGCCAGGGTTGTCTGTGTACCAGCCATATAAAGTACATAGCCCATCTGGTAGGGTTTAATAATCATACAGTGGCCTTAAAAATATTCTCTTATCTAATTTCTAATGTGAATTCATCCAACTTCAACTTTGCTATTTAGTTATCAGATTATATTTAGTGACATTTTTACTGTACTTCAACAGTGGACTTAAATAACAGCAATATATTTGTAATATTATTCAATTAGTAAATCAGTACATCATATTGAACATATCAAGGCCAGTATTGCCTTCTCTCAAGGCACTAAGACAATAGATCAGCCTCTGCCTTTTTTTAGTATTAACCCACCATGACAGGTCTACTAGTGTCTGAATAAGATGCCACCCCACTGTGATCCCTGGATCATTTACTGCTGACAGGGCCAACCTGACACCCTGCGTCTGGCCTGGGGAGCAACTCTGGCGCCGACCACTTCTAATACCTCCCCTACCTGCCCTTCTGGCCTGGGAGAAGTCTGGGAGGGGCTTTTCAGCCTGGCTGTATATACTGCATTGTTCTTAATGTGCCATATAATCTCTCAGGGGCATCACTTCACGAAACCCCAAGTCTCTGCAGCTAATATCATTTGCCACCAAGTCTAGATGTGGGAACATTACAGGAATCCAGACTGATCTGCTGAGCCTGTCCATCAGTGATCGGCACTCAAGTTGACTCAAATAAGTTGATTTAATACTTCTTTATGTTGATTTCATACTTGACTTGGGATTGTTAATGACTGATGGACAATAAGATTAGTAGAGAAATTGGAAAAGCAGTGTCAACATTTCTGCAGAAGCAAAGTAATGATTTGTACAACCTTCCTTAATCCTTTATTGCATCACAATGTGCAGGTGTCAGCCACAGGTGTACAACGCTGAATTGAAAACAAAACAAGCTGTGTTGGTCTCAGGGCTTCCAGAGTTAGATTCACTTCAAACACCCTGGGCTAACCTGAAGAACTGTGTTGTGCCCCTGAAAACACATCCACACAGTTAAGTGTTTTAGCTGTTAGTGCTAGCTGTGAGCTGATGCCACTACCATTCCTGTTGAAAATTGAGATTAAGTGTAAGTGGGGTAAGTGTGTTACTCCATGCAAACTTTGTTCAGACAGTGCTTCAGCATGTTTGATTTGATCATTCATGGGTCTGAATGGTAGGTTTTTTTACTTGAGAGTAGTGTCGCACACTCCACACGCTCCATATGCAATGATTGTTGATCTTGAAAAAGGCAGAGGGCCGAAACGTCATCTGAATAAAAGAGAAATGCACATGAAGCCTTTTTTTCTGTCAACAAATCCCATGTACAGACCCAAATCACAATAAATGTATCCTACTAACCAGTATTGTGTGTGTATCCAAACATATCAATAAGCGAGACTGTCCTCCCCAAAAACACGACTGTATAGGTCGTCTGTGTAAGCAGCCCATACAACAACAACAACCCATATTTACGTTTATTGTTAGGCGGTGACCTAAAAAGAGTGACAAAGTCCACGTAGGGAGGAGAACGGGGTGGATGGATGGGTCAAACACAGGACTTTCACCCAGGAGACTGCTGCTCGTGTCCCGTGTGAAACCAAAAGTCAACACTGACTTATTTTAACTTATGTAACTTTAGGCTGGAGGACTTGTTGCAATGCAGGGCTCTACGCTAACTTTTTCCCAAGGAGTACATGTGCTCCTAAACAAATTAGGAAAATTAGGAGCACACAAAGAAATGTAGGAGTGAAAAACTGTGAAAAATGTTCAAGTAACACAGAGTTTATTAACAAACAATGTATTACATCCATATTTATACTGCACGTGTGTGCAGGCTCCTTCTCCTTGTGTGCAATTATGATGCAAAAAAAACAGTGAAAAACTCCACTGTGATTGGCACATTGTGGCTTGTGGAATGTGGGACTTTTTGAACCAGGGACGGATACATGATACACCAGCACCATCCACACAACCCATGCTGCACTTTATGTAAACACGATTACTGAACAATATTTATAACAATAACTGTAGTAAACAGATGTAAAATAAAACAAGGGTAATGTGTTGCTCTTAGGAGGAGGCTGGCTAGAAGGAGCACATATTTGGCACAATGGCACTGGCATCCTGGCTCTGGCCAAATCTACATCTGTTCACTGCAGATGCATTACCCACAACCTGGATGAATAACTAGTATAAATGAGTGTATTAGTATAATATTATAACATTAAATAAATAGTATAATGAAATAAAACAGTATCATGTTAGTATAATATTAATATATTAATTATATAATGTTAGAATATTCATTATAATTTCATAAAATAGTATACTATAGGCCTATAGCCTACCACTAGTATAATATTATTTCCAGTTGGACAATACAGGAGTTTAAGAAATACACAACCAGCATATTATACATTTTGTAGGTTTTGTTCCTTCATTAAATCCTTGTGCAAAAATGGTCTAGATTGATGGTTGGGCTCTAATTTGTTAATGCTAAGTACTAACGTGTCAATAATCAAAACCATTTTTGCGTAACAATGGCTTAAACGTTTCGAAAGTTTGCTGTAGCACATCAACCTTTTTTTAATGTCCCGCCCTATCCAGGCTGTGAATGGTCAGTTCACGAAAAGTGACATTGACAAGCGCATCGACTGAAAAGCTGAACATGTTTCAACAAAAGGCACCAGAGATAGCTAAATAGCCAGCTAGCTAAACCCAAACCTTGCTTATCTTATCCCTGTTGTCTTCTGTCTTACGGCTTTTTGTATAATGGGCTGCTCAAGTGGCCCACAGTGCGACCGGTCCGGTATTTCTCCTGGTGCTCCCGATGGCCAGTCCGACTATGTTTTGAACGATTAGCAGCAAGGGGGAAAAAGATCACGGGAGGTTGTAATCTTTACTCGCACACTGTGCTCGTAAATTATTTTTCTGGTTCGCATGTATCTATTTTTAGGGGCAAATGTGAGTGAAATACTTGCACTGTAGAGCCCTGCAATGAGCCACACTGTCGCACTGGGTGACATGTTCCTTCAATACCATGAACACACACATTTTAGTTTATTTTGACTCAATCCTACATACACCGTCCTGTGGACAGAAGTATTCACTAGAGCACCAAATTGTAATAATCCACAGGTGAAAAAAGTCTCCAACACTATTTCCTTCTGTTTGACTATATGAGTAAGGAACTGTATGAAAAAAATTAGGGAGAGAGGGGTCCAAAAGGGGGGAGAATATTGTAATTTCTCTTATGGCTGAAGGTAAGGTAGTCTGAGTGTTTTGGAGTTGTTTTGGAGATGTTTTGGAGAGAGCAGGGGAGGCTCAACTTTTGCTTGTGCCATGGTTCATAAAGTTGCACTCTGTTATATGCAGAGAACAACAGTTCTGTATCAGTGTTCTATTAGCTGTGGCACGTTCTACTAATATATTAAGGTTGAAATTGGGGTACACAATTAAAAAAGTTGTACCAATTTAATACTGTTATGTCAGCAGGAAAGATTATGACTGACCCCTCCCAGGCATAAACTCTTCCCACTCCCCTACAGTAAGAGGCTGTGGTCCATCAATATCAAAACCTCATGCCACAAGAAAAGATTCTTCCTGACTGCAGCTGGCCTCATTAACAAGGCCCAGGACCCCCAGTAACATGGACTCTCATCCTGCCCCATGAACACTACACGTTATATTAACATCAAGTCTCTACATCTGACTCAATACATTACATGAATACACATTTTTTGGATTATTATCTCTGTACACTGCACATATTCTTTATACTGTGAACTTCTGCACACTTATAGACAGTGGCCAGCCAACATAAGCAAACACCCCACCAACTGTCATCAGATTCTGATTCAAATGTTGTTAAACCCTGAAACTTCACTTCAAACCAGTGTGAAATAACAAAAACTTCTTACAATTTTGGCAGAGAATTGTGCGTTCATGTAGGACCCCATCAGTGATCACAAGAAGCTGATTGAAAAAACACATTTTAAGAGCTTTTTTGAAAAATACAGTTTAAAAACATTAGGGTTTCTGATTGTGGTTTTCACTTGCGTATTAATGAAGCATTAGACAATTATAACTGTGGTGCCTTTATATGCCCACTACTACTAAGTAGGATTTGATCTACAAAAACCAACACAATGGAAGAGGCAGGAAACATTTATTTTCACTTACATACAAAGAATTATCCGGCACTTGTTTGTCTGTGCTTTCCATGCATTTTCTAATCTCATATATAAGCAATGATGCAAAGGGAAATAAACGTAAGTCAATTCTGATTACCATTGGGTGATCACCATGAGGCAATCAATCAGCAATAGGAGGAAAAAGTTCTTCATGAGTATTTTTTTATTTTTTGTCTCGATGAATGTCTAAGCACAGGATGTGTCATTAATTTCTATTGTTTTAAAATGTGGGTGAACTCAGCACAGATTAAAAAATGATGAGAACAGACCTCACTGAATGCAGTATTTACACTCAGACAAGGAGAAGCGAGGACTAGAGGAGTGAAGGAAAATAATATTTGTGTAGCATATGTATTTTTACTTCAAAGAAATACTTGCTAAATGGACACACACACACACACACAGTGCAGCCTTGTTACCACATACTGGGATATGGTGTAACTATCTAAGGGTTAGAGCCTGGGGACAAGGGGAGATGGCAAGACAGAGAAGAGGAGCTGAGGATGAAGGGGGGAGGAGGAGGAGGAGGAAAGGAAGCTGTCAGTTGGTTCTGCATGGCTACACTTAAGTCGCATTGAGGCAAGGCCAGGCTGAGCAGTGCCCCGACACACACCCCAGTCCCTAAAAAGACACACAAACGCGTACATTTCAGCGTGACTCAGACAGAAATATTTCTAGCCACGGTGGGCATGTCACTTATTCATTTCCAGTGGTGACGGCTGAGTGACAGGAGCAGTGACCAAATACAGCATGTGAAAGGACACGCAGACTGACCCCTGGCCCACCCAATAGCCTCTCTGTCAGGACACACGCAAAAAACACACACCTCTGGCCCACTTGGCATGCTCTGCTGAAAGTTGAGCGTTAACTCTGTGTCACTGTGTACAACTCCAGATCACTTTCTGCCAAAGTGCTAGTCGACTCTGTGTGTGTGTGTGTGTGTGTGTGTGTGTGTGTGTGATGGATAAAAGTGAAGCCTGGAGAGGCTTAATACAAGCAGAGAGTGTATGATGAGAGAGAGAAAGTGGAGAAAGTAGTGAGAGAGGAGGGAGGAATGAGGAAGGGATTGCGGTTTTTGTCAGAGGAGCACAAAGGGAGTCGAGGTGGATTGAGGAATGGAGGGAGATAAAAGAGTGCCTGCTGGGTGTCATCCCCCCATCTTACAGCACAGAGTAATGGAGGAGGAGGACAGAGAGATGGAGTTGGAGGAAGGAGAGTGATGGATGACCCCGAGGTCACAGCAGGTCTGGACTCATTTTCCTTGACCCAGTGTGGGGGCTTACACAGGGGGGCTGATCAATCCCTGGACCTACTGAGGAGCAACTGAGGGGCAGCACACACACACACAGAGAGGGAGAGGGAGACGGGGAGAGAGAAAGAGAGAGAAATAAACTGGCTCACCAGCTCAACCAGGCTAATGGATTTTAAAGACAAGCGGCTCTCAATTTTCACTCGGCAAAAGAAAAAAAAAACTAAAAAGATTGCAGAGAATGTAGCCAGAGAATGTAGCTGAAAGCACTGAATCAGCTACATTAAAAACTTTGGAGGTCAATAATAGAATATAACAATACATTTTATATATATATATCATTGTATTAGATATATTTCTATATTACCCAAGTTTGCAGCACAGCAATGATTTTTGAGAGAACTTTTTCAGTCTGTGCGCTGGGTGAGCAGCTTTTACTGGAATGAATGGGGCACCATCTTGGTACACAGTATCCAGTTCTCTTAATACATCCATGTTCACTACTGAAACTACTTATGCTTAATTCATATAAACAATGTAACTCTATGGAGGTAGATACAAAACCTGGGAAAACATATGCTTTGCCTGTATACAGTAAATGTGAGTGCAGGTGGTGGCTCACCCAGCCTTTGATCGGAATAGATTGACCCATTAACCCCACTGCTCACAGTGAGAATACAAACACATGGGATGTTTGAAGCAGTCAGTGACAAATTCAGAGACATTCCTCCTCAGTCACCTGTCTCTGCATTCACATTCACTAGGCTGGCTGATGTTAATTTGAAGCCCTCCACTTATCTGTCAGCCATTTACACTCCACTTCTCCAGTCTCATCTCTACTTCACTAATCATCCTCTTCTCCAATTCTACTTTATATCTATTCACACGTCAACATTATCCCTTTTAGCACATCTAGTTTAGTCCTTTCTCTGTAAAGAAAGTGCTTTATTACACATAAAAGCTGCCTATTGATTTCTTGCGCTGCCTTTCCCCCACATGTGGTATCTGTTAGTCGGGTAATAGAGGAAGCCAGGCTGGGGAAGTTTACCTGTCGGGGAAAAACATTTGATCACTAACTCTAATTGGTAGTAAGCCTTAAGTCCTCCCTGAGATGAAAACATCTACAACAACAACAAAAAACCTTACTTCACTGCTGCCTGCAACCATAATTCTGATAATTTGACACACACACACACACACACACACTGACCAGCAAAGCAGCTGAGAGGTACATCCACACATGTTCACACACGTAGCATAATGAGCTTCACATTGGGAATCAAAATGTGTAGCATAAATACATTAATTTGTACAAAAGATGAAGTAGAGTGATTGCACTCAACTTCGGGCTATCAGAAATGATCAGTATTTATACTGAGTATAGCTCCTTGTAGGGTCTCCCAAGGCAAGTTGGTCCCAGGGGAGAGACTAAGAGCGATTCACCTGTATGATACCCTGTATGAATCGGCCAAGAAAGAGCTGCAGCACCTCGCCTGTAACAGGGAAAGTGGGGCCCCCTCCTGGAGCCAGACCTGGGAGGGAAGCTTGCCAGCAGGCGTCTGGGGGCCAAGCCTTGACATCACAGACTGGTTCTATGGACGTGGAACATCACCTCTCTGGCTGGGAAGGAACCAGAGCTGGCACAGGAGGTGGAGCTGTATCAGCTAGATATAGCTGGGCTCACCTCGATGCGCAGCACTGGGTTTGGAACCAAACTCCTGGAGAGGGGTTTCCGGAGTTGCCAAGGGTGAGAGGCGCTGGGCGGGTGTGGGGATACTCAAGCCCCTGGCTGAGCCCCGCTGTGCTGGAGTTCTCCCTGGAGAACGATAGGGTCTCCTCTATGCGACTGTGAGTCACTGAGAGGACGGCTCTGACTGTTGTTTGTACTTATGCACTGAACGGCAGTACCAGGCCTTTTTAGTCTCTGGGTGGCATCCTGGAAAGGATACCGCTGAGAGACTCTAGAGTTCTGCTGGGGGACTTGATCTGAACCTGAGTGGTGCTTTGTTATTAGACTTCTGTGCTAGTCATGGATTAGCCATAACAAACACCATGTTCGAGCACAGGGTTATTCATAAGTGTACTTGGTACAAGAACACCTTAGGCCAAAGATCTATGATCGATCGATCTATGACGGACTTCGGCCATATCATCAGATATGTGGCCGTATGTCTTGGTGAAGAGAGGATCAGAGCTGTCAACTGATGACCACCTGGCAATGAGTTGGATCAGATGGTGGGGGAGGCTGCTGGACCGACCTGGTAAACCCAAACGTGTAGTGAGGGTGAACTGGAAAAGCAGTCCTGTCATAAATTCAGGATTAGGTTTATAATCAGTTGGCACTACATATTCCTTTGGTTATCCTCCATGAGTCCTGCAGGATTGTTTCCTGACCCAGGTAAACAGAAAGGTTAGGGAAAGTTTACACAGGTCACGATACACACACATACACACACACACACACACACACACACACACACACAACAGCAATGACAATAATAATCTACAAATCTGCAAAAACTTTGTTTTGTGGAGTTTTTGTTAAAACAATCAGTTGTTCTGGAGTAGGATGTTTTCGACATGGAGCTTACTAAAATTGAATGAGGAAGATGACTTAATTTCCTGTAGCATACTGCTTCAATTAGTCCTCCCTCTCAGCCATGCCTTTTTCATATCTTTTTCTGTTCTCAGTTTCATTAATAAAATGTAGCTTCTCCCTGGTTCACTTCATCTAATCAAGTAAGCATAAAGACACTACTCCTCTCATTTACCAACAGGAAACTATGTCCTTTATCATCATAATTAGCTGCACCTATTAAGTTAATTCATTTGTAGAACACTGTGTCACATATCGTTCACAGGCCAACTACAGCAACAGGTCCTGAAGTATGGAGCCAGGACAGTGACTTTAATATTTGGCATTGAAAATAAAATTTGGCTTTGAAAAAAAAACCAGAACTGAAACATTGGAATTGAAACATTGTATTGGCACTGAAAAAAATGTCACTGAAAAGTAAAACATAGGCATAACATTATTTTGATATTTTTTGCATTCTGATGTGTTTTTCAGTGACATTGTTCAGATTTGTTCTTCATGCCACTCTTTTTTCAGTGACAGTTTGTTTTTTTTACGCTGTCAGTTTTTTTTTTCTTCAATGTCAGTTTTCAGTTTCAACTTTCTGTCACCGTTTTGGCATGGAGAGGAGGGGTTTGGGGGGAGGGGCAAGGACAGCGTGATTGACAATCTGCATACTAAGGAGAAAATGTCACTCTTCACCTGTCCTGAACCAGCCATCCTTTCGTCCTCTCTGAAGCCTCTGGCATCACCGCAAACCTACGGCGATGGCCTCTATGCGTTCACCAGGAACTCTTGAACAGCAAGTAAGTCTGCTTCTCTCTGCTGTTGTTTTCTCACATAGAACCGGGCTGGGTGAAAGTTAACTGTTACCGTCGTTATGCTAGTCTGGCAGAGGTCCACTGGAACGAGCGCTGCACTACACTTGCATGCCAGCATATTGGCTTGTGCATACAGTTTGCTTGGAGGGTGCAGATATTCTCTTACTCCATTTAGCTTGTATGGTTTGATGCGAATACCAAAAGTGAAAGATCCTTATCAAATATGGGGGGCCCCTTCGCTCTTATAATTTGACAAACAATTTACCATGATTAATTCAGTCAAAATCTTTGCACGCATCCAGGAAACAAAAATATTGCAGTGTTAGGATATGCTTTCTATAATTACTAACAACTTAGTTCAATGCGTATATACACAAATCTGCGCAATTTTGTTTATTTTTACAACCAAATTGATTGTCAGTCTTTATTATATAAGCTGATACATGTAGATTTGTTGATGAGACAAAACACAGACAGCAAATCTACAGACGTGTAAAAACTTGTCATACAGGTGTAACAAAGCAAATCCATGTCCCCCTGGAGAGAAAAAAAATGGTGTAAGACCATAAACATTAACATTAACAGATTTAGGTTTTAAAATATATTTGAGGGCTAATGTTAGTGTGGCTAGTGAATGCAAGTTAACATTTGCCTTAACATTAATTAGGGGTAAATTGCTTACTAGCCTCTTAATCCCTAGGCCTCTGGCTCAGTCCCCTGCTCGAAAATGACATGCCCAAAATTAATAGAGGATATCTCTGCAACTACAAGGTCTATATGAATAATCTTGGTATCATAATAAAGACAACACGTGAGATTTCTGCAGAGGTGTAAGCATCAGTATAAATGTTACTGGGTCAGGGTAAATGGAGATGGAACACAGAATAAATGACATATTTCATTTCCGCCTAACAAAATTGTACACTTTTAGAGTGGATATTCCCTTGGAATTATGCAGTTGCAGCCCAAAGCCTCCAGAAAACCATAGTACAACATCTAAACATCACCTGTGCCAAGATCGAGTCTCATAAAGTGAAGCAGAGCAAAGTTAGAGAGGTCTTAGTGGAGTCATGTTTAGAAACCAGAAATTGTAAAATGTTATTATAACATGTTATTGTCCATGATTTGCCTTGTCATTGGCCTTCATTAGCCTGAAAATGCTGTGGAATGATCACACGAACAAAAGACGCCAGCCGTTGTTTGTGTTCTGCTGCGTAATGATCTAAGCTAACCTGAGCTGATACTGTCATGCGTATGTCTGTCACGCGCATCAATATCTCGGGATCCCGTTGGTCGATATGGACGGTTCACCCCTCTATTGAAAGGCCAGGATCTGTAGAAAACAGTGAGCTTGAGTAAATCTGTGTCAAAACTATGATTCAACCACTAGATGGAGACATAGACCGTGTGTTCGCATGGAAGGCTGGTGCGTAGGTCTACTGCAGTTCCTTCCCCATGACATGCAAATGAACAGAAAATGGCTGGAATCGACTCAAAATGACCCAGAGGCATTGGAGTAGCTGCTACTAGTGGTTTTATGCGACCAGACACAACTTTTGATAACAAAAACAGCAAAGGTAAGACACAATTTGTAGTTGCAAATGTATGAAGGAAAGTGTGTTTTTGTTGTTCTTCGACGGTTTATTCAGTGAGTTTTGGTCGTACCGTGATATGAGTTATACTGTTAGAATCTGTGGAATCTAAGCGTTAATTTGATGTGTTGTTTATGAGGATCGCGTGAACTGAACGATATCAGGACCGCTGTGATGGCGGACATGCACCGTGCTCAGACGGAGAACGCGTTTAGCGACACAGTCAGTCAGTTGTTTGGTGTTTGATTTGTGTTTTGTTTAGGTAGAAATGGTTATGCTGGTTAACTAGTCGAGCTTCTACTGGTCAAAACGGTGTGCCGTATGACTATGTTGTCGCGTGTTTAAATGCCCTGTGACGCGTTTGCTTATGTATAGGCGGTCTTGCCCCCGTATACGGGTACTCTCGTGACCAAGAGGCTAGCAGATAAACTGTACAACAGCTTAGTAAGAAATAATGTATTTTAAGAGACCATCTCTAACTTTGACTGATTTGATAAGTTTTAATTACCCTCACTGTGTAGGGAGCTCTGGAGGTCTATGACAAATCCTCTGACATGAGAAAGAAAATGGCCGTGTGTTTAACAGTCCTTGGTTGTTGTTGAGCCTGTTCCCAGGAGGCTGGGCTTTCCATTTTGAACAAAACATAACTTCTATATCCTTTATATCCCTTAAGATTAACACAATTCTACAAGACTGAAATATGTTTGAAAAATTAAATCTAAATGAATTGTGTAGTATACACTAACTGCATATTTGTAAATTGAAGAAACCACCATCTCACCTTTTTTTAGTGTAGAAATTATGTTTACTAATGTGACACCTCAAATACATTTTGACAAACATGTGATCCCACCTGAATTTATAAGGAACACAATGAGGAAATGTTTTAATGTAAAAACAGATCTGCCAAGTCACAAAATCTTCATATATGTCTGAAAATCATTCACTGTCAATGTATTTTATTTGTTTTCCTATAATTTCCAATCTTGCAATACAATATCTGCTCATAGCAACTAAACCATGATTAATGTTTGGGCTCTCACGGCACTTGGTTAAGTTTAGGGAAAGATGGTGATCTTGATTAAATATTAAACATTTCTAAAATGACTTGAAGCATGAGATAGGATGTGTTTGATTTATTAATATGTAACCAAAACCACAATCTTTAGCCTTAACCAAAGTGCTTTTGTTGCCTAAACCTAACCACACGTGGGACTCAGGTTGAGAACTCTGGTCATATTCTTACAAATTGCATGTGGCAAATAATGTAATGCTTCATTTACTAAAAACAAATTGGCAGCTTAATCCAGGCAGTCACGTTTCCCTAATTTCTTCAGTTAAACAAATTAATAGTATATTATTCGTATATTATTATTATATTAACACAATTTTGATGAGACAGGGTTGGACAGGTACAGTTTTAGTGATCCTTCCTGCATCATCAGCACTATGGACCCACGTGGGGAAATCAGCTTCTGGTGACTGACAGCAGGTCGTGCAGCACTTTAATGAAGCTTACAGTTTGTTTATTTCTCTTCTCTGGTGTCACAAAGAGCTCAACAAGAAATAATTGATCATGAGCCTTATTAGTTGAGACAACAGCAGGACCTCATATGTTAATAATGCACTGGCATTCGCCTTGAGCCAATCGCAAAAATTCTCCAAAAGAGTCTGACCAGTGTTATTCAAGACATTGTGGTCTGAAGCGTGAATGAGTGAATATTTGACTGATCCAGCAATAATAAAGTCTAAAGCTAGGCAGACACTTTGTGGTTGTTTGTTTTTTTTTATCTCGTGCATTATGTTAACTCACACTCACACGTTTTTATTGACCTTTCTTAACAGCCAGAACCTGCAACTTTTAGGCTCATACTGAGAGGATCAATCGACCAGCCTCATCGTGGTGATCCCACTAAACACGGCCCCCCCGTTGGTTTCGTCCAGTGACAATTCCAATGAAGTTTACTCAAATAAGATGGCTGCCTCCTCAACAATGTTGACTAAAAAGAAAGGTAAGGCCGCATTACTTTGTGCAATTCTACTATGAACAGAAAGTAATTAGAAAAAAATGGAGCGCAGATGCAGACAATGTCTGTTCTGCAGTGAAGTTGGGTTTCATATCACAGCAGTCTCAAGACTACAGTTTTAGCCACAAAATGTAAAATACTACTCCAATAATAAATGCTCCATTTAAGTCAAGTGAATATTAATTCATTGTTAATGTTGAACTGTTGTAGTTTTACATTTTTGCATGATCAGCTGACCTGCTGTGCACTGACTAAAAGTAACTCCAGCAGTTAACAGTGTTCAGTGTATGCCCCCCCCCACCCCCCACCCCCACCACCACACACACACACACACACACACACAGCCTTGACCCCCACCCCCTCCTGTCCTGTCAGCAACAGCCCCTCTTCAAAATGGATAGGCTTCATTTTTTGGTGGCCAAGCATGACTATCACGAGTGGCTATCATGCTGTTTCAACTGTATGGAGGATGCTTTTTAAGGGGTTTTTAATTTCACAGTACATTAAGTCTTTTACAATACAGGGCTTTTGGCAAACAGTTTGTGAGATGCCCCCCTCTGTAAACTATCATGAGACAAAGATAAGAAAGCTCACATAAAATAAAAAAGCAGAGCATTTTACTATCTACTTATG
The DNA here is from genome assembly GCA_005408345.1 of Macquaria australasica. Taxonomy (NCBI): domain Eukaryota; kingdom Metazoa; phylum Chordata; class Actinopteri; order Centrarchiformes; family Percichthyidae; genus Macquaria; species Macquaria australasica. The sequence goes on from SEMN01000258.1 coordinate 167,291, forward strand.
TAAATGCCTCTGTGTACATTTTTGTGTCTTTTTTTCTCATTTGATACATCATTGGTTCAATTTCTGACCATGCGACAAGTTTGCTTTTGTAATAAAAATGTTCAGTGTTTGCAGGCAGATTCTATACACACACACACTCCTCATCCATCCATCCATCTATCCATCCCCCACTCGGCTCTCCCTCTCTTCTCGTGTGAAGGGTGAGTGAAGGTTGTGGTGTGAATGTCAGAAGCCGGAGCTTGTCCTTCAGCATTCTTGAAGAAACAATTTTTACCTGTTGGACTCCTGACCTTCCCCTGAGGCTCTAATGCAATGCAGCAGCACAGCCTCATAGACTAAAGCACTGCCATCAAGGACTCCCATACATTTTAAAATGCCTTCCTTTTCATTCATACCATCCTCTGCTTCATTATGATGGAATGTTCTGTTTTTTTTTACCGTTTTTCTGAACAATTTTGCAAATTTCAGTATATAATTCCAGCACTCTGTGATCTGAGAAAAGTTCTCTTTTTTATTTACAGACGCATTGTTTATCAGAGGGCTAAAGGGCCAAAGATGATATTGACACATCTCTTCAAAGACACACACACACACGCACAGTCAGCAATGTTCCTATATAAGCCAAACACACAACTTGTACGCATACTTGTACATAGAAGGAACCCATACACAGACACACACACACACACACACATTCAGTACATGTGCAAATACACACAGAGGACCTGGTCCAAGCTGTGGCTCTGGTCTCAGAAGGGGTTCAATACAGGTCTCTATGACAACACTGCCGACTCAGCACTGCCTCTGGGCTCATTCGCACTCCTCTTTCACCTTCACACACATTCACACACGCAGACACACACCTCCACCTGACCACTGTATATTCAGCAGCGGTGTGTGTGTCCGTCCGTGTGATTCAGTAGTAGACTGGCAGCCCCCAGGGGCCCGACAGTGCTGACGACCCGACATGGAGTACGAGACAGGCTTTGACCGACACGGCTGTGACAAGCTGAGACGGATATTTTTTAATTCTACGCTGCATATGTGCTGCGGTACGTAATTACTTTATATCACTGTCGTACCAAAATATGCAATTTAATAATTTATCTATCAAAGAAATATGAACAATAATGACATTCAATTAAGTTCTATATACATAGAAACTGTATATACACACACCCTATTTGTCAGCAGTTTGCAATCCAATCAAAGTTTATACAAAAAGGAACTAACAATTATTTTCATTATTGATTAATCTGCTGATTATCTTCATGATTATTCATTTAGCCTATAAAATGTCCACAAATTGTGAAAAATGCATTGTGAAATCACAATTTCCCAGAGCCCAAAGACAAGCAGCAAATCCTCACATTTAAGAAGCTGGAACCAGCAAATGGTTGACATTTCTGCTTGAAAAATGACTGAAACCATTAATAGATTACCAAAATAGTTGGCAATTAATTTTCTTTTGATCGACTAATCGATTAATCGACTAATCGTTGTAGCTCTAAAAACTGCATCATGTTTACATAGATTTCAGCTTCAAATCTATCCAGGCCTCTAATATATCAGTATACAGTATGAAAGGGATTTAAGGTCTATGTTCCACAATTCTAACGGATGATGTGGAGAGCAAGAGAGAGCGAGAGTGTGCATGCAGGTATGGCAAGTGTAGGAGTGTGTGTAAGCAGCTGTGGCAGGGTAAATGAAAGAGTTTACAGCAGTAACAAGCCATGTAAAGAACCCAGGAGCAATGTCACAGTCGCACACTCACCAACACCATGGCTATCTACACACATGTCGCGCGCACACCGACATGCACACAGCATCACAGGAGAGAGGAATAATTCACCTCACACATGCATACATTAATTCATGGATGCTCATACATATAGATCCATCCAGGAGCACTGCCATCTCTGTGTTCTGTTCACACAAGCTCTCACCTATATGTACCTATATATGTGCTTCACTGTTGCAGGATCAACATGTGTGGAGATGATACTATTTGAAGTATATGCCTGGTTCACACAGTGCAGATCACCTCTGATATCATATCCCAATAATATGGATGTAGGCTGGCTAAAAATGACAGAAAACCATTGTAATATTTAGATTTAGACCCACAATACAGTGGGGTTATGACAAAATATACAGTACTAGAATATCAAGTTTTAAAGCAACAGCTGTAGCAGAAGTAGTGACTTATTTTAGAATCCCATAGTGTGAATTTAAAGGCCTTTCCAAAAACTAAAGACTCAGCAACATAATACATAACAATGCTTGTCAATAACAGTAGTAACATTTACCCAGTAAGCACTGATTTGCAGATTGGCAGGTTAAAAAATGTCAACGTTTTTTTTTTTTCTAATCTCAAAGGGAACCCAAATTAATATTAAGACTGACAACAGCAAAGCTCAAGCACTCAGCTCAACATTAGTTGATTCACAGAAATGAATCAGCAACTTTTTTGATAATTAATTACTCAAATTAATCTCCAATTTGAGGATTTGCTGCTTTTCTTTGTTTGATATCACAGTAAACTGAATATTTTTGTGGTTTGGACTGTTGGTCGGACAAAACAAGACATTTGAACATATCACCTTGGGCTCTGTAAAATTGTGACGGGTATATTTCACTATTTTCAGATTTTTTATAAGCCAAACAATTAATCAAGTAATCATAAAAAAGGGTAGATTAATAGATAATGGCAGTAATGATTAGTTGCAACCCTACTTCCCCCTAATTTAGGGGGGGAAAAAGTTAACCTTTTGGTTTGATAATGACATGTCTTATGCTACAAAATGTCCCATAACACTGTCTTCCATCATTAAGTCAACTGATATGTTATTGGCTTGGGAGGACTTTGGAGGTGTTTATAGACTCCAGAGGGTTGGAGTTTTTTCCACACCAGGCAGAAATTCAGACTGGAAAGGGAGATCTGAAAGCCAGGAGTGTCTGCATCCAGTCTTGGAATTATTGACTCATTAGCTGATGGACCATACATAAAGACAACCCTCATCAGTTTAAATGTAAGTGTTCAAATTACTTATTAGATTGATCCTGGTATCCAGACTTTTGGCTTCAAGCTGAGAGGACGGAGACTTTGTAAATGCAGAACAGTGAGGAATCACCCACCCCAGATCACAATGAAGACGTTTCTGTGGCAACGTTTCAAATCTTCTCTCTGTTCTGGAGCAGGGAAAGAATTTGAGGACAGTGACTGCCTGCCTCTGCTGCTGCAAGCCCATAGAGAGGGCAGGGCGTTCCCCTTCCACAAATCCAGAACAGCTTTTCAGCTGCGGCCCAATGTAAACCCCCTGTCAATAGGAGAATGCGTCACCTTTTCTATGATGATGTGCTTGTGAATAATTTAGACAAAACTGCCAGCAAACGCAGGAGCGAGTGCTGTTTATACACACATTGGTTTGTGGCTTCATTAATTATACATCTACCATAGCATATGAACACAGGAAGGAGATGAAGAGCCTTTGCTCTAAATGTCTATAGGGACAGGAGCATCTGCATGTGAAGCAACAGTGTCATTCAAGCAGAATGATAAAACAAGGTAACGCTTTAGTATTACAGTGTTTTTGAGCCCTAACTAAGAGCTCATGAGTCATACCAAGATTCTCCACCAAATCTGATCAATTACTCCCAGCGTCCTCTCCAACCTTTACAAGCCCTCCTCCTGCTCTGTCTTGGTATGTCACAGCTGCAGCATCGTTTTTCAGCTTATTGATCAGAGTCAAAACAGCAGCCATGTGTTTTGTGGATCATTAACAAAGTCTTCTGTGGTCCCGGTTGGCATCTGGGGAGGCTTGGTGCCTGTGGCTACATTTCAGCCCAAAACAAGTTGCCGCTTCCGTTTCATTAGCTGAGCAGAGGAGTCACAGAAACACAGTGCCACTAACAATTAGCCTGACACATCCTGGGTTCATCTAGTCTATCACATCGTCTTTGTGTTAATATATTTAATGCTGACTTAATCCGAAGTTTGCCACTTAATGACACTGATTCATGCTGTCAGAAAAACCTTGATCTGAACCAGGAAAAACCACCTGAATCCAGAGGCCGAAGGCAGGAAGGTAATTCTTCATGATGTGCTGGAATTATCTCTGCACCCATCTGTCTATCTCTCAGGCATGACATACTATTTTATGTAAAGTGCCTATCTCAGCAATTAACACCGTCTGGTACATAATGTATTCGATTGACATAGGTTTTATACTGTGAAAACAGTGTTTTTGAACTGTCAATAATAATTGTTTCAATTTTCATGCCAAAAATTTTAAAATAATAATAATATTGTAATAATGTTAATATTGCTTACTTGAGTGTTGCACTAAAGGAGTTGCATGAAGCTCTCTTAGTTTCCTATGTTAAAGGTATGGTAAAATACAGTGATGTCTCAAGTTGCTAGTGAGTCAAATTTTGATGTTTTCAGAGTTATTAAAATATATTATGCAAGTTTAAGACTACATCTCAGTGTATGCACAAAGAAAGAAATATGCATACAAACATATCACATTTATAAAGCTATGCCAATGCATGGTTCGATATAATAACTCTTGAATATTGTAAAATTGTGCGCAAACTGGATTTTCACTCCAAGAGTTAACCTTCGATGGATGAAGACATGCCCCTAATCAATACCTCTGTCTGCTCACTACTCTTTAGATGTGTCAATGAAAATGTCACAAAAGAACAACATTTTCACTAAATGTCTGTTGAATTGGCAAACTATATGACCAATACTGTCATCAGTTCATCACAAGTGCATCTGTAAACCATCAAGGCCAGTGCTATGCCTTCACCATCAAACGTCAGAATGCTAATCAATAAGGATTTAGTTAATAGCACTGATTTGGAAATATAGTTTACAAAGTGTTTCACAATAGAGGTGCAAATAAAAGCACATAAACACTGACAAAAGTAATGATATCAAATGAAACACAGCTAAATCAGACTAAACGAAAAGAATAATAAAATTGAGCAATTAAAAAGCAATGCTTAGACTACAAATAAAATTATACATGCTCGGAAAAATTAGGCAAACAACCTAAACATCTAAAGTTGTATTATTTAGGTTCCTCTAATGGTTCTTTTCCACTTCAGCACATCACTACCATCCTGTACCATACATACAAATCTTACCAACTCAGAGCTCAGTGAGAGCATCCTCCTCACACCTGTGTCCTGTCTCAAGTGCAAGAATCAAACAGCTAACTTGTGAGTGACACCACACACATGCACACATTCCTGCAGGTCCATGTCTAATGGGACTCCCCTAATCCTGCTCCTCTGAAAGGATATTTAAACAGGCTCTGATTAACGGGAGGGGGGGTGACAGAACAATGTCAGGGCTACTGTGTGTGTACACACACACACACACACACAACTCTGTTTCTGTCAGGATGTCTCCACAGACAGGCAAACAGCAGACAACCTCCATAATCACCAAACACTCCTCTTGTTTCTTCCACATAGCTTTGTGCCTTTTTTCTGTGTATCTGTTTCTCTTTGTCTTTTCCTCAGTCTCTCCCTCCTACACACGTATTTCATCTCACTTTCACTATCATCGCTGGAAACAAAGTAGTGAAAGAAAGAAATGGTAATCTGTCCTCCTCCTCCTTCCCCTTTTCTTTATTTCCTGTTGTCCTTTCTGACTCCCCAACAATGAATTAAACATCAGGACTGCGGTCTGCACTATTGCCACTGCTTCTGACGGGACAGTGGCCCACTTTGTGTATGCAGAGAGGGATTCCATGCAAGAAAGAAAGACTTGTTTCCAAAGCACATGCAGGAGAGATGGAGATTACGGAGGGAGGAAGAGGAGGTGAGGAGGTTACCAGGAGGAGAGGGAGGCAAGGAAATGAAAGAGGAAGCAGGAGTGAGAGCATTCGACCTCCACTCGCTGTCCTCTGGATGCCCCTGTGTCCTCTTCTTCTCCATCCCCTCTATCATTCTGTCTTTCTTTCTGATTTGTCCCCTCTGCCACTTCTCCACCTCCTCTTTTTTCTTCTTATTGCTCTATCAGCTCACCCCCCTCCCCACCCTGTCTTCAAACCCCAGCGGATTGGTTTTCCAGGCGCCTCATCAGTTGTCTCATCTTGTTGCAACACCCTTTCTGATGCACACACTTTCTTTCTCCTCGCATCTCACCCTCTTTTTCCCTCTCTAACTGTCTCTCTCTCTGTTTGCAACTACAAAGCCTTAATTTCGGCACACACTGGTCGCCGTGCCACCAAGAGAAAATAGCAAAACATATCTTTTTCTTTTTTCTAACAGTCTATCCGCACTCCATGTTTCTCTCTCTCACTAAAAGTTAAGGTTCAGAGTTAGTTTTTTAGCCATGCTACAATAAATATTGTAAAAACATCCATGTTACCCAGATGATGAACTCTAATGACTTTGGTGATCCCGAAAGTTTTCACGTAGCCAGTGAAATATCTTGGTAGCTTAAGGTTGGTGTGTCTGTTTCTTGCTAGCTTACAGCTAACATCTGAACAGTCTGTACATTGGCTGTTTGGGACAAATCAACCTCGGACTGCAGAAATGGTCCAGCGGTCAAATTTGCGTGAATGACATGAGGCGCAAATTCTCTTCGCTTTCTGTCTGAAACTACCTTAAGTCTTGCTATTAGGTCATAAACCAAAGTACTGGACTTTTCATATGGCACCATCATCAGGCCAAAGTGTTGGTTAGGATTCATCTTTTGCAGTTCATGTCTGTCTGTACCAAATTCCATGATAATCCATCCAATAGTTGTCGAGATATTTCACTCTGGACCAAAGTGGTGGACCTGGCATATAGACTCACACCACTACTGTGGCTAAAAATCGCCAGAAAAATAATGACAACTAAAGAGTCCAAGTTAGTACTGCACACTGGCCTAGTAAAATTATAACTGCATATTAAAGCAACCAGTAAGCAAGAGTCCATTGGCTCTCTAATAAAGTCGGTTATGGAGAGAGTAAATGACAGCAGCCATTAACCCAGTACCAGCAGGCCCATACAATGAGCTCTCTCACTCCTCCACTTTTACAATTTACTGCAGTCCTAAATGGCACGATGAGATACTTAAATGTATTGTAAAATGTATTGTACTTTAAAGTATTGTACCAGTCTTAATTTTGGGTTTATGCAGTAAACTTCAGACTTTCATTGTGGGAGGAGACTGGAGCGCCAACAGCCCGATAGTGCGATTATCCACTGCTGGTGATGTTCAACACAGCTTTATGTGTCCTTTCAGGGACGTGTGTGTGTGTGTGTGTGTGTGTGTGTGTGTGTGTTCCAAGTCTCTATCAAAGGCAGATAATGCTTGCTGCTGTCCTATCAGCTGTGGCCTGAAGCCGAGTGCTGAGATAATTGAAGTTATTAGCCTGCTGCCTGTTAGCCAGCACAGAGCTCGAGGTGGGTCTCAGCCAGCTTTAACCTTGCTACACACACACACACACACACACACACACACACACACACACACTTTTCTTTTTAAATGAAACTATATATTTTGAGCTGTTTTTTAAAGATGTCCGCCACAGACAGGTGATAGATAGATAGGTGAGTGATAGACTAAAACATTGTTGCTGTTGGTCTTTTCATGGGATTTGTTGACAACAAGAAAAACACAACATTATGTCAGCCTTATCTGTTAAAACCTGTCTTACTGCATATTTGACCTCACAGTGGTCTCACAGACTTGACGCTATGATTCTTACAGAATTGACAGTCCACAAAGGCTCAGTTAACAGTTCCAAAGGGTGGACAGACTGGGTCTGGAATTGAGTTTATTTCTTCGTTAATGTTAGCTGACGTGCTAACAAGCTGGCAAGCTTTCCATTATAAACAGGTTGGGAAAGATTTGATGGGGTAACGTTAGGAAAAAATGATCACAACACACTTCAACTTGATTTGGCAAGTTAACGTTACTTACCACACACAACCTGAGCAGCGCGACGGCTACCTTGCTGAACTGCTGCGTCTCGCAGGCGTGTGGAGTCCACACAGGGAGCGTTCCTGCTGTGGAGCTGCTGCTGCCAGCTCCATCTTTCTACACTGAGTTTGCCTTTGATAATGGCCATCAATAATAGAATGTTTCATTTCATTATACATTTCATTTATATTTAGTTTAGACAGAAAAGGTTAAGAGGCTTGTGCTCAATTGTAACTCAATTGGGAGTTAAAAAATGTTTTTTTCCATTTTTTTCACGTCTGTGACATATTCTACAGATATCAATAGTCATTATGACTATCAACAGATCATTTTCACTGTGTATTTTTGCTGAGAACTGCGTGCGTTACATAATAATAACATAAAAATAGGCAAGACTCTGAATCTCTAGATGAGTCACACTGAAGACGTGTGTGAGACGTGTGTGAGACGTGCCTGAGACGCTCACGCTGTGTGGCTGCTCTAACCGTTAACATGGGTGGCGTAATGAAAAGCAAGAGATTCCGCGACGCACACGCACTGCTCGGGTTGGCAGTGTGGCCCAGCAGTTACCGCGAAAAGTTGTCTTTATACATCCATGGAAAAGAAGATGATGCAGTTATCTTGATTCTGATTGGCCAAAAGACTCGAAACATCTCACCAAAGATGTTTTATTGAGAAGAAAATCACAACGTGACAACAGCTTTCTGAAATGTCTCTGTTCTCACTCTGGCACTTGCCACTTGACACCCCCATCAAAAAAAACAAAAACTCTTCGGATCTACACGACTCACGTGAATGACATATTTTGATTCAAAATGGCGTATTTTGCCGAAAAGCGACTAGTTAGCAGGTATGTAATCTCAAAGCCAATTTTCATGTTGATGCAAGCCAAAAAAACACAGCACCATCATAGCACTAAAACTTAACAGTTTTGACTGATCTGAAAGATATGTGATGTATTGTGTATGTATTTTAAAGTAGCTTGTTGAACTGTAGACATTTTCATATGTTCATTATATGGAGCATGCTAATGCATAGCTTTTGGGGTTATTTAAATATCCATCCAACATCGGGATGAGATTTCTCTAAGGGGAGCTAAGCTGAAATGCACATATGCCATGTTCACATTAAGAAGGGTTAAACTTTCTGATCACAAAACTTCAAAGCATTCCTCAGTGAAAAAAAAGAAGTATTATTTCCATCCTGAAGCATCGCCTATTTGCAACAATGAGCACACAATTAATTAGCACTAACACCCAGTTAGGTGGTGCGTTATACTGGGAGACTTCAGATGCATGTTTGTTTTCATGTTTGCATTATTTAGCACCAAATGTGCTGATTAAAAGTCAAAACAGTGGCAGTGCCTTGGTGTCCTGGTGTTCCATCCCTGGGGCCACGTGGTGAGATCGCTAAACTAGTTTAAAATGACAAGGCAAGCCTCGAGACAACAACACAAGTCTGTCTTATCAATCTACAGCAGTGCTCCCCTTTCTCGCACACTTTCAGAGGCGTGTGTTAACAGCAGACTGAGCTACAGCCTACTAACACCAGATCAGTCAAATTTCTCTCTGAGGCTCTGAAGCTGCCTAATGTCCAGCCATAATCACAACAATATATTTTATATAAGCACCTACTCAAATAAGAATGCTAATTAGGCTAATGCATTAATTAGCAAAAACATCTATGTCAACAGACTGTAGTTGTGTTGACATAACGTGGGCAGACTTAATATGAACTGGAGATTCAGTCTCCACATATTGCTTTTAAAGGGTCTGTTCACACAAATTACAAAAGTTTTTCACTTCCCTCTTCCAGTCAGATAGTTTGGGTTTTATTTGTCCAGGTTTGGAGATATACCTCTGAGATTTCTGCCTTCACCCCAATACAACAGAGGCGAAAGGGATTTTATAATACTTCACAGTGTTGAAGGATTACAACTGAAGCATCTCTTTCCACAAACACTGTCCCTATTACTGTGAATAATCAACTAAGAATTTTGTCAACAGCGTACATGTACATTTGCGCTACTTTCTACCAAAAAATGTCCCCATGAAAATTGCTGACAATGTCTTTAGTGGATTATTCAGAGTACCTGGAACACTGTTTCTGGATTAGATTAGATCTGAAACAATTCATCCATTAGTCAATCAACAAAAAAATATTCTGCAACTATTTTTGTTTTAGATCTTTGAGTTTTGCACTATTGACCGGTCAAAACAAGGCATCTGTCACACTGGGCTCTGAGAATTGTGATGAGCATTTTTTGGCAGATTAAAATGATAATGAAAATAATCATTAGTTACATCCCTAATTCAGACATCTCAAAACTTGGACAAATAAAACAAAAACGACATGCACAGCTAGATATCACTACAGGTAAAAACCACCTCTATCCACTGTATCCAACAGGACCTACATCTGGTAGCCTTCCTCTGCACTCACTCTATATTTCTGTTTCATTTTCCCGATGACACCAAAAGGAGGTGAGACTCTAAGATGGAAACACAGCTTTGGCACTAAGCTGTCTTTATCTGTTTAAAACCACTGAGCTGTTCTTTGTAAAATCTTTACATGTTAAGCCGATAAGTGCAGCAAAACAATAAACAACATCATCTCAGTGTTAGCTGGGGATCCCTCCTTTCATCTGACTGGAGATTAGGTTCATTTGATCGACTCGCTGCGGCTCAGTTACCAAGATTAAAACCACACCAAGGCTTTGTCATCCCCTGATGAACACAACGTCAGGCATTGCCTTGGAAAAGATTAAGCCGCGATTACGCAGATCGGATACAGTAACACTGCCGTCATGTCAGCTCGAGACAACCCACTGGCTGGCAGACTAACTGTCAGATAGACACAGGTTTAAAAATAATAGTTGTAACAATGGCTGTGATGTACTGCCAAGGAAATGTTAACCTCTTGGGTCTCACATACTTTGTTATAAGTCTATTCTGGAAGAATTCCCACAAACTGCAATGAAAAGTTCCAAAATCGCAGATCCTTGGACCCAAAAGGGGAGTAAGACTGTAGAGAAAGCATCAAGAGAGACCTTCAAACGTGGTAATGTATCTTTAACAAGGTGTGAGGAGAAACCAGTGGGGGTTTCTTAGAAAAGAAATTTAAATGAGACATACCACATTTGCACGACAACCAAACACTGTGTTGGAAATTGGCTTTTTCATCCCAAAGTTGTTGACGAGGCTTTTGCTCATACTTTGTTCTTCATTTCATGGTGGAACTAACAGGTAGCAAAGGCACTTTGTCATGTGGAATACCAAAATGCCAAATCTCTGCTGTGTATGGATTATTAATGCTGTTGTGTGTTCCCTGAAGCTTTAGGCAGAACGCCAGGGACCTGTAGCTCCTCTCTACACTCTAAATGGATTTCACAGTTCCCCACGGAGATATGAGGGAAGCCTAGGTAGGAGCCATGGGGGGCACATCCAGAAAATCACAGCTTCGATTGCTGAGAATCCAAATAGCAAACACAGGTACACTCTGAGCGCTGGAGACGAGACTTGAATACAAGTCGGCGAATGTTCAGCTTGTCGACTAGCTTGGTGCAAATATGTTCTCCAGCATGTAAAGATGAAGAGTTTAACCCTCCAAGGCACCAAAGAAACAGCCTCATGAGCTCCAAACTCAAGGATTTTTTAAACCAAAACTTTCCACTCTCCTCAAAAATGTATTTGCTAACAGTAGTTATTTTTGATTACCCCGTCACTTCAGAAATGTGTGAATGACTGTGCTGACTAATGAAATTAAAGGCCATCTTAAAGCTATCAAACATAATCATAAGGATATCACACTTCAGTGTCAGCTCTTCATTTTAAGAGTTAAGGAGCAATTCCTCAATAAGAGAAGGGAGAAATCACATGAAACATGAAAACCTTGATTCGGTGTTAATTCAGCTGGACCCTGCCATCTGCCCGTCTGACATTGATTGGCTCCTCTCTCCATCCCCCTTACCCGCAGTGACCCTCGTTCAGCTTTAATTTCATGTCTTGCTCTCTCCCCCACCAGGAAATTAAAGCCAGTGCTCGTGCTGCGGTCACATGTAATGGAGGACATTAAAACAGTTGCAATTACCACGAACTGTCAATGTACAATAAGAATTGAATTAGATTACTCACTCACTTCACAAGTGCCATCCACAATGAAGGGGGGGGGCGGGGGCAGAGAAATGGCCACTTTCCTCTGAGCATGTTTGGCCCCCTGCTTCATTATTGTGAGCCAGCAAACTGGAACAGGGAGAAAATCGAGGCGGTGAAATGGACTCGGTCAAACTGCACCAAATCCATTTACTGTCCACAATTTCATTTCTAAAAGTCCAACAAGCCCATTGAAACTGAGAAAAGGGAGACCTGCTCACACTAATACACACAGCTGTGGACATGCTTACACACTTGAATTAGCAAACAAAGACCCCACCCTAATTAAAAGCAGCCAGTGTGTGTTTGTAGATTAGGGGTGTAACGATTCGGTATGTACCTCGGTTCTAGGTCATGGTTCGGTATGTTTTCGGCACAGCAGGGAAAACAAAAATTAAAAAAAATGTAGAAAATAATATTATCATTTAGTTTAAAAAATGTAAACATTCAACAGTGGCTCATAATACTGTTAATTCACTCAAATACTGGCATATTGACAGTAAGAAAAAATAAATAAATAAATAACACAAATGTCAGTAATGCTCATAAGACTGTGACTGCTGATAATTCCTGAACAACTGGAGCTTGTGCTCATTTATACAGAGCAGCACAGCAGACTGACTAACATGCACATGTGAAGGCACATTGTAGCAGGGCTCAGCACTTTGACTACTATTCTCTACGGCCGAGTACGGTTTCATATCTGCAGCGATAAACACTCCTGCAGCATTAGTTATTACTGAATCTGCAGTGCTGCCTTAATTCTGTAGGGAGAAGGACTCGCCTTCCAGTCTGGTTTTGTCTCGTTCAGCTAATCGACACATTCAGGTGATGCTGTCATAAATATCATGGTTGCAGTGTTTCCAGAGACATGCCCGACTTCAGTTGAACAACGTCGGCATACAGTTTGACACTAATTGTTTTCCATTTTTGCTGTAACTAACCTGGAAACCGTAATGCTCCCATACAGTGGATCTAGATGTCACAGGAGGATCCTCCAGCTCTGGTCTCTCATTTGTGTTTGTCATTTGGAGGCAGTGACACTACATTAGCTTGACTAACCTGACTAACTGGGCTAAGCGGACTAGCATGCTACAGCTGATAGACAACAACTGGTGCACTGCCAAAAAACTTCTCTAGAATTTCTGTTCCACATGTGCAAGTAGTAGATATAAATAGACCATTTTGACAGAAATTGTTTACCGTACCAAACCAGGAAGTTCCCTACCAATCCCAACGTCCTGTACCGAATGGTTTGGGATGAATACCGTTACAACCCTAGTGTACGTGTGCAAATTAACACTTCCAATTAAGCAACCAATTAAGTAGCTGCAGTGTTGCTGCTCAGGTGAGGCATCGGCCGAAGCTGCAGGTCTGTCTGGGATAAATGGGGAGGTTAGGTCGATGGGTGAGGTAGGGCTAGCGTTGGGTGAAAAGGTGTGAGGCGGTGAGGAGAGCTGCTGTCGGACCTGAGGCTAAGGTCAAAGAGCCATCCAAGGGCAGATGGAGGAGAGCCAGGGGAGCAAGCGAAGGTCAAGGGCTCCCACATGAGCACTCCTGCATTATGCATACTGCTGCATATTTTATGCATATTTATTGGATTGCAGAATAATATTTTGATAGTATTCCCCTATCTATATCTTATTCATCATGTATGTTTTCAAGGTTTTCAGGAATGCTGTCATGTAAGTGCACAAAAACTGACAAATACTGGCACAACAACACAAAATGCACAACATTTGCCACAAATGTGATCGCATGTATTTTGTCGGCATTTTCCTGGAGTACACTGCATCACAATAGTGATTTTCACCATCAATCAGTTCCCTACACCACCTCTATGGTTAGGATCATTCACATTATTACAATTTTGGTCTTAATGCCATAGTTTTGCTCATCATGTCTTTCAGTTACGATAACTTGTAGATATGACTCACCTCGTTAATTGCTGAGATCTTGGAACTTGGCGTCATCACTGCTTTCATGTTTCAAAGTTGAAGCAGAAAGTGACTCTGTAAACTGTGATGGATGTTTACAACAGACAATTTTGGTAATAATTTTAGTGTTTTTTCTTCCAAAGAAGTTTGACTAACATGGGGGTGAGTACAATGTTGCTATTACTCATAAAAATTTTAATGCATATGATAATACATTTCTTGAATCCTTATAATTGAACACTGTGCTGTCATTGTTTGTATGTATTTGTGTGTTCTACATGTGTGCGTGAGCAAAATTAAAGTCTTAATGGCCAGAGCTACAAAAATGAGACCTAAGTTGTAATAAAGAATAATTATTATAAGGTCTACTTAAGTTCAGGCAACTAAAACCAGTGTTGGTATGAGTGAAGACATGAACTGTACTTTCTCATGCCAAAGTCACGTGTTTTGTTAAACCCATCATCCCCCTGACCATCTTCCTAATGCCAGGATCACACTACATGATAGTCTAGGCTTTTGCGATTGTCATTGTGTCACATTAGGCATTGAAAGTCATACATTCTTGCTGTTACTTGGCTGAGAGAGATGGCAGACTGCACTTCGGACCCTGACCAATCAGACCTTGCCATTTCATGACTGGGTGATAGGTAAGGTGCTAGAGACCGAACTCACTCTTTCACCTGACTGCACCAGCAACAAATGTTTATGCATGCAAACACAGTTTTCTGTATGAATGTAAAGCTGGAACCATTCATGGTCACTGGGAGGTGAAGGTGGGCTCTGAGTGTGTGTGTGTGTGTGTGTGTGTGTGAGCAGCATACATATGTGTGCAGGGGGTGACGTCACATCCACAGGTTTGATTCATTTGGTTTAATGCTCCTGACCCGAGAGTGATAGTGAAATGTTTTAAGTTTCAGTGAAATAAAATAAAATGTTCCTATTTCACTTCTCTGTGTTTACAGTTCTGTGTGTGAAAAGTGCTCTGTGCTTCCATTAGTCCACATCACCGAACATGTGATAGAAGTTGTCAGTTTACAGCAGAGAGAGTAGAAATCCAGCTCTATTTTATTCTCTGGCATGTGACTCTGGTCCACAGTACTCCATCTGATCCTACTAAATTATCTATATACAACTGACTTTATAACACTAAAATTAAATAATGAATCTAACACTCCATGAAACATAACTAGACTTCCATGAGTTTGCCTCCCACCCCAGCAGCAGCACATAATGGGCTTTTTAAGTGGGAATAAAGCCTTGGTATGATAGCACTCCTCTCTCCTCTCCAAGCTCGCCTCATGACTCATTTACCCAAAGTGAACATCTCTCCGGCACATTAGAATAACTGATGTGCCCAACAAAGTTGTCAACCAATATTAAATGCTTAATTAAAAGGAGTGTATTGTCACTTTGAGTTTACAGGTGGCTCAGTCTCTACTCAGAGCATTTAAAATAGATGAGAGATCAAGGTGGGTGGACGTGCGTGAGGTGGAGGGGTGGAGCGGGAGGAAATGAAAGGATGGGACGGAACCAGAGAAATGTTTCTATTCTCATACATATGTAAAGGTATAAAGTCTGTATGTATGGATGTACAACATTTTATCTTTAGTGAGCAAGTGGAAGCTTGCTGCAGTAATTTCTATATGGTACAGTCATGTCTGCATAGAAAAATCAACACACACAGGTGACCTTCTTTGAAGTGGTCATTGCTGGTGTTTGTACTCCCTTTCCCACAAGATCACTTACCTTTCAAAGGTAATGTCTGTTTTTAAATCAGCTGCATCATTTCTATCAGCATAAAGTTCAGGTTCAGGGTGCAGAAATGCCGCTATACACAGTAGTGCTGAAAATATTTGTCAAAGAATTAAGTGATGTATTTATTGATCCACAGAAAATTAAACAGCCAGCAACTTAGAATATTGATTCATTTGTAATTATCAGATTCTCAACTGTGAGAATTTGCTCATTTTCTCTGTTTTATATCATTGTAAATTGGATATTTCTGGGTTTTGGAGAAAATAAGCAATTTGAAGATGTCATCTTGGGCTCTAATAAATTGTGAGGAGCCATAACATATCTAGAAATCTGGCCGAATTTATTAGTGGCCCAAAGCCATGACAGCTCAGAGTTCAGACCATAGACTTAATACAGTCTGTGGTCCAGACCAGGATGCAGAGTTGCAGTCCTACACGCTTCTCTGCGCTTCCATTAGAGCAGTTACCCACCCTAAACTCCACAGAGAGGTTGTCTGCCCCCCGACCACTTAAATTATTTAAATCCAAAGTAAACAGAAGAGGAGTTACACATAAAAACCTAATAAAAAGTAAAACCTCCACTGCAACAGTACAACAAAATAGGAGAATTAAATGTGGACTCTTAAACATCAGATCTCTCTCATCTAAAGCTGTTCTAGTAAACGATCTAATATCAGATCATAATATTGATTTATTTTGTCTTACTGAAACCTGGCTGTGTCACGATTAATATGTTAGCCTAAATGAATCCACTCCCCCCAGTCACATTAATACTCACATTCCTCGAGGCACAGGCCGAGGAGGTGGAGTTGCAGCCATCTTCGACTCAAGCCTATTAATCAAACCTAAACCTAAACTAAATTATAACTCGTTCGAAAGCCTTGTTCTTAGCCTTTCACACCCAACCTGGAAAACACTACAGCCAATTCTATTTGTTATAGTGTACCGAGCTCCTGGACCGTACTCTGAATTTTTATCTGAATTCTCAGAGTTCTTATCAGGTTTAGTCCTTAAAACAGATAAAATAATTATTGTAGGTGATTTTAATATTCATGTGGATGTAGAAAATGATAGCCTTAGTGCTGCGTTTATCTCATTATTAGATTCGATTGGCTTCTGTCAGAGTGTACATAAACCCACTCACTGTTTTAACCACACCCTCGACCTTGTTCTTGTTTATGGCATTGAAATTGAACATCTAATAGTCTTTCCACAGAATTCTTTTTTATCAGACCATTTTTTATTAACTTTTGAATTCCTATTACTGGACTGCACGCCATTAGGCAAACATTCCTACACTAGATGTTAGTCTTAAAATTTATAGGAAGGCCCTCCGTAATGCCAGAGCAGCCTACTACTCATCATTAATAGAGGAAAATAAGAACAACCCCAGGTTTCTGTTCAGCACTGTAGCCAGGCTGACATTCAGAATGCTGTGGCATGTTTACTGACAAGAACCAGAAAAAGAGATCATATTTCTCCAATATTAGCTTCTCTACACTGGCTCCCTGTAAAATCCAGAATAGAATTTAAAATCCTTCTCCTCACCTTCAAAGCCCTAAATGGCCAGGCACCATCATATCTTAAAGAGCTCATAGTACCCTATTACCCCACTAGAGCACTGCGCTCCCAGAATGCAGGGTTCCTTGTGGTTCCTAGAGTCTCTAAAAGTAGAATGGGAGCCAGAGCCTTCAGCCATCAAGCTCCTCTCCTGTGGAACCAGATCCCAGTTTGTGTACGGGAGGCGGACAACCTCCTCACATTTAAGAGTAGGCTTAAGACTTTCCTCTTTGATAAAGCTTATAGTAGGGCTGACTCAGGTGACCCTGAGCCCCCCCTTAGTTATGCTGCTATAGGCCTAGACTGCCGGGGGACTTCCTATGATGCACTGAGCTCCTTTCTCCTCCTCTTCCTCTCCATCTGTACGCCCTCATATCCCATCAATGCTTGTTATTAATTCAACTTCTTCCCATAGTTGTGTGCTTTCTCTCCTCTCTCTCTCTCTCCCCTTCTGTTGCTTTCTGCAGGTATTTCTGCCTCCGGAGCTGTTGAGTCTGGATCTGTGGTTGCGGCCACCTGCTGCCCCCGTGCTCCTGCTCTGCACCCGCTGCTGCTATTACTGTTGTTGCTCTTATTATCAGTATTGCTATTATAATGTTGCTCTTAGTGTTGTTTCTGTTGATGTTAACATCAATGCCATTACCACAGCTCTTGCTTTACATCCCTATGTGGAACTGTATTGAGCTGCTGTATGTTCTCTTTCCTCCTGCTCTCTCTCTCCCGCTCACCCAACCGGTCGAGGCAGATGACCGCCCACCTTGAGCCTGGTTCTGCTCGAGGTTTCTACCTGTTAAAAGGGAGTTTTTCCTTGCCACTGTCGCATAGTGCTTGCTCATGGTGGGAACTGTTGGGTCTCTGTAAATATAAAGAGTCGGTCTAGACTTACTCTATTCGAAAAAGTGCCCTGAGATAACTTTGTTATGATATGGCGCTATATAAATAAAACTGAATTGAATTGAATTGAATAACATTATGACCACTGACAGGTGAAGTGAAGAACATTGATTATTTTGTTACAATGGCACCTGTCAGTGGGTGGGATATATTAGGCAGCAAGTGAACATTTTGTCCTCAAAGTTGATGTGTTGGAAGCAGGAAACGTGCAAGCATAAGGATGTGAGCGACTTTGACAAGGGCCAAATTGAGATGGCTACACGACTGGGTCAGAGCATCTCCAAAACTGCAGCTCTTGTGGGGTGTTCCCGGTCTGCAATAGTCAGAACCTACCAAAAGTGGTCCAAGGAAGGAAAAATTGGTGAACCGGCAACAGGGTCATGGGCGGCCAAGGCTCACTGATGCGCGTGGGGAGCAAAGGCTGGTCCGTGTAGTCTGATCCAACAGACCAGTCAGGGTTAGGGTTAGGACCCCTGTCCACTGCCGAAAGCGCCTACAATGGGCACGTGAGCATCAGAACTGGACCACGGATCAATGGAAGAAGGTGGTCTGGTCTGATGAATCACGTTTTCCTTTACATCATGTGGATGGCCAGGTGCATGTGCATTGCTTACCTGGGGAAGACATGGCACCAGGATGCACTATGGGAAGAAGGCAAGCCAGCGAAGGCAGTGTGATGCTTTGGGCAATGTTCTGCTGGGAAACCTTGGGTCCTGCCATTCATGTGGATGTTACTTTAAGATGTACCTACCTAAACATTGTTGCAGACCAAGTACACCCCTTCATGGAAACGGTATTCCCTAATGGCACTGGCCTCTTTCAGCAGGATAATGCGCCCTGCCACACTGCAAAAATGGTTCAGGAACGGTTTGAGGAACATGACAACAAATTCAAGGTGTGGACTTGGCCTCCAAATTCCCCAGATTTCAGTCCAATTGAGCATCTGTGGGATGTGCTGGACAAACAAGTCCGATCCATGGAGGCCCCACCTCGCAACTTACAGGACATAAAGGATCTGCTGCCAACGTCTTGGTGCAAGATACCACAGCACACCTTCAGAGGTCAAGTGGAGTCCATGCATCGACGAGTCAGAGCTGTTTTGGGGGCAAAAGGGGGACCTACACAATATTAGGCAGGTTGTCATAATGTTATGGCTGATCGGTGTGTATATATATGCAAGCATAAGGGATCCTTGTGTGAAAGTTTGTTTCATATTAATAAAAACGAATATAACCCTATACATCGTTATTCTACTTCTGCTCATATTTTTTTAACTCGTGCTTTAGTCTAAAGCAGTCTTTCCCAAACTTAGGGTTGCGACTCAAAATGGATCACAGAACCGTTTTTATTGGGTCACCAATTGGCAGAGTAAAATGCATAACAATGCTATGATATGTGAATTCATACACTGGTCTGTTCAGCTCAAATGCTGTGTGCTACGCACATACTCATAGAACTGGTGTTACTTCCAGTAACTACTTTTTTTTTTGCTATGCTGATCTGTTCAGCTGTTCACCCCTTTGTCCTCATGAACCTGGACCTAAAACCGTGTTCGCTCTCTCTGACTGAGGTGATAATGATAATATCCTCTCTGTCATCTACCTCTCTATCTCATTCAAGGTGTTCATGGTTTGTTGTGTTCTTTATTAGTAGTTTATAAATGTAGATGTTATGGCAATTCATGATGTATTTTTGTAAGTTTGGGTCCCGGGGAGAAACCAAATTTCTCTTTTGGGTCTCAAGCTGAAAAAGTTTGGGAACCCCTGGTCTAAAGGCCTGTAGGGTCTACTCTACGCTGTGCTATATCAAACGTTTTTGATTAAACTTTCAGTAGAAAATTTCAGGGGCTGAGTTGGTTTATGTATCTATGAATACTGCATGATATATCTTTTTATATATAGATATAGATTTTTAAAGCTCCCAAACATCTATATTGGCCTCCAAAATCCAGTATCCATTGGGCTATACCGTGGACATTATTTCTAGTAGCTTTGCCACATCTCAGTATCTCCACTTTAGACTGGTGAGTAAAGCTTGTAAAATAAAACATAACATAATAATGACATAAAGTAATAAAACACAGGCTGTAAAACATAACCTTAACTTTTGGGTGAAGAAGTCCTTTCTGCTAGATTTTCTGAAATTGGAAGTTCTCTAGATAGTACTCCAGTCTTTGGTCAGCCATTTTGGCAATCAGAACATACCTATCAGACACCAGGTATTCAAAACAACATATGAAAAAGTGTTGTTGCCATGACATCCCCTGGTTTTTTTCTACTTTATTTATTTGTACAAATTTCATACGGGTAAGTGTAGTTCAAAGTGCTTCACAGATATTAAGATGAGACAGAACAAGTGTAGACGATAAAAACATGATGAAAAAGTAATAAAATAGATTTAAAAGTTATAATAATAAAAACAATGAAGAAAAATTAAGAAAACAGTTAAATACAAGCTAGACTAAGAACTAGATAAAGTAGATTTAAAAGACAAAAATAATAATACAAAGTAAATAAATACATAAATTGAGTAAGATAATAATAAAAATTAATAAATTAATTAATAATAATAAAATAACAGAAAATAAAATGGAATAGGATTTCACCACATAAATATGTAAAAGTAGTTGAGTAAAATAAAATAAGTAATCTCTTTAAAACATTCTTAATCAAAAGCCAGGCTGAAGAGGTAGGTTTAAAGTTTATGTTTAAAAATTTCCACACTTTCAGCTGCCCTGAGATCCTCAGGCAAACTGTTCCAGCGGCTCAGAGCATAAATGCTAAAAGCTGCCTCACCAAAGGTTTTTGTCCTGCATTTAATCAGACTCGTGCAAGAGGACCTGAGGGGCCGTACTGGTTCACACACTGTAAGCATGTGAATGTCATGATCCACCATGGACTGTGTGTTGTTCCTGTTTTATTTTGAAGTTTCCTGTGTGCTAGTCTGTGTTTTTCCCTTGTGTGTCTTATTGGAATCACCTGTGCCTTGTTACGCACCTGTGTCTGCTTCCTTGTCTCCTCCCCTATATATACCGGTCCTCTCCCTATGTTCTCTGTTGGTTCATTGTTGTTGGTTGTTTCTCCTTGTCGTGTGCCTGGAGTTTCCCTGTGTTGTTCTTGCCTTCCTTCCTGCCTGCATTTCCTCATGTTGTCTCCTGGCTGTGTTTCTGTGTTCCTGCACTTCAGTTTTGGACCGCAAGCTACTTTTGTTAATAAATTGTTCATCTGCACCAGTCTGCCTGTCCCGTCTGCATTTGGGTCCTTCCCCTGCTGCCTATATGGCATACCGTAACAGTGAAATATATATGCCGGTGCAAGACCATGAAGTGCTTTAAAAACAATTAAAATAATTTTAAAATCAATATGGAAACTGACAGGCAGCCAATGTAAGGACTTTAAAATGGGCGTAATGTGTTCTCTCCTTCTGGTCCTGGTCAGCACTCGGGCCGCAGAGTTCTGAGTCAGCTGCAGCTGATTTCTAACTTTTTTTGGGTTGACCAGATAGGAGAGCATTACAGTAGTCCAGCCTGCTCGATATAAAAGCGTGCATTAGTCTCTGTGTCACTTAGCAATATTTTTAAGGTGATAAAAAGCAGATTTGGTCACATACCCCATGTGAGCCTTAAAGTTTACATCTGAGTCAAAGACCACACCAAGATTTCTTGCTTGTTGGCTTGTGGTAAGTCCAAGGGAATTTAATTTTGCGACCAGTCTCTCTTTCTGAGCTTTAGAACTTACAACTGAAACTTCAGTTTGATCCTGGTTGAGCTGTAAAAAGCTTTGTGACATCCAGACATTAAAGCTGGGGAATCAGAATCAGAGTACTTTTATTGATCCTCTCAGGGGAAATTATGTGATTACAGTCGCTCTCATGTATAGAGAAGTACTAATAGAAAGGAAATAAAATAAAATGAAATATAAATAGACATAAAATAAGTTAATAAGAATAAGTTATGAATACGTTATTGCACATAGTTATGAATGCGTTATTGCACGTAGTTATGAATGCGTTATTGCACATCATGAATCCGTAAATAAGTTCTGTTCAGGTGTCTGACACTCTGAGGGAAGAGTTATACAGTTTGATCGCCACAGGCAGGAATGACTTCCTGTGGCGCTCTGTGGTGCATCTTGGTGGGATCAGTCTGTCACTGAAAGTGCTCCTGAGGTTGACCAGCACGTTGTGGAGTGGGTGGGAGGTGTTGTCCAGGATGCTACATATTTTAGACTGCATCCTTCTCTCTGACACCGCTGTCAGTGAGTCCAGCACCACCCCAACAACATCACTGGCCTTTCTGATCAGTTTGTTGAGTCTCTTGGAATCCGCCACTCTCAGCCTGCTGCCCCAGCAAACGACAGCAAACAGGAGAGCGCTGGCCACCACAGACTCATAAAACATCCTCAGCATCGTCCTGCAGATGTTGAAAGACGTCAGCCTTCTCAGAAAATAGAGGCGGCTTTGTCCCTTCTTGTACAGGGCTTCAGTGTTTGTAGACCAGTCCAGTTTATTGTCAATGTGCACACCTAGGTACTTGTAGGCCTCCACAATATCCACACTGACCCCTTGGATGGAAACGGGGGTCACCGGAGTCTTTTTCCTCCTCATGTCCACAATCAGTTCCTTTGTCTTTGTCACATTTAGTTTCAGATAATTATCCTTGCACCATGT
The DNA here is from genome assembly GCA_005408345.1 of Macquaria australasica. Taxonomy (NCBI): domain Eukaryota; kingdom Metazoa; phylum Chordata; class Actinopteri; order Centrarchiformes; family Percichthyidae; genus Macquaria; species Macquaria australasica. The sequence continues at coordinate 190,191 of SEMN01000258.1, forward strand.
GACAAAGTTTCTCACCACTGTCCTGTACTCAGCCTCCTCACCGTTACTGATACATCCAACCACAGCAGAGTCATTAGAAAACTTCTGAAGATGGCAGGACTCTGTCTGTCTGGAAATCAGTGGTGTAAATGGTGAAGAGGAAGGGAGAGAGGACTGTCCCTTGTGGGGCCCCGGTGTTGCTGACCACCCTATCCGATACACAGTGCTGCAGGCGCACATACTGTGGTCTTCCATTCAGGTAGTCAACGATCCAGGACACCAATGGGGCATCTACCTGCATTGCTGTCAGCTTCTCACCCAGTAAAACCGGTCTGATGGTGTCGAATGCACTGGAGAAGTCAAAAAACATGACCCTCACAGTGCTCGTTGGTTTGTCCAGGTGAGCATAGACGCGGTTAAGCAGGTAGATGATGGTGTCCTCTACTCCAAGTCGGGGCTGCTAAGCGAACTGTAAGGGGTCCAAGTGTGAATTGACCATGGGCCAGAGCTATTCCAGGACCAGTCTCTCCAGGGTCTTCATGATGTGGGAGGTCAGAGCCACCGGTCTGTAGTCCATCGATCTACTGGGACGTGGCGTCTTAGGCACAGGAACGAGGCAGGACGTCTTCCACATCACGGGGACCCTTTGAAGATTCAGGCTCATATTGAAGACCTTCTGAAGTACTCCACCAAGTTGGAGGGCGCAGGCCTTGAGCACCCTGGGGCTGACACCATCAGGGCCTGCAGCCTTTCCTAAGTGAAGTCTCCTCAGCCGTCTGTTCACCTGGTCAGCTGTGAAGCTCATCGTGGAAGTTTCCAATGGGGGAGGAGTGGATCCATCGTGCTGAAGAGGGCAGCTGGTGGGGGAGCCAGTGGGGGGAGGAGTAGGACCCTCACCAGAGGGTGGGGAGCAGCAAGAAGGGGGAGGAGGGGGTAGTGGAGGTGAGGGTGCTGCATCGCAGATAACAGAAGAGTCAGGTGGGGGCAGGGCAGAGGCCGCTGTATCAAATCTGTTAAGAACAGATTGAATTCACTGGCCCTGTCCACACAACCATCAGTCCCTCTGCCGTCCGGCCTGAAGCCAGTGATGGTCCCCATGCCACTCCAGACCTCTCATGTTGTTTTGCTGGAGTTTCCCCTCCAGCTTACTCCTGTACTTCTCCTTGGCCTCTCTGATCTTCACCCTCAAGTCCATCTGAATAGTCCTCAGCTCCTCCCTGTCACCAGCTCTAAAAACCCTCTTCTTGGCATTCAGGATGGCTTTAATGTCCTTTGTAACCCACGGCTTGTTGTTCGAGTAACAACGGACAGTCGTTGTTGGGACAATGGAGTCCACACAGAAGTTAATGTAGTCCGTTACGCACTCTGTGAGCCTATCAATGTCCTCACCCTGTGGCTCACAGAGTGCATTCCAGTCGGTCACCTCAAAACAGCCCCTCAGTGACTCCTGGGTCTCCTCTGACTATCCCCTCACTGTCCTGGTAGTCACTGGCTGTCGTTTAACCAGGGGCACATAACAGGGTTTGAGGTGCACCAGGTTATGGTCTGACCTGCCCAGTGGGGGGAGGGGGGAAGAGCTGTATGCATCCTTCACATTAGCATACAGCAAGTCCAGGGTCCTCTCCTCTCTGGTTGAACAGTTCACGTACTGTGTGAAGTTGGGCAGAGTTTTGTCCATGGTGACGTGGATGAAGTCCCCCGAGATTATGATGAGGGCACTCGGGTGTCTTGTTTGCAGTTTGGCTATTACTCCATGAGTGACGTCACACGCCGCTGTCAGGTTAGCAGAAGGGGGGATGTAGACCACTACCACAATAACATGTGGGATTTCCCTGGGCAGATAATATGGCCGGAGTCCCACGGCCAGAAGTTCAATATCAGGACAGCAGACTCGTTTTTTGATTGTAGTGTGGCCAGGGTTACACTATCTGTCATTAACTAGAACAGCAAGCCCACCTCCTTTCCTCTTACCACTCTCGGTACAGTCCCTGTCCGCCCGAATGGTCTGAAAGCCGGTGATAGTAACATTCTGGTCAGGGATGTCCCGGTGCAGCCATGTCTCAGTGAAGCACATGATGCTGCACTCGCAAAAATCCTGTTGGCTCTTGGCTAATGCTGCTAGCTCATCCATCTTATTAGCCAGCGATCTAACATTCCCCATGACGAGAGAGGGTAGATACGGCTTGAATCTCCTTCTCTCCCTCCGTGCCTTTACCTTCCGCTGTCTCAATCTCCTTCCTCTACCTCTACTTCCTCGAGGCTTCCTCCGGAGCTCCTCAGGGATCTGGAGGTTAGAGTTCACAGCGGCCGGACGGAGCGCCATCAGTTGATCCCGGCTGTAAACGATGGCGGTGTGCTGTTGTTGTTGTCCTCCGGCGACACGGCACCCCAGAAGTAGTCCAATGACCAGAAAACTTATTAAAACTACTCTACACTCCATCATTGTAGAGGGGCACCACTTCGAAGTCTGTAAAAGTTACTTTTAAGCTAAGAGAAAAATAAGAAAACAGCTATTTACAAAAGAGCGGAAAAACTAATGAGAGCGACTGCAGCAGCGTCCATCCAGGTCGGCACATGCGCATTGTATGGTAGGCAAAATCTGTGTAACCTAGGCAAAACCTTCCGCCTCTCTCTCTGCTGCCTCGTATCACTCCGCTAAGCCCCTCCCCTGTGAAACCATATCCCTTGTAGGGCTCGCTCTTCACGGCGTGAGCCTCACTGAGACCGCGGTCCCTCCCGCCACTGGAGGGGCATCTGCGGCTGCAGAGCAGAGCACCCCAGGCTTCAGAGGCAGCTGCAATGCTGTCCAGCAGCAGGATGAGAGGCTAGTACACCACACACACACCACTGTCCCCCGTCAAGTTATTCTCCACTGTTTGTCATCATGCCTCTTTGCCACTCGTCGTTATGAGCACCATGGCATTGAATGTAATGAGCCTGAAGCTCCATGTGAAGCCGGAATGTGTTGTTTTGTACTATATGCCACTGTAGGCAAAGGAGGTGTTGGAAATTTATCGCAAGTTTCAGGATTTTCGGCAGGATTTTCCGCTACTGAATCAGATTTTCACCATCTGAAGGGACGTGTACACACATCTGCTCTTGTAGCTTAGCCACTATGAACACACCGTCTCCCTGAAATAACCTGTGATAGGCTAAAGTCTACCATCACGGGCTAGATTTTCTGAAGCCTGTGAACAGAGCCAAGACGGGGAGCTGAAGTAGAGGTCTGCTCTCAGACCACTTGAATTACAATATGCTGCACGGTTAATATGGCATTTTTGCCCAATGACGCCAAAAGAAAACTGCCTACCCAACCTTTAATATCTAAAACACATTTAAAAAGGGAATCAATTGGCTCTGTGTCATCAGGAGACACAGCCACATACAGTTATGTGTCATCAGCATAACTATGGAAAGAGATGCAGTGTCTCCTGATGACATCACCGAGCGGTAACATATATAGAATATATTAAAAAGAAGTGGCCCTAATATTGATCCTTGGGGAACCCCACAGGTTATTGGTTTTGGAGAAGTTATCAATTGCAACAAAGAACTCTGCCAGAAAGATAAGAGAAGAACCAGTTAAAAACAGTACCAGACAGTCCAATGTGATCAACTGTATCAAAAGCAGCAAGTAGTACCAACACCGAAAGTTTATTGTCATCCAGATGTATCCTGATGTCATTGACTACTTTTACTAGGGCTGTTTCAGTGCTATGATTTGCCTGAAAACCTGATTGAAACATTTCGAACTTATTGCGTGAGTTAATAAAATTGTGTAGACCAGTTTTTCTAAAATTCTTCTTAAAAATGGAAGATTGTAGTTGTTTGGTATCGAGGGATCCAGGCTACTTTTTTTTAGATGAGGCTTCACAAGTGCAGTCTTGAATGTTGTGGGGAATACGCCTTGTTGCAGCAACTGATTAAAGATTGTAAGGACCTCCTCAGATACTGAATTAAAAACATTTTTAAAAAAGGAGGTTGGGATTGGGTCAAGAGTACATGTGGAGGACTTCAGTGTTGTTACCACTTCTCTGAGCATATCAGCATCAACCAGGCTAAAACTGTCCAGCAGGGCTTCACACAGTAGCTGACAGATATTAGACCTGATGTTGGCTGTCTTCTCTTTGAAGTAGTCCGCAAATTCATCACATTTTTGAGCAATAAGATGGTTGCTATGATCTGTAATAGGGTTAATGAGGTGATTGATGAAAGAACTCTAGGGTTGCTTATGTTAGAGTTTCAGGTTAGAAAAATATAATTGCCTGGCAGTCCAAATTGCTTTATTATAAATTTTCAATTTTTCCGATAAAATCTCTTTATGCACATGTAACTTAGTTTTTCACCATCTGCGCTCTGCGATCCGATAGTCCCTCTTTAATTTAGTGGTTTCATCATTTTTCCATGGCATGCTTCTTTTTTTAATCATTTTTCTAATTGTAAGTGGAGCAACGGCATCAAGAGCTGTAGCCAACTTATTGTTAAATGCATTAAGGAGACTGTCAATTGAGGAGGAAGTAGATGCAGACTGGTTTCTGGCAATATGTGTTAGGAAGTTTGAGGTCACTTCAGGAGTAAGACAGCGTTTTTTTTTACCACTTGCTCAATAGAAGTTGGCAGTGTACAATAAAAAGCATTAACAAATACACAGTGATGGTCTGAGAGAGCCAAGTCAACAACAGAAGAAACATTTATGTTCAGCCCATATGAAATAACCAGGTCCAAAGTGTGACCTAGGTTATGAGTTGGCTCATTAACATGCTGTTTAAAATCCATACACTCTAATAAATTTAAAAAGTCCTTCACTTTGTTATCTGTCTTAATATCAACATGTATATTAAAATCACCAATTAAAATTGAACTATCATATTTAGCGTGAATGCATGTAAGAAATTCAGAGAACTCAGGCAGAAAAGTAGTGAGACAGAGTTTTGTTCCAAGGTCAACATCTCTACCCTTTAGAGTGTCAGTCAGTATTGTAGCTGTTCCCCCGCCTTTCCTATCTTCTCTACAGGAATGGGAGAACACATAATTTGCAGGACAGGCTTCTTTAAGTGTTGCTGGTGCATCCACACCCAACCAGGTTTCTGTGAGAAATATACAGTCTAGCTCGTTGTCTGCAATAAGTTCATTTATACAAAATGATTTGTTGGATGATGCCCTTACATTAAAAACTGCCAGATTTAATTTTGAATGCAAATTGACTTTTTTTTTTTAATCGACAATTTCAGGATGTTGTGTTTTGATGTATATAAGATTGTTCCTGACAGTGCCGTTAGGTCTGTTTTTCAGACGAGGCAGGCGTGCATTTGGTCTACTGGCAGTTACATTTATATTAGAGTATAGCCCTACATCACTGGGCTTAAAACGATAAAATTCGTTAAAATAATAAATTCCTGGGGGATGAACAACTACGATACATTGAGGCAACACTGTCTCTCAGTTTCGGTTGCTGAGAGACACAATCCATACCTGTAGGGAGTGTTGTCGGAGCTTGAGGAAGTCATGGGCAGAGGGGAGGTGTCCACATCTGTGTCCAAAGTGGCACATGTGTTTCCACTGATCAGTCATTTGCGTGGAGAAATGGGGACACTGTGGAGAATGTTTGCAGTTAACATCCGTAAACCTAGGCGGCTCGGGTGTATTCTGTCTTTTCTAAAATACGAGGAGAGTTCCCAAAAGAGATTAAAGTTGTCTATGTAAAAGAGTCCGCGTGTGGAGCAGTTTGAGTGGAGCCATGTGTGCAAGCTAAGAAGTCTAGAGAAACGGCCAATCCCACGACCCAATGTAGGAATTGAACCGGAGATGAAGAAACTTTTCCCATGGTGGTCTTTGAGCATGTTAAAAAGAAGACTAAATTCATGTTTCAGCAGTTCAGACTGCTGGTGACTGGTGTTATTTGTATTGACATGTATCACAAGCTTTGTTGCTGTGGGACTTTTTCAGCCAAATTGCTCACAGTGGCTCCGGGAAAGCAAAAGGTTTTGGCGAAGTTTGCCCGGACATCCCTGATGATGGAATCGCCGATGATCAGCATCGTCAGGGCAGGGGGTTCTGAGGCTGCAGGTGTAACCTGCTCAACCCTGCTGGGAGGAAGAGCGGTGGTGGAGCCCCGCCGGGAGGGACAAGGTCCAGGGAAGGCACCCCGGCTGCCAGGCCCAGGGCGCAGCGGCGAGCGCCGCATGTGTGGAGGAGAGCAACCATCCGGGGAGAGCGTTGCCGGACCACCCGGCACTTCCACACCAGAGAGGTGCTTTGGTTCATATAGCCTGAAAGCTGAAATATGCTTCACCTGGGCAGTTGCAACGGTAGACAATCCCAAGATAAGTTCATTCTTTTTTCTTAGTTCATTTTTTAAGCGTTGAATGTGTTGCGGTAGCTGTGTGTAGCCAAGCTTACCATTAAAAAGCCTGTTAAAAAAAACAACTTTAAAACGTACAAAATAAAAAGTGGATAAAAAGTCAGATAAAACAGAAATGCTGATAAAAGTTCGTTCAACTTCAGCTTCTGCTTTTCGGTTTAGCTTACTCTTCAGCGTACCAGCGTCCACCTGATCCTTGACAAACCTGCCGCCTTCGTCAAACCTGTTGGTGCACTTGTGTTTGTATATTAATGTCACTTAAGCAGGTCATGAAGGTCCACCACTCAACTGCCAACACACTCGCACACTAACACACACACACTGTACATACACCATCTCTGAGTGTAGATTAGAGGATTAACAGCCCATCTTCTCAGCACAGACATTGCTTTTAGGCACCTTTCACTTCCTAATCCACCCACCCAATCTAACATGATTTCAAGCATGCATGCAAGCAAACATGTATAGAGGACACTTTTTCTAGGTACACCTAGCTAAATCCAAGCAGTCTAATACAGCTGCCCTGCAACAAATCCTGCCTTTATGCTGAAAGTGAACATGATAAATGTTCACTTTATCACACTTTCATCACACTTTCAGCTGTGATTGTGTCAGCGAGGTGTTGATTCCACTCTGTAGTCGTGTTATGTTCTGAGGTGGTTCTAATATGTTGTCCAATGGCCACAATATCAGGAACACCTGTCAATATAATGGAGTACATCTCAACAGTGCCACAAACTACAGCTTCCAAAACTACCAGAGGTGACTCAACACCCAAATCACCAATGATGTCCTGGTGAATGACCTGATTAAACACTGAACATCATATTCCACAAGTTTTAGCAATAAAAAAGAAAACACCCTGGAGACTCAAAAACACTGAAAAGTTCATGTTAATGACACTTTCTCCAAAAGTCAAATTAAGGAAATGGAGTCATTATTATACCTTATTGAAATATTAGTTGAACAGGTGCCTGGATTTCATTTCCATAGCAAATGATAGATTAGGAGAATTAACTGTGCCATGCTATGATGGATCTGCTTTGCTTCAGCTGCTGATGGTGCAGCAGATAGGGCTGTGAATCTAAGATAGCACTACATGGATCACTGTGGAGAGGATAATAATTCAGAACCTCATCAAAACAGAGAATGATGGTGATTTGTCAGTGAGAAGCTCCTCTTGAATACAGAAATAAATGTTGGTAACGGCTGACTACCAGGGCTGGAAGAGAACCCAATGAGGTAGACTTTGCTGAAACCTTTCAGAGTTAATAAGTGACAATCACTGCTGGAAACACTGACTTAAAGCTGCACTAAGCAAGGCTTTCATGTAAACCTCCACTCATGTTTTTAAGCCACACTAAATCAAGTGGCCCATCCTCAGTGATACAGATGCCATATGTTCACCATGTTTAACAAGAAAATGTCATGTAAGAGAACAGAACATAACGAGTCAAACCTGAAGGAGGACACAACAGTTAGTGAGTGTCATGTCGACAAACAGTTGGTGACTATTGTTATGACCCTGGGTCATGTGTGTTGAGTGACTGATTTTGAGGGTGTGGTCCCTCCCTGCCTGAGGGTGGTGCTGTTTACAATGTTCTTTGTTCTTAGTATGTTCAGTTCCAGGTGGTGGCTGGTGATTGGACGGGAGACTGATGGCACCTACTTTAAAATGGCCTCTGTCCAGGCTGACGGGACTCCCTCCTTTTGCCTGACTCCCAACCAGACTGTGCCGTGCCGTTGGATTTAAAGTGATCTTAGTGCTAATGTGTTTAGCTGTTTTACATAAAATACTGTTAAAAGAGCAGTCCGGGTATCTGTAGGGGAGAGAAGCTGTTTTTGTTTTTACAATTGTTTTCTCCTGTTTATGTTAGGGAGTTAGGTAAGATCCCTGTATTTCTTTTCCTGTTTTGTTGGGTTAGGTAATTTAGTTGGGTTTTCATAGATTGTTTTGTTTGTTGTTTTGGCTGTGCTCTCCCTGATGTCAATTATACCCTGTGAAATGAATAAATCATTCCTGTTTGGACTGCATCCATTGTGGCACTGACCATCTTTGGGAGCAGGGAAAGGGAGGGAGTCACTTTATTTATGTTGTGCACCGGTTTACCCCTAGGCCGGTTGTAACACTATGTTACAAGGTTTCTTGGTGATGAAGCCCTTCACATTCTACAAAATTCAGTGCCACTTCATTTGCTAAATATAATGCTAAGTAAGGCTGAATTAGGATTTTCATTACATTGTTTATATTACCATGATTACCAAAACCAATATTTTTAGTTGGCAAATGTAAGACACGTAGTGTATGTTGAATGCAGGTGAAATTAATTGACAAACCACACAACCATCCTACAGACAAAAACTACCAACAAACACACATAACTAATCACATCCTGAGAAAACAAACATTTTCAGTTTACTGTTGAATGTGGTCACAGCTGTGACAGATCTCAGGTCTGACTATGACTTGACAACTCTGACTGGATTGTAGTCAGTGAGCAGGCCAGAAATACAGTGCGGAGCCAGACCATTCAGTGCTTTAAAGACTACAAGCAGGATGTTGTGTGGACTCTGTATTGCACTGGGAACAAAGTGATTTAATTAGGAGTAATGTGTTTGTTTTTGCATGTACGCGTGAGGACTCTGGCTGCTGTTCTGAATGAGCTGGAGTCTTCCTATTGTTTGTTTGGGTAGGCCAGCAAAGAGAGCATTACAGTAATCTATCCTGGTTAAGATGAATGCATGAACCAGCTTCTCAGAGTCAACTTGATATATGAATCATTTAAGTTTTGATAGGTTCCTGACTTAAGTATAGCAGTCTTGTCTTTATTCAGCTGTAAAAAAAAAACAAAAAACAAAAACAAATCTTCACATCCAGCAGTAGCAGCTTGCTTATAGGACTAAGACCATCCGAAGACAGAGAAATGTACAGTGGTGTATCATCTGCATATGAATGATAGGATATACTATGTTTCTTTATAATGTGGGAGCATGTACAAATTAAAAAGCAAATGTCTAAGAATTGACCCTTGTGGATCCCCTGAGAAAATCTTAGTTTTCTTAGATTTAAAACCACTGAGGGAAATGAGGGAATGTCCTATCATTGAGGTAGGAGGAAGACCAGTGAAGAACATGACCTGTTAGACCAACTGAATCTTAAAGTCTCTTGATTAAAATATCATGATGTACAGTATCAAAGGCAGCAGTGAGATCAAGCAAAACTACAGTAGAAATTATTTTTGAATTATTGATCATCTTAAGGTCATTGATTTTATCTGATGGGGGCTGTTTCAGTGCTGTGGTTAGATCTGAAAACTGACACTTCAGTTTCATGTGAAGCTTTCATTAAATTTTTCATACATTTATATATTAGAAAACAAAATGAATTACTTCTGAAGTATCACAACTTATCGTATTGAGGAAAGGTTTGATAATTATTGTGATATCATGTTTGTCCATATCAGCCAACAATAGTGCCAATCCAGCCAACACCATCTGGAGGTGAACGCTGAGCGACAAAGGAAAGATATTAAAAGATGCTCTCATTTCTGATTATTGAGAAAAAACACAACTAAAGACTCTCCCTCTCTTTATAAACATCCTACTTATGATATACTATAGAACATCATTGGAGGTGTCAATCAAATTTTCTTCAGTGTTAAGTATCAAAATAATAACCAGAAATCACAAAAATATAATGTTAAATTTATGCAAAGGAGAAGTTTGGAGAGAAGCTCATAATGTGTGGTAACAGATTGGTTTTCCGCGAATGTCTCCATATTTGGGCAAACTTCAGAAATTGTTCAAAAAGCATATAAAAAGTTTCTCAACTGCACAAAACAAGACTGATGAAATGTAATTTGTTACTTGCATTTTTGCTGACTCCAGACGTGTGTGTGATTTCCACTCCATCTAACATTCATAGTCGTTGCCATAAAGCTGTCGCTCTCTCCCATAAGGGCTCTTTCACACTTCTATCCAAATCTGCCTGTAAACACTGTGATTGATAAAAAAAATAAAAAAAATAAATAAAGCATGGAGAGGGTGTAGCTGCACAGAGTGGGTAATTTGGCTGTCACTTATTTGATTGAACTGAAACGCAGTCCTGTTTAAGTGTGCTCTCTGTTTACTCAAATGCTTGTCAAAGCTAATGTGGTTTTGTGACTCATTCATGCCATCTCCAGCAGATCCAACGAGAAATGATTAAATGTAATAGTCTCCGGAAAAGGTTAGACTGCAGTTATTAGACATTTCTGGTGCAAGTCAGAGCGTATTCCAAATCCCTGTCTAATTTTAACCTTTTTCATTTCGGGCGTAGCTAAGCAACCTGCCACGCATTGCTTCTGACCTTCAACTGAACCCAGAGATTGTTTAAATAATCTTGTACTTTTGTTGTGTGTTTGCACAAGTGTGTGTGTGTGTGTGTGTGTGTGTGGTAGAATAAAACAAATTCATATGCATATTTCTCACTTTTACTGCTTTGTTTCCCACCCTCTCTCTGCTGGCTGACAGACCCTGTATTGCCTCTGCTCCATTTCTCTGTGTAGAGTTGTTAATAACAACCTTGCATCTGACAGTGTGGCACACACACACACACACTGACACCAACGCTCACAGGCACACGCAGCACATTCACACACAGGGTCACCACTGCTGCCAATTGCCATTTTACGCACCATAAACATTTGATTATTTCATTTATTGTCAGGGCCGGAGAATACACACACACACACACACACACACACAGTCCTGCACAACACACATACTCACACAAACACAAGAGTACCGATATCCACAAAATGAAAATACACACATACAGAGATATCTGTGCTAATACATACTGTGACACAACCTTACACACATAATCACACTGTTTCTCTCACACACACTCAGAAGAATAAACAAGACAGATAAAAACTTACTTTGCTCGTGCACACACATGTACAACACACACAACAGTGACAGCATCAGTAGTGTATATTTTAACAGTAATAACAACATTGTACTCATTAAGTTAACTGCTGAGACCTAGGAAAACGATGACATCACAAAAAAACCCTGATGGCTCAGAAACACGATCAGACAGATTAGAAACAAATCCCTTGTTAGTAAAATTTATTTGAAAGAGAAAACAAAGGTGAAGGGTAAAAGTAGTACCCAACGGTCTGTTGTAAACACCTGTCGCAGTTTAGAGTCCCACTTCCTGCTTAAACTATGACCTACTGTACTTACCGTAATAGTGTGTATACAGTTTTCTTGTGCAATGGTTTAGTGGTTTAGATCATCTGGATAAACCTGTTGGTTTGTTGACTGCTCATGTTTCTTGACTGGTCAGACTTTGTTGTAGTGTTGCCATATATCCCATCTTGGTGAGTACAATGTTATTATAACTCATAGAAATGATGGTCTAACCTACAAAAATAAGACACAAAAAAGGTGCTAAAACAGTGTCCACCTCCCCACACATCAATTACTGTTTACATACTGTACTGTGAACCTACATTCACACACAAAGTCTCAGGTTTATGCACTCATTCACTTTCAAAACACACACACACACACACACACACACACACACACACACACACACACAGATATATAGACTGCCACACATTAAACAAACACACACTTAATACTAAAAAAATCTAAAATCAACACACCAATGCAATCTCAGATAAGAGCAGGTCCCAAGTATCCCACTGCCTGCCGTATGGGGACTGTGATGACACACACACATACACACACCGACCTTTGGGGAGTTTTTCCTTATCCCAATCATAATTTGTCACAAATTTGTACAAAGCTCCTCCAATACACGTTTACTGTAAAGCTGCAATTAGTTAACCAACAGAAAATAATCAACATCAATTTTCCTAATTATTTAAGCTCTTTATCAATCAGAAATTCCTAAATTTGACAAGCTGGTTCCAGCCTCTCATATCTGAGGACTTCCTGCTTGTCTTCATTTTATACTTTATACTGAATATTTTTGGGTTTTGGACTGTTGATCAGACAAAATAAGACATCTGAAGATGTCACCTTGGCGTCAGGGAAACTGGAATGAGCATATTTTATTATCTTCTCACACCTCACAAGCTAAATCCTCAATTCATTTATTGAAAAAATAATCAATAATTGAATCCCAAATGAAAATAATCATTAACTACAATTAGTTTAATGTTTAAAGTGCATACAGAACAAATAGAAAAAGACAGGAATAAAAAACAAGAAAATGATCAAATTCCAAGACACTGAATTCTTGTTAGTATTAAGTCAAAAATCTATCGGCCCTCAACTGTCCCGTCCTCGTCCTGACACTTCGCAGAGAGCATACGAAGCAGAGGGTTGTGGATGAGATTTTTCCGTGTTCATGATTACTGATTAGCATTTAGATACAGTATGAGACATTACCCCTGGGCTCCCTTAGGTGCAGCTCTGGCAGATTGAGGGGCCGCAAGTTAATGTGTCCTGATTGGACAACAGGGGGCTGCAGCTCCTACATACAACAGCAATTCAGTGGAGTGACACCACAAACCTCCAGCCAGACTGATGGCAGTGGGAGCCAGGTAACTGAATGTTAAAGGCCGGGAGAGTGTAGAGGAGGTGGACAAACCAATCAAAACCTCTCAGTGTATTTGAATGACCTGCAGAGCAGCTTCAGTCTTCCTTTGATTGCTGTCATCAAGTCGTTAATTCTCTGATGCAGTTTGATTGTTTGTTATCTTTTGCCATGATTTTCCACAATAAATCATTTTGTAATGTCTGTTATCAGTGTTCCCATTTGACCTGTCTAAATATCTGCAACTTTCCTGCTTTGAAAACCCATATAAACAAGTCATTAAACATATTAAACCACAAAATAGTCCTCTAGAACGCGTTTTCTGATCCGATGCCCCATCAGCAATATGACATCATTTGTCTGCGCCTTACAAAACTTTAGGGGAGCTTGGTCATCATGGTTACAATAATAAACATGTAGTTAAGGTAAGGGAACCATCGTGGTCGTGGTTAAAAGAAACCAATGTTGACTGTCAGTAGGAAATGGGAAAGGAACGGGTTAAGATGAAATATTGTGTTTGGCATTTTGGAAAGTTGGTTGTAATGTATGTTTTGTATTATTTATATTTATCTGGTAAATCTCATTATCCAATAACAAATATTTAGATTTAGTAAACACTATTGTAAAAAGATGACTGAATTATTTTGTATATTTAGCATATATGGTGATTTATAGGTAAAAATAAAAAGTACTAAACAATAATGCAAGGGCATATGATATTACAGCACTGACACAGAACAAAACTAACCAATAAAATCTCACCTCTAAGCAGTCGTGAGCCTGCACCCTGGTGTCATAACCAGATACACACACACACACACACACACACACACACACACACACACACAAACAGAGACAGAGAAGACTGAACTGGAGACGAAGCTTGAAATGGTTAAATTGAATGGAGTTTTTCTAGCACTGATATTACATCTCACACACTCCTCTCTAGCCCTTTCTTGCCATCCCTCCCTCCACCTCTCCACCTTCTCTACTCTCTTTCCCTATATAAGAGGGGTCAGCTGTCCTTTCCCATAGCTGTCAACTCTCAGGCCCTTTACAGCAATCTGACGACCCCCTGCACTCCTTCCTCCTTGCTCTCTGTCTCTCTCTCTCTCTCTCTCTCTCTCTCTGTCTCTCGCTCGCCTGTGAGAAGCACCAGGGGTGATTGGAGGTGAGCCAGTGGATGGGTGAAAGAAAAGAAAAGAAGAGGAGAATGAGCTAAGGAGGAGAAGAGGATGGAGATGGAGAAGGTAACAGGCCTTTATCTGAAGCAGGCTTGTATTAGAGACAGGCCTTTATTTCTAATTCCCTTTTGTTTGATAAGTATAATTGGTCATATTTTAGTAAGAAGCCTTGTTTTGATCTGCTCCTGTTTGCCCTGTTAAAGTTACTGCATTACGCTGTTACTCAACACTTCCTGTATCAGTTTCAAATTAACAGCCCTCTAGCATTTCAGTAGACAGAAACCCTTACCCTTCATTTCTTAACAAGGTTTTTATTGTGAAACCTTTGCAGGAAACGTGTTGTAGAAAACGCATTGACTTGCAAGGTTCCCAAACGGCACTTGAAATGTAGCTGCTGCCATCTTGTGGCGCTTGCATGTTACTACAACATACAGTTTGGCTGAAACATTAAAACACAGACACCCGCAGTGACTGAAATCGGACAACACTTTAGATGAGTAATCCAGAACAACAGTGCTAAAAATAGCATGATTATATTGTTGAAGTTATTAAATTAAAGTGATGGAAATATACATTATGCTTACCGTAGTTGGCATGCAGATAATATGACAGCCACCTGGAGTTAGCCACCCTTGTTTATCCGACCATTATTTGTTCATGGAGACCCGGCTTTTACTTGACTACCGGTTTTTATTTAAGGAAATACGGTATGTCCAATGCCAACATTTTTAAAATTCTCACTTTCTACAATATCTGTGCAGGGTAATGATTAGGTTATGGTTAGGGACCATAACCTTTTTATTAACCTAATGGTTAATAAAAAGGCGAAAGTGCATTGTGAGAGGACAGTCCACTCTCCTACATAAATGTCTGATGCACTACATGCCCATCCACCTCACCGATCCTGACCTACTTCCTGTATTGGTACTGAAAAGTGGTACTGATCATTGACACTGAATGTAAATCATGAGGTGTGGAATCATCCAAGATGGATGGACTTATAGTGGGCTGCACTACAATACCTCTCAAATATAAGAGCTTATGTCTGGGGATAGACAGATGTTTTGCATTGGGGCTAATTACTGGAATGTCTATATATAGACCTGAGTGTTCTATCATTATGTGTTTTCTGTGTTTACCTGAAGAAGGTCCTAACTCAAAGCTTGTATGTAATTAAACAGGGTGCACAGATACTTGTGTACAGAAGCTCTGTTTTGTATTTGCATTGGAGAAAGTTTAAGTAAATGATCAGAACCAAGTCATGCAGTTATATTTTACAAAAGCTTCTCAAAATTGTAGTTGTATGCCATGTTGTTATTATTTCATTACACTGATCTGCATGAACGAAACAGACAGCAAATTAAACTCTACATTTTCAATAATGTTGGAATACAATCTCTGGTTATCACTTCACTTTAATGGCCAACCATATTTAAGTGAACTTGAGTACACAGCTAAATCGAATGGAAGAGGCAATTCAACTCCAATTCCATTTCTCACACAGACCTCCCTGATAGAGGCTGGCATGGTAGATAAATGTTTACCACAACTGTAAAGCCTCTATTGACCTATTGAGACTCTATTGAGAAAACATCAAAGGAAGCAAAAAAAAAAAACATTGTCTAGGACAATAACTCAGCATGGTCCTGGGTATCACTTCATGGCTCTTGATCTCTTTGTGCTTATGGAACTCTGTCAAAACCCTGCAGACCTATCCTTAAAAATGTAGCTGAAAACAAAACTACATATCGTTAGCCTCATAGCATAATTGCCTAAGTCATTTTTTGGCCAAATTGTGATATCTGCCTAACTTTACTCTCCTACCACTGCTGCATCATTCTGCCTTTCTGCCTATGTCCTTGGCCAATCACAACACTTATTAGAATCCAAAAACACTATCTGCCTTAGTCATCTCTTTGACTTAGGCAATTTTGATGCTACAAACAAAATGGCAGAAAGCATGAGAAAGAGGGCTCTGCTGTCCACAAGTGAAGCATTAGCTCTTCTCTTTGATTCGTTTTCATCTGGTAAGATGATTTTCTAGACACTAAATGTAATTTCAGTCAATCAAAGGGATTATGAACTGTGTATTTAAACTTTAAATCACATTTTTTGCTACAAGGTATGATGAAGTAGCTTAAGGGCTAGCTAACACTAGCAAAATATTACCTCATTTCTGGTCAGAACAAATCTTTACACTTAAAATAAGAAACATCACCATAAAAAGACATTTAGGCAATTTTAGACATTTTTAAGCAAATCTTCAAGTGAAGTCATTTTTCAAGCACCTGAATGGAACTTCGATTAAGGGTGGGAAAGGAAAACAGTGGTTAAGGTTAGAAATTAAGAAACAACATGGTTAAGGTTGACAAGTAACACATCTTGGTTATATTTAGGAGAGTAAAACAACTTTGGTTATGTTATGTTTGCATTTATATGTAAGAGAAAAAAATGCCTAAGTCATGGCATATACTGCCTAAATCACTTTTATTTGTTAGGCAATTGATGATGGGTCTTTTTCTTTTTGCATACTTGTTCACACATCTGTTTTAATGTACTGTTACAATATCAATAAAAAATACCAATGTGTTTTCTAAAAATTGTGTTTTTTCTTGTTTTCCAAAAACATTGAAATATGACTTTAAAATTATGCATAAAATTATGCTATGAGGCTAACGATATACTGAAAGTTTCTGAATAGTTGACATTTGAGATACAAGCTTTTCACCCTGTCTCCATCTCTGCTCCAACTCATTCTCTCTCTCTCTCTCTCTCTCTCCCTCTCCCTCTCCCTCTCCCTCTCTCTCTCTCTCTCTCTCTCTCTCTCTCTGGGGTAGTAGTGTCAGTCTTCCTGGCTCGCCCTAAGCCCCATGCCTGGCTCGCTCTCTCCTATAGTCAGATCCCACCCACCCCATCTCCTCCTGTCCTTGTCGCCGCCTGGTGCCAACCCCTTTTTACCAGCTAATACCACTTCACCCCTTTTTACCCTCCTCCCCCTCCCACCCCAGGGACTCGCATTCAATCGCGCTATCTTCCCACAGCAGGCCTGTCAAATACCCCGCCATTGAGCGAGGCAAATTGGCCTGGAGAAGGGAGGGGGGGTTTGAGGGTGACCACGGTGAGAAAGAAAGAGACAGCAATGGATGGAAAAAAGGGGAATGGAGTGAAGGCGATGATAGAGGGAGAGGGCAGAAAAGGAAGGGGTAAGAGTGCAGAAGTAGGAACAGAGGGAGTAGGTGGACAACATTGAGGACAAGGTGGAGAATTCAAGGGAAGAAGGGATGAGACCAAAGGCCTGACAAGTGATAGAGAGGTTGAGGGTGAACGAATAGAGGGATTCTGAGGAGAGAGGAAGAAGTGACAAATGATGAGAATTCATATATCATTCGTCCAAGAGGGATCAGTTCCTTCCTCCAACCTTCATCCCTCCTTCCCTCCTTCCCCCTGGCTTGTCATCCTGTCTGGTTTGGGTGAATATAAGCTGTCTATTGTATGTCTGAGTCCCTGTCTGAACCACCATAGCAGTTTCTCTCTGTGCATCATCCACAATATGTGACCTGCTTTGGGCGAAACAAATTTGTGATAAATTTAACATAATTTTAGTCACGAAAAACAGCAGTGGCATAGGCTGAGAACAAAAAAAAGTACAATGGGTTGCTCAAATCATACACTCTGATTGGTTGATAGCTATGGTATAAGTGGCACTAATGTACAATATAAGGCTGTTTTACAGTTTAGTAAAACTCTGCAGCTAAGGAAAAGAAAAACAGATTTACTTCTGCACTGCAACAGCGATCATTAACCAATGATAGAATTTGACCTGAGTAGTGAAGAACTAAGCTTGTCTCCAGAAAAAAAGTTTACCTAGCTGACCTGAAAAAAGGAAGACAGGAAACACTTCAACTGATAGACTGGTAGTCCCACTTAGTTAAGACGATGTTAAGTTACTTACTTACTTCTCCCATCATGTCCCACCCCGGTCTGTTCCTTTTGCCATCACAAAACCAAATGACACACCTTGTAGCAAGATTCAGCTGCTTACTTATAAAATAAAAAATAAATGTGATATATTCAACATATAAACCTTCAAAATCCACTTTTTGTTAGCTATTAAAATTTGTAATCACATACTACACTATATCAGTTAGCGGAGCTTTACACAATTTTCAAGTAGGCTGTAAAGAAAAGATATAAGCAAACTGAGAATCACAGCCAAGGGGTTTAGAGTAGTAAAAGGGTTGTCAGCTATGCCCCTATAGTATGCTTTTATATATTGCCAATAGTCATTAGTCTTTGCTTACTGTAATTATTAAATTGGAAAGTACCTATTACTATTTTCCTCACAGCTATTTTTTTTTTTTTTTTTTTTGGGACAGTCAGCCTTTGTTGCCAGTTGGTTTCAGTGGCCAGCAATGGTATTGCAACACAATGCAATGTCAATTATTCCTCTTTGTATAGAGAATTTTTAAAACAATGAAGACTTCATGTGTGTAAAACTTCCTCAGAGCCTAGAGAAGCTATTCACCAGGGGAGAATCCTGTGTTATGGGCCACACACCACATAAAAGAACTTTGTTAGCATATGCAATATTGATTGGAATGAATGGGCTCCATGTTGAAACACAACATTTGGTTCCATAATGTAGGTGGGGAGAGGAATAAAGTGATGCAAAAAAAATTATTTACAAAAATAACAAAATTGAGCCAGGAGTGCCAGATACAACAAACAATACTGTTTTATGAACAGTTTTCTGTCCTTAGCTGAAAGCTAGTAACATTGCATTCTCCACTATAATACCAATTATGTTTTCTGTGAATAACAATGAGTAATAAATTGGTTCAAACATTGTGTTTTAATACATATTCTGTATTCCATCACCCCAAAAAACCTTCATGCTGTAGAATCTTTAATTTTCCGTAACAATTGAAAGAGCAGAATAAAAGCTTTGTTACGCACCTCCTTTCTTCTTTCTTTGCTTCGTAGTGTCAGACAGTACTTTCACAATATGCCAACAGTTAAGTGAATGTGTCACTGTTTTGTGCATTTGTGTGTGTTTCTGACATCTCTCCATTTTGCAGCAGTACAGCAAGTGTGGGTCGGGTTGGCAGGATTTACAACTGCACCCAATGACAGTTTCTACCTCCAGCTAGCCTGACTCACTGACCTCCTGGCTGCTGCACAGACACAGATGGAAAGAGATGGAGATAGTTGAAGAGATGAATATAGATGAAGCTGGTGGAGAGGGAGCGAGTCCAATTCCTACACCACAGCTGACATTTATGGTGGTCTTTAAAGTAGCTTGAGGCAAGATTTCTGTGTAAAATCCAAAAATTCATCTGTTTTATCTGCCTAAATCATAGAGGGTCTTCAACAGAGAGGAGTGTTTCATCTGTTTAATTAAGACACAGCAGACTGTGCCTACATGCCCAAAGAAATTCTTAAGGGTGGATCGAGTTGGAAATTGTGTCCACACAGCAAGTTTCAAAACTCTTAAATAGCAGTGAGTGATGGCTTCATCCAGAGAAATGTGGAATGTGATGTTACATCTTTTCTATTCCTTTGGTCAAAAGCACCGCGCAGCAGCTAGAAGGCAAGTTCATGCTGTGTGCAAGTCATTGACATAAAATAAAACTAAAATTAGCTCATTGTATTACTTTGAGACTTACAGCCTTTAGACTTATGCACAACCAAAGCTGGATTTTTCAGGCTAATACCGATATATCAATAATTGAAAGTTAAAAAATTCAGTTAAAATTCAGGTAATAGATCGGCTTATATTTGTTTATCTTAAACATACTTTTCACAAGGATCCTATAAATGTGGTTATTGGAGATATGTAGTAAGCGGGACAGCAAATGGTATTTCTATTCTGACATTTTTTGTTGTTCGACTGACATATACACTGGCATAGGTAAAATCAGCTGATATGCCATGCTGACATATCAATTGGGCTCCACTTTAGTTTTTATCAATAGGATATGAAGCATTTTAAAAAAGGTCTTCATTATACTCGGATGGCGTTGTACCAAGCAGTAACCACCATGGCTGATCGTTAAAGTCAGTGCACAACTGTGTTATGATGCAAATCCTAGGTACAGTCATTTCATTTGTTGTAATGTATTTTGAAACAGTCAATTAAATTCAATAAATAGCTAAGCAGTCCGTTTCATTACTTTATATTCATGTTAAATATGCAAATGTCAATTAGATTCTAATCTGCATGAGAAATTTTAAAAAAAGAAAAAATTTGGTTATAACAATCATCTGCTTATACTGATCAAATTGACCCAGACAGACGTGATCCCCAGAAGAGGTTTCCACTGTAATTAGAAAATCTTCCAACTTCCTCTTTATTTGCATTTTTCCACAAGTCAGGCTTTCATCTACTCTACTTTTACATCTTCTAATGTGTGCAATTTTGAAAATTGATTGATTAAGAATGCAGTATATAACCAGCTTATAGAAGAGTATGTTTGAAGGTATGCTTGATTGACAAGTGTTTTAGCCTATGACAACCATCTGTCTAAAATACTCCATTACAAGTAAAAGCCCTACATTATCAGCAAAATCCACTTGAAGTATCAAAAGCGCAAGTACTCATTACTAGGGCTGGGGCGACGATGTAATCGATTACGGAAATACATCAATTTGCATACCGTGCGTCGCAATGTCTGCATCTAGTCAAAGCGTGGATTCCCCCGCAGAACAAGCTGCAGGTAAAAAACCTCACCCACGATCATCTAAAGTGTGGAGTATTTAGACAGAGAACCAACAATGTGGTGCTCTGCAAGCTCTTCAAATTGAAAATGGCGTATCACAGCAGTACAACTGCTATGAACGAACACTTAAAGCAAAAGCATCCCAGAGTGCTGTGTCAAGACGGCAGCAAGACAGCACTGTCCTATTTACTTTCTGTCCGCACCCAAGCATGATCACTGTATTCGTATTATCAACACGTGTAACGTGTTTCTGTTAGTAGCAGTCACTTAAAATAGATTTTCTAAATGTTTCTTCATCGCCCCATGTTAAAAGTAATTTCGGCACCGCTGCTGTTATAGTAACGTAGCGTTACACCTTGCATCATCTGACGTTGTTATTCGGCCGTTTTATATTTTCTGTTTACTTTAACGGCCATGTATGAGTGAGAAAATGGCTTAACAGACTGGGTTACAGTCTGACTCACTGTAAAACAGAGATTACCAGTTAAGACTGGACTATTTTTTGTTGCCCTGCAATGCATAGGCCTACTTTGTTTCTTGTTACATTTGTTTGTTTTTAAGAGAAGATGTTTGAATAAAATACTGAAATGTTAAAGAGACAGGTTTTTGATATTTATTTTGGGTAAATTAATTGTTATATTAATCGAGTAATAAAAAAATTAAATCCTTATGCTGCTCCTCTCTTTTGCTTTAATTTAATTTTCGATCGCTCAACTTTTCCTCCTCCTTTTAGTCCAAATGATTGATTTTCAATCTCTCAGAACCCTCACCCTCCTCTTACACATCCTTCTCCTCGGGAGTCTCTGTTTGAGGAGAACCTTTAAACATCCAAAGGTGAAATATTTAGAGGGTACGAGTCACAAAGCCCTGCAGTTCTGGCCTCGGGCTACAGCTACAAAAAGAGAAAAGTGTTGGCTACGTGTATAGGGGTGATATGCCTGAGTGAAACCATGAGGGCAACATTTTGTGGGGTGGAATAGGTGGACCAGAGGAAGTCAATGGGTGCATACTGCAGGGAGGCTGAAACCCCTGAGGAAAGACTTTCTGATTTGAAAGAAGATGAACGTTTGAAAGTGTCTTAGAAAAATACAGCGACACCTTTAAACAGATGGCGAGAGGAATAGGAGCAACTATGGGTGTTAGAGATGTTGGCAACGTGTGTGTGTGTGTGTGTGTGTGTGTGTGTGTGTGTGTGTGTGTGTGTGTGTGTGTGTGTGTGTGTGTGTGTGTGTGTGTGGTCTGCAGCAGCAACAGATTTATAGGTGTGTGTCCAGGCTGCAGTGTGCGGACATAAATAAGGCTGAGGGGAGAAAGCTCTCCATTGAACATAATCAAGTGGATCCTTTAGAGTGCCATTCATCTCATACACACACACACACACACACACAGAGGTCAGTACCAATATCAACCTCCATTGCTTTTACTTTACTTTGGCTGCGTATGTATGCAGTAACAGTATACACAGACAAACATTTAAATACAGAGCAAAATGTGAGGCAGCCTAATGAGGATGTCTGTGGCTACGAGCCAGACGTCTCTTACCAGGACGTGAGACTGTCTCTCTGAAACACACTCTCACACATAAACACACACATGATTCATTCAATGAATTTTCCTTTCATCTTCACACATATTTACTCCCTGCAAACCTAGAAGACTTAACTGTAGTTGAAAAATCTAAAAGCTATTGTAAAACTGTGGTTGCAGATACATCTTGTGTCTATTTCTCATTGCGCAAGGGACCTAGCAATCAATCATAATGTTGATCCCACCCCCAGAGGTTACTTGACAAGCATGTGTCAACCTGAAATAAATATGAAATCCCGTCTTCGCAGGAAAAACAAAAATCTGCAGTGAAATTAATTTTTAAAGCCAGCCTTCAAATAGATACTCAGAACTCATTAAGACATATAAGTTGGAATGGAGTTTTACAATAATAAACATCATCTATTTCAGTGGATACGGATTCATTAAGAGATATATTTGATTGCTTATTCATTTACTTATTCATATTCATCATCTTATTTAGTTACAAATTTAATTTAGGGAGAGGTATTTAAATTTTCACTTGATATTCATTTATGTAACTTCTTATTAATATATGTGATCGCCTATTAATATATTTCATTGTCAATTTATTATTAACTGGCTTATTTATTTAATTGTCTATTTTATAAATATAATTATGACCCATATAGTCCTCCATATTTACCCACTGGTCAAATACAAAGTATGTCATTAATGAGCACCCGAAAGATGTTAAACAACATTACTGACATGTAAATGTAAAATGCAAATTAATGTTGATGAGACTAAACACATGACCAGAAATACACTAAAACATTCAATTATCGAATGTACTTTTACTTGCGTACACAATTTTACATTAATGACTATCATCATTGATGATTATCATTAATTACGTAATTTAGACTTTACATAACATCATTCACTTTCCAAGTATTTTTCCAGAGCTAACTGCAGAAGAAGCTTTTGCAGATCAGATGCTTCACTCTATCCTGAATGGACAGAGTGACACATGATTGGACTTTATTTAGTGAGGACAGCCAAACGTCAAGCACAAAATAGTCTAAAATTGGTAAAATGATGATTTTAACCAGGAACTATCTGATTAAAGAATAAGTCAACAAGATTATGAAACTGAGACATTTGTTGCCAACTTTCAGCACAAAACAATGTCTAAAATAAACTGATGAAGTTTGCATATGAATAGGAAGAGCTGAATTTCTCTAGTAAGTATGAGCCCCACACGTATCACCAGAAAATAAAGGACAGACACTAGCTGGGTATACTAACATGGCAGCATCACAGCCTTCCACAACTCTTTACATTCAGTATTCAAGTGTAAATAAATAGAAGCCAGTTATTTAAACAACAAAAATGTCAGACATGAATTTAAATCAGGAATGCTATTAATGTGAGTAACATGGCCAAAGGATATGTAGACAGACTTAATCAAAAGCCAGCTATTTTGCTCATGATTTATTACATTGCATGGCTGTAGGCAATGCTGGAATTATTATATATTAAATTATTTTCTTAGTTTTAGTCTATAAAAATAATTTGCTCAAAAAAAAAAATCTAAAATAATTGGATGCATACATCCCAAGTTGAAGCATGACAGAATGATTATTAAAGAAGAATTACTGTAAATGATCTAAGGCCTCAGTTGGCCTTTGTTAGTGACCCGTATGAAATGCAAGAACATGGTGTTACAATCGGAAAAATCAAAAACTTGAAATATGACTGCAGTAAATGGAAAAGATCTGAAAACAAATCTTTAAACTGATCGTGAATTCAAGCACATTCATATGTTGTCGACTGACCTTCAATTAACGAATAATGGAATAAAATGTGAATGAACAAAGTGGTACAAATGATCTGCCGAATAGCACCAAGTGAACGTCCAGGAAAGGATTACAATACTGCACCCAATAAGAACTGGACACACACTGGACACTCTAGTGACCTGCAATTATGTGCGAGGGCAAATTATTACCGAACAAGCTCAGACAAAGTGAATAAAATGTGGAGCTTTAAAATAAAGCGGACAGTGAGATTCTCTGCTGACCCTCGACGTATCCGAGTGCACGCCTGCACCAAAAATGACTTTCAGTAAATCTCTGTAATATACTATGGGAACATGACTTTTGAAAATAAGTTGAACTATTATGTTCAGATGGCAATTTACAGCCAGATTTGCCAAGCTCCCTTCATCACTGGAACAGCTCGTACATCCAGCCATTCAGCGTTCTACACTCTTCCACTGCAGCCGCTTAGTTCTGGGTAATGACACAGACAATCTCCAAAACACAGACAGAGGTGATGTCTTCAGGCACATTAAGAAGATCAAACGCATCACAAAGGAATGGAAGTGTGCGCTTTGTGAGATGCTGATATCACGGTTGATGTCTGTGTTTTAACACAATCACATCTGGAATATCAAAATAGAATAAGATTCTTTGAAAAACATGTTGACCTTTAAAATTAAGTATTGGATATTTTCTAACTTTTATTCTGTGTACCAGAGTCCATTATGTCCACATGGATTTTAAAAGGACAAAAATCATATTTGAATGTTTCCTGAACAAGAGCCCAGCTCCTATTGAAAGTGCTGGCAAAGCAAACGGCGCCAGATAATCCAGAGAATAGAGCTGCTGAGGAAAATATTTTGGAAGAGAGAGTGTTTGCTGTGATTTGCAGAACACCTGTTTCTGAACAACTCCGGCCGCTCGCTACAAAACCTCTCTGAATGCGTATTAACGGTTCAGGGCTCTGTTAAAGCCCTTGTTCACATGTAAATCCCACTCTCGCTCCCTTCTGAAAGCCTCCATTGCTGCGTTGTCTTCACCAACACACACAACAACACACATTTTCTCAGGGACTTGTCACTGTGTTCAACACCAACGTCTCTCTCTCTCTCTCTCTCTCTCTCACTGTCCCTCATCTTTTTCTCCATCCATCTCTCATTCTTGTGTAGAGGAGGGATTAGGCCTCAGGAAAAAAGACTTATCTGTGCTGTCAGTACAGCACACCAGACAATACCAACACGCGCGCACACACACACACACACACACACACACACAACACTGTAGTACATTCACTTTTAAACCAACAAAGATGCTCACTAAAAAAACAGCTTGTAGGTGCTACAAGCTACAGTAGTGATACAATTCATCGTGGGCTAGGATAACAACTCTGCTTAAAGAGATTAGGCTGTGTGTGAGATATTGTACCAATCCCACCAAAAAGATGCAGAGGAATTTTTTAAGACAGCTCCAAGTGGTGTGGGTTTTGTATGCATGAGGGGAGCTGCTTTCAGAGGGAAAACTTTTGGAATGGCGTGAGACTGTGACAGTCAGGAAAGTGTGTGATAAATTACAGAAGCAGTTGAAGGGTAAAGTGTAATGTTCTCTAATGAAAATGGATGTTTATGAGAAAAAGAAAGATGTAAATGGAATATGTCATTCAGAATGAATTGTTATTGTAGGAATTATTGGGCGATGATGAAACAGTTGGCAATTAGGCTGTGAAGGTTTATTCTCCATTAGTTTTCACTCTGAGCAGACAGCCACATTTTTCATTTAGAATTAAACTCTGTTTAGGTTTCTTTTTCTTCTATTCCTGACATTTTTTGTAAGTTGTGGCATGGTTGTAAATGTTAGAGAATGTCTGCACCCACACATGTTCGTATATCAACAAAGCATGTGTATCTCCCTGTCTAAAATAAGAGTCCATGAGGATCTACATACCAGTGCCACCCTCACACTATGACCACTAAAGGAGCTTACATCTGCACATACACAGCATAAAACACACACTTGCATGGACCCAGCAGTGCTTCGATATGCCCACACGCATCACACACACTGCCTGGAATTTGTCTTCCCTTTTTCCCTTTCAAAAAAAAAAAAGAAACACTAAAGCCAACTTTCTCCCAGCTCTGCCACACAGCAGCAGCGGTGTTTCCTGATGCGCTGCTGCTACTCCATGCTGAGAAGCCTCTTTGATGTAGACACACCCTGCCCAAGTGTCACTCACTAAATACTGATTGTGTGAATAAATCCCAACAAAAGCCACAGATATCCTACCCTCGAGACTTCCCTCCAGAGCCTGGCGGGCCCCAGCTACCAGGAAAACACCCTCCTTGAAACACACTCACACACACATAACATTTGTGGAACAAACACACTTCTGTGCAGATACTCATGGAAATCATTTGTGCATTTTTCTCTTACTTGTTCTGTATTTGATAAACGTGCACACTCCTTTGCAGCTGGAAACACATTTTCTTTATGAGAGAAATGTGCTTTTTTCATTTTACAGGAAGAAACACAGTATTCTCACGCTGGAGAAAGTGGTTTCTCAATATAAATGTATACAGTATGATGACTGTAAACCTTGGTACATGGTGTTCTAAAACAATTTTCATAATTCTGCGGGGGCATTTAAGTGCGCCTGATTTTGACTTGATGGCGTTTGATGAAGGAAAACAGAGCTGACAAAAGCCACCGAGAAGCCACAGAAAGAAAGTGGCTTTCCAGAAATAATTACTGTGAGTGTGGAAGGGGAAAAAAGAAGGGATGGCAGCAGTTATCATAATCCCTCTTTTTAAGAAGTTATCATAATCCCTCTTTTTAGTTCTCTCCTTGCCACCCCCATAACCTCCTCTCTCTGCTGCTCTCAGCATCAACACAGCACTTTACAATGTGCCTCTGGTATATTCTCTGTTCACCCTTCTAACACTCTGAGAGAAATGGCAACACTAAAATGAACAAATCTTTCTTAATGTGGAGAGACTGTTACAGTAACTGATTCCAGCCTTCCTTCAGCTTTGGATGGTGGTGAGTGGGGGGAGTGACGATACATTTCAAGACCAGTGCAGGGAAATATGACTCAAGAAAGCATGGCATTGTTTCAGTTCAGAATATACATCAGATCAACATGTGCAAAAATGTGACAAATATATTTGCATGTAACAGAAAAAGTGAGGTGAAGTAACATCTCCTCAGGACAAGAGCAGATGGCAAAAGGACAAAGTAAAACACACCACACTGTGGAATTGTCCCGTCAGCGGTGTGTATGTTGTATCTTCAGCTTATTCATTGTGAAAGGTCTATATACATACATATGCATGTCAGCAGCCCACATAGTAGGATTTCAGTAATGTAGTTCCAATCAAATACATTTCACATACACAATTGAAAGAAGTATGTGAATTGCCAGTGGGAAAAGCATGCAAGTGTATAAAACACATGACCAAGAGATGAATCAACCAGAGAGACTTAAGTTGCAAAAAAAAAAACAAAAAAAAAACACACAATACATGAAAAAGAAATTTGCATTGCAAGCGTATTTGTGAGTTTAGGTGCAGTTTGAACAATTTGAAAGTGATCCTGTGTATCTTCCCATGCATTTCTACTGTACTCCTGCTGTCTGCTCTATACAGTGTCCACCTGTCTACTGTATAACACACAACCCAGCAGTTAGTTAGGAAACAGCTCCCTCAATAGTGAGTGAATGGAGAAAAGCATGTAAATACAGTACAGTACTCACGGTGGTGAGGAGTGTTGCTTTCTCTCAGTCCGCTCAGTCTCTGGATGTCTCTCTCTCTCTTTCTGTCTCTCTCCCTTTCTATGTGCCTATCTGTCTATCTCTCTCTCTCGCTCACTCTCTCTCTCCGTTTTCACTTCGATCGCTGCTCTGGACACACACACACGCCACGGCAAACGCACACTCTACTCTGTTATACCCCTCTGCCGAACGAACGGCTCTGAGCGAGAGACTGAGATAGAGAGAGAGAGTGAGAAAGAGAGAGAGAGGAGGAGGAAGGGGCATTAGAGAGAGGAGAGGGAAGCCAGCTATATGTGTATGTGTATGTGAAGGGATGTGTTTGGTGTGGGTTGAGCGGGCGAGCTACAGTACGCTAGGGGAGATCTGGTGCGTGGTGCAAGCCAGCGAGTGAGTGGAAACACACACATACACATGCCATAGTGTAAATGCACATTCATGTGGCTGCATCCATAAAATGCAAATGCAAACACTGAGCGGAGTATGTTTGGTAATGAGAGACGAAGAGAGTCACACACACACACACACATCACTGAACACATCACAAAGGGATCCGGGCTCATGATAGAAAGAGAGAGAAAGATGAGGAACAGGGCAGAGAGAGTGTGTGTGTGTGTGTGTGTGTGTGTGTGTGTGTGTGTGTGTGTGTGTGTGTGTGTGTGTGTGTGTGTGTGTGTGTGTGTGTGTGTGTGTGTGTGTGTCTTTTAGTGAGACTTAACTCAGCACACCATGACAGGTACTGAACCTCAGAGGAAACAAGCCTCCCTGCCTCGCTCCTCCCCTCCTCCCTCTCCTTCTCTCTGATCTCCATCACCTCATCTATCCTTCATCCCTGCCTCTCATCATCCTTCCCTTTTGCAGTTTGTTTTCTTTTCTTTATCCATCCTTTTTCTTTCTGTCCTTCCATCCTTCCACATTTTTGTACTTGTAATTCAAAAACTCACACACACATTTCCTCCAGATCATATTCCCATGTTACTGTGACGTACTGAAACAATAAAGTGTAAAAGTACATTGCCAAAAAGTATTATTATTTCCTACTTTTTGTTTCTACTGGACATTAAAAGCGCCACAGTGAGCTGCTCATGTGGAGTTTTTTTCCAGTTTCCTGTGTCATTTTATCAGTGTTACAGTGCTGTGTCTTTAAGTTAGGCCATACACAGCCTCTGCTGCTCCCCAGCACATTTAATTAAAGGTGAAATTAGCTATTAGACTAGCGTTATGTAGCTACACTGGTCCAATGAAGAGATGCTTGGCTGCACTGCTCCATAGGGAAAAGGACGCCATGATGAGGTGAATTGGCTAGAAGCAGTTCTGTGTGTGTGTGTGTGTGTGTGTTCACCTGTGAGATTCACACAGTGCTGGCATTTCAAGTAATCATTGTTTTTTTCTAAAAATAATACATAACATTGAACTGCTCAACTCTCACCTCACTTGTCACCTCAGTGGCCCACTCACTGCTCAGGTTTATCCAGTGATTCACAGCGCAACCACCATCAACAGCTTGTTTCTGGTTAAAGAAGCCACCGAGCCAATCGTCACCTTCACAGGAAGGGCAGATATTAGTGTCAGCATCAAGCTGTAGCTGTCACACACATAACAACACACCAAAATTTAATAAACAAGTTTGTGCTATTGTTAGACTGCATGTGACCACTGAAAAAGATACATATCACAGATGCTTATTATCTTATTGTAAAAGGTGAAAGTATGGAACATGGGAATATGTCCTCATTTAACGTCATAACATACTCATCCCTTACACTGGTTATCTGTACTGCTGTACAATAAATTGTCCTTGTGGTCAGCTTACGTCATGACATGGCTCAGCATGCATCAGGGTTGCTAACACTAGCTTGAATGGGATGATCTGCAATATTGACTTAAGTGGCTAATAGCTTCAGATAGTTCAGGCAGACAAGTTGGTGCTTTCATTTGACTCAGTTGTTTGAAATAACAAGCCTCTGGCCAAACTGTCTGCCTGTTGTTCAGTACAGAACAGCTGTCAATCAAGTTTCAAGGAGGCTGTGTGTGTGATCGCGTTGAAAGTCACCAATCATAACAAATTGTCAAAAATCAGGTCGATTCGTGACAGCAGAATATAACTTCACATGTGACATAAATCTGATGCCATACATTTAGCCCAGCCCTACATCATACCATGACATAATGCATCACCGTCCTATTTTCCAGCATCAACACTGGTCAAGGCTACATACAAGCAACCCACAGTACTATTTTCAAAAACGCTAGTGAGCAGTACCTGAACAGACAAAAGACTCCTGAATACAGCAGTGTTCATTTCGTTGACGAATCATTTTCGTCTTAGTTAGTCAACAGCATTTTTTCACTGACAAAAACGAGACGAATTACTAAAGTAATTTATGATGACAAAAACTATGGCGAAATCTATTGACACTTTCGTCAACAAATAAAAACGAGACAAAAATGTTAGGGAGGGACAAGTTCAATTCAGTTTTATTTATATAGCGCCATATCATAACAAAGTTATCTCAGGGCACTTTTTCGAATAGAGCAAGTCTAGACCGACTCTTTATATTTACAGAGACCCAACAGTTCCCACCATGAGCAAGCACTATGCGACAGTGGCAAGGAAAAACTCCCTTTTAACAGATAGAAACCTCGAGCAGAACCAGGCTCTAGGTGGGCGGTCATCTGCCTCGACCGGTTGGGTTGAAGGGGGAGAGAGAGAGCAGGAGGAAAGAGAACATACAGCAACACAATACAGTTCCACACAGGGATGCAAAGCAATAGCCGCGGCAATGGCATTGATGTTAACACCAACAGAAACAACACTAAGAGCAACATTATAATAGCAATACTAATAATAAGAGCAACAACAGTAATAGCAGCAGCGGGTGCAGAGCAGGAGCACGGGGGCAGCAGGTGGCCGCAACCACAGATCCAGACTCAACAGCTCCGGAGGCAGAAATACCTGCAGAAAGCAACAGAAGGGGAGAGAGAGAGAGGAGAGAAAGCACACAACTACGGGAAGAAGTTGAATTAATAACAAGCATTGATGGGATATGAGGGCGTACAGATGGAGAGGAAGAGGAGGAGAGAGGAGCTCAGTGCATCATGGGAAGTCCCCCGGCAGTCTAGGCCTATAGCAGCATAACTAAGGGGTGGCTCAGGGGTCACCTGAGTCAGCCCTACTATAAGCTTTATCAAAGAGGAAAGTCTTAAGCCTACTCTTAAATGTGAGGAGGTTGTCCACCTCCCGTACACAAACTGGGATCTGGTTCCACAGGAGAGGAGCTTGATAGCTGAAGGCTCTGGCTCCCATTCTACTTTAGAGACTCTAGGAACCACAAGGAACCCTGCATTCTGGGAGCGCAGTGCTCTAGTGGGGTAATAGGGTACTATGAGCTCTTTAAGATATGATGGTGCCTGACCATTTAGGGCTTTGAAGGTGAGGAGAAGGATTTTAAATTCTATTCTGGATTTTACAGGGAGCCAGTGTAGAGAAGCTAATATTGGAGAAATATGATCTCTTTTTCTGGTTCTTGTCAGTAAACGTGCCGCAGCATTCTGAATCAGCTGGAGAGTCTTAAGGGACTTATTGGGGCAGCCTGATAATAGAGAGTTGCAATAGTCCAGCCTAGACGTAACAAATGCATGGACTAGTTTTTCTGCATCTTTTTGAGATAGGATGTGCCTGATTTTTTGCAATGTTACGTAAATGAAAAAAGGCAGTTCTTGAAGTTTGTTTTATGTGGGAGTTAAAGGACATATCCTGATCAAAGATAACTCCAAGATTCCTTACGGTTTCGCTGGAGGCCAGGGCAATGCCATCTAGAGAAACTATATCTTTAGATAATGTGTTTCGAAGGTGTTCGGGGCCAAGTACAATAACTTCGGTTTTGTCTGAGTTTAACATCAGAAAATTGCAGGTCATCCAGGTTTTTATGTCCTTAAGGCATGCTTGAAGTTTAGCTAATTGATTGGTTTCATCTGGCTTGATCGATAAATATAATTGGGTATCATCTGCATAACAATGAACATTTATGGAGTGCTTCCTAATAATATTGCCTAAAGGAAGCATATATAAGGTGAATAGAATTGGTCCAAGCACAGAACCTTGTGGAACTCCGTGACTAACTTTGGCGTGCATAGAGGATTCATCATTAACGTGTACAAACTGATATCGATCTGATAAATAGGATTTAAACCAGCTTAGTGCAGTGCCTTTAATGCCAATTAAATGTTCTAGTCTCTGTAATAGAATGTGATGGTCAATGGTATCGAATGCAGCACTAAGATCTGTAAGACAAGTACAGAGACAAGTCCTTTGTCGGATGCAATTAGAAGGTCATTTGTAACTTTCACCAGTGCTGTCTCTGTGCTATGATGCACTCTAAATCCTGACTGAAAATCCTCAAACAGCTTGTTGTTGTGTAGAAAGTCACACAACTGATTGGCGACTGCTTTCTCAAGGATCTTAGAGAGAAAAGGAGGGTTAGATATAGGTCTATAATTTGACAAAACCCCTGGATCAAAAGTGGGCTTTTTAAGAAGAGGTTTAATTACAGCTACTTTAAAGGACTGTGGCACATAGCCTTTTTAATAAGGACAGATTGATCATTTCTACTAAAGAAGTGCTAACTAAGGGTAAAACTTCTTTAAGCAGCCTAGTTGGGACGGGGTCCTAGAACCGTTGATGGCTTAGATGAAATCATGGAAGTTAGTTGATTACGGTTGATGGGAGAAAAGCAGTCTAAATGTACAGGTTTTACAGTTGTTTCTAAGGTTCCTGTGTTTGAAGATAAGTCAGTACCAACTGAGGGCAGGAGGTGCTGAATTTTTTCTCTAATAGTTAGTAGTAATGACTTTATGAGCTTCTTTAATGATAAAATTCTGAGGTCTATAGGAATACATGGCTCAACAGAGCTGTGACTCTCTGTCAGCCTGGCTACAGTGCTGAACAGAAACCTGGGGTTGTTCTTATTTTCCTCTATTAATGATGAGTAGTAATGCTCTGGCATTACGGAGGGCCTTCCTATAAATTTTAAGACTAACTTGCCAGGCTAAACGTGATTCTTCCAGATTGGTGGAACGCCATTTCCTTTCAAGTTTTTGTGATGTTTGCTTTAATTTGCGGGTTATACCATGGAGCTAACCTCCTCTGTTTTATTATCTTCTTTTTTAGAGGGGCGATAGAGTCGAGTGTTATTCGTAGTGAGCCTGCAGCACTATCAACAAGATGATCAATTTGGGAGGGACTAAAGTTAGCATAGGAGTCATCTGTTACATTGAGACATGGAACTGAATTAAATGCCGATGGAATCACTTCCTTAAATTTAGCTACAGCACTATCAGATAGACATCTAGTGTAGGAATGTTTGCCCAATGGCGTGTAGTCCAGTAATAGGAATTCAAAAGTTAATAAAAAATGGTCTGATAAAAAAGAATTCTGTGGAAAGACTATTAGATGTTCAATTTCAATGCCATAAACAAGAACAAGGTCGAGGGTGTGGTTAAAACAGTGAGTGGGTTTATGTACACTCTGACAGAAGCCAATCAAATCTAATAATGAGATAAACGCAGCACTAAGGCTATCATTTTCTACATCCACATGAATATTAAAATCACCTACAATAATTATTTTATCTGTTTTAAGGACTAAACCTGATAAGTACTCTGAGAATTCAGATAAAAATTCAGAGTACGGTCCAGGAGCTCGGTACACTATAACAAATAGAATTGGCTGTAGTGTTTTCCAGGTTGGGTGTGAAAGGCTAAGAACAAGGCTTTCGAACGAGTTATAATTTAGTTTAGGTTTAGGTTTGATTAATAGGCTTGAGTTGAAGATGGCTGCAACTCCACCTCCTCGGCCTGTGCCTCGAGGAATGTGAGTATTAATGTGACTGGGGGGAGTGGATTCATTTAGGCTAACATATTCATCGTGACACAGCCAGGTTTCAGTAAGACAAAATAAATCAATATTATGATCTGATATTAGATCGTTTACTAGAACAGCTTTAGATGAGAGAGATCTGATGTTTAAGAGTCCACATTTAATTCTCCTATTTTGTTGTACTGTTGCAGTGGAGGTTTTACTTTTTATTAGGTTTTTATGTGTAACTCCTCTTCTGTTTACTTTGGATTTAAATAATTTAAGTGGTCGGGGGGCAATTATCTACAAAGCCCACATCATTACCTGGACACCACTTCGACAACCAGCGGTTGAATGATGACATGCGGCTATACATGTCATCGCTAGTAAGATTAGGTAGGGGCCCAGAGAAAACTACAGAGTCCGACATTGTCTTTGCATATGTACACACCGACTCAACATTAATTTTCGTGACCTCCGATTGGCGCAATCGGGTGTCATTACCGCCGACGTGAATAACAATCTTAGCATATTTACGTTTATCCTTAGCCAGCAGTTTTAAATAGGATTCAACGTCGCCCGCTCTGGCCCCTGGGATGCAAACGTGAACGGGTCGGTGGTGAACCATGGGCTTTGGTTTAGGGCTATGCTTCTTTCGGACAGTCACCCAGCCTCCATGGCTTCCCGGCTGCTCAGGAGTTGCCGGGAGATGGCTAGCAGAAGCTACCTCTGGTCGGCTCGCACCGGCTAGGCTCCAACATGTTGGAGGCCGCACCGGCTAGCCTCCAACATAGTGAATAAACTACATTTGTTACACGTACCATTATCACTAAAGGAGGCAGAGGAGTAACTAAACATGGTCCGCTGGAGGAAATTACGCACGGCTGTATGTGGGTGTCTGCCCCGAGGAGGGCCTGCCAGCGCCGGGGAGAGGCTGTTGGAGAGCCCGGTGGTGCCGTTTGTGGCTGTGGCTGTGGCTGTTAGACTGAAGCTAACAGCCTGAGCCTCCGACAGATGAATTACGCACGGCTGTATGTGGGTGTCTGCCCACGGATGTGGCTGTGTTAGACTGAAGCTAACAGCCTGAGCCTCCGACAGATGAATTACGCGCGGCTGTATGTGGGTGTCTGCCCCGGGGAGAGGCTGTGTGAGAGCCCGGTGGTGCCGATTGTGGCTGTGGCTGTTAGACTGAAGCTTACGGCTGGATGGTCCGCCGGATGAATTACGCACGGCCGTATGTGGATGTCCGCCCCGGGGAGGGCCTGCCAGCGCCGGGGAGAGGCTGTGGGAGAGCCCGGTGTTTGTGGCTGTGGCTGTTACGCACGGCTGTATGTGGATATCTGCCCACGGATGTGGCTGTGTTAGGCCGAAGCTAACGGCTGGATGGTCCGCCGGAGGAAATTACGTTCCTCCGTCCCCGCATCTACGGCAGCGGAGGGCGGGTGAAGTGAGTAAGCAGGACACCGACCAAACGGTTTATAAGATTTACTAAGACAACAGCGGCAAAAGCAAACGAACTTTATTCATTTTAATTCCTTTATTTTTGTGTATCATTATTGCCGCTAGAGTCTTTTTTTTTTTTCTAGCCCCGAGCGCTGCTCTCCTGGTCCTGCGGGACCGGACAGCTGGTCCGTGGGCAGCTTTCAGTCTGTCGCCCAAGGGGCTGATGAGTACCACCGCCTTCTTGCACCGCTCCGTGGCTCTCCTTGTCAGCGTCTGGTGAGGAAACAAACACACACCCAGTGAGAGAAGCATCAAGATCGGCCAGGCCTCCACTTTATATACGGGACAAAATAATTTAAAATACGGTTAAAAATAGACCGATGCCTACGCACTCTGTCCCGGGGGTCACGGAGGTGGTACGGGGTCTCCTGCGGGTGGAGGCAGCAGGGCTGCTGGATGCTGCATCCCCCGTGGTGGTGCGGCTGCTGCATGCTGCATCCCCCGCGGGGGGGCTGCTGGATGATGTGGCCTCCTCGAAACGACGGCGCATCTGCCTGGACTGCGCCACATCCAGGTTCAGAGCGTAAAACTTGTCCGCCGTGGAGGTGTTATGGCACATGAATGTCGCCATCTTGTCTCTGACCTCCACCGAATGCACATTTTTGGCCTGCGAGATGGTGGTGGATGAGAGGGACTCAGAAAAATCGCTACTGCCGGCAAAGGTTAAACTGAGGTAGGCACCTCTGTGACGCAGTGTGACTCACGTGTGCGGAGACGGCGGTCCTGAGGTCGATGAAGCTGGGCTTTCCCGGCAATCCCATCTCCGCCCAGGCACCCTGCATGTATCGAACGAGGTTCCGTGCCGGCCCTTTTCCAGCAGCGAAGAACACGCGATCCAACGTGGGCCTGCAGCGCTCGCGCAACTCCAGCCACGTCTCCAGCCACTCGTATTCTTCGGGCCGGAAAAAAATCTGGGCCAGCCCGAAGTCCCTGCTGGTCTTGTGGTTGCTGACCTGCAATGCGGAGGGGGGGGGGAAATACATTAAATTAAAAAACCACATTTAGACGCCCCATCAGATCGAACTCAAATTTCGGGCACACGTCAGCGGAGACCCCCGTACTTACCGAGACCATGAAGCCCTCGGAGGACCGGCCGCCGGTGGTCTTCACTGCTTCCACTTCCTCCACCGTCATGTTGGTCAGGACTCCGGGACGGTGGCCGTAGATACACGCCACAAACGCCGAGAAGAATCCGTAGAAGCTATACCTCAGCGCTTGTGAGCCGTTCTTCTTCATTTCATCTGAGTGGAGGACACGCCAAAAGTAAACCACCTCGGAGATGCATTTACCCGCGCGCGCGCGCACACCCGCCCGCCCGGGCTAAACAGCCGGTTACATACCCAGCAGTGCGGGGATTCGTGCCCCAGCCGTGTCCCGGCACTTCTTCAGGCAATCCCTGGAGACGACCTTTGCCATCTTCTCCGCCTTCACTTGCATTTGGTGCAGGGCCACCTTTTTTGTGATGTTGGTGAGGGCCGATTTGACGTCTCTCACCACGCCGGTCAGCTGGGCCTGGGACAGGCGGCAGAGGGGAGGGGGGGTCTCCTTCATATATTGGAGGAATTGGTACACGTTTCTCATATAAAAGTTCGCCGTTGTCACCGTCTTGCCCGTAGTCAGGAGATGGGAGGACCATCTGTTATATTAAAAAAAAACAAGAAAAAAAAACCACAAAGCACAAGGTCAGGGACCACGGGCCGGGCAGCAACCCGAGAAATGATTATGAAAGCCGGTCACACTCACTCACTTTCTGATCTGGGCCCCGTCATCCAGAAACATCCAGCTGCGTAGGTTGCGTTTTCCATGAAATAAACAAAAGACTTCACGCGGCTCACCTTGGAGTAGGCGTTTTCGAGATGCTTGGTAGAAGGGCAGATTCCCTCCTGGTAATGTTGGTAATCCTCCAAGTAACTTGCAATGTATTTGGGGAAGATCAGATGGCGCAGACCCGGCATTCTTCCACTACTTTGGATGAGCCCGCGCACGACTTCCTTCGGTCTTTTGGTCAGCGATGGCCCGCTGTAATCCCCCTCCTCACCCGATCCTTCCTCCTCCTCCTCCTCCTCCACCACAGCCCGTTCCTCCTCTGCGGCCCGTTCCCCCTCCTCCTCCTCATCATCATCATCATCCGCCGCCCCCTGCAGCAGATCCATCCGCTCTGTCACCACGCCGGACTCGGGCGATCTGCGACCGGAGACGGCCTGTGACAGCCGCCTGTATTTTTTCCGGAGGTCGGCCAGTTCCATAACCAGCCTCTGGTTCTTCCTCCACCTCTCCGTGCATCCCGGGTCGCTGCACGTGGGCGGCCGCGGCTCTTCCTGCACCCGGCATGCCAAACGCGCGTCATCGCCCTCCTCTCGTGCCACCAGGTCCAAGCCGGAGACCATGGCAGGTGAGGGGGTTTTGGCACGGAGCGCAGCCAGGAGGGCGATAGTTTTATTTCTCCTTACCCTATTTAAGTGGACCTCCGCCTCTTCTTTGCTGAGCTCCGGGTGGCTTTCCCTCAGGTGCCTGTCCAGTCTCGTGCTTTTGTACGCGCATCCAGAGACCGGACAGGCAAGGTCCCTGATGTTTACCCTTCGGGCGGCGTGGTTTAGGAGAATCCTCCGCTCATCCAGGTTCGCCACATTGTGTGTCTGTCTGAAGTGATTGGACAGTGCCGCAAAAGCCTTGAAACAGAGAGGGCAGGTGGAGGACTTCTTTGGAAGTGTCATTGCTGAAGAAAAAAAAAAAGCGATTAGACCGCTGTGATAAACATGCAATTTCCCATCGAAATCGGGGAGAAGAGAAACACAACCTACCTCCAGCGTGTTCTGCGGAAAATGAGGGAAAACCAAAGCTGAAACTTCACTCTTATGTGCGGAGTGAATTTCCAAATCCGGCTGGAGACTGCCTGTGACTGGCTGAGACCAGAGACAAAGGTGAAACTGTTTGCCATTTGGCGTGCAGATATTTGAGCCGTTCCAGGCCACCACGTGAGCAAAAAAACACGCCCTCGTTGGCCTCACGTCAGACAGGAACGATGCCTCTATCCTGGGCAGATAATTCTGAAGCACCCCCTGAATAATAATTAAAAATAAATAATAATAATAATGATGATAATAATAATCACAGTTCTCCACAGGCCGTGTCTCGCCGCGTTTTACGCACGGGAGACGCACTGCCTGCCGGGCTGTCTCCGCTAAAGCGCCGCTGACATCTCTGGAGGTTGTGAAGCTTCATAGTTCATAGCTAGTGACACACGGGCCCCTCTGCCCGTCAGCCAGTTCCATGAGACCGGGGTGAGCCCATGACACACGGGCCCCTCTGCCCGTCAGCCAGTTCCATGAGACCGGGGTGAGCCCGTGACGCACGGGCCCCTCTGCCCGTCAGCCAGTTCCAGGGCACCGTATTAAATCAAATATCACGGTCCTCCATAGGCCGTTGCTCGGCGAGTTTTACGCAGAGGAACGCACACTCTCTGCCGGGAAAGCTAAGCTGATGCGCCCCTGAAATCTCTGGAGGTGGTGAATCACGTCCACAGCCAGCTCCAGAGTGAGCCATGAACGCTGGCTCTATCCTTTGCGCATAACACTGAAGCTCTCCCCCCCTGCTGAATTAAATTTAAAATAAAATAAAATAAATATCACGGTCCTCCATAGGCCGTTGCTCGGCGAGTTTTACGCAGAGGAACGCACACTCTCTGCCGGGAAGGCTAAGCTGATAAGCCCCTGAAATCTCTGGAGGTGGTGAATCACGTCCACAGCCAGCTCCAGAGTGAGCCATGAACGCTGGCTCTATCCCTCGCGATTTTGACGTTCGGGAAACCGCTTGATGTTTGGCGTGCTGACAAACGGGGACGTATTTGTTTCACAATTGTCAAATTGACAAAGGGGCTGCTTTCTGACAGGGGGGGGATGACAAAGGGGCCGCTTTCTGACAGGGGGGGATGACAAAGGGGCCGCTTTCTGACAGGGGGGGATGACAAAGGGGCCGCTTTCTGACAGGGGGGGCGGTGGAAGGGATTTGCTGTTTGGGAAACCGATTCAAATGTGTGCCAAGTGTCAGCCCACGCCCTACTGGGAGCTAGTGTATCCTTAAATGTATAGCGGGTAATTAACCGCTATAGTAAAGAAAATATCAAAATTAACTGGGTTTAGCTGGAGCAGCAAAATTTGCAACCAGTAACACAGAAACACAGGCAACCGGAAATGAGACAATACGTTCACCTGAGCACGTCAGCACGTCAGTCCAGTCAAGTTGGGAAGAGATCCAATCAGAACTAATCTCTTTGTGTGAAAGGGAGGTTAGATGCACGCTGATCTACCCAGGAAGTCAACTAGCATGCACTTGCTGCATGTCTCATAAACTGTACAGAAATGTCAATGTTTAGGAGAAAGAGAAGAACAGACATGGCTAAATTTCACATTTGATGTCAAGGAAAACAAGACCCAAGACCCTTCCTTCCCAAGCTGAGCAATCAATTCATGCACACATGAATCCTGCCTTGGCGAACTCGAGCTTTATAGCGCAGACAACAGGAAGTAGATGCGACGCAAGGGCTGGATGCCAACCGCCATAAAACGAAAAAGACGACACAATGCAGATTTGCGCAGTATAAATGTGGTAGTGGTTTGAATCAGCTAAGGAAGAAAATGATTTGCTTCCTAATGTGTGTGCCAGTGTTTGTCTTTATACATCCACATTTGTTTATTTTTTAAATTTATTTCTCTTTATATTTCCACATTCATTGTCTTATTCTTTCCAGATTTATTCTTTTTTTGTGGCACTCTGCCACCACTGTCGTAGCACAGAGAAGCAGCAGAAGAAATTCACTATGCAGAAAAGATGTTGAATCCAACACAAAACATACACAAACAAGAGAAAAAGACCCAGCCTGAAAAGGCCAAAAACAACATTACATATTCATTCTCTAAGAATTTGCATATTGTGATCATAAACTGCTCCAATTACACATATTTATGTGATTGATTCCTCTCTTTGTGTGTTTCATTACTCTTCATTAAATCAACCATACACATGGCTAATAACTCGGCGGAAGTCGTGGGCCGACTACAACGAGGAAGACGACTGTCGTGTCTTCGAGGAGGAGGACTCTGCCTCCCTCTTCAGGGATGACGACAATGACGTGCCAGCGGACCATCGGTATCCGATGGACGACCTGCTCAGGCTGTTTGAATCAGCAGCAGCGAGGATGGTGGCAGGCCTGATCTAGCTCTCCCCACTGATCCCATTGCTCAACCACTCACGGACCGCTACTCGACGTGGGTGCGGTATTGCGGCCCTCTCTCTGCCTGGATGGACAGGAGGTTCTGTGTGATAGTCTGTCATAGTCTGGTGCGAGTGTCTTCGGTGGGTGGCGCTCAATCAGGGAACTGCTCTGTATACATATGTTTGGCTTTTAGCAGGTTCGGGCCCAGCTGGGAGTACATCTCATCCCTACGGCCTTCACCTAGGTTTTAACCAATAGCAGAGTATATCACATGAGGGCGGAGTATATCACATGAAATCACCAATTTCAGAGCTATTCCACTCCAGTGTCACCTGAAACTTTACATATATTTTAAACCAAGCACATTCACCTCACTTCAAATGAGAAGTTTAAATATCTACGTTTTTTAATTTTTTTTATTTAAACCATAGTATGCAATTTTATTTGTAATCAACTCCTAATTTATTTCGTTTATGGAAAATATCAATTTGGCAATAATAATTTATTGCTAACTGTTACTTTACTACAGTCACATAGTTAAGGCCTAGTAACATGGATTACACTTTCTTTAAAATGAATCAAACCAAATAGAACTGTTGTATTCACTGCCATTGACAGCACTATCTATAGCAACAATATGCACAATCTCATTCTAAGTTACTGGTCTGTTTTTTAGTTTAATGTGATATTTACCTCTATTGTCAATGCTGAGAGAGAGAGGAGTTGATTTTTAGTTCCATGCACTCATGGCATTGTCGCCTAGCTGTTGTTATTTTAATGGGGGTTTTTTTGTTTGTTTGTTTTATTTATAAAGCACATTTTTAAAAAAACAAAAAAAACTCATTGACCAAAGTGCTGTAGACCAGAGAAGGTAGCTGAAATCACAAATAAAAGAAATACCAACATAAACATCAATGCACACAGCTCATAGACATAGGTTCAAGTAAAAAAACCCCACCATATTAGGAGGATTCAAACTAGTGAATAAAAGTGTGTTTTGAGCCTGATCTTAAAAATGTCAATGGAAGGGACAGATCTGATAGGGAGGGGGATGCTGTTCACAGGGGCTGCAACAGCAAAGGAGCGGTCACCCCTGAGCTTAAGTTTAGATCGTGGGACAGCCAGGAGCCCCAACTCAGCCGAACTGAGGGACGTGGAGGTAGAATAAGGGGTTAGGAGGTCTGTGATATAGGAGGGAGCCAGCCCATTTAGGGCTTTATAGACAAAGAGGAGAACCTTAAAATCAGTTCTGAACTGTACTGGCAGCCAGTGGAGAGAGGCCAGACTACTTCCGGGTACCTGTCAGGAGCCTGGCTGCTGCATTCTGGGCCAGATGCAGGCGGGATAGGGACGACTGACTAATCCCCCTATACTCCCTGTACAGGGGGATTAGCAGTAGTCCAAGCGGGAGGATATAAAGGCATGGATGACTTTCTCCAGATCTTTGAATGAGAGAAACGGCTTGATTTTAACAGTAGTATGAAGCTGGAAAAAATTGGCTTTTACTACTGCATTGAGCTGCTTGTCAAACTTGAAGGCAGAGTCAAATACCACACCAAGGTTTCTGACATGGGGTTTAACAAGGGTGGACAGGTTTCCAAGACTGTTAATAATCAATGTGGAGAATGTTGAATTAGAATGGTTGCATTCCCTGCTATTGACAGCCTTTGAGACATATATTTTCAATATTAGGAGACAGGGTTTGAATGTATTTGAGAATTACAACTGTTGAAATAATTAACAATGAACAGTGAATTATTGATAGTTCTTCCTATAGAAATAAGCACAACACAAGAGTATTTTGGTATGCTGTTTCACTTTATGGTATAAATAACTGGAGAGCATGTAATTGTTCTTGATTCATGTTTTTATGCACTAAGGGCATTGCTGCCTTTACAATATTTTATTTCATCAGTCTGAGAAGTAGAACTGTTACATTCACTTCCATTGCATTTGCTAGCTGTAGAAAAAAGCACAACCCAAATCTATTTCACTTGTCTTGAGTTACTTGATACTTGTTTTGATTATTAACAGAGGACTGTTGAATTTTCTATATTCAGGAACTATGTGCAGTGGCATTGCAGCTTTTCTTGGCATGGCTATACTCTTGTTTCTTTTATTTGAGACTTGATTTGATTTTAAGATAAATAAAGACATGTTAAACAGTTCAATCTGTGTCTGTATTGCACATTCAAACCTTAATATCATTTCATAATAGCTTAATAGATTCCTCCAGTAGTATATACTGAGTTTGGAAATTCTAGAGTAACATAAAGCATTACACTTTAAAGGTTGGGTAGGCAGTTTTCTTTTGGCGTCATTGGGCAAAAATGCCATATTAACCGTGCAGCATATTGTAATTCAAGTGGTCTGAAAGCAGACCTCTACTTCAGCCCCCCGTCTTGCCTCTGTTTTCAGGCTTCAGAAAATCTAGCCCGTGACGGGAGACTTTAGCCTATCACAGGTTATTTCAGAGAGACCGTGCATTTGTATTGGCTAAGCTACAAGAGCAGATGTGTGTGCACGTGATGAAATTGAATGGTGGAAAATCCTGCCGAAAATCCTGAAACTTGTGATAAATTTCAACTAAAACTAGACTAAAACTAAAACACAAATTTGCTGTCAAAATGAACACTGAAATACAGTGCAGCACAGTACAGAATTGATGTTGCATGCCATATATCATGCTTTATGATATGCTATGTGGGGTCCCGTGAATGTGCTGAATGTGTAATCACTTAACATTTTTTATTAGCAGTATACAGATTACCAAATTTAGGATCATATTCAAAGGTATCCTTTCTGACCTGTAGTACCACTATGGAGCAGTGTTTTTATGAGTGGGTACCCATTTCTGTATGTCTCGTGCATGAGGACGCACATGCCTGCAGTTGACAAGACAAACAGAGAAACACATTATGCGAGAATGCTGTTCATTGACTACAGTTCAGCACTCAATACCATCGTGCCCTCCAAGCTTGTCATCAAGCTCAGAGACCTGGGGCTCAACACCGCCCTATGTGATTGGATCCTGAACCTCCTAACAGGCAGACATCCTCCATCCTGACTCTCAACACCGGCGCCCCTCAGGGCTGCGTGCTCAGCCCTCTCTTGTACTCCGTGTTCACACATGACTGTGTGGCCACCCACAAGTGTGCTGACGACACGACCGTCATCGGCCTGATCACTGGCGACGAAAGGACCCCTACAGAGATAGAACTTTTTGTTTAACCAGAAACACCATCGTCTTCCTGCAACAACTCACCTCTCGCAAGATTTCAGAGCGAAACTTCTCCTTGAACGAGACTTCTGTTTCTGGTTAAACAAAAAGGATCTTACTCTTTAACCATAAGGTCTATCTCTGTAGGGATCCTTTTCATAATGTTGCCAGACACTTCAAATAAAGTCTGAACCTGTCAGTGTCCAAAACAAGCACTTTTAGAGGAGGTACTTTGACGGGCACAATTGCCCGCAAGGATTACGTTGCAGCCCCAGAGCACAGCCGCTGTGGCAGACCTCAGCCGGCTGAGGCGATCTACTGGACCAATTCCAAAACCTTTGGTAACTATTAGTCATTTAAACCCCAACATTTGTAAAACTAGGGCCCAGGTTTAAAAATACCTGAATTTTCCTTTAAGCTGTAGCAACAGATGACAAGTGTGAATACACCAAGGGAACAACTGCACAGGGTGAGGAGGCAGAGCAGCGATGTGAATAAACA
This sequence comes from Macquaria australasica, assembly GCA_005408345.1. NCBI lineage: Eukaryota > Metazoa > Chordata > Actinopteri > Centrarchiformes > Percichthyidae > Macquaria > Macquaria australasica. The sequence continues at coordinate 234,378 of SEMN01000258.1, forward strand.
TAATGTGTGAGAGACAGAGGAGTAAAATATGATGAAGAAGAAAATAATAATAATAATAATAATATATACTTTTTCAAAGGGATAAAAAGAGACTCAAACTAGAATATTTTACTCAAGTAAAAGTACTGTCACTTTAACGAAATTTCAGTCAACCCTAGCAAGTATGCAATCAGAGAGGTTAGCAAGAAGAGAGAAACTCACAACCTGGAGTATAACTATTTTTTCCCAATCTTTTTAGCGCCTGTCAAAGGTTGCAGAGCAGGGTGATATGATGAAGGTGAGGTCTTGTTTTTTTGAGGGGCTTCAAAGAGGGCGCTGTTAACAACGGCTGGCATGAGAAACAATAATAATATCCAAATATCTCTGTCTCTCACTTTCTTTCTCTCTGTCTCTTCGTCATCCGGCCCCCACAGTAAAGGGTCATGGGATTTTGTGGGTGGCATCTGTAAATAGATAATCATCTCCCTTGGCAAAATAGACATACAAACACACACATGCATCCTCACATGCACCAGGCAGGATTGTGTATGCCCCCACACATACACAAACACACACTCTTCAAACTGGTTTTCTCTCTCACCTGGATTAGTAAATAGGAGAATAACAGAGTGATAAGTAGGCAGGGGGTTTGCAATGTAACTGGCAGCAGCAGCAGCACTACAGAGATACACAACTAAATAATGAAGCCCCATTTATTATTACTGCACATGGAACAAGCTAGAGCTGTTTGAAGTGCTCTGATTTCTCCTTCATCTCCTCTCTTCCTCTGTCTGTTTATCTCTCCCTTTAATTCTGTCCTTTTCATTCCTTCCGTCTCTATTTCTTACTCATTCTCTGTCTTCTTCCTTGTTCTCTCTCCCTCCTTTTTGTTTCCCCGTCTCTTGGATGAGCTTATCCTTGTGAAAAAGAACAGCCCATTTTTTTGAAGAAGTGTACATGCTTATAAACTGCCTTAACACATGTGTGTCCCAAGATAAAATAACTTCATTCAGCCATGTAGGGAAATGAGGTCAGTGCCCCAGCAAAAGTAACAGGATTCATCAGATGATGAACTCAATCAGAATCAGTACAAACACTGAAATAATTAAATTAAATTAAAAAGAACATAAATGGCGGGTTACAGTTTCTAGCTCAGACATTCACACATCTTTGAGAGAAGCATTTTTCACAATGCCTACTGGTTCAGTGTCTGCAGTCACAAAATAGTTTTTTGAGAGATATTTTAATTGTAGTATTTTTTGTTGCATTTCACTATACAAGGTTGTGTAAACACGCTTTTACTATTAAGCTAAAGCTCCTATCCTCTATGATAGAAAACTGCGTCTGTCTTCTACAAAAACATTACTTTGCTTTGCCAAATAGGTTTTGCAGGAAACGCAATTGCTTGATGCCTGGATAAAGCTGAGTGTGATGTTCTTATCCTGCACAGAAGTCGTAATGAGGTGCTAGGTTTGGATGGCTAAGTGTACAATAATGAAAATGTCAGTGTATCTTGTGCTTCAGCGTTGACTTTTATTTGTCTTTTTGATAGTAGAGACAGCAAAGACGGACAGAATATTGAGAGACAGAGAGAGAAAGAGAGGAGAGAGAGAGAGGAGACAGAAGACTGTCCTCCCAAGAAGAATGACAACATCAGTCGTTTCAGCAAAACAAAATGTCTTTACATTCAAGTGACAAGGCCCTCTAGCAGCCGTTGTAATTATGATGGGATTAAAGGAGAAAGTGAGGTGACATTATTATAGACACACACTGCAAAACAAACATTGGTCTTTGGAACGAGAGATCACTGTTCGTTTCCTGTTCCCTACCGACAGTCAACATTTTTGATTTGATTTAACGGTTTTGAAAAATATGGACAAGTGACATTGTCCTGCAGATAGGGGCGTCAGGTTAATGCTGCTAAAACGCTTCTATGTGTTGTTCTAGAGGGAATAGACAAACAACATATTTTGTTGTTTAATTTGGAGGACTTGTTGGGTATGCATCTTAACCACAAGGCCTTATTGTGATACATTTACACACACACACACACACACACATACATATATATATATATATATTCACAATATATTCACAACAGAGACGTTTATGTTTGAATGATGTTATCGTCTCCCTCCATATACAACCTGTTATCAAGTCACCTAAATTCCGTACTTAGATCAAATTAGACAACTGAGCCATTTCCATGACAACCAAGCAAACTCCATCTGCTGATGAAGAAGATGAAATGAAGTTGAAAGTCCCAGAAAAACAGTACATGGATACTGAATAAAATTATTTGTCAGTGTTTTCTGTCGCTGTCGGTCTGGCCCTCCACAGAAAAAAATGACATTCCCATTCTTAATCAAAGCTCTGATTGGTTCGTTGTTTCTGAAATAAATGGGACAGCCATTGTAAGCCAGACCAATTTGAATCTCTGAGAAAACAGAGATGTGAGTAGCGATTCAGAGGTCTCAAGCCAGGCTAACTCCATTAAAACAAATAATATTGAATTGGTAAACCAGGATGTCAGTTGACATGAGATTTACAAAAATATATATATAAACAACTGTACTCACTGCAGTACTGATACTGGTACTGGTACTGCAGTACTGATTATTAAAAAGACACAATATTAATTTAAGTATCAATGCATGTATGACCTCTTATCAGAATTACATACATCTCTGGGGTGCCTTCCATACTAGTCTCATCATAGCTAGTCTAGTAATGGCCTTGGCCAGGAAGAGAGGTCATCAAGTGGTTCCTAACTTTCATTAAGTGTTTCAACCTTGAACCACAACACTCTCCAGTTGGTGGGTCGGCAGTGGTGGCCAAATCACTGCTCCTCTCCTCCTGGCTTCCAGCTTATCTCCTCCCTTTTATGCCAGAGCCAACAGGAGATATCCCGAGGCCTTGTCTCCAAGTGCAAGGGTTTTCAAATAGATCTCTTGTCCTAAGGGAACGCTCGGCCTGTTGTACGGTGGTGATGGCTGCCCACTTCTGCCCAGACCTTGTTGTGAATGCCAGTCTCTGTGACATCGTCATCTCAGGAAGTAGTCTTCATCTCTTCAATCACTGTCAGCTAACCTGTCTTACAAAAAGCCCAAACTTATATCATTACCTGCACTGGAAAACAAACAAATTCCCCGTTATGTCATTTAAATTATATTGCTAACTTTCTATAATTTTGTTCTTAATATGTTTGGTGTGGGATAGATTGCGACAGTTCACCTCACAATTTCTTTTCCAGAGTACGGTCCACTCACAGTCTTGCGCTGACATGACGGCACCAGCATATGATTGTTTGACACTGACTAACTTCTTTAATCACAGGATATCAACTTCACCTGGCTTCCCCTCGGTAGACTCTTGATGCTCGAGCCCAATATCGTCTTTGCCCACATAGACTGACATTCACCAGCCAATACAATACAGAGGGGCACTTTTTCACTCATATAAAGAAACTCAATGAAAACTGAGGAAGAGATGGCTGTGACAAAATAATATGAAGTGTCTGTTATGTGACAAAGAAAAGTATTACATGTCAGAATATAATACAAGAATTATTTCTAGAAAATACAACTGCTTCCCCTAGATTTGATGTAATATACTGGCTGGAGATAGTTCATTAGACCTATACTATGGAGATATTGACACACTCCCTTGAGTACAACAAAACAGATGTACAAATATCTGACAATGGAAATTGTATGTTGTGAGGGTGCTGAATGTCTGATTTTACACAGAATTGCTTGGCTTCTCCCAATAAATCACGATATATAGCCGAGGTCACTAATAGGCAGGCCTCGGTCCAGCCCCAGACGCTGTCCTATCTGGACCTGAACATATAACCGGTAAATTATTTAGAATTATTCAATTTTGACGGACTGCTTTTCTACTCTTTATGGCACTATTTTAGTGGCCCAGGAAACTCACAGACCAATTGCTTGCATTGTAAATCATCTCACAAGATGCTCCTCAGCCAATCAAATCTGTGCATTCCAATAACACACAGGAGAGTTGAGACGAGAGACAACAGTCAGAGAAAATTTACTTATTTATTTGTGATATAGGAGTTGGCAATGCAACGATATGATATAGATAATTTTCATACTACCCTGTAGGCAGTTATCCTAGGAACAAGGGGTGTAGTTATTGGTGATATGTAGTTTCTTAAGCAAATTGTGGTGACATGGTGAGATTTTATGGAAAGTTCTGGTGATATAGGTTGGAGTTATCATGCAAAAATTGTGGTGGCGAAGGGAATTTGTATGCTTAGGGAATGTGTATGCTTATGTATGGTAACATAGGCAGTTTTCCTAAAAAAAAAATAAAAATGAGAAACTGTACTCTGTACTGACATGCTGTTTCTATGCAAATGTATAGTGACATGAGCTGTTTTTATGAAAATGGAAGTGACATTGGTTGTTTATAATGTATGTAAATTTCTAGTGATGTGGTAAGATTTTATAAACATTTCTAGTGAAATATAGGGTATAGTTATGCAAATTGGGGTGACAAAGGGAGATGGATGCAAATTTCAGGTGACATGGGCAGTTTAAATGCAAATTAATTTTTGAAAAATGGATGCACATATATGATGACTAAGGTGGATGGTATCCAAACGTATGGTAACTGGACATTTATTTACATATTTACACATACATTCATTCATTTATTATTTAAATTAATTTTGACATAGGACAAGGTTGCCCCCAGTTTAGTGATACTGGGATTTTTTGTTTTCCCCATATTTATTAGTAAAGCTACAGACACGGCATCCCATAATGTGTCCCCGCAACTCGTAAAATTATGGACAATGTTTTTCCAAACAAACTAGAAATATAAATTTCATCACTTTCTGTAGGGCAGAGGACAGAAGACCCACCAGACACCAGCTGTTTCACCATATGTGAAGCTTTCCTGAACTGGATAACATATCACTATTACTATATCAATCAATGAAATAGTAGAAATATTATCAATATATTCTGTCAGTGTGTTTTTAAAACCTTATGTTTAGATCACTGAAGATTCTGAGAGTGCTGAATACAGAAGAAAGGGAGTGGGTTGAAAATGTGGAAAGCAAAGGAAAGAAGACAAGTCAAATGAGAAACTAAAAAGCCATGTTTTCAGCCCCGGCTTCCTGAATCGTGTGTGAGCTGTGAGCCGAGCAGAATTGTGATGATGGTGAGGAAAAGCCAAAATAATGATTTCTTAGTGTCCTCTCTGTCCCCCGCAGTGTCACGCAGACTAGCCCTTAAAGTTAGCCCAGCTGCCACAGTCAATCTGCTTCCTCTGCCATCCTCTTCACGCTAGGCTTGGCCGACCGATGCTGCGTGTCGGGCCGGGCCTCTACTTCATACACAACAATCAACACTCATGTTGCTGTCACAGCAGAGCTACCTCCACACACAACAGCCTGTGGAATACAAGACGAGCAGACATCCACTGAAGAATGTGCTTATGTAGGTTGTGACAGTGTTTGTCCTTTTTCTTTTTGCTATCTTTGTGAGAAGTATGGGTTATAAAACCGGAAAGTTAGAATGTTTTGCCTAGTCCTCGATTCTCTAACAGATTATTTTTATTACCTTCAGTTTATGATTTGGATTAGAACTGCATTTAAGCAAAAGTCAATCATCTTTTTTAAGATTAGGATTTGGGTTCAGGGTTAGGACTATTAAGACTTGTGTTTTCAGGCATGTTTGTGTAAAAGCAATGTGGTGGAAAGTTAGACTATGGTCCAAAGAACAAGCAAATACATTTTGGTGAGGATCTGATTCCAGGTGTGAATTGAGGATTTCCTTTAAGGATTTCTTATCAATTTGAGATATGGTGTCTTTAACACTGCTATCTTGCTTGAATAAAAAAATCTGGCACATGTATCCCATGAGAGTTGTTTTGGTGCAGATCCAGATGCAGATTAAAATGTTTTAAACGTGTTTAAAGCTTTATTAAACCTTAGCAGAGGCATGTACTTTCTTAGGGTCAGTTAGGGTTTAGGGTTATAATTATAATTGGTACAATTAGACTATAATAGTTGAAGTGTTACGTGTGGACATCCAGCAATTAGTGGCTGGAGACGATTCAACTCAGAGTGCCAATATCCACCGGACGCGTGAGTGTTCACTCTTGGCTCACACTTTGCTCTTTTCTCCACTCTGGTATTTTGCGTGCCAGGTCTATTTTCAACAGCTTTGCATCTCTGAAGCATGAAATCCACCTGTGAATCTATACAAATATATTTGTTGATCATTGACACTATATTAAAGGTACTCTGTAGGTTTCTTGTAAACAAACAAAAGGTGTGTTCACATTCAGTGTTAATCACCATATATTATGTGTATCCTTGAGGTCCAACAAACACGTTGAGTGCATTTCCTTTCTCATAAAACATTTATTTGTATTAAATCCTGCATTGTTACATCCACGTTTACTAGCTTGCAGTCTTTCTCTTCCCTGCCTTTGTTGGCACAGTGCAGCATCTCTTGACATGTTACTGCCACCTGTTGATTAGCGGAATAGTGTGACACCCTTGGAAGGACAGTGTATCTCGTCACCTCCGCGCATGTGTGCATGTGCATGCATAAGATACACAAAATGAGGAGTCACTCATAGAAAAGCAGCCCCATAGCCATACTAGAGGTCTAAAACTCCACAGGAAATCTTTAATACTTTACGATGCATTTGAATGATTATTGACTTTTTTTAAATCCTTTATTTAACCAGAAATGTCCCATTGAGATATAATATACTGTATCTTCTGCCAGGAAGTCCTGATCAAGATTGGCAGCAAAAAAAATAAACAAAATAAAATACAAAGTTTTGGTATTTACTTACATTACATACAAAACTAGTTTTTCTTGTGTGTCTGTCACTTGTCCTCTGAAGTCTGTGAAGCAGAAGAAGGAAAGCTATACAATCTTTCTGCTAATATATATATAATATACACTAATTGAGGAAATACAGATAAAAGATAATGATTTTCTTTTTTTTACTTATTAAGTTACTCAATACTGAAGTTGTTTTTTTCAGTACTTTTGTACTCTCACTCAGGTAGCCTAGTTATTTTGATGACTACTTTTGCTTCTACTTGAGCACTAGTTTTTGCCTAATCTACCCACTGAGTATCTGTTGCCATATTGCTGTCAGGATCTGGAGGACTCTGTTTTGGACTGGTGGGGGTTTTGGGTACTGTCACGTTTATAAGGACTTTTGTTTTGGACTGGTGAGGGTTTTGGGTTTTGTGTGTGCTTCCTGTTTTGTTTTGAAAGTCATGGGTCTTGTCTTTTGTGTATTATCTGTTTCCTGGTCTTGTTTCGTTTCCCACCTTTCCTGAGTGTTTGCACCTGTGTCTAGTTACTCACCTGTGTTGAATTGTCTGATTGTCTTGGCCCCTATATATATACCGGTTCCTTCCCTTTGTTCTTTGTCGAGTCATTAACATTAGTTTGTCACACTGGTGGTTCATGTGTCTCGTTCCAAGTTATGGTATAGTGATTCCTGGATGTGGTTCCTATACGTGTTTCTTGTCAAGAGGAGATTTGTGAGTTTTTGGTGGAAGTAAATAAACCTTCGGAAAATCGACGACGTGCCTGCCTGTCTGCATTTGGGTCCTCTCTCTCTCTGCTACTGGTATGGCGAACCGTAATAATTGGTCATAAATGAGCTTTAAATGTGTGTCAATATGCTATTAAACCCAAGAAAATGTCAGCAAAACAATTGTAAACAATATTGTAAATGTGTCTGCTACAGAACAGACTGCTTGAAGAAGCTCCGCTACTGAAACGCTTCCAGTGGATATTTGAACCTCGATGGAAATCAACATGTCAACATGGTGCAACTGTAACGTGACACCACCACATCTACTGGACATCCAGAGTTAAAGATGTGACCAGTTTAGGGTTAGGACCCAGGATAAGGTATCAGGGATGGAGTGGGGCCAATGTTAGTAATGTAGTGGTAGAGCATTGATCGTGCATAGTCAATCGAAGACAAAAAAGTTTGTGTATATTAGACCAAGTGCATTTGTGCATGCATACATGCACCCGTGTGGTGAGTTTGAACTTTGGAATTCATCTTTTATTTGCATAACGCCTTAAGGTCTCCCATAGACATTAATTACTGTGATCTGTCGCGCCTCTGTCATTTTCTCTCTCCCTCTCCCTCTCTCTCTGCCTTCCTCTCAGCTTAAGCACTTTTCTTCCTCAGCTAAAGGTCATTGTTAATCACTGGCTGCAATAAAAGGGATATTTTTCTTAAGAGAGTCCTGTTGTACTGTTTCCAATTAGCTTTGGCTTAAAAATACAGCTTCTTGGCATGGCCAGGGGACGAGTGCATCCCCTCTCTGTTCCTCTCACACACACACACACACACACACACACAGACACACGCTGCTCTATTCGTGTGACGCTTCAAAACCTTTTCCCTCTCCCTCTCTCACCAAACTTCCATTTACTCCCAGCAGAGGCAGCAGATAAAAATACCTCATTTTGAAGGAGCAGCCCCAGTGCTGGTGGCTACTCACACTGAAACTCATTTGTTCTACTGGAAACAAGACAGTAGAGGCTGGTATTCAATCAAAGCCACTAAAAACAAGTCAAAAGGCCATCCGTCATGGTCTACAAGTATGGATTAACTGCACCCAGAAGAAAATATCTCCTATGAGGTCATTTATAGTATATTGTCTTACACTGAGTTTAAGCCTCTGCTCTATTCTCTATCTTACACAGAGCACACATCACAGCTCAAACAAAGTCTGAGGTCAGGTCCCTCATCCATGAATACAACAGAAGGCGATGATACCTCAGGGATTGAAAACACTGGTTGTACAATTCCTCACTTGTCAACTTGACGTGAAAGTTTCAATTCAATTTGCTTTTAATGGCTTTGCAAACTCTCTTTCTAAAGTCACCAAAGTTACAGTTTGGCAGATCTCCCTGTGTTCCCCGAGAGCCGCCCCATATTCTTACAACACCTGAGGTGTCAGAGGGAGAGAAAAAAGAGTCCCAAACCCCTCCACCAGTCATTCTAATTAACAACCCCATTTTAATTAAACATTGATTAGCTGCTAATTAGCCTGTGATAGCTCCCAGATGTGAGTGGGAACAGGTACTGGGAGTGACAGGCAGGGGGGCAGGATGAAGGATATGTGGCACAACCAAATTGTGTTGCGGATCCCCCTAGGGCTGAATGTTTTGTGATTATTTTTTCGATTATAAATGATGCCTTCGCATCACATTCCTCCTAATTGACGTCGTGTTGATAGCTCCCAGATGATGGACGCATGGAAGATTGAGCGCGCATGTGCGTTCTCATCAAATTTTCTGCCACTGCAAAGCAATAAATACATTTTTTAAAAGTGGGAGAGTTGCAGGCTGGTAAATGAAAGCGAGCATTGATAATAAGAGAGCTGGTTTTTTGGTGTAAGATCTGCTCTAAGTGAAGTTTCTGTCAGGGACCTCACCATTAGATCCTCCTCAAGTCGACACCAACTCACAGTCTGACTCTCATATCGGCTGAGTAATTGTCTCAGCAAAGACTTTGTGTGAATATGAGTGCTCACTCTCCAGACTTCCTTTACATAAAGTGCACATCAAATGCTCATTACTTGTTCCCAGTCTGCCCTAAAGTCAACTACTTTTAATAAGAGACAGAATACACAAAGCACATGCTAACTTGATTACAGAATTAATTTCCATAGCATGAAGTGCACTTTGTGGCACTAAACTGCAACTGGAAAAAAGGAATAATCACCACTGTGTCAGTTTCATTCATTCCATGTGATATCTATGTACTGTTAAAACATAAAAATACACAATACCTGAATTCAACAGTACAACATGCTAACAGCTGTGGTGATTACCAGCCAAGTGTTACATGAATTATATGGCACCCATACAAATGGCAGTCAGTAAATAAATGCACAACCATCACAAAGGCTCCAACCATGAATAATGAATACTGTGTGTGTGTGTGTGTGTGTGTGTGTGTCCTTTCAGTCACAAACATGTCTCCCACATCAAACGGGCCTGCAGCATCAACTGCCAACATCAACAATTATACATGTATTATCATGGCAACCACTCATTGACCCACTGTGTAAAACAGGAATGTGTGTGAGTGTGTGTGTGTGTGTGTGCGCTCTCTCACTGTGTTTACAGTGGTGTTATTCACTACTGTTAGCTGCCCCCCCACCCAAGAAAAGACAAGGGTACAAAGAGAACACTGATGCTTCAAAGCAGGACAAGGAGATTAATCAAACTCAGTTACAAGATCACTTTATAAGCAGTGCAGTAGGCCTGGCCTATTACTAATTATTTAGGAAATTGAATCCCCTATACAGCCTATAGGATTTGTACATATGCATAAACTAGTTTATTCCAGAGGCAAGCAAAAAATACATACCAGAATTAAAAAGAAAAGTTATTTGCTGAGATCTGGGGATGTGGTTACATCACTACAAAAAAGCCCAACAGAGCAGTAACATGAGCAGTCAAATGATCACACGGATTGTATCAGACCTGCAAACTCACAAGAGGTGAAAAAGGTGACATGTTTGTAAACTCAACCCCTGTAGGGGGGTGTTATGACCCTAGACCGGGCATAACAGGGGTCTGGGGGCATCCTCATCCTGAAGAAATCTTTTGTGATTTTAACATGTAAACGAAGCATTCTGTTGCACTCTGAGAAGAAAATAAAGGGAAAAGACAACATTTGCCAAGAGGGCATGAGAGCCCTTCTTGCTGTAATTGATTTCTTTTGTGCAGAGGCTGCATTTTGCATACCCCGCTTTATCAATTGTTTTAAAATACTGTGACAGCGGGAAGCTGTGCTGGACTCCTTTCACCTCCGTTTTCGCCTCGACCTTTAGCCAGGCCCAGCTCCATCTGCACCTCAGCCCTGAGTAAAGCTGCACATAAATAGCGTCAAACTCTTTAAACGCTCTTATTCTGAAAAATAATTGTCTAAATATTATCAGCTGGCTTCATGGCCTCCTTTTTCATGATCATAAAAGTTTGTTAAGGCTAACCCCAACTGCATCCATCAAGGTTAAATGATCCGCCAGAGCCGGTGTTTCCTTTTCATTTTTATTTCCCTTGTAACGTATGACAATGACTAACATTAAAATTGGATAATAATACGGATGCAGTGGCAGTTAGCCTTAACTTAGCAAAATGTTTTTGATTCTGAACTATAATGTTGTAATCATAGACTGTAAGGTTATAATACACAATTTACTGAACTTAACGTTAGCTGACATGCTAACAAGCTGGCAAGCTTTTCATTATAAACAGGTTGGGAAAGATTTGATGTGATAACGTTTGGAAAAAATGATCACGACACACTTCAACTTGATTTGGCAAGTTAACGTTACTTTAGAAACTAGTTACCTAACGTTACATTAGTTAAACAGCAAATTAGGTCGTTGGCAGCAAATGAGACTAACCTCAAAACCAGTATCCATTGTAGTAGTACCACGAAAAGTTGTCTTTACACATCCATGGAAAAGAACACGATGCAGTTATCTTGATTCTGATTGGCCAAAAGACTCAAAACATCTCACCAAAGATGTTATTGAAAAGAAGATCGTGACGTGACAACAGCTTTCTGAAACGTCTCTGTTCTCACTCCAATCTATGGGAAATTGCAGGTCCTTTCAGAGGTGAAAACCTGATTCAGTGGAGGAAAATCCTGCTGAAAATCCTGAAACTTGTGTTAAATTTCCAACACCTCCTTTGCCTACAACGGCGTATAGTACAAAACAGTATGTCCCGGCTCCACACAGAGCTTCAGGCTCATTATGTTTGATGACATGGTGCTCCTAACAACAAGTGCCAAAGAGACATGATGACAAACAGTGGGGAATAACTTTTGATGGGGGACAGTGGCGTGTGTGTGTGGTGTACTAGCCTCTCTTCCAGCTGCTGGACAACGTTGCAGCTGCATCTGTATGGAGTTAATTTTTTGTCTTTTTTATGCAATCAAACAGAATAGGTTTGAGAGCAAAACTTTCCACTCTGCAATCAAAAAATAGGTTTGAGAGCAAAATTATTGACGCCACAATCAAAAAATGGTTTAGTTTTGCTTGCGAATCTAAAAGTTTTGCTTGCGAATCCAAAAGTTTTGCTTCTGGTTCAGCTGAATTCCGTGGGCGGGACCTACGCTGAAAGACGCAAGACATGTTTCTATTGGCCAGTCTCGATTGGAGTGACAGCTTGGCAACATCCACAGCCAGTTAACGAGAGAGGGTGTTTTGAACTCCATGGAGAAGAAGACCGGAGAAACTCAATACGAATGTATCAAAAAAGACACAAAATTAACTCCATACATCTGAAGCCTGGGGTGCTCTGCTCTGCAGCCGCGAAGCACTGGAGGGGCATCTTTGAGAAGACAATAGGGCGAAGTTGTGGGTTTGGTGGGAGGGGCTTAGTGGAGTGATACAAGGCAGCAGAGAGAGAGGCGGAAGGTTTTGCCTAGGTTGTCATGGTCCACGAAGGACTCTCGTTTGTGTGTTTTTGGGTTTTGGTGTTTCCTGTTTTATTTTGAAGTTACTGTTCTTGTCTCCTTGTGTGCTTTTTACTTCCTGTCTTTGTTGTGTTTCCCTCCAGTTTTGATTGGCTTCACCTGTCTCTTGTGACTCACCTGCCCGATTCCCTCGTTGTCTCTTCCCTACTTATACCAGCCCCTGTCCTTTGTTCTTTGTCGTGTCATTGATGTTGCTAATGTTGGTGTACCCTAGCTACCTGTGTTGGATGTGTTGGACGTTCTCCTAGTGTCATGTTCCTAGCGATTCCCTGCGTGTCTCTTCCTGAGTTCATGTGAGTTTTTGTTGTTTTTTGAGTTAATAAATCGGATTTCCTTCAGTCTCCCTGCGTCCTCACCTGTCTGCGTTTGGGTCCTCTCCCTGCTGCCTAAATGGCTCGTCATGACACAGGTTGCACAGGTTTTGCCTACCCCAGCTTTAAATCGATAGTTAGCACGCCTAAAAATGTTGGTTATAATCCCTCAAGCCATAGAATAATGTATGCAATCAACTACAATAACTGAAGGTCAAACTTGAAACCAGGAAGTTGGTCTGCAAAATCTAATGGACACTGTTTACAAAAGACTGATCGGGTAATTATTTTAATGTTTGCCTTCACCTCCGCCCCTCCCCCCAAAAAAGGGCGTGTTTCCTATCTGTGTGATCATATTCTTTGCCCTGTTGTACTCTGCTCTAGTTCTGCTGATATTGTCCCGAGATGTACGCAAATAAGTTGGTGAATTAAATATTATTATAAATCAATTAGAATGATGTCCCTTCTTCTGAAAGGAATGCTGTGGTTTTCCTTCTATTAATATACACTATTCAGGAAGTACAGATACAAAGTAAAGATAAGACAGTGTGCTGTGTACAATAATTAAAACAGGTACAGTACCATATCAATCATAAATGAGCTGCACACGTTTTCAATCTGCAATAAAACACAAAAAATAAGTAAAACAATATGGACATGGGCTGAAGAATAGACTGCTTGAAGGCAAGACATTCTGCTTCTGAAACACTTCCAGTGGACATCTGAATAATGAAATAGGAGACGTGGCACTACAGGAACCATGTGAGAGGACACTGTTTAGAGAGACAGTAAATCAAACTTCATCTGTATAAGTGGGGACCAAGGGTGTAGTCGTTTTCTTTCCTTGTTTATGGTAATGAAATAGCTTTATTGCTTAAGGAAGTTATTTACATATTATTATGTTTGTCCTGTTATTTGGTGGCTGTCTGCAACTAGTTCCAGTATGAACTGGCCCCTTCAGAAAGCTTTCTAGATCATGTTGTAGATCCTGCTGTTAGTTAGGTATTTATTTTGTCTGCTCTAACCTTCCTCACAGAAACAGAAATAATCCTAATCCACTTGCCCTCAACAGCCTCTCTTTCCACCAAACGCAGTAGTTATGTGAGTTTGCAGCATAGTGGACTCCAACATTTACACATTACACATGCATAATCACTCAGTCTTTTTTACTTAGAGTGAAGACAAATGTGAGCAGTTTGTTCTGGGTCAAAGCAGACAGCTGGAAGGTCTCAGGTTCTACCTCTTGTTTTGGTCTGAAAGGATAGAAGGAGGGGTAGGAGATGGAGAGAGTGGGGAGAGGAAGAAAATCAGCAGAGAGCGAGGCACTTAAAGTGGGGAATCACATCACAAACTTGTATTGATCCATGTTCCTACACAGTGTTTGGTGAGAAAAGATAGCGTAGAGAGTTAATGAGTGTTTGAGAGGGTGAAGGAGGTAAAAGAGCGATGAGATGTGTGTGTGTGTGTGTGTAGACACAGGGTGTGTCCGTCAGTGTATGAGGAGAGGGAACGAGAATCGAAGATGACTCAACTAAATTTCAGTTGAATGAAGTGAATTCCAACTGAATAAGTGGAATTGATCTACTCATATTTACTGCAGGGGAATAAAGTGTGCTTTCTATAAATCAAGATTTTTTTAATATCTTTAATGCTTCTTAAAGACTATTGTGACTGCTAATAAAAACATATTGCAAACCAATAGAGCAATATCTCTTTTTCTCTCAGGCAAGTGTGTGTCTCTCTCACACACACACCTACATATACTATACACTCCTTTCCCCTCTCTCAGTGGGTTAATTTCTCCCAGGGATCAGCCGTGATTACGGGCCCAGTGGTGCGAGGCGCCGCAGTTAGATGGCCAACGGAAAGATCGATTTCTGTTTTTACCGACTTAATTCAATGCAGGCTATTTAAACTGGCAGGGCAGGGAGAAATTAGATTGTATTTGCTGGGTATGGATTTTTGCCTTGTGAAAGCAGCAAGAGCAAAAGGGTGAGGGGGGGGTTATAAGGCCTGACTCCCATTTTGGCACTCCGCATACGTACGCAGGTAATCAGAGAGAATTACCTTCTATTGATTATTCAATATTTTCCCAGATCATGTTGTTTTCATCTCTACTAAAAGTCTTAACAGGTTACTGATACTCACTAACAGAGAGAAAGGGTGGTGGTGTTGGAGCATGGCCAGAGCAATGTGTTAGCACCAGTCACTTTTTACACTGCACACACACACACACACACACACACACACACACACACACACACACACACACACACACACACACACACACACACACACACACACACACATACCAGTGTCATGTAATAAAGACAGGAAATGAATAGGTTCCATGTTGTCTTAGCACAGGGTGAAGTGTGTGTGTGTGTGTTTGTGTAGGGAGGAGTGGCATGTGTGATCATGTGTGTGATATGAGGTAAGACTAATAAATGGATCTGCCAATACTGACCTTTTATTAAAAATCAGATACGGGCCTTTCAGTGTTGTCTATCTCAAGTATAATGGAGGTTGTAGTATTTCTTAATCATAAATTGTGTCAGTCTGTAAAACCTCCAATAAATGTTGTTGTAGCGTATTTACTATGAATTCTGTATTCACTGATTCACTGCTTAACATTTAACATTTGAAATATCTTTACAGCCTCTATTGCAGCTATTGGTTTCCACTCATTTACATGGATGGTATAGTTATTGATTTGAGAGGGACCAAAACAGAGTTGAAAATTTCTACATTAAACAATTCAATACAGTGAACATTTTATCATCATGACAAGTTATGCTAGATTGAAGTCTGTATTATTTCACTACTGAATGGTGAATGGTTACTGTTGCTACATCCATTGTTTCCAGTGTAAAGATGACCAATCCTATGGAAGATTTTAAATGCCTAAATGAAAACAAATCATACACAGAAACTAAAGGAAATATTTGTTTCCATTTTATGTTTGAATTACTACACAATTAAATTAAATAAAAACATTAAAAGGACATTTTTTTTAGCTTTTTACTTTTAATAACTAAATGAATAGTTTTTCATTGTGACATGAATTTTCTATGCCACATTAAAATCAAATCAAAACACCGAAAGCAAAGTGAAAAGGTGTATTGCATTTCAGTGCTGTCCAGCAGAGAGCAGCATAGACCTGACAATAATACATGCAAAGTATTGTCATTAGCTTTCATGAGGAGGTGAAGGGGAGATGCAATGTCCATTCCAAATAAAAAACAATCAGCTGTCCAATCACAGCTTGGGCGCCTAGCCATAGTGAAGGCAGCCAAGACAGACAGCCTTTCACATTAAAACAGTTTCCTGTGGGCCAGCCAGCTATAGACATACTATGGAAAGCCAATTAGGTCATTATTTGTCTCCTTTTCCCTGCTGTTCAATGTTTTATACATCTGTTACAGTAATATAGTTCATATCACCAGGTGGCGTTTATAAATGCTGTTAAACGTCAGTGGGTGTTTGTGAATACCGCTCCATGTGCCTGCACACTATGATTGGCGGATGTGAACGCTGTCCTGTACGGAGACTACAACGCCAGTGCGCCTCTGTTTACGCTGGTGAAATGTAAGGAAATAAAGATGGGGTTTTTTTGTTGTTTTTTTATCAACGTTTTTTCACCCACTTTATTTAAGAATTTGACATTTGACACTAAATTCATCTCGGGGTACCACCCTTTAAAAGGGAAAACAATAGCCAGTTAATTAATTCAGTTTCAATTCTGGAGATTGCTACGAAGTTCTTGACTTGTGTACAGTGACCGTAATACTTCATACACACAAACCACATAATCGAGTCCTTATATAAATGAAAGGATTATTAAACTACTAACTACACACAGAACTAATAACTACTAAACATACAAATGAGTGAACAAATGCAACCATGAATAAATAAAATGAATACAGGGATGAACAATTAATAAATGCATGAATGAAGCCATGAATACAG
Source organism: Macquaria australasica (assembly GCA_005408345.1). Lineage (NCBI taxonomy): Eukaryota > Metazoa > Chordata > Actinopteri > Centrarchiformes > Percichthyidae > Macquaria > Macquaria australasica. The sequence continues at coordinate 251,171 of SEMN01000258.1, forward strand.
CGACAGACAATTAATGACTGAATGAGGACCACTGTAAACTAGATAAAGCAGTGAAGGATATCTTGGCAAGATGTATACATTTGTGGAAACACAGGAGACCACCAAGCAGCTCGGGGCTTCAGCTGAGTTCTGGGCAAGCGGACTGCTCCAGACAGAGATCAGGACCCCAAAGAGGACAAAACGAGATGTGAAGAAGGAGAGTTCTTCGGGCTTCTCCCTGTTCTTCTGTCAAAGGGGTGGCGGTGTCCGATGTCAATGCAAAATGTCACTCTTCCCACCCTAAATCTATCCTGTCTTAATTATTTTCTTTGTTCCAATTTCTTTTCTAAAGAATTAATCAAGTTTACCACATGTCTAATTTTCCCATGTTTGGAAGCATGGCCTCCTCAGTTGGTGAAAGGCACCAACCACATCTTAGAATTGGGATATCAACTACTGATCACTTGATAGACAGTATTATACAGGCTCATAGATGGCAATCATGTTACAACCTCTGTTATTATGACAATACACGTACCTATGTATATCTATATATATGCCTATAAGCACATCAAATGAAATAGTAAAATAAAATCAATATATGTCAGTGTTCCTTGTATCACAGGAATGTGTATTTGCTTTCTCCCCCCTCAGGGCGATGAAGAAAGGTGGGGGACAACAGCCCCCGAACAGGCAGACACACATGCACTCTGAGGGTATGTGAGATTTGGCATTTCAACTTACATTTTGTCTTATTACAAGTTATGACCAATTCACTAGTAATACAAATGTTGTGCTGTTTCCAGATTAAAGGTGCTGTGTGGAGTTTTCAGAAAGTCGTTGTTTTTGGTGACACCGGTGGCCGTTAAGACAATAGCAGTCAGTGTTGTTGCTTGTTTTCGTGCTTGCACACAGTAGGCGCGAGCGAGCATCCTGGGCATCCGGCAAAATAGTGGCATGACATACAGTAGACTGAACGTGATCGACTGGCATCATGTTGATTGGGGCGGTAAGTGAAGTTACACTGTTATTATAGTTTGACTAATGGTATTTAAAAAAAATTGGATTTATAAAGAGCAATATCGTTATCAGCTTGCTAGCTTGCGCACACACAGGCTAGTGACTTTGAACTAATCCATTGTCGTTGCAAGCATTTACTTCATTGACTGCATTTATTTGACACTTCGGCATTAGCTAACGTTAGCTAGCCAGCTTTATCAATCGCCATTTGTCTAGCTTTCACCAAGAGGCTCAGCAATGTCAGTACATCTAAATTTGCTGGATGATAACACTAACGGTTAGTGAACTAGACGATCAGTATTGACGTGACAGCTGAATCGATGAGCTAATGTTTCAGCATAATAGATGAGACTTTTTTATTGTCAACTAACGTCTGGCAGTGGGTTTAGACAACGATAATACTAAACTAATGTCAGTTATAAACAGATGATAGGAGTGGGATGACTAACGTTAGACTGGACATAATGCACATAAAGTAAAGAACAGATGTTTTTGGCAACATATCCTATGTATTCATCAATTCGTGCATCATTGTAGTTTACCTTGCTTTATCATTACAGCTTACCATTGTGTATTTCACTGTTACTGTCAATCAGCATCCTCACAATGAAACTACCCATTTTATACATTTTCATTTTCTTTCATTTCAGGATTCAAGTTCTGAAGATTATGCAGCTCTACTGGAAGAAAGCAGTGACAGTGAGGCTAGAGGGGGAAGAGGGAGGGGGAGAGGCAGAGGTGCAGGGGGAGAGCAAGGCAGGGGAAGGGGCAGAGGCCATGGTAGGTGGAGAGAGAGCAGGAGCTGGTTCTGTCACTGAAGAGGACAGACTCCAGGTTGCTCAGCTGACTGCTGCCAGGACAGCAGAGATGCAGGTTAGTCAGTCATAGATCTTTGGTAAAACAATATAAAACAGTCAAAAGTACACACCCACTTGACATGTGAATCTAGCCATTTTAAACAGATGTTCGTGCTCAATTTCCAAACAGAAAAGGAGAGGGATGAAGTCCTGCAGATGGTGGTCACCCGTCTGCCAGGGGTTTTTCTAGACATCATCTGGGACGTCTGGGAACCACGATTAGAGACAAATACCCTGACCCCTTTAGCAACTACATTGGCTACAAGGAAGCACCATTTAGGTGAAATTAAAAAGTGTGTTTATTACCTCAAAGAAAAACTAGATTTTTTTTTTTTATACAAGCTCATTTATTTTATAGAAGTTTTTTTTGTACAAGTTCTACAATGTCATATATTAATTTCTTTCCTTTTTACAAGTTTTTTCAATATGTATTTATAATAAACAAACTATGGTACTGTAAACCACGCTCTCAGGACTTCTCTCTTTTCTTGATCCCATTGTTGTCATTGCTCGTGTAGCTGAGGTCATGTCCTTTATGGAGAGAGAGAGAGAGAGAGAGAAAAGCACGAATTAGAACCTACACAACTGACAATCAACCAGTAGGTAAATTCATTACATGGGTATACATCAAGGGAAATGTATAAAGTATAAGCATGGGTGTCATTTTGGCAGGGGAAAAATCAGGCTGATGATATCCAATGAAATGAAATGACTTTACAGGGCATAATCCACAGAACAGGAAATTGAGCATGAGAGGTAACAGACATGTCTACAGTATTGGAGATAAAATGCCCCCACCCTCCACAAACACACCCTCAGACACAGTCGGTGCCTGCTCTTGCTCGCTAGGAGCTATTTCTTCGATCTGCTGAGTGACCTAAATCCATGTAACATAATTATTAGCTTGCTAGCTATCCTGCTAACGCTAGCTACCTAAAACATCAAGTAAAATATGCTTTAGGTAGCTAAAGTTTGAAGGTTTCAATTGAATGTGAATGCCTTCAGCTGAACGTTTCGAACAGCACACTGTCATCTCGCTTTTACAATGCTGTGTGGGAGGTCACTCTCTTAGTCTCTTTATAAAAGCGTGGGGGGGATGTTCCACATGTACTCACGTGCACTAACATGCGAGAGTGAAGATAATTCAACATACTTTTACTTTTACTTGAGTAAAACGTCTTTAAAGTAACAGAACTTTTACTTGAGTATGCTAGCACTTTCCATCCCTGGCTGTCGCACACCACGGATATCTTACTGATATCTGAATACACAGAATTATATACTTCGTCACCTGCTGCGAACCATAAAAATTGTCTTAGCGCAAAATCAATCAAAGTCTAAAATTGGCCAACAAACAAGTTTATGATATTACATACATGAACATACAACTTTAAGTACAAGTTGATTATAACAGTGTACGAAAATTAACCTACCTAGAACCTACCTAATTACCTAGAAAGTATGTGAAACACATTCACAAATCTAAAAAAAGTGATGTACAATGGAGTTGGCAGTGTGATTTGTTGTAGGTAATGCCTCTTATTTAATGAGCATAACTTGAACTGAATCATGACATTTGGTTTCCCATGATGATGATGATGATAAATATTGTTTCAGAAGCTTTGAGGCCTCCACAAAAATTAATGATTATTAATAGATGATAGATTTTGTCATATAAACAGTTAAAGTACAAGAAAAGACACAAGATACCAGCAGCTCCTCCATGTGAGACTGTCAGAAGTGAGCAGCAGGCTGACATGCAGAATGACAGTGAGTACAGGGTAAGTGTATTGGACAGGCGTCTCTAAAATAGAAACTCCTGCGTCTCCAATGACTCACAGCCATTGTGATAACCACTGTCTCTCAGTCCTCTCAGGTGAATGATTTGCAGCGACACCGGCATTCTTCCTAGACCGTAAACTACTCATTTTTGGTTTAAAGCTCGCTGTAAATAAATGACTCTGGATAGATCCTGGAATTAAAAAAACAGATGTTGCATCTAAATCAGGTGAATGTTGCGAGCGTTGCAGTTTCCAGAGAACAAACACACTATAAATTATCTTGGGGAATTAATTAGACCTGCCACTGCTGGGACTCTTATAGAACTGTGCATGCTCTTATTACATAATTATTAGGTTCAAATACCAGACAATACTGTACCTGTATGCATAACTCATCGCTCCAAACCCTTTTTGACAGCTGAACCGTGTGGTGACCTAGGTCACTCTCCCTATCACTGCTCTTTCTATGCTGATTACACGCTGCCAGCCTTGGTTCTAATAGCTCTTAGCATACACTCCCAGTCATTCGTATTCATAATATGTAGATGAGTTGCTCCACAGGCCTTCAGAAGAGGCTGCAGGGAGACAGAGTACTGATGCCTGCTTAACCTTACATAACAGACTCTGACCTGGTGGGGCGGCAGGGGGGATGCAAAAGAGTGTGTATGCATGTGTAAGCAAGAATCTGTGTATATGTGTGTGCACTTGTACATGTGTGAGGTAGTGTATGTGTGATGCTGATTATTCATCTCCCACTGAGGATGCTTTGAATATCAGCAACCAGACCATACGATTTGGAGTACTGCTGCATTGTGGCAGTATCTACAATGTATATTATACAATATCTCAGACACATACACCCCAACAGTAGGTCAGGCTCTTGATAAACATTATGTGACCAAGACAGGCCCAAAGGTGACAGCCTACTGCAGCTACTGTAGATTACTGTAGACAAAGAACAGTGTGCTCAACCTCAACACTCCAGCAGCAGCGTTCATCATTACAGTAGGAGAGCCCAAGACAGGAAGTGTTTACTCTTGTAATAATCAAACCATGATTTTTCCCTAAACCTTAACCAAAATGTTTTAGTAGCTTAAACATGAGCACAGACAGGACGCAGGATGCAGACCCCAGTCTCACAATATAAAAGTGCTTTGTACACCCACATCTACCCTGGCCTCGTCTGTACCCTTGAAGGTCACATGATAACCACTGAACATAATCCAGGCATAAATTATGTTTCCTCCAAAACATACTTGGCGTAACTGTTAAGTAGTATACACGTATTTTTTAGGAGAGACTTATGTTCCTGCATACATTATTGGTTGAATTTTTTCAGCTTTAGGAATATTTTATACAAATTCAATTCAATTCAGTATTATTTATATAGCGCCATATCATAACAAAGTTATCTCAGGGCACTTTTTCATATAGAGCAGGTCTAGACCGACTCCTTATATTTACAGAGACCCAACAATTCCCACCATGAGCAAGCACTAGGCGACAGTGGCAAGGAAAAACTCCCTTTTAACAGGTAGAAACCTTGAGCAGAACCAGGCTCTGGGTGGGCGGTCATCTGCCTCGACCGGCTGGGTTGAAGGGGGAGTGCAGAGTTCCCTGATTTAAATAGTTTTTATTGACCAATGAGGATTTATAATAGAATTTAGAATTCTGGGCTATATTTGAACTGGTGCACTAACACTTTTATAGTGTAAAAAGCCTTCATTGGTTCCTCTTTCAGTTCATTCACAGATGTTTCAAAATCTCCTGTTAACTGCTTCTGCTCCTGTTTATATACTATAGTATTTCATAAGCAAGCTTACTTGCAAACAGACAGATCATGCTTTTTAAACAAAAAAAATCAGATTGGAAAGACTACCAAGTCTGTAGTGGCATATTGAAATGTTGGGAAATGTGTTTTTTCAATATTTTGCTAATGTGTGCAGTATAGAAGGAAATGCAGCTTTGCCTCCGACTCTCCTTAGGAACACAGTGAACAGTGTGTCCTATCTGTGCTGATGTGTTTCCACTGACACACTGTGTTCATTGAATCTGGAACTTGTTAAGGTGTTTCTCACTTCAGGTTAATCTGCTTCTCTGTACTGTCTGTTTGGATCCGTATAGGTATCACTTCATTGCCATAAGTTTGACATGTTTTTATTATCTGGTAGTAATTAGGTGGACCAAATTAACTACAGGCAGGGATTGCAGTGGGGGCCTCTTGATAAGAGGAGTCGGGCTTCTGAGGTTCTTATAAATGTTATTTATAACTGTATGATTTGCCCCTCAAATATTGTTAAAATGTCTTTTAACAATGAATGATTTTAACATTGCTGGACCTCTAGACGAGAAGGTAATGTGCTGTGCTGCCATTAGCCTATTGTAACTCTTTGGTAAGTAATACAAATGACTGGGATGGCATGTAGTTTGGAGTTGCCAGTCCTGAAAACACTTAAAAAAGCAGGCTGCGTGTGGTACAGGTGAGCAGTAGGTGTATCTTCCTTAAGTCCCTTTATATTCATTCAAAATACAGACCCAGGCTTCCATACAGTTGCAGTTTCATCTGTTCTTGTTGCCTCACACTGTTGTGATTATTTCAGCATGGAAAAGTAAACTTAGTGGTTTGGTCGGTTAGACATTTGTCTGTCTGTGTAGAGGTTACATCAGGCTGTGTTCCTCATATATTAAAGTCTCCACAAACAAGGACATTTGATAAGGCTTGGAAATAGCAGATATCTGCCTCAGCTACTACAGGTGAATATACTGTATATAAACAAAATGAAACCTCAACACAAAGTGTATTGGTAAGGTGTTGGTCCACCATGAGTCCATGGAACTCTGCTGGAGGGATGAACAGCTTTCTTCCAAAAGATATTTTATATAACAAGCCCTCCAAATTAAACAACATATGTTGTTTGACCATTAGAAACTACACATACATACATACATACATGTATGCCCATGTAAATGCATAAATAGACTTGTATGCACACATACACATTTTATACACCTATCTGAATACCGATACACATTTTTTTTATACCTAATACACCATATTTGATCTGTCCTCTACTGTAGCAGTCTGGGTGTGAGCATGTGTTTGATCTCTCCAAGCTCTGAAGCAGGTGGTGGAGTTACTACTGTTATAGCTGTTCTTTTGTTGTGGAGGTGACGCTGTCACTTTAAGGGCAAATCGAGCGAGACAGAGTGCGCTAAAGTGCCGAGCTTTCGTTAGGCAGTAGGCAGGAGGGAGCAGCAGGACCGGGAACTAATGACTGCTGAGGTGAGTATTTTGCCCATGTGTAGGAGAAATATCCCTGTAAACGTTGATGAGATACAAAAATGGGTACCAGCGTCAGTGGATGAGAGTACAGTTAAGCTAGTAGACTAAGGTTGATGAATGATGATTTTGTATTCTTGCCAATTCTTGTAGATCGGTGAAACGGATTGAGTGTGCGATATCCCCACCACGCTGAGGACAGTACTGAACAGCAGGGCAGCGAAAGTTGTGATGAAGTACACTGATAGAGTCATATCATGGTGATGTATGCTAGCTATTTCAGTAAACTGTATTCATTTTATATGCTTCTGCCTAATTTAGAGGGGAGATCGAATGCTGTGTTAATGTCCGTGTGTGAGTCTTAGCACGCAGGCTACACACTGGATTGAGTGAGTTTATGACTTTCTTCTGAAACAGTGTATTTTGAGTTCATGTAAGAATGCTCGTGAGAGTGTATTTTGTTCACGAATGTATATTTCCTAGTGAACTAATATACTTTACTGTAAGGTAACTATATAAGTTTTGTGGTTTAACAGATGTATTTATTTGTGTCATATTTCTATTTCTTTTTTATTTAGAAATAATCCACTACTGTTGTCTATAGTTACCTAATATCTGAAGTACCTCAATTTGAGTTAGCTGCAGGGATAGTGAGCTGTCTATTGTAATCGCCCATAGCCTACCCACACTTTTGTTTATTATAGTGAGCAGTGTAGAGCTAAGAGTTGACATTAAGTTTCCGCTAGGGAAGGTGGTTCAGGTGGTGTGTAGAGGACACATCTCCTTTCCTATTGGTTTTCACTGATGCTGTTAATTAGGTACAGAAAGAAGGGAAAATAAACACTCTGTTTTGTTATCACTGTGATTACCCTAAATTCTCAAAATTACAGTTATCGCTGTTCTTTATTAAGTGCAGTCAGGGAATAAAAGACCCACAAAAGAATTTTGCTCTGTGTCCGGTCCCATCGTTTATGACCAGGCCACACAATTTGGTGTCAGAAGTGGGATCCCCTGTTGAATTTTGAGGTTGTAGTTTGGATAGGGACAGTGAGTATAGACAACAGTAGTGGCGAAGAATGGTCCAGCCCTGGTACCAGAGGGCGTGACGGCTGCTGTGTGGCGTTCCTGGGGAGGCTGTGTGAGGCCCGTGGCTGGACGAGAAGGGCGTCTTCATCGTCGCCGGGGATTGCTGGTGGAGGGGACCGCCTGACGTCACTCTCTTTGAGACTGTCGAACAGAGAGTCATTGCATCTGGTTGTGACTGTGTTATCTTGCTGCAATAAATACACTGAAAGAGACATTTCAGAATGTCAGGAGAGGACGAGGGTGTGGCTGCACCTAGGGCAGGAGCCAGCCAAAATGAAGACGACCCAGCTGCCTTCTTGGATGGTGATGGAGGTAAGCCCTTGGTGCAGCTACAGTTGCATATTTTGGAACTGAGTAGAAAACATGATGCAGTAATGTCAAGTATTGCTAATCTGGGTGATGTTCAAACAAGGTCTATTGTGTACATTCCAAGAGAAAAACAGATTGTACATTTTAGTGGTGAACCAGGGAAAGATGTTCACACTGTAGACGAGTTTATAGAAGAGGTGGCGCGGGTGATGGGGGGCAAGGAGCCTACATAGAGAAGAACAAATAGACTTTATCCTCTCTAAGGGTTCAGCCCTAGATGAGGTAAAACTACGTATGGGGGGACAGGCTGAGCAACCCAGTGATCTGTTTTCATACTTGAGGGGAGCCTTTAGAGAGAAACACGCTACTCCACAACTGTTACATGCTTTCTACGCTCGCAGGCAATTAGAAGGGGAGGACTTGCGGGATTATTCACATGCTCTCTCTCAGCTGCTTAACTCTGCCCTCCAACAGTTCCCTAATGCAGTAGCTGATGTACAGCTAGCGCGCTTGGAGACCAGTTCATTGAAGCCGTGCGCAACTCCATACTTCGGCGCGAATTCCGCAGGCTTGCCTGAGTCCAATCTGTTTGATCTACGAGAAGAGGCATTGATGTGGACACTTGAAGACCGTCGCTGCAGAACTAGTGTGGCGAGAAACAGAAACTTGGTAGGCGGCAGCACAGACGAGGTTTCAGAGAAGGCAAGCTTGACCAGTAATATACAGACTGACTTGACAGTGCCTCTAATTACGCAGCAGGGTAAAGCTATTGGCGAACTAACCAATGCAGTTTGTGAACTCACCATGCAGAATGCCAGTTCAGAAGGTGGTGGTAAGGGTGGTAAACCTAAAATCCAGTCCAAGTATACTAATGATGGTCAGCCTATGTCTGCAGTGTGAGGGGGGTTGGGCATATGGCTAGACATTGCACTATACCACGTAAATCAGGAAGTCAGTCTCCCGCTATGCCTAGTTCTGCAGTACAGGGAAACGGGCCCTCCACTGCTATGAACCGGGCAATGTGAGGCAAGTCGGAAGGCTCGAAGGAGACCCTAACTAAAGAGCGGAGTAGACATCCAGGTGGGTGGTGTCTCTCTTAGGTGCTTACTGGACACAGGAAGTAATGTAAGCACTTTGATAGAAAGCTTCTTCAGAGACCACCTCCATGGAGAAGATGAAGACATGCACTGTACAGCTGAATGCCGCCCCCCCCCCCCAGGCTACATTGAGCTAGACATACAGGTAATGGGGCTTACCATCCCAGAGTGTGGTTTCCTAATAATCAAAGATGACGACAACAAAGAACCAGATTCAGCTCCACCTGCCATTATTGGAATGAACATCCCCAAATGGTGCAGACAGTTAGTACTCTCAGAGTTTGACGCAGCTCTAGGGGGTGAGTTGGATTCTGTCTGGAGAGAGGGATCCCACTGAATGCAAGAGGCGGAGCTTGTTGAAAAGGCATCCACAGCTCGTGTAGCAGGCAAACAAAAAGTGCATGTACCTGCCTCATCAGTTGCCACAGTCTATGCAAGGTGACTTAAGACGCAGTATGACGGTGACCCCAGCATGCTGTTGGAGCTAGGGAATACTCCACTGCCTGGTGGGTTGATGGTTGTCCCTACCGTGATATCGTCCAACAGTCATGTGTTTCCGGTCCAAGTTATTAACCTCTCGCAGGAAGATGTCTGGTTGCCCCCTAAGACTAGGCTAGGTATTCTTAGCCAGTGTCAGTGTGTTGAGGGTGACCCCTATGAGATGAAGTTTCAGCGAATTTTCGCTAGCCACGAGGAAGTGACTATTAACTGGAAAGATGGTCAGGAATCTGACAGTGACATACAGGGCTTACTGGACTGACTACACCTAGGAGGTACACCAGAACAGCAGGCAGAGCTGGGAGTGCTTCTGATGAAGTACGCAGATGTGTTTGCAGTTCACGATGAGGACCTGGGATACACTGATCAGGTGAAACATGAAATCCTTGTGGTGGACGAGACACCGGTCTCCCAACCTTACTGGCGTATAACACCGAAGCAGTACAAGGAGGTCAGGGAGCATAGTTCTGAACTGTTGAGGAAAGCAGTGATTCAAGAGAGTTCAAGCTCCTACGCTTCTCCAATCTTTTTGGTGCACAAGTCCAACGGAAGTCTAAGACTATGTGTAGACTACAGGAGGCTGAACTCAAAGACCAGGCACAACACGTTTCCGCTCCCACGCATTGATGAAAGTCTGGATGCTCTGAGTGGCGCAAAGTTCTTCTCAACAATTGACCTCGTGAGCGGATACCACCAGGATGCAGTGCATGAGAAGGATAGTGTTACATCCCATTGTTATGCGTCTGTGTTATCTGTTTCCTGCTTTATTTTGAAATCCTTACCTGTCTGGTCTGTTCAGTTCCTGCCCTCCTGTCTCTCATTGATTTTCCACACCTGCTCTCATTTGCTCACCTGCCCCCGATTCCCTCGTTTGCCTCTTCTCTATATATCAGTCCACTTCCTTTGTTCTCTGTGGGTTCATTCAGTTTTCCTGCTCATCTAAGTTATATGTCCTGGTCTCCTGAGTTCCTTGTGTCCATGTTGACTTTTGTTTTTTCACTTGCGCTTTCTGTCACCTGTACCTGGATCTCTGACACCGATTCAGACTAGGCAGAGGACCCAAATGCAGGACGCAGGAGGCAGACAGACAGTTTACGGAATTTAATTATAACAATGAGATCACTTGACAAGGTTGTTTTCTAGAGCTTTCGAGACAATACAGGGATTGGCAACGAACTAGCAACAAAACAGGGGAGACGCCGAGACTAAATACACAAAAGGAAATGGGGAACAGGTGGAGACAATTAGGACGGAGCAGACAATCACACTGGCGGGAAACACACAAGGCAGAAGGTAAAGGGACCTGAAACGAAAGGAAAGGTTAGACTTTTCAAAATAAAACAGACAAGCCAGACAGGAGACAGAAACATGACCCTTAACACAATCGACGAGACATAACAATCTCAGCTTGTAAGTTCATTTCATTTCAATAAATCATTTATCTGCATTAGTCCGCCTGTCCTGTCTGCATTTGGGTCCTTTCCCTGCACCACATCCTGACAGAATGAACCGACCAGCAATGGACCCAGCAGACGATTATCTTCCTAGCTTGCCTTTTTGCTGGGAAGATTTTGGAGTAACTAGAGAGGTTTTTGTCAAGGACCCGCACTTCCTGAGGGCCCTTGCAATCCTCTGGACAGTGAAGTTGCCTACAGGGTGGCATTTAGCAGGTGGAGGTTGTGTCTCGACACTTCTCCTCATCCTGTTCTTTCGGAGCCAGTCACTCCAGCCTCCTCTGCGCCCAAGCCATGGCCTGTTAGCAACCAGCCTGCTTGCCACCAGTCTGCTAGCCTCCAGTCTGCTTCATCTTTTGAGGGCACCCGGCTGGCCATTTTCCCGGGGACTCGCAGAGGCCACAGGAGAAGTGGTCGTCAGGGCTCCCAACGCCATTGGCAGATGCCCAGCGCCATAGAATCTCCACTGCTCAGCACCACAGAGTCTTCGCTGCTCAATGCTACAGACCAATCTACACCTGTTCCTGTTTCCCAGTTGGCGGTCTGGCCGACTCCTGTTCCTGGTTTCCAGCCGGTGGCCTGGCCAGCTTCTGTTCCTGTTTCCCGGTTGGCAGTCCGGCCGACTCCTGTTCCTGGTTTCCAGTCGGCGGTCCAGCCAGCTTCTGTTCTTGTTTCCCAGTTGGCATTAGTCTGCCTGTCCTGTCTGCATTTGGGTCCTTTCCCTGCACCACATTGTGACAGATAGGAACAAAACAGCGTTTACCATACCTATATGAGTATTTAAGGATGCCCTTTGGGCTGTGTAACCCGCGACATTTCAACATCTGATACAGGCTACAATGAGTGATTTGGCATTCCAGATTGTGTTGATTTATTTGGATGACTTGTTGGTGTTTTCCCCAACATTCCAGGAGCACCTGGTGAGACTAGAGACAGTCCTTAAGAGGTTAAGGGATACAGGGCTAAAAGTCAAAATGGAGAAGTGTCATTTCCTTTAGCCCGAGGTCAGGTTTCTTGGTCATCAAGTCTCAGCTCAGGTCATAAGTACAGATCCTGACAAGTTAAGTGCAGTGAAACTGTGGCCCGTCCCTAGTACTGTAAAGGAGCTTAGGTCCTTTTTGGGCTTTTGCAGTTACTACAGGAGGTTTATTGAGGGATTTTCCCAAATTGTGGGGCCGCTCCACGATGTTGTAAATGCTTGTATCAAAGAGAGTAACCAGGTCAGGGTTAATCAGTTGTTGACGTTGGCCTGGACGCCACAGTGTCTGCTAGCTTTTACTAAATTAAAAGCTAACTAGCACCCCCACCCTAGGTTATGCAGATTTTACCATCCCTTTTATACTGGAGACAGATGCTAGCAGTCTAGGTTTGGGTGCAGTTCTGTACCAAGAGCAGGGGGGGAAGAGGAAAGTCATAGCCTATGCAAGTCGGAGGCTCAGGGGGGCTGAGATCTGTACCAAGAGTGGGGGGGGGGAGAGGAAAGTCGGAGGCTCAGGGGGGCTGAGAAGAATGACCAAAATTGCAGCAGTATGAAGCTGGAGTTCCTTGCACTAAAGTGGGTGGTCACAGAGAAGTTTAGGAGTTATCTGCTGGGGTCTAAGTTCACCATCATCATGGATAACAATCCACTGTGTCACCTCTCTACCGCCAATTTAGGAGCCACTCAACAGCGATGGGTCGCTCAGCTGGCTGTATGATTTTGATGTAAATAAATCACCCTGGCCGATGTAATACTGCAGCTGATGTTCTCTTCCGGCGACCAGCAGCTGATGAACCCGAACCTGACAGTGATGATGCAGAGTATGATGGATGTGTAGCCATATGCAACACACTCAGGACAGGCACAGCTCTAGGCTTGGATTTGGTAGCAGCAGGGGAGTGTTGTGAGATCAACCAGCTACGTGCATCTGAGGCAGGTGAAACACTGATTAGTGAGCCAGCTCAGGATAACACTCCCACTTTGCCTGGATATTCTAAAGCAGAACTCCAGAGCTTTCAAGCATTGGACTCAACACTTAGAGTGTTGAGGGAGTTTTGGAGCAAACTGAAGTATGGGGTACCAGAATGTCTGCACTCAGACCAGGGCAGAAATTTTGAAAGTGCAATTGTCGAGTTATGCAAGTTGTATGGGGTGAAAAAAACACGCACAACGCCACATCACCCCCAAGGGAACCCACAATGTGAGAAGTTCAATAGAACCTTACACGACCTCTTGCGAGCACTTCCTCCTGAAAAGAAGCGGCGCTAGCCTGAACACCTGTCGGAGCTTGTGTATGCGTATAACATCATGCCACACTCTAAACACACTTAGGTCAAGAGCAAGTGAGGGATGACAAGCCTGACTGGTTAGCCATACACCGGGAGCGTCTATAAGATGCACATGCAAGGGCAAGAGAGTGTGCTGAGCGGAAGGCTGCAGAAAGAGTAGCCCAGCAACAGATGCAAGATGTCAAGATTATCAAGTCCAAATACCGTTCAACCATGACTGATGATCATTTGGAGGCCTGCTTGAGACTACCTACCAGCAGCTACTGTCCGGATTATGCAACTCTGGCTGACTCCATTCAGTGCAAGTCATCAGAATAATGAAGGGACCCGAACTGTATTGTGCTGTGGAGGTTTTGTTATTCTATTATTGAAAATGATCCATGGTATTTAAAAAATAGAATGAATAAGCTACAAAGGAAAAGAATAAAAAATAATATACAGTATGTATATATATTTTTAATTGTGTCAAAATAAAATCAACCAATCAGGGTACATGCAGTAATGCAAGGTACATTTTTATGTATTTTCAGCAATAGGATTTTTTTTTTTTATTGGTTGGCAGATCATGTTGAGCTGGTCTTTTTAAAAAGTAGCTCGCAAGCCGTGTGGGCACCCCTGGGGTATACTGTCCACCGGTTGATGTGGGACAATTGGTGTATCTCCGCAACTGGCCACCAGGAAGGAACAAGATCCAGGACGCCTGGGCAGCTACTGTGTACAAAATCATTTATGTCCAAGGGGCTATGTACGCAGTGGAGCCACTGGAGAGAGGGCCGGGGAAGAGGGTGCATAGGTCCAACTTACGGTCATGTGTGAGGCCCATACCGACACCGAGGCGACCTCACCATGCAGCCTCTCCCGTGGACAAGCCGACCATGAGTCTGGAGTTCATGGATCCAGAGTTTGTGTTTGTGGAGGAAGTCAGGTATCCAGTGGTTGAGCAAGTGACAACTCCGGAATCTGAACATTTGGATCTGACGGCTGATGAGTCAAGATGTCACTTGGGAGATGTGGCTGAGAGTGGGTGGCGAGAGAGGCGAAACCATTTGGGCGGGAGATAAGTGACCCGCCTGATGAAGACCTTGAGGCGAAACCATTGCCCTGCCCCCATCCCATGTTGGAGAGCATCGGCTTACCTACTGATGAGTCAGAGGTGAGGCCTGTGCCTGCTCCAAGGAGGAGAAAGGAAGAGAAGGTCAGGGTAGACACACCCATTCCCCCTCTGCGCAGAACTCAGAGGACAACAGCGGGGATAATCAAAAACCCGTTTAACTTACTTAGCTCTGTGTGCAATGCGGTGTCAATTAGTCTCGATGTACTCTCTCAGGTGTTAGCAGGTGTGGTCCTCTATACTTCTTCAAAACTTAAGGGAACAATGGATGTGTAAGAAGTCACCGAGGACGTTGACAGCAGCAGGGGAGAATGTAGCCAGGTGAACAACGGGTAGAGAGTGTCTTTGGGCTGTCTAAAAAGCATGATATGATTTGCCTGTGGAGTTACTACCGTTATAGCTGTTCTTTTGTTGTGGAGGTGATGCTGTAAGGGCAAATTGCATGAGACAGAGTGCGCTAAAGTGCAGAGCTTCCGTTAGGCAGTAGGCAGGGAAAAAAGTGGCAATTGTGGAAAAAAATATTTAACTATTACTGAGCAGACATGTTCAAGAATTTGTGAGGAATTTGATTCTGGTTATTAGTAGATCTCACTATACTATAACAAGAACAAATGTACAATGCTGGAATAATGTTTGTAATAAGTTATTCATGAATGTCATCGCCCACATTCTAGATTTCACATTCCAGCCCATTATTTCGAGCGCTGTCCAGGGCGCAGATCACAGTGTGTACTCTGAAATTGTCACTGGTGCTCCTTCAATCGGGTGTAAGCATTCTAGCCAATATTCCCAAAGCTGTATTACACTGACACATGTATCAAATGCATCTGTGTGTCACCCTATAACTCCTGTAATTACCCTTTAAATTGCTTCATTTGGGACTCACTGTCCATTTAAAAAGAGCTGTTATTACATTAGCAGCTAAACTAAAGTTAGTTTATATTGCTTCAGTACTCCTTTAGTTGTTTCTTGTTTTAAGAAGTCCTCTGTTTGTTCCACCTGCCTTTGCTAAATAAATAAGCATCAAGATCCTCCTGAGGCTGGAGTCTCTGCATTTGGCTCCTTCTCTTATTATTGGTTATAATCAGCCTGGTAGGAGCTCTGAGCCTTTAGATGTTTTGTGAATACAGCTTCAGATCACAAATAATTTTGTTTATATGAAGCTATGTGGTGCACATTGGTAAATGATGAATGAAACTGCAGAGAAAAAAGGAGAATATATATCTGTTATATATATTCTGTTATAAAGAGTTGGTCTAGACTTGCTCTATTCGAAAAAGTGCCCTGAGATAACTTTGTTATGATATGGCGCTATATAAATAAAACTGAATTGAATATCAAAATATTTTTAATTGACAAATTATACATTATAACAAAAAGACATCTAGACATCCATACCCTAAAATCAAAACTGTGTTCTCAAAGCAGCAGAAAACTGCAAACCATGCACTTTCTTTCTACCCACATTCCACAATATTTCATGTTACCATTAAATGTACAATAATTAATTAGAAGCCCACAAGAAGAAACACTTTTCACTGATTTTAGAACACCTATGAGGTGTTTGTTAGGCATTTTGTGATGCAGCAATGTTGAAAACTGACCAGCAATGGTTAAAGGAGATTTTCAACATTGACTTGAAAGTTGTTTTTGATGGTGCATTAGTACTGTTGAAATATTTCATTTGCATCTTAAGTAGCAGTATGGGTAGTGATTTTCCCATCACTGATGTCCACTTATTAGGTATTTTTCAGCTTCAGCTGTGACTACACGTTAGAACTAAAGACTGGCCCTATCTGGTTAATAAATATATTTTGGCTAGGATGTATTCTCAGATTTGAGCTTGACACAGCCTATAAATCTAAAACCACCAGTTCATGCATATTCATAAAGAATAGTAAAAGCACAAGCTCCAAAGAACAACTTGACGTCAATATGTCCCCATGAAAACCTCCTCTCATCAACAATCTTCAATAAACTCTGAGAAGAGCAATTAGAAATCCCTCCACTGATGATTATTCATCACGGCCCATGCAAACGTTGATGGTGTGGAAGTGCTGGTGTAATTAAAGACGAAGGGTCGAGCATAAATCCTGGTGCTGAGATAATGAGTGAATCTGGAGCAGATCCATTCATCTCAATGATCCCCATCTCCAACCATGATGGATCACTGCCGGATCCCTCACTGGCCAATCATAAATCAGTGCACAGGCCTCGGCCAACCAAAGCTACTCTGTGAGGTTCATTAGTTAACTTGCTCAACATGAGAAACTCTGAAGTGCTCAACTTGAAGACTACTAACTGAGCCGTGTCTGCTTTGTGTTTGCAGGTTTTCATCTGTGAGTGGGTTGGCTGGAAGTTTGTAGGAGGTGAGGTAAAGTGTTTTTGAACAGACTGGACTTCCAGGCTCTGCCATCAATCAGGGAAACAGAGAGAGAAAGGAAGAGAGGGAGCCAAACGAAATGGAGGCAGAGAAAGAGATCTATGGAAGGCACAAACTTTAACAGCTCTGTATTAATCTCACTTTCCTCCCCAAAACGCTAACAACCTCTTCAAGGTCATCCTCCAATCACATCTTAGACAACTCCAGTGCTCCCATTGGAACGCGCCTCAGCAAATTGACAACACATGTCCGTCCCCCAAAGCCCTCCCACCTACCCTGCAAACGCTTCAGTGTCCATTACAGGGACGAAGTGGCCAGTAACAAGCGTAGAGTGTCTGACCTCCTTAACCTAATGAGCTGTGTGTCACCATTAAATGTGTCCCCGGTGCTGCTCAGGGCCAGCGCTCTCCTGAAGGAGGGGTCCTGGCTAATGTGATTCATGGAGTGTCTGAGGAGGGGACGGGGCCAACTGCTGGTCAAAATCAATAGCAGAGCATGTTCTTTTACCGTCAGGATCACATTTAGGATGTTTGCAACTATGTACGGGCAGCTCTAAAAAAAAATAACATTTTGCAGATGTGTGTGGTGAAACTGTATCTTAATCAGTTTGTGTGTACTCTGATTTTTGAATATGTACACAAATCTAAATGCATAATTATCATTATAATAATTCTAAATATAATAATAAAGTCTTATTATTA
The DNA here is from genome assembly GCA_005408345.1 of Macquaria australasica. Taxonomy (NCBI): domain Eukaryota; kingdom Metazoa; phylum Chordata; class Actinopteri; order Centrarchiformes; family Percichthyidae; genus Macquaria; species Macquaria australasica. The sequence continues at coordinate 268,995 of SEMN01000258.1, forward strand.
GTCTTATTATTATTATTAATGTCATTAACCCTCTAGACCCCAGTAGAATTATAGAATGTTGCTGTAGTTCACTGAGAACCCTCACTTAAATGAGCATTTTCCTACTTAATCCAAACAAACAGCTCTATCTCAAAAACAGAAAGAAATTGACAATCACAAGTTGTTTACATTTTAAAAAACACAACTTCCTTTTTAATTTGATACCAAATATGTGGCATGTGTAGCTTTTTAGACCAAGTCTGATTCAACACATTTAACAAAACACCAGACCATAGCACTAAAACTTTAGTAAATAGCTATGTATCCTATCTTCCTCACACACATAAAACACTTTTTTTCTTTGGAAGAAACTATATTATCAAAACTGTCACTAGCAAACTGTAGACACAGTTACAAAGAGTAAAATCTCAAACTGAGTCAACATTCAGTCTGACAACAAAACAGATCCTTCACTGGATAATGCTGGGCTTTCAAAATAAAAGACAAATGTCCCACATTTCAACCCACACAGCAATATTATGAGCAACAAACAACAGTAATGTGGTAGTAGGTAGTGTCTTTGGCAACTTATGAGGAAAAATTGCCAAATCCATATGTAGAAAAGTTGCTGCGATGTGGCGCAGTGCCCCCCGGAAAACAGCGCGGGGGGACCGGTTAGGTCCTGCTGTTTAGTGACGGTGATTATGTGATGTGATTTCGAGCCAAAAACTTAAACACACGTCTTTGTCACTTTGCACGATGCACAGTGGGTCAGGGCCTCTCTCACAACACAATTTTACGGCATCCAAAAGATTATAAAGACAGAGATGCTTAGTCAGCGGAGGATTTTTGCAAGTGGAAACCGAAACCGGGTGGAAACCCGCGAAACAAAAACACAGATCTCAACATTATGATGTATATTTCCGGTAACGTATCTGCAATACAAAGCTCAGGACTTTATTTTCCATGTTTTGATAAACTGTGAAGGATTTTAAAATGACGGGCGCTGCCGGGCGATATAGTGAAATATAGAACGGGCGTTCTGGGGCGCTATGGGGTCTAGAGGGTTAACACTACCATTACTTTACATCTCTATGTGGAACTTGCATTGTACTACTGTATGTTCTCTTTCCTCCTGCTCTCACTCTCACCCCCATCCCTCTCTCTTTCTCTCTCAACCCAACCAGTTGAGGCCATAGACTGTATATAAAGATGGACGACATGACAGCTCCCCAAAAGTGAAGCCAAAACATCTCGATCGTCCCCTGGTGGCTGGCTGCAGTATAGGTCATAAACCCCGCCTCCTCCATGTTAGCGGATGGGACATGGGCCAAACTGAAAAGTCAAAGTACACATCAAATACATTTTTCCCAAAGATGGTTTCTGTCATTTTAGGTAGTTCTTATGACGCAGATGTTTGTTCAAGTGTTCGTTTTTCTGATAAGTTTGTGTCATGTCTCGTCAGTTATGTTAAGTTCCATGTCTGTCATGTTTCTGTTTCCTGTTCTGGCGTGTCTGTTTTATTTTGAAAATCCTAACCTTCCCTCTCGTTTCAGGTCCCTTAACTTCCTGCCTTTGTGTGTTTCCCGCCTTTGTGATTGTCTGCCCCGCCCTAATTGTTTCCACCTGTTCCCCATTACCTCTTGTGTATTTATTGTCGGCGTTTCCCTTGTCTCGTTGCCAGATTGTAACCTATACTCACAGTCTTCATGTCATGCTCTTGGATACTTTGAAAATTCTGATCGTAAGACCTCTTCTACTTTTATTAAAACCTTTAAAAGCCAGCCTGATCTCAGCGTTCTGCATTTGGGTCTACCTGCTTTGTTGCCAGCGTAACAGTTTGGTTTTAATTAGTTATTTGATGCTATAAAAACGGGGTGTCACGTCATGACTGATAACTGTGAATGTGCTCGCGATTGGTTCAGGTGGGTGTATAGGAAGGAACTCGATCCCGCGTCTCCCCCGCGATAACTACTGCGCAGACTCTGGCTCCAAATGACATCAAAAGCGCAAGATGGCAGTTCCCATAAGCAGGGTATTTTGGCTTCATTTTTTACAATGGGAGGAAGTGGAGACGCGTCGTCCATCTTTATATACAGTCTATGGTCGAGGCAGATGGCCGCCCACCCAGAGCCTGGTTCTGGTCCTGGTCCTGCTCGAGGTTTCTGCCTGTTAAAAGTTTTTCCTTGCCACTGTTGCCTAGTGCTTGCTCATGGTGGGAATTGTTGGGTCTCTGTGCTTCATGACATCACACACAATATGTTAAAGAGAGGGATGTCAGGTGATTTTATCATTCCTTGTAAATTAATACCCAAAATATTTTCTAGTTTCAGAGGTTTTAAGTCAAAGATATACTTTAGGGTTTTCTCAACATCTTCTCAAAATGGTATCAATATTGGACACAGAATGTTTCTGTATAGTTTGCGACTTGTTCCTCACATCCTCTCCTCCAGAGTACCTCAACGGTGGAGCAGACAGAGGATGGTGGTTGGCCAAAGAGGTGGTGCATCACACCATGCCTGGGTCTGTCTCTGAAGAACCGTGTGGTGGCTTTGTGATCCACATGAAGGGAATAAACCAACTACAGGGACCTGGAGGTCTGAAACAAAAGTAAGGACAACCTTAAAAAGTTCAACATCAATCACCACCAACTGGGAAGACATTGAAATTGAACCACTTTGAGAAACAGCATCCTTGCAGGAAATGCACATCATGAAGAGGATCTGCATCCATCCCCAAATTGCTATAAAGTTTGAGGCTCTTGGATTGGCCTCTTCAGCCATGTCAAGACCCACAAAAAGGATGTCACCTCAGACAAAAATCGCACTCAGCCCTGAATGGAAAAGTGTGTTTATTGTGTTTTTTTGGTGTATTTAATCGAGTTATTGGTCAGTTGTACAGTTGTACTACTGTTACAAAGAGAAACATTTTGGATCTTCATGTTCCATATCTGTAAATATGTTGTGATGGGAGTAGTCTTCCAAACTTAAAGCTACTTAAATGGGAAATTAAAGTTAACTGGATGTTAAGGGGTTACATATAGCATTACACGCAAGTTGGGAAGTCACTCAGTGACTTCAACTCTGACTACATTTTAGACTTAGTAGACTTGTAACATAAAACTTGATACATGTATTGGGATAAGAAAAACTCATTTCAGCAAAGCCACAGCACAATACTTCAGTGGGTTATGTTCTCGAGTATCTCAAATTGTGAACCACCCTATGTATGTAGATATACATATATATACTATATACATACATACACACGCACATGTGTATGTATATATTCATATTCTGTGTTCCACTATTCAGCAGGATCCTTCTCTGTGCCACCCACTACCCCCAGCCCCATCTATAACATTTGGAAACTGGAGCACTGAGTTAGAAAATTAAGTCTGTGCTCAAATATGACCCTTTTCATGATGGTAGATTGAGATTCTAGCAGTGCTCACGGTTCACCATGAGAGAAGCCTGGTCTCAATGGTATCTGATGCAGAAATTAGACACAACAATTCATCTTCCTTCATTCAAAACTAATCATAGATTCCACTAATGCTGATTAATGGAAAAGCAAGTCAAGACAATTGAGAAGAAATAAACACAAAAGTGGCATACACACAAACAAAAACCCATACACATTTGCATTGTGTTGTATTTCATCTGTGCAGCCATTTCTTGTATTCTGGCTGGCTTCTTGAAGGACGGGAGCTTTAAAAAAAAAAGAAAAAAAGAAAAGCAGAGAACAGGACAGTGTCTATGTGAGCTGTCATCCAGACAAATGAGGTTGCCACCAGAAGGTTCCTCCAGGACTTACCCACAATTCACAATGGCCAGCTGCACAATAAGTGTTTATCAATAGCCCAGGAGCCGGCTGGATAAGAGAGGACTCTCACCTCACAAAATGACCTCAGTGTTTGTGTTTGTGTGTGCGTGTGTATGGACATGTATCACTGATGTTGTGGGGACATAAATCTGATTACATAGTCACATTGTGGGGACTCGCCTTCCTTTTGGGGACAAAACGCAAGTCCTCATAATGTAAATCATTAAATTTTAGGGTGAAGACTTGGTTTAAGGTTAGAGTAAGGTTAGGTTTACTTTAAAGTTAGGGTAAGGGTTAAGGTTAGGCAAGTAGTGGTTATGGTTAGGGGTAGGTTAGGGTAAATCTCCAGGAAATGAATGTAAGTCAATGTAATGTCCTCTGAAGTGATGGAAACACGTCTGTCTGTCTGTGTGTGTGTGTGTGTGTGTGTGTGTGTGTGTGTGTGTGTGTGTGTGTGTCAGACCAGAGAGAAAGGCAGGGATTGGTTAGGAAAAGGTGGACAGTGTATTATAAAGCGAGTGAGAAGACGAATACACACCTATTGAAAGAGCAAAAGAGGGGAAAATACAAAAAAAACCTGAAACAGGAAGAAACTGCTCACTTAAGCCTCAGCTGCTGTTTCCATAACAACTAATAAACCTAGCACTGGGGCACAATAACAACCCAATTCTGACAAGATGAGTGCACTGAGCTCATGCCAAATCTGCTTAACTAACAAGGAGGATGAAGTAACACACTCACACACATACTGTACTCTACACATGCACACTCTCTTGATTTCTTAAAAACAAATCTGGCACTGCATTCCAGAGATGTCAGAGAGACTCTGAGAGCTATTGAAAAATGCAGTGGAAGAGTCTTTCATGTTGGAAAGTTTATTCAGCACCAAGGTCTCACAGCCACACTTATCTGATGTCACGACAAGATGGTTGCATATCAACAGCTTTGATAGATCTGTGGATCAGTGTCACTGACTGGCAATATCCATGTGCTCAGGGTTATGGCTTTCAAATTCACTTGTAAGCCTGAAGGTTCTCTGTTGGAAATTCAAGGAAAAGGAAATTTAAAATAGTGTGAGGCACCTCAAACACTCACTCACGTTTTCAACTGCTAAACAGTGGAGGAAAGTGTTGTGACTAGGGAACCAGTACAAAATATTCACATAGATTTATTTGACAGTTTTAAAAAATGACATGCCAGGCCACATTCAACCAGCTTTAAACCAGCTCTAATATATACAACAAAATACTTTTTTGCCTGTAGAATAGGTAAAACATAAATAACACAAGTTGTGCTACCTCTTTGTGTATTTATGGTGATCTGATGAGATTAAGATAGCAAACCAAGTATTAATTATAATTTCGTAAAAATGCAGAAATGCAATAAATTATCTGGTTCCAGCTTTTCTAAGATCAGGACTTGTTTCTCTGTTTTATATCATTGTAAACTTAATTCAATTCAGTTTTATTTATATAGCGCCATATCATAACAAAGTTATCTCAGGGCACTTTTTCGAATAGAGCAAGTCTAGACCGACTCTTTATTTTTACAGAGACCCAACAGTTCCCACCATGAGCAAGCACTATGCTACAGTGGCAAGGAAAAACTCCCTTTTAACAGGTAGAAACCTCGAGCAGAACCAGGCTCAAGGTGGCAAACACCTGCCCCAATCGTTGGGCTGAAGGGAGAGAGAGAGCAGGAGAAAAGAGAACATACAGCAGCACAATACAGTTCCACATAGGGATGTAAGGCAATAGATATGGTAATGGCATTGATGTTAACACCAACAGAAACAACACTAAGAGCAACACTATAATAGCAATAATAATAACAAGAGCAACAACAGCAATAGCAGCAGCGGGTGCAGAGCAGGAGCACGGGGGCAGCAGGTGGCAGCAACCACAGACCCAGACTCTACAGCTCCGGAGGCAGAAATACCTGCAGAAAGCAACAGAAGGGGAGAGAGAGAGAGAGAGAGGAGAGAAAGCACACAACTACGGGAAGAAGTTGAATTAATAACAAGCATTGATGGATATGAGGGCGTACAGATGGAGAGGAAGAGGAGGAGAAAGGAGCTCAGTGCATCATAGGAAGTCCCCCGGCAGTCTAGGCCTATAGCAGCATAACTAAGGGGGGGCTCAGGGGTCACCTGAGTCAGCCCTACTATAAGCTTTATCAAAGAGGAAAGTCTTAAGCCTACTCTTAAATGTGAGGATGTTGTCCGCCTCCCGTACACAAACTGGGATCTGGTTCCACAGGAGAGGAGCTTGATAGCTGAAGGCTCTGGCTCCCATTCTACTTTTAGATACTCTAGGAACCACAAGGAACCCTGCATTCTGGGAGCACAGTGCTCTAGTGGGGTAATAGGGTACTATGAGCTCTTTAAGATATGATGGTGCCTGACCATTTAGGGCTTTGAAGGGGAGGAGAAGGATTTTAATAGTTTATTTTAATAATTTAATGGACTGTTGATCGAACAAAACAAGAATTTTGAAGATGTCACTTCAGCTCTGAAAAATTTCGGACATTTTATAGACTAAACATTTAATTGATTAATCAAAAAAATAATCGATAGATTAATTGATAATGAAAATAGTTGTTAGTAGCAGCCCTAGTAGCAGACCATCCATGTGAGGGATACACAGTGGTTTATTACTTTCTCCAACTTTGGGCTAAAATTGACTTCTAATTTGCCAGAGATAATGAATCGGCATCAATTCATTATCTCTGGTCTCTTACCTGTGCGGGGTTATGATGAGTTATACAGTAGGCTTACTTCACTGAACCGCTGGCTGGCTCATTACTGTAGTGGGCAGGGGTTTGGTTTTGACGATAACTGTCCCCACTAACCTTAAGATTGCTGTAGCTAAACCTCTACTTAAGAAACCACACCTTGATCCAAGGTCTCTAAATAATTATAAACCAGTCTCTAACTTTTGGTAGTGTCTCAGCAACTTTCAACCCACATATTTAACAGTAATCTTTATGGACCTTTTCCATCTGCTTTCAGCGCTGGTCACTCCATTTAAACTGCACTTAGTAAAGTGGTAAGTGATCTTCTGCTTCCTATGAATTCTCATTCCACCTCAGTGCTTCTATTACAGGATCTCAGTGCAGCTTTTGACACCATAGATCATTGTATACTCCTAGACCAACTGGAATATCTATTTGCCATCTCTGGCCTGGCTCTTGTGTGGTTAAAGTCTTACCTATCAGAACGAACACAGTGTGTTTCCTATAATAATATTACATAAAAAAATTGTCTGATGTGAAATATGGAGTACCTGAGGGCTCTGTTCTTGGCCCTCTGCTCCTCTCTTTATAGTTCACCTCTTGGCCAAATTATATGCAGTCGTGGAATTAATTTCCACTGCTACACTGATGATACTCAGTTGTATGTGCCTGTAAAGGCAGATGATCATTCCCAAATTGTTAAATTCGAGTCCTGCTTGTCAGATGTGAAAAATTGGATGTCACGTAATTTCCTGCTTCCAGATTCAGATAAAACTGAGATGCTAGTCATTGGCTCTGCTCAACATAGACACCAGTTTGATCAAGTAACATTCATTCTCAATAACTGTGATTTGTGTCAAAGTTTGAGCCAAGAATCTTAGTGTTACATTTGATTCTACCCTCTCTTTTGATCAGCACATTAAAGAATTCACCAAGACCGCCTTTTTTTTCACCTGTGCAACATAGCTAAAATTAGGTCTTTTCTGTCCTTGGCTGATGCAGAGATCCTAATTCATGCCTTTGTTTCATCCAGACTTGATTATTGTAACGTTTTTCTTCTCAGGTCTACTGCATGCTTGTATTAAAAGTCTTCAAATGGTTCAAAATACTGCAGCTAGAAAATGTGACCATATTTCACCAATTTTTGGTTCCTCACCCATGTCAGATCAGACTTTAAGGTGTTTCTGATGACTTACAAAATCCAAACTTAAAACTGAACTTTTCACCTTAACTTTCACTTAGTTGCTTATTCTTTGGTGACTTCAGGCCTTGTACCTGTTACCATTATCTTTCTGGCAGGTCAGTCTCAGTCTCAATCAATCTATTAACATTAGTACTATAGTCCATGTTTGTCCTGCCGATGAGAATACTGTAAACTTTCTGAAAACCTCTACATCTCTCTAGCCCACTGTTTATTTGTGTCCCACAAGGACAGCGGTGTGCCTATCTCTCTCTCTCTCTCTTCTCCCTCTCTCTCCCTAGTTTCTCCTGCTTGTCTTTTCACTCAGGCTTCTCTGACCATTGTCCGTCCTAGGACCTCTCTCGCTCCTGTCCTCCAGGATATATGGCCTCTTCTCTCTCTTTCTCTGTTGTGTGCATGTTGTCGTTGTCTCTCTCTCCCTCTGTGTGTCTGTTCCTTTCTCCTACCTGTGTGAATGGTGTGCTTGAGCTTTGCTATAACAGGCAACAAAGGTCGCTGGTTGGAACCGAACCAGCGATGTAGCATATGCTGCAGCCACTCAGTGCTACGATAATACCAATCCTGACAACCTCACTGTGATGATTAGACTCCACACAGTGACACAGCACAATCACTGCACCCGACTGTTGTTCACCAAGAAATAGTTCCAGCATGTCTTCCCCGAAATCCACAAGCTGCCATTTCTTTATTTTTCTTTGCGTACGGGGTAAACAAAACAAGAAACCATGTGATGATTAATCAGCTTTTTTGAACTTTGGACAATGCCAGGCTAGCTGTTTCCCCCTGCTTCCAGTCTTCATGCCAAGCTAGGCTAATCATGTCCTGATGCCAGTTCTGTACTTAACACACAGACATGAAATTAATACTCGATTTTCACTTTTACCTCGATTTTTTTAATCATATTATTTATATATATATATGACTATAGTCTTTGTGTGTTGTTACAATTGTTTCCATTGACAAATGCACACTCCTTTAATTTAACACGCATACGCATTATGTCAAAGTCAAACCTTGATACACTTTGGACTGCGGCATTCTGAAAACTAACAACAAATAAAAAATCTAAATTAAAAGACACGGAAGCAGATCAATTTCACACTATCAACAAAACTCCCAAAAACTTGAGGAAATGTAATTGAGACAAAGTGTGCTGTGCTGTCCCACCCAGCTGACGAGACCCTGCCAGGACACACACATTCACAGACACACACACACACACATAAGAGACAGGCAAACTAGCAGGCTTGAGCTGGCCGACCCCTCTCCACAGACAAAACTTTATCATAAGTCGCCTTTAATGGAAAAACCAATGACAAGCTCAAGGAGATGCCGTGGCCCCAGCAAAAAACAATTTACGGTCCCAAAGAACAAAAGAGAGAGGGGGGAATAAAAGACAACACAGAAGAAAGAAGAAAAGTTGCTCAAGTGTTGGCAGGAGTCAGATATCATTTGAAATAGTTACTGAGTGTTGTATTTCTCAGGCAAGACTCAGGACAACCTTGAGCAGAGGGGCTAAGGCTAGTTGGAGTTCTGAAGAGTGGGACAGGGAGGTTGAGAATAAGAACACGCTTTCTGGTTTTCAGGAAAATGCTGAATATGGAAGCCCTTGTAGCTGACATTGAGAGAAGTGTGTGATGGTTTAGAAAGTTCGTAAACTTTCACATGTGAAAAAAAAGGAAAAACATAAACCCCGGTTAACCCCACATTACTGTTCAAATAATTGGTATTGATTACAAATGTAATTTCCACTAATTCAGACATCCTCCTACGTAAACGTTTTTAATAAAAATAGTTTACTACCAAATTATGATAATGATACAAAAGTGCTTATCATTGAAATTACATTTTCAGAAAGTCAGAAACTGCAATTACAGTTAGTTTGTCAGGGCACAATAGTGATTTTGTAAACGTAAACAATGAAAAGAAAAATGGGTCTTGAGTTATTTGAAAAATTTTGACAATTGAGATTATTTTCATCAGTTTGTAACTGAATATTGTTAGTTGTGATAACATATTGAAAACCAACCCTGCCCCCAATGAACAGGCACAGAGCCTAAGCACAGTTACTGTAATGGGTGTGAACACCAGACCAAAAAACTGGTCACAGCATCCACTGGGAAGCGGTTATCAACCAGGAGTCAGTGGACAGCTGGAGAAAGATCAAGGAGGACATTCAGGGGTTGTTCTGCTCCAGACAGATTGCCACACACATTTGCAGATCTCAGGCACCTTAGGAGTGTGGCAAAAGTCACATGCAGGCCCAGATGAACCTACTAGGGTGCTGGAAAGGCAAAAATGAGCTGTTGGTCCTCACTGACGCCCTGTTTCTCCCACACTCTGGGTTCTATTTTTCTGAAATAGGGTGCAAAGGCAAGCAAAATCTCCAGGCACAAACACAAATGGGTGTGACCAGCAAACTTAAGCAATTTTGGTGACCACAGGCGTTGGCCCAAACCAAGTACAGTTTGACACAACGTGGAGGAGAGTCTGAATACATTATTAGTAGGAGGAATACAGAACCAGGTGGAGTCAGGGCAAGCTTCAGTTATGACCAATCACATGAGCTCCTCACATCCCACGTGAGGCTGAGGTCTCTGAAAAAAAATCCTCCATGAAGCACCGGAAGTTCCAAAATACGCAACACTCCAAATATTAATATACATCACCCCAAATATACTGTCAATGGTAGAATCAACAGGCCGCTGATGTATATTATTGCCCCAGCTGCTGGAACATTGGCACGGCTGATTACAGTGCAAACAATTGATTAAGGCTAATTAATAAAACATTAAAACTCTGTGATTCTTCTCCTCTTCCCAATATTTGAAAACACTAGGTCTAATTTATGTATAAAGTCCAATAAGCATAAAGTCTAGAGTCTATTTGCAAAATACTAGTCCTTGTTTATCAAACAGAAAAAATAAATAATACAAAATACAAAAATAGGACTTGAAGATCTGCTAGTTAGTGTTTAGAAAAATGCACAAGGTCAGTAACCATTGTCATCGTCAGAAGGTTTAGGCTAATCATCAGAAGATTTAATGACGGTATCCAGCTGTGCATAAAATGAGCAGGATTTTGGAGTGAGTGTGATCCTCTGCTATGGATTGGTTCTGAGCAGAAGGAAACACTAGTCAACATAATCTACCACAAACATGGAGAGTGTTTCTGCTCCCGCAATCTGCATATCCATGTGTTTCTATTTATTTTTTATCATTTATCACCTTGTACCGTTGTGCGCCCCAACAGTATTGCGCCCCAAGCTTTTGCCTTCACTGTCCAGCAGCAGCTCAAGCCTGTATTTAATTATGGGTCAAGTCAGGTCTTAACAGGTTGGGTCCGGAATTGATTTTGAGATAATTGTTGTTACTGTTACACTGGATGCGCCACAATCCATAAGGCACAACTGCAAATATTTATAAACATGATTGGAAGTGGCAAAATGAAAAACTCACTGTGATAATCTTCTTGACGTGACAGAAAACCAATTTTGACTCTCGAAGCAGAGTTTAGACTTTTGCTCTTTACTTTATACTTCCTCTCCGCTTTTACTAGAAGAAATTTAGTCTACAGAGAGGCAGAGTGAAACCAGAACTTTTGGGTTCTGTTCCAGAAGTAAGAAAACCTCCTCATTCACTTCATTCAAAATCTCATTGACATTTGTAACTATGCTAATACCTATAAATACTACCCTTGTACAGAGCGTGTCATTGTTTATTCAGTATTTATGTTTTTAGTAACATTTAATGAACACCATTTCCCATAAGCCCTAGACGTTCAGAGTTAAACGTCACGGTTCGACAGAAGAGGTCCAAGAAGTCCATGAGCAAGTAGAGAGGTTGCGGCTAGCTCAGTCATACCTGTAATAACAGCAGGACAGAGAGGAGTGAACGCTGTAGAAGTTTTCAGACAGTTGAGAGTACAACTAGAAAACTGAAAAATGACTTTAGAAGAGACCGTTGATGAGTTTAAAACCAAGTGACAATGACCTAAGCACCTGCGCTGTAGAGCGTGTAGTTTTTTTCATGGGGACTGTAGTTCTCTCTTTGCTCACAAAGTAATTGTTAAAATCACAAGGGTTTCAATGTCTTATAGTAACCACTGTAATGGAGCTGAATATTAGAATTAGAATATGGAAAGTAAACCCCAGGAACATGCTTAATTGTTTCAAAAAGACAGATGAATGAAAGACTGAATGAGAGATCTGATAACGTAGTGACTTCATACTCAGAGGGAAACATCTACTACATCTATCTGTCAACATGTTACTGGTTACTTTGCAGATTCAGCTTTTATACACAAAATATATGATCAACAAATAAAATATGATACATTATCATAGATTAAACTATCCATCAGTACATGAAGTAGTTCTAACAAGTCCTCCAACATAAACAACAGAATAGGTTGTTTGCCAATGACTCCCACAATGACATATATAGGCCTCGACCTTGAAGAAACCTTTAAGTAAATGTAAGTACATTTTGTTGATAATACTTTTGTACTTGCACTTGTAGCTAAGTAAAATTTTAAATGTAGGAATTTTACTTTAACAGTGTGGTATCAAAAGTTTTATTTGAGTTAAAGATATGATTACTTCTTCTACCACTGATAGTACCAACATTCTCACTTAGAGAAAGGGTGAAAATCACTAAAAGGGCACTTACCTGCTTTGCCCACCTTGCCCGGTTGATTGATCCAGTCTTAGTAAAAAGACCACCAATTGAGAACTGTACGTGTATATGTACACAAAATGTGTACATATATGTATATATGTATTTATGTTACAGGTTAGGAGTGTGAGGGGAAAAAAACATGACTTCCTCCCACTGAAGTCACTCCAGATTGCCGTTTTCTACCTACCTGTTTACTTCCCACTCTCTTGACCTTCACTCTCGCCTCTCCCTCCCAATCTCTCCTGTGGCCGATTGGAGTTTTGTTCCATTTTCGAGCCTGTCACAGTGGAGTGACAAGAGCATAGATATACAGATAAATACAGAGGCACACACACTGGACAGGCACACACACACAAACACACAAATACAGCCAAGAAAATTATGAGAAATGTTGAGATACAGAGAAACACACAAAGAGCATAAAAACACAGAAATAACCAAGTATACACTCAAATGTGAACACAGCAATGACACAAACATACGGCATGGGACACAAACACACAGAGCGAAATATTATATCTTATTTAGATATCAACTCACACTCATACGCTGTGTTATTGCATGTATCTAAACAAATGTCAGCATGTACATGCACACATAACATAAGATTCCTATTCCATCTAAACTCTTCCAGCAGCACTAATGATCCTGCTGCCTCTATAGGGAAGATCAAATGCTCATCAGCTCTAGGGAGCATCATTAGTCACACTTTCCAAGAATTACAAAGCACCATTGGACCCAAAATAAATATTTCTACCCCCATTTTCATCAGCCCATGATCCTGATCAATCAACACTCAGCTTCGTGTTATTAAATTTCTATTTCAGCCATCCGTGTTTATGAATTAAAGCTCTTAATATGGTCTATATCACTGGCCGTGGAACTGCCTGTCAGTCAAACACTAAAATATGTGCTGAGGTGGAGGTCTAATTCTTTCCTGGGCCAGGTCCTGAAGGAGAGATCAGGGGTGTGGAGAATTACACGTCAGCACCCAATGAGGCTGCCACCAAGAGGTGAACCTGATTATATTTGATGAGACCCCTATATGTCAGTGGTGAATTGCGACCATTGGACCTAGACCTTCTATCCACCCTTCACCCTTCGCAAGAAAGAATCACCTGGCACACAGCATATGGCTACAAACAAAACAACACATATTATAGCCCAGTCTATTGTCCCCATTGAGTTTTAATTACATTTGGGGCCATACATAAATAATCTCATTCCTAAAATAATATGATTAACATAATATGATTAATGAGTTGTTGTTATTGTTGATGAATAATCAGGTTCAGTGGTTAGACACATTCATGAAGATGGATGAAGATGATGATGAGCTGAATCATCCACTCTTTGACTGATACACACCATCCACAATAACAAAAGCCCAGTATCCCTAGAAAATGCGTTCATATTGGATGAATCTGATACTGGGATTGCTGGTTAGTATGCATTCATATTGGATGAATCATAGTTTGCATTCAGTACCAACATTCAGTGTCAATACAGCAAGTAGTGTGTCCTTTATGTAGTGAAGCAGACAGTAGGGGTGAGGAGGTCGGGATGGTGGATGGTTGCCTAAGGCTATATTCAGATAGAATCAGGTGCTGCGGCGAAAACGCAGATTTTCCCATTCATTTGAGCAGAAAACTGCATTCAGACTGTGGCGGTGCAGGCCGCAGGTGGTGCCGCAAAAAAACGCAGCTGTTCAACCCTGCCATGAGGGAGTACAAAGACATTAATCACAGTGTAGTCGCTTGGCTTGTATCGGTCTTCAAGCTGGGATTACTGGTTAGAATGAGACACTCCCACACCACCACACAACCCTGTGTTGAATTGCTGCAACACCTGATTCTGTCTGAAAGCGGCCTAACACATCCAACTTTTAGGTGGGAGATAGGAGTTCTTGTCCCAAGTGTTTTTGTTGCCTAACCATAACTTAACCATAGTTTATTTGCCATAACCATAATCTTTCCCTGACCTTAACCATACTGTAGTTGCCATGCGCTGATATTGTACATGTTGGCATAAGATGTTCAAAAACATTGTCAGTGGCACCTGCACATATTCTCCCTCCTCTTTTAATAAGGAATAGAACAAGCTTGCAATAATATCAACATTTTCTGTGGGTGTGGCAGTACAGGCATACAGTGCATGTATGAAAAAATCCTTAAAGCAGCTCTAATTGATATTTTTACAATAACTATGTATCAAATGATAATGTGAAAATAATGTGTCAATATGAAAGGGGTCACTCATAGTGATGAATCTACAGAAAATTGTCACCTGAATCAGCAGCTCCCCTCAGCATTACGGAGCTTTATAGCGATTGGTCATTGTTTAGCTATCCAGTCCATAAATGTACTGTTTTAGTTCACTCGCACTGCTCTCATAGCATCGTTTTCGGTGACCAGGAATGGAAAGAGTACTCAAATATTATACTCAAGTAAAAGTAAAAGTACTTGTGTAAATATTTACTTGGATAAAAGTAAAAAGTAGGTCAGTTCAAATGTACTCTTGAGTAAACATTACTGCGTTACCTTTTTAAAAAGGGAAAGGGGTGGGGGGGGGGGTGCTATATGATGATATGATACTACTGTTGAATTAGGCTACAAAATAAATTGCATTAAATGTCAACGTATACACTAGTGGAACAAGATCATGCCATTGAGCCCTGATGTCCAAACCAACAATTAATTCAATTTCTATAGACATCACTTTGCAGCCTATGCATACAACTGATTATCAATTATAAATATACATCCACCTTATTCTGTATAGCTCACTAGAATTAACCAAAAAAGAGGACAAAACTCAGACAATTAAACAAAAATGACAATAAATATAAAGTCAATGGACACCGCAATGGGTGCAACAAGCACTATTAAGTCACAAATAAAATATCCTGACACTTCTTACAGAATCAACAGTAGAATAACACATTACCAAAGCAGAAAACACAGAGATGTATAACTATATAGACTCCAGAGTGACTGTAGCCCACAAACACACATTAAAACAAAGGAGCGACTGCACAGTTTTTACACACCACGTAGCACACACACACCACTTTGTTGCTAGGCAACACAGTGGTTGTTGATGGTCTTCTCTGGACAGTGAGTGCTGTATTCACCTGTCTGAACAGCCTTCTGTGAGTTTTGTGCCCGTGAAGTACTCTACAGTCTGCTATAGGTTCAACTTCTGCTTGTTTATTCTCAAAGAATAATATATCCAGTCCACTCAGCCTCTCGGTCCCTCTGTGCTCCTCAGTTTTCAAAAATGAGCGCTCTGCAATCACAACTGTGTCAGGCATTATTGTCAAAAACAGCAGAAAGGCCTCACACACCTCACTGAAGGTAGAAATTCCTCAGTGAACATAGAAGTCACTGCTGGAGGATCAACTGTGAGCATGATGGCATGTTAGCCAGACCCAGCATGCACCTATTGGTCAACATCGGGGTGAGTTTGATTTGGGTCACTTAGCGTGCTCACCGCGTGGTGCATTAAATCAGTGATTAATTAAGATAGATGCAACCTTTTTTTAAACTATGCCGAGGTACAATAATGCCATACACAACCCACAACCACCCCCCATAATGACATAATCCTTAATCCTTGATCCTTCATTTTATTGCATTGTTGTGCATTCTTGTCCTGTTCACTAACCGCAAAATGCCAGCATGGGTGCGACCACACCCCCAAAATCCGCAGACACTCGGCCAGTGAACGGATACATTCAACATGTATCTTTTCCAGCATGTCAGCTGAGTGCAGAGTGTCACCTCTCTGGAGCTCTGCTCTCCTGCGGCCACAAACACACCAGCAGCTTCTTCTCTGCTGCAGCTGCTGATTTGGCTCCTTTCTTCTGCTCCATTCGCGCAGTGCATCATGACTTTTTCATGACTTTTGTTTTTACTCTGTAACGGATGTGACTTGAAATGTAGTACAATACTTGTGATAAAAAGTACTTATGTAAAAGTAAAATTACTGTTTTTTAAAAATACTCAAAAAGCACAAAAATATGACTTAAAGAAAGGAGAGTAAATGTAATTTGTTTCTTCCACCCCTGGTTTTCAGCCACAACAGGCAGCTGTTTTCAGAGAAAAAGTTTTAAAGACCCATTGTACACTACCTGCTCTGCAAACAGCAGACAGACACAGTTAGAGACTAGCTGGTGAACAGAAATAGAGCAAAAAGAGAGTGAATTTTGGACTTATATTCACAAGGTGGCCAGAAACACGACCCCAAATGAATGACAATGCTGCTCCGTAACTTCTGGATGTGTAAATAAGCAACTGTTTGCCTTATCAACTT
This sequence comes from Macquaria australasica, assembly GCA_005408345.1. Taxonomy (NCBI): domain Eukaryota; kingdom Metazoa; phylum Chordata; class Actinopteri; order Centrarchiformes; family Percichthyidae; genus Macquaria; species Macquaria australasica. Next base: position 285,726 of record SEMN01000258.1, read on the forward strand.
AATAGGTCAATGTTATGTTTACAACTTGTTTCTGCTGCCCCCAAGTGGCCAAAAAAAACAGTTAATTGAGGTTTAAGCTGAACTTAATTTAGTGTATTGAATCTTCATCACTGCCCAAACCAGGAGCTTGGCGGGGAGATTGATTAATTACATGTGACTGAAAGTGTCATTGCCACCTCAGCCATGATGTGCAATATGTTTGTTTTTGGTCAAAAGCTTACTGAAAGACTACAAAATTGTAGTTTCCACCTGTACGGGGCAGCCAACAGTTGCTGGAAGCTGGTGGAAGTCGTCATTATTTTATCAATTGCTCTATCAGTGCATTTTTAGGATAGGACACATAGGGGGCTCCTAACTGAACAAAAACTAAGTAGTTAACTAAAAAAAACTTTTGACTTGTCTGAACTGAACCAGGGCTCCAGGGCGCAACACATGCGACCAAAAATCTCTGAAGTGCAACTTCAAATTTAGCAGGTTTGATTAAAAAAATATATTTTTTAACAAACACCAACTGGAAGTGCAGACATTTGCCTGCAACACCTATACATTTTGTCAGTGTATAGGTGTAGCAGGGGAATTAAACCACCGTCTTGTAGGGGTATACTATCACTCGCTTACCTTGAATGATTGAGAAACGAAAGGATCTAAGTCAAGAACAGTCAAATTTATCTTTTGACCCTGAGGAAGGAACCCGACACCTAGGTTGGGAACCACTGGATTAAACTACTTTATAGTATATTAGGTAGTTAAAGCTAGCTCCACCTCGAGTAGAGACAACAGTAACATGCTGCTTAAGCAATGATGCATTAGTAATAACAACCTAATGATAAAATATATAATATCAGTCACAAGCCATTTTGTCTGCAGCACAAGTACTTTTGATTCTCTAAGTACATTTGGCTAATAATTCTTCTGTACATTTACTTAAGTAGGATTTTGAATGAAAGACTTATACTTGTAGTGGAGTACTTTTAGATTGTTGTATTTGTAGTTTTACTTCAATAAAATATCTTAATACTTAGTATGTTACTTTTCTTGTCTATTTTCTCCCCAGGAATGTATGTGCCAAAGTAGAATTCATCAACCTTGGCCTTGATTTCTTTGATAAGCTGCTCATCTCTCCACACCCTCTTTACAGTGAAGTCCGATTCAACCTTCTATAATCACAGCAGAAGCGCACAGTTCTGTCTTTCTAGATTACTATCACAGCGGGTGATGCCCATGGGCTACAGCTCTCTTTGAGAATCCCCTGACCAACAAGATCTTGGACATGCCTTTTGAACTCTTGGAAAACTTGTGGTGGGACTCTGTAATGTTTCTGTTTGATTGGGGATGCATCTCCAGTAGGAATGTTATGCGACACTGTTGATGTATGGCCATAGTCATGTTCATCCTTTGAAAACACATCCCTGTGTCTTGCTAGCAGTTCACTAAGCTGTCCACATTGCAGGGGTGTAAGCATGTCCGTGTTCACTTGGACAGGGACAGACAACAGTTCTCTCTTACGGTCCAAGGTCTGGCTCTCCTCTGGTTTCAGCCCTTTTACATGCAACACCCCCTCATTTTCGTCAAACTCCACCACTTCTCTTGGAAGCACTTCCTTCGGTTTGCTTATGGTGGCTACTCTGGACCTTCAACTTTACAGTTTTCTCACTTGTATTCATGATTTGGACTGGAATTTTGCCACTTGTCTTTGCGAGGACGTTGGCCACCAAGACCCCACTAGGGAGGCTTGCATTAGATGTAGCCTCTACTAACACTTGGCATTTTACTTTGGTGGACACTCTGTGGCCTTCAGCCACTACCTCACTAAATGGAGGGATAGTTACCGCCTGCCTGCCAGCCAGCTTGACGAAGCCAGTCTTGCCATCAGGACCTACATATTCTGTTTCTTTCTTCACTGCTTCTCCATCTAATGGATTGTATTCCATTGTAGTCCATTTATTTTTAGCTCTCCCCCAGTTATGTTGCATTCTTCAAGCTCCTCAATCACATTCATTCCTACAATACCTGGGAGCCCATCCATTTTTTTTTTGCATCTGGGTGGTTGTCAGTAAGCACTAAAAAATGCACTTCCTACCAACCGTCCTCCCCATAAACTCAACCTCTGCTTCAATACACCCTAACAGTGGGATGTCCAGTCCATTTGCTGCAGTGAGTTCGACCCAGTTAGCAGACATCATCTCTTTTTCTCCAAAGTGTTCCCTGAAATGAGACTCAGTAATAGTAGTCACAGTTGAACCGGTATCCCAGAGGCATGTGGTTTTTACACCGGCTATTGTCAATTCAACAGACCAGCAGTTCCCAAAAGCACTTCTCCGGAGGGCTTCGTCCACTTCCTTAGCAACACACTCCGCTGTTTGACTCCCAATCATAGATGGGCCATGGCTATCCAGCTGTTGCTCTGTAGAACTGTTACCTGCTGGCTCGGCTGCTCCCGAGGGTTATAAGGGTGACACAGTTGCTCTTACATCAACTTTCTGTGAGCAGCGTCGGCTGGTGTGTCCCGGCTCCCCACACTTGTAGCAAATATACCTCCCTCCATCATCTTTCAGAGGTGTCCTCTTTGGAGGCTGGTTTTGTTGCCCTTTGACCTTTTCCTGGTTGTAGAGTGTTTTGGACAGTTCTTCCTGATGAGCAGCTATCTTCTTTATCTCCTTGAGAACAAACACTTTTCCTGATACCACTAGCTTGGACTTCCTCTTCTTCGGACCAGGTGATTGCTGCTTGCATTAGCTCGATAAATGTCAAGTCCTTTTCCTATTTGAACCTTCTTTTTGTTTCACGTCTCAAGAAATCGTCTCCGAGACCCAACACCAGCTGCTCCTTTAAAACACCATCAGCATTATGGACACGATCTGGTTCTCTACATTGGATTTGACTCAGTTTTCCTTGAAGGTCATATGCATAAGAGTGTATAGTCTCTTTCATAAAACTCCTTAAGCCTCGTACCAGTGGGGACCTTATCACCATAGGTCTGCAAGAGGACACTGAATATTTCACTAACAGAGTGTTCCTTCCCTTCCCTTCCAGCATGAGCTTTAGCTTCATCTTTCAAATGTTGTTTGACCAGTTCAATGCAGTCTTCTTTGGATGCTTTCATGACTTGGAAAGCAGACTTCATTGACGCAACCCATTCTTCAACACTTTGATCACTGGGCTTGGTTTGACCTCCACTGAAATCTGGGAGCTTACAGTCTCTCTTAATGTAAATGGCAGGTGGGGCCTTTAAGGCTACAGTTTGTTGGTCAATAACAACTCCAGTGCAAGGGCTTCTCTTTGTTCTAACCTGGCCTGTTGCAGGGCACCTGTCTGTTCGATGAGCCACCTCTGTAGCTCAGCAAAGTCTTTTTTTAGGTCTTCCAGTTATGACGTTTAGGCTGGCTGACCTGGGACCAGTGTATACTGTAACTTAGGTTAACAAAAGGATCCAAGTCCCCGCCCCAATACAACTGGTCTCACTACCTACAGATGCAAGTATGTTTTTACCTATCCTGGAGGTGTGATGTTGTTAATGTTAATACTGTCAAATATGACAAGGTGAGCTCCAGAACCTCTTTCTGACATGGCAGCTACCTGGAGTGTAAATGTGCACTACCCTGTTAACTCAATCTAACTTTGCAGCTAGCAGGATAGGTGAGACGCCCCTACTCCAAGGTATGTCCTTAACCAATAACACAAACCAGTTACTGAGCAACAATAACTTATTTATTCTCTCTGGTTAAATGAACTCTTGTTGCTCTCTCTTCTTATTTCCGGTTTAAGGTTCCTTGTACCAAACTCATCAAATGTCCAAATAACAAACAAAATGAAAGAAATTAAACTTATCAAGCCTCTGAATAGAGAAAGGGATGAAAGAGAAGCAATTCACTCTTTTTTTACTCCACAATTACATAACAAAACCAGTGGGTTTTCAACAGTTCACAGGAGACCAAATATCACATTCCTGTATGAACACAGCACCTCAACATAAACATTTATCTCAGTCCATAAAGTGTCCATGTTTCTGAATTTCCATGAGTAGTGTTCCATGCATGGCAGTGAGTAGTCATCCACCAAATATCAGATTAAACTGGATCACTTTAACAGTCACACATTCAGTTCAAGAAACATAAAATCAATGTACCTCGGTCCTTGGTGTAATGGTAGGAACAACACAAAATACAAGTCTGCTGAGACGAACAGATATGGATGAGATGAGTCACTGGGAGAGTGTAGTCTGGATGGCAGGGAAACCCTTGGTTCAATACTCCTGAGAATCCTCCCACTACACGTTGTCCATCTACATAACCACCGCCGAACGCCTGCTTGAAGTGAAGACCTCAATGTAGAACATCTGCCTGATTCCCAACAGACTCCGTTCAACTCCCGACACGCCCAATGTCCACCCCTTCTGTCAGCAGACAAAGCTTTCCCACGTCTTCCTGCTGGCACCTCCGACCGGCATTACACACATGACACGGTGCACGCCAAACACTTAACTAGCTAATAACTTAACAGTTCAAAACTTCTTCTTCAACTAATTCTGTCTCCTGTCACCCAGTCCATAATTGTCTCTGAGAAACGAGCCTATTACATTTCCCACGTGCACATGTCCAATGCTAAAGTGAATATTTGTATCACTTACACTCGCAAGTAAAGCGCAACACAGTTCGCAAAGCCCCAGCTTAAGCTCCCATTTCGACATCTGGTCCTTTTCTTTAATATATGCTTTGCTTGAGCAAGCATGCTCTTAGGTTTCAGCTCAAAAGATCCCACAAAGCAGAACGCGCACGCAGCCAGGTCGGTAGAGAACAAAAGTTTATTGCAAACAAAGGCGGCTGGGCAGGCAGTGGCTGGTAATGGAGAAGAGCTGAGACTTCCAGAGAATGTTGTAGCAAAGGGAGGCAGAGCAGGCTGGGCTGGCAGGGCAGGCTGAGGCTGGACAAACTGAGACCGGGCTGGAGTGAGCCTGAAGCACAAGAGAAACAGGAGTCAGGTAGAGAACAAAATGCTAGTAGTTTAATTAATTGGTCTGAAGGCTTGTCACAGTTACCACTCAGGTGAACGGACAATCTGACAAAGAATGAAGAGCTGCGCCAGGTATTTGAGGGCTGTGGAGGTGATTACTTATGAGCCTCAACTGTGCCAGGGAAACAGCAGGAGCAGGAGACAGGTGGCCATGCCCAGGTGCAGACAGACAGACAGACACACAAGGACCAGGAAAAAACAGGAGGCAAAACAAAATAGAACAGGGGAGAAACCCTAACCATAACAAATGCAGCTTTACCGCCACACAGGCAAAAACTTGGCCTCTACTCTTACCGAAAATATTTTCTTCCCTGCCCCTGTACACACCTCCCGAAGCCAACCAAGAACCCTGATTGGTCAACGCAAACATACAACCTACACTCCTGATAGGACGATGCATCTGTCCGACAAAAGTTCACTAGGCAGGTTTACAAAATAAAAGCCTGTAAGAATACATTGTATACCTTACATAGGGATTTTATGCATCTTGCACATGTGGCGCGCATATCTGTGTGTCTCCAAGGTCCTGTGCCGTGACAGGTGCATGGCCAGTAGAGCAGTACTCCTCCCCGCAGCGTTTCAGCGCCGGGCAGAGGCAAACCAAAGCAGTCAGAAATGTCAGAAATTATAATAAAATTGATTACTGCTTATAATATAGCCAAAGAAGAGCTACCTTTTACTAAATGCAAGTCTCAGATCATCCTCTGTTCAAAAGTTGTTTGTTCAAATTGTGGATTTGACGTAGCCTACATATCATTCATGAATGATGGAGATACAGACATTTCCACAAAGGAGTGTTGTGCAATGAAAGACCGGCTGACATTAATTGGCCACATGGAGCTGCAGCATGCCAATTCCCATGGTGCGTGTACGATGTTATACATAGTAACCCCACTAACTCTAGTTTAAGCAGAAATAAGACATGCAACAAATGTAGTTATTATTCAAATATGAATATTATAATATGATTCAATAAGCATCTATAGGACCCTAACTATAATTGGGTGCACCTAAATAATGTGCTGGTGCATCTAAATGAAAAAGTTAGGCGCACCAGTGCCACCAATGTAAAAGTTGGTCTGGAGCCCTGTGAACTAAAACTTTCTTCAAGAAAAATCTCTACAACAACAGAGGAAATGAATAAGGACTAGAAAGATATATTGAACTAAGGAATTAAACTTGGGTGTTAACAGAAATGTAAGGGTGGTAATTTATTTTCCATTTGGTTTAGTAGTTGAATTAACAAAGGTCTGAAAAGGGAGAATTTAAGCACATTTATTTTATTTTAAAAGGCCTATTTTTTATTATTATGCAGATCTAAGTGAAACAGTGAAGGATGAATCATAGTTTCTTAAAGAAAATTAAAGTTAGCTGAACTTTGTTTTATTTAAATAAAACATATGTTGTGTGTTTCATAAAGCAGTAGTGCTTTACTTATCATCCTCCATATAGAGCGTAGATTCTAGATATTGGTGTATTACTATTCCATTGGCTTCTATCCCATTCCATTATATTTGACACAAACATCATGAGACTATACCTGCTAGTTACTAGATGGTTCTCACTAAACAAGACAAATCGTTCTTTCACTGCCCTGTACAGAACAAATATACTTTATTTGTGAAAACATTTGCAGGTGGTTGATCATGTATGTTTGTAAGAGGGACAGTCTTGCACTCATGAAGGCCTGTAACATCTGCCCTTGCCACCTCTGTATTGTATACAGGTATATTTCTTTTGTGCAAATCAGTAAAGCCTCCTCAGAGACACCAATATCCCCTTTTTCACAGATAAAAATGAAATTGCAGAACTCATTTGTAATCAAGAAGTAACTCCTCTGGTACCAAAATCATTTGCAAATGAGTTGAAACAGTTTCTCTGGGCCCAACTACAATTATTCTTTAAAATAATTTAATTAATACCATGGTTGAGAGGGAAAATGCTCACATAGTCAATCTGGATTTAAATGCTTGATGCAGTTCCCCTACCTAGAGCAAATAACCCAATCCAAATGGGACTATTAGGCAACTATAGTTTCCATTATATTCTGGGTTTGATACAATTTTAGGTAGTGTTGCCACAAATAGGCAGACTTTATTTATGGAGGGTGCACCATCCAATTTTAGGTGCAAACAAAAATCCATGAGATCCTAGTGTGAAAGAATAATTTATGGCACAAGTGGGAAGAAACAACAAAAAAGGAGCGGTCAATAGCAAGATGGCATGGTAGGCTAAATTGTAGGCTGTTTCCACTTTTTTATGCACTATTGCATATTTGCATTGCTTTAACTATCACAGAAGCTGTAGGCCTTTACGTATTAAGCAGACAAGCAGAATATGACAACCAATAGAGGATGGTGAGAAAAGAGACAGATTTATTAAGTGTGTATGAGTAAACGTAGGTCTTCTATAGTCAAAGCTTTAGTGGACCAAGCTAGACAACAACATTGTAATTGTAATCATGTAAGCAGAAGCCCTCAGTGCATGTAGCCCCACCCAGGTAATAGTCACCAGCCACCCCTGGAAAAAATCCCTTCTAATGTTATTCTAATGGAAGAGAGTCCTTGTTATGTGCAAAAATACATTCTGTTAGTTTAAACTAATATGAGGCTTCAGCAGTGTGTTACACAAATCTATCAAAGTGTGAATGCAAAATTATTTTTACTACAAAATTTCCTCTTTGTTTCCCTGCAGTTTGCTTAACACAAAAAAAGGTAACTTTACACTAAACGTTTGTAACTCTGGAAAGTATCCACTTGATTTGTTTAAAGCTGGGGTAGGCAAAACCTGTGCAAGTCCCAGGCTTCAGAGGCAGCTGTGATGCCGTCTAACAGCGCGCACACACCTGTCCCCCTCAAAAGTTATTCTCCACTGTTTGTCATCATGCCTCTTTGCCACTCGTCGATACGAGCACCATGGTGTTGATCATAATGAGCCCAAAGCTCCGTGTGGAGCCGGGACGTGTTGACTATAAGCCACTTTAGGCAAAGGAGATATTGGAAATTTATCACAAGTTACAGGATTTTCCGCCACTGAATTAGGCTTTCACCGTCTGAAGAGACGTGTACACGCATCTGCATTTGTAAAAACAGCCAATAGGAATGCACCCTTTCTATGAAATTACCTGTGATTGGCCAGAGTTTCCTGTCACAGGCTAGATTTTCTAAAGCAGAAAACAGAGCCAGAAGGAGGGGCTGAAGTAGAGGTTTTCTCTCAGACCACTTGAATTACAATATGCTGCATGATTATTATGGAATGTTTTCCCAATGACACCAAAAAAATACTGCCTACTCCACCTTTGATTCAGACTGCTGAAGCCTCATATTCTTATCAGATAGACTTTGTAATGCATTTTTGCAGAGGACTTATGGATTTTGTCCCCCATCACATTAGAATACCATTAGGAAAGGATCTCTTTATAGCCAGTATGAACAGCAGGACCAAAAACAGTTTCATTGTACAAGACAGACTTGAAAAAAACCTATCCTTTAATAAGTCATGTCATGCCAAGCACACTCAGAAAACCATTGGTGTCTTAAAAGTCCTACAAGAGTACTCCACTGATTTACCATTGCACCCATTGTTAAACTGACAGACTGACAATGTTTTAAAAAAAAAAAAAAAAAATTTATATATATTTATATATATATATATATATATATATATAAATATAAAAACCGATGCAGCAGAACCAGAGATACGTCTACATACATCGTCTCTTTTATTCCACACATTCTTCTTCCTTGTCAAAACCTGATGCCTGCATTACCCAAAATGCTACTCGACCGCCGACAGTTCGGACGGAGGCTCAGGTGTGTTGTGCTAGTAGTGACTGATATAGCCTGGAGCCTCTAGCAGAGATAAAGAACGGGCTACATAGTTCTGGTATGCTCACTACTTCACTGCTGCTGCTCCACACCCCCAGATTTTTTTTATTTTCAAACTAGTAGTCTTCAGCCCCAACCGGCGCAGACTCAAGTCCCTCTGACAACACAAAAGGCTTTATACAACTTTTTTCAGATATGCAGTAATACTCCCCAACACCTGGAAACAGACTTTGATGTGCAAAATTAATGTTTCCCCTTTAAGCCTGAAACCTCTCCTTCCTAAATAATATATTTACTTTGCACTGGCAAACTATATGTCATATGTCATGTCTAATGTGTCAACTGAAATTCTTAACTAAAGTGTGACCTACAGTTCTTCAGTTTGGGGTGCTTCAGCAGATAACAAAGGATGAAGCCGTCTGCTTTGATTGTGCTTTTGTTTGGTCTTTCACAACCGTCATCTATGCAGCCCTTTTCTTGCTGTAAAACCCCCTGGAGAACTCAAGAGTTTTACCCCTGCAGGTATGTAGGAACACATATTGACTCAAGGCTTGAATAAACAAAATAAACATGGAAACTTAAGATACTTGGACGGCAAAATGCTGGTTCTCTGACAAAGACAAGACGAACTGGCAAAGGACAAAGGGAGACACGGACTATAAATACACAAGGTAGTGGAGAACAGGAGGAAACAATCAGGGCAAGACAATCACACCGGCGGGAAACACACGAGGGCAGGAAGTCAAACACCTGAAACGAGAGGGATACTTGAAAGTCAAAATAAAACAGGAAATGACGAGACAACCTGAGCACAAGATAACTTAACTAAATAAACTTAAACATTGCGTGGCATAACATATCCACAGTCATAAGATTCTGTGATTCACTGTTGGTGCTTGATTTTATTTGAAACGGCTAAAATCAATATTTTATAATAGCAATGTGTCAAATGGCAATGTGAAAACAAGGTGACAATGTGAAAGGGGTTACTCGTGGTGATGAACCTACAGAGAATTATCACCTGAATCTTCAGCTGCCCTCAACTTTATGAAGCTTTATAGAGAGTTTCAGCTCATTGTTTAGCTGTCTGGCCCACAAGGACCACAATGTCATGGAAGGCCATCTAGGCAGCAGGGGAAGGACCCAGTTGCAGACAGGCGAGGAGGCTGAAGCAGTCCAAGGATTTAATGACAAAAATAAACTTAGAAAAATCAGGTACAGACACGCCAGGGAACACCAGGATTGTGACACGAAGACAGCACCACCAGGAACATAAACCACAACACACACAGGGACATCAATGACATGACAAAGAACAAAAGGAGAGGACCGGTATATATAGGTAGGGAGTTGACGAGAGAAACAGAAACAGGTGAGTAACGAGACACAGGTGAACACAATCGAACTGGAGGGAAAACAAAGACAGGAAATAAAGGGCACACAAGGAAACAAGAACAGTAATTTCAAAATAAAACGGGAAACAAGACAAAAATACAAAGTCCAAACAAGAGTCCTTTGTGGACCATGACACACAAAGACCAAAAACAGAGCTGAGAATGAATATTGGACTTACATTTATCAGTTGGTTGTGTGCTGTTTAGTGCTGTCAGTCTTCTTCTATAATCCCATTTGAATTTCATTCCTTATTATTTTTAATGTTAGAATTATATTCAAATGTTTAATGCTCAAATTTAGCCTATTATTAATATTTACTATGTACCTATACACTGTATACACAGGCTTATGCATTGCCAATGCCACTATCAGCATGTGGTTGTTATATGTTCTGTTCACTAGAGGGCATTCCAACATTACCAATAAACATTTGGAATTATCAACAGGTGATTTCTTGCTAAGTAATAATTAAGCTTAGGCACAAAATGAATAACGTTAACTTGGCGGGCTGCTGTTAAGCCCCGTGATGAGGGGGAGGGAGGCACAAAAGAGAGTCTGCATTCCCAATGGTAGCTGACCCAGGTGTACCTTGCGATGTCAGACCAAAGATAAAAATTGCTCTGACATTGATGCCTCGACAACCCAGAGACTTATCACAACATGACAACACAAGAGAGATGTATCGACTGATGCAACAACAAACAGACATTATAGAGTTGCTTGCAAAGAACCAGCAGCTGTTTAATTTACCACAAAGAGATGTTTCAGTGTTTCATGGAGACCCACTGGAGTATAGATCCTTTATGAGAGCATTCATCCATGGTATTGATAACAGAGCTGACAGTAGTGCAGACAAGTTGTACTTCCTCGAGCAGTATATCAGAGGTGAGCCATGGGACCTCGTGAAGAGCTGTCAGCATATGCTGGCAGATTATGGATACGCAGAGGCCATGAGGCTGCTTCAAGACAGGTACGGAAATGAGCTGAAGATTGCTACAGCTTTGATGGAAAAGGCATTCAGATTAAGTCTGAAGATGGAAAGGCAGCTCTGCAAGTGCTTTCTCATTGCTCTTGGTGAGCTGTCACAACATCATGTAAGATATTGATTACATGGAAAAAATGGACAATCCCACAAACATGAGGGCCATCATTTCAAAGTTGCCATTCAAGATGAGAGAATGATGGAGAACTCATGCTTATGATGTCCATGAGTGGCATCAAAGAAGAGACTTTGTTGATCGCCAAGGAAAAATCATGTCTGATCCACTCTCCGGAGATCTCAAAACAGCAACAGCTGAAAAGAAAGACACAAAGAAGTTTCAATAAGGAAACAATGCAAAGAAGGGAAGTCAGTTTAAGATAAACATGGTGAATAATCGAACCAAAGACTGATGCTGCATCATCATTCAGCTGTGCATTTGCAAAGATGTGTGTGTTTTGTGAAAAGAATCACACACTCGCAGAATGTTGCAGCATAACAGAGAAACCACACAAGGAAAGAGTGGAGTTTCTGAAGAAAAATGGATTTGCTTCGGCTTCCTGGTGAAAGGTCATCTAAGCAAAGAATGTAAAAAGAGAATGACGTGAGCCCTGTTCTCAGCATGCTACACTTATCAAAGCAAGACAAAGGTGCAAATGAGAAGAAGACTGAGACTGGAGCAGATGGAGCTATCAATGAAAGAAACACTGCCAGTACACAGACATCGCTTCATCAAGAGACAGTGCCTGCACTGGGGCCCCAATAGCAAGCAACTGTGTGCTTGCTATTGTGTGCTTGCTATTGTGCCTGTCAGAGTGAAATCCAAGAAGAGCAACAAAGCTATGGAGGCCTGTGCATTTATGGACCCTGGCAGCTCTGCAACATTTAGTACTGAGGCACTAGCAAAGCAGCTGAATGTTCAAGGCCGAAAGACTGAGAGAGTGAAGTGCTACATCCTCACTGATTTGTCACTGGTCTTGAAGACAACAACTTTATTGAGCTATCCAAGGTGTTCACACACAGAAGCATTCCTGTTTCCAGAGACAACATTCCACTACGAAAAGACCCTGACAGATGTCCATACCTTAGAGAAGTAGGGCTGTCTTACATTGACACTGAAGTGGAACTTCTCATCAGAACCAAGGAACACAAAATCTTAGAGCCATGGAAAGTGATCCATAGACAGGACAACATACCATAAGCGGTAAAGACTGCTCTTGGGTGGATTTTGAACGGTCCGCTCAAAGAGCCAACTGACACCAATGTGGATGACAATGCACAGTCATGTTCTGCTGTCAACAGAATTGCCGTTGTTAATGTGGAACAGCTACTCATACAGCAATATAATCATGACTTTCCTGAACGCAGTGAGCAGTGAGCTTCTACAAGGACCAGACCTAACCAACTCTCTTGTTGGAGTGCTTACCCAATTCAGACAGGAACCAATCGACATGATATTGAGGTGGTGTATTATCAAGTGAAGGTTCCTGAAGAATATACTGACCTTCTGTGCTTCCTGTGGTGGCCAGAGGGAGACATAAGCATAGCTGAGTACAAGATGGTTGTTCATTTCTTTGGTGCGACTTCCACAGCTGCGCCAATTTTGCAGATGAAAACCACTGTAAGTCATCACCTAAAGCTGTGGATACAGTTTTAAAGATGTTGATGACTGTCACCAGCGAAGCTCAAGCCTGTGAGTTATGTGAAGACCTTACAGCATTATGTGCTAGTGGAGGATTTCACTTGACGAAGTGGACAACAGCTACAGCTGTGCGTTGCTTGTTTCTGTTCCAGACTGTGAGGAAAGAAGTGAGAGACCTGGACTTGACCCATATTGTACTTCCTGTGGAACAGGCTTTAGGAGTGCTGTGGTGCATTGAGCCTGACTCGTTCAAGTTCAGGATCAATTTGAAAAACAGACCTGTCACAAGATGAGGATTTCTCTCGGTCACAAGTTTGATCTATGATCCACTGGGTTTCCTAGCTCCAGCAATCCTGCCTGCAAAGACAACTGTGTAAAGAAAGGCTTGTGTGGGACAATGAGACACCTAGGCCGAAAGTGGACCACGTGGCTACAATAGCTACACCAACTGTCATATGTAAGTATGACCAGATTTGTAAGACCAGTGAACTTTAAACCTGTCACTACAGCACAGTTCCACCACTTTTCTGATGCATTTGTAGACAATGTGCAAGCAGTTTGAAAGCACACAGCTTTTGACCGTATCTAAAGAAAAAGAAATATTGTATTCTGTTGAAATGAATTATGAAAAAGCTGAAATAAAATGACAGCTTCAATATTCAAAACACCTGGCTTAATTAAGAAAATGAAAACAAAGAACTGAAATTTTGCTGCTACAAGGATATGTCTGTTCCTCACCCAGGATGCAGCACAGGTTCTGGTCCAGGCTCTTGTCATCTCACGCCTAGACTACTGCAACTTGCTCCTGGCTGGTCTGCCTGCATGTGCCATCCAACCTCTGCAACTAATCCAGAATGCAGAAGCCCAACTGGTCTTCAACCTGCCCAAGTTCTCTCACACTACACTGTTCCTCCGCACCCTGCACTTGTTTCAGCTGCCCACAAGTGGCCAAAGAAAATAAGTTATTGCAGGTTTAAGTCCAGCACTAACAAATTGACATCCATTTATGTTGTCTTGTCTTCTGTGTTTTCATACTTCATACTGATGACTGCAGTTTCACAACCTCTGGTCTGACCTAATTTACTCCCACAACAAGCCTGTCAATGTAGCTCTGTGGCACAGAGGAATAAGCTATATCCAACTTTGATTAGACAGATAATACTTGTATGTAGGATAAATTCATTGTTGGTTTGGATCTTTTCCTGGGATTTGTTGATTGGAAGAAAACAAAATATCATCAGCCTTATCATTTCGGTTTGAATTAAGTTAATGAATGTGAAATCTACCTCCTACATTGGGACTAATGGTTGTCACTGATTGTAAATTGTTAATGCAAAATAGCTGCGTACTAATGCCATTCATAGGAGACTCTGCTGGACACATCACATCTGTGAATGATCCTTAAAATTCTTAAGCCTTGAGCCTTAAAACTGTTTCTCAAAATGATCACAAACAGGAATACCCTCACTCACACACACACACACACACACACACACACACACACACACAGAGACCTTTCCATTTCCCCAGACCTCTCCCTTCCCTTCCTAGCTCTTCATATAAGCATGGATGTGAAGCCAAACGCTGGGAGGGGAAGCTGAAACGGTACTTTGGAGCACCGCATTTGACAGACCACCGCCTGGGGCTATGAACGGGTCGGCAGCCTACTTCCTTCCCTCCCCTCTCCCGCCCTCAAATTCTCATCTCTCTTTACCCATCCCTGTATCAAAACCTGCCCTCTACCTTAAACCTAGGAGAAGGAGGCCTGCTGTCTATTTGAACGGTGACCTTCTGGAAGGATCCCTTAGTGGAACGACAGGGATGGAGTGAAGTTATGGAGTGGTGGGAAGGAAAGGCAGGTTAAACATGGGTGGAGAGAAAGGAGTGAATCTGCAGGTTATGCGTGAAACCTTACTGTCCATTTTAATATTCCCGGCAGAGAGAGAAACAGACAGAAAATCGATCGCTTCATTTTTTCTCTGATATGAAAGAGTTAGAGGGCTGAGCTTCAAGTCTTTCTTTCTCCCTCTACCACCTTGAAAATCATCTCTTCTCTCATCTGTAAGTCATAGAGACAGAAAAAGCATGTCTGAGGGAACAACCAGGGAAATAATGAGAATTCGGGGTGAAAGGAGCACCCTACTTTATATCCTTTTCTTTTCAAGCATGACAAGTAGTATCTAATTTAGCTTTTTCCTCTTGCATTCTTTCACTCACTTTTTAAAGTACAGTAGGTCTGTGGCATTTTGAGTTTTATTGTTCCATTACTGATTAGTGTTACACTTTTTATCTTTTTTCTTTAGTCAGTTCATGAAAGTTTGCACATTTACTGTTCTAAATAGCCAGTGTCTGCTAGGTGTCCCCTGGGGAAACTCATGTGGAGTATAGGAAGTGGTGTGTTATACATTTCTGGATTGTTGGTTTAACAGTGGCCTCACTGCTGACAAATAATTCTCTTAAAAGTACAGAGCACACAGTAATCACCATTTAGCATCACAGAAGATGCAGACAGTGTAGATTTAAGAACAGGAGTAATGTGCTCAATTCTCTTGGTTCTCGTTAAAACTCTGGCAGCAGCATTCTGAATGAAATTAAAGCATGAATGAGTTTCTCCAAATCTTGTCTTTATTTGTTTGAGATGATAAAATACTGATTTTAGGTATTGCCTTGATGTGGTTGCTGAAGCTAAGATCTGAGTCTATTAAAACACCAAGAATTTGAACTTGGGATAATGTCTTTATAGCTCTGGAACCAAGCTGAGCAGTAAGTTAAATTCTTTTCTCCTTGTTGCCAAATACAATGATTTCTGTCTTTATTTAATTGAAGGACATTCAATTGCATACACATATTTATTTATACACATAGTTGCTCTAAGCATTAATAGAGTGAGTCTATGGGAACATAGTCACTTGATGAAAGAGCTAAGTAAAAGTATGTCATCTGTGTAGCTGTGATCAGCAACGTTGTTGTCATGTATGATTAAACCTAGAACAAGCATGTACAGGTTGAATAATAGTGGCCTGAGAATCGAACCCTGCGGGACTCCACATGATCTGCTCAGACTTATGATCAACAAAAGCAACAACATAGCCTCTGCCTTCGAGATATGATCTGAACCAACTGAAGACTGTGCCAGATAACCCCACCCACAAATATCATTTAACACCTGAATCAGTGCAGTCTCAGTGCTGTGATGTTGCCTAAAGCCAGGTTGAAATCTGTCTGAAAGGCCATTACATTTAAAAAGTTATTGAGTTGAATTAAAACAGCTTTCTCAATAATTTTTCCAATAAAGGGAAGATTAGAGATGGGTCTCTAAGTATTCAGTATTGAAGGATCCAGGTTGTCTTTCTTTAGAAGGGGCTTAACAACTGGAGTTTTCAGTGATGTTGGAAAAATGCCTGATAAGAGTGAGGCATTTACTATTTTCAGCACATCCATTTCCAAACAACTGAAAACATTTTTGAAAAAGCTGGTTGGCAGGGTGTTAAAACAGCAGGTGGATGGTTCACCACTTCCTCCAGAGTCCGATTATTTGACATGGAGGTAAGCAGACTGAACATGGCATGGAATTGGTACAGATTAGCAGGATTTGATCCTTGAGGTGGGCTTGAGGATCCACCAGGCCACTGACACTCTATTCCCCCTCATATTTTACTAATGCAAAAATGATAATTTGACAAATTTGAGTTTAAATTGTTTTGTCAACTGTTGTTTCAAAGGTAAAAAAATGAACAGCAAAGTTTAATGCAAAATAGTTGCATATGAACACAATTAGTTGGAAATAAATTTGAAGCACTGGGTCAAAATATGTTGAAATTTCCGTTTTGAAATTATTCTTAAAATTATTATTATTCTTCAAATCTTCACAAGAACAATTTTTTTCTTCAAATGATTTCCAGCTTCCCATTTTTATGTAACTTCATTTAGAGCTTAACTGAGAGAACGGTCAATTCAAGAATATCTAAACTAAAAATCCTAGCATCTTAAAACCTGGCTCTGTGATGTAGTTAAAGCACTGCCCATCCTGCTGTATATGAGATAGTGCTGGAGCTGTCCAACTGTCCTTTAACTGATAAAACAAGGAGATGCTTGGCTTTGGGTCGTCTGGATGGAGTCTGATTGCCTGCCCGTCTCTCCGGTGCAATCCACTATCAGGTTTGGTCGTGCCACTCAGGAACCACTTGCAAAGACCCATGTACACGCATACACACATGCACACACTTTGACACACTGACACACACCCTCACACACCCTCACACACCGGAAGAGAGGGGCTCTGTCACACACTGATGCATACAGGCCCCACAGAAATATTACCAAAAGCAGATTTGCACTCATACTCACTCAGGGTACACTGTAAAATATTTACATATGCTTGAAAATTCCAATACGCATGTCACAGTCATGCACATCCATGTGGATACTTCAACATTCATCTACACACACACTCACACAGTTAATGAAAAGCAGGATTCCTGGGAGTGTCTGGCCAGAGTTTGATCTTTCTCTCAGATCAATGTCAGTAGATTGCAGGGGAGCAGTGAGGCTCACATCTCCACTCAATACTAAGACTAGAGCAAGTGGCTGTGTGTGTGTGTGAAAGAGAGAGAGAGAGAAACTGATTTTTAAGAGTAGCCAAATGACAATCTGCTTAACTCAAGTTTGTAGAACTGCTACCTCAGGACTTGGACACAAACAATTTTAACTTCAAAATACCAGCCCAATATTACATGTGAAATTACCTAAATCTTAGAAGAAATATTAAGGGGAAAAAAACAAAAACAAAGCAATACAGTGAATATTACATTACATTTATTTAACTGATGCCTTTATCCAAATCATGCAAATACATCAACTTGCTGAACTCCTACAAATGCTACATTTAGAAACAATAAGAGAGAGAAAAAGGTTTTTTTATGGCCCAAAGTGCAGTCTGTGGAGGAGCAGTGTAGTGTGGGAGAACTTGGATAGGTTGAAGAGAGACAGGTCTGTAATCCTTCACATCAGAAGGGTTGAGTGTGGGTTTCTTTAAAAGAGGGTTCACTCTAACTGCTTGTAGAGTGTTAGGAAAACAACCAGTTATCAAAGAGGTATTGATGAGGTGGGCGAGGAAAGGAAAGAGGTCAGGAGCAATAGACAGAAGAAGGTGAAAGGGGATAGGGTCACCAAGGCAGGTGGTCTGCCATTTTCTTTTAGCTCCCCATAGGTTGGTTCCGTCAGTGCGCACTGAGTCAGACAACCACGGAGCTGGAGGCGAGCCTGTCAATAGGTGAGAGGACAGAGAGAGTCCAGAGAAGAGGACAAAGTAGAGAGGAGAGTATCCCTGCCAAAGTCGGGAGGCATGAGTGAGAAGGAGTCAGGTGAAAGGAGAGCTGATAGGACAGACAAGGCAAGAGAGGAGGGAGACAGGGAGCGAAGGATGTGGCAGATAGGGACAGTATGTGTAGAAGAGACAGGTTTGAGAGTTTGTGAGAGGGGGAGAGAGTAGGTGACGAAGAAGCAGTCAGAGAAATGAAGAGGAGTTACAGAAATGTTATCGGTTGAGCAGTTCCTGGTGAATATGAGGTCTAGTTGGTTACCAACTTTGTGAATGGGGGGAGAGAGTAAGAGAGCGAAACAAGATAGTAAAAGTAACAAGTCAGATGTTAACTTCTCTGTGTGGATGTTGAAGTCACTTAGAAGTACAAGCGGGGGGCCATCTTCAGGGATGTTTGATAGGAGGACGTGTAATTCCTCCAAGAATTCCCAGAGAGGACCTGCTGGGCGGTAGAGCACAACGTTTAATTTCACCAGATAAGTAACAGACAGTGTGAAATTTGAAAGAACAGGTGGTGCGAGTGGAAGTGTGGAAGTGGGTAGAGAGAAAATCTCCATTTGGGGGAGATTAGCAAACCAGTGCCAACCCCTCTGCTGGCGGGTCTGGCTGTGTGGGTAAAGAAATAGGCTGAGGAGAGGGCTGCAGGGTTGGAGGTGTTCTCTGGTGTGCTCCAAGTCTCTGTGAGAGTCCAGAGATCGCAAGGAGGTGCAGCCAGAGATTACTTCAGTCTTTTGGGAAGCCCCTGTGACAAGCACTGGGTCTCAATTTGAATACTTCCGTTAGTACACTTATATGCAGTACACTGTGTACACTACGTACTTGCGTAGTGCGTGAATTTTGACAGGGTAGTGTTGTCTCAAATTGAACTCGGCTGACGATCGCAACATTTGACTTCTTCGTCTTAATGGTGAAATGCAAGCGGAGCATTATCGCCAATATTTGACAGCAATTGTCGCCCACCAAAATATCTGCCGGCTTGTTTGCTCACTTGACTTCAATTCTACTTCATTAAAAATTTGTAAAAATGAAACGTGTTTTTACTTTAATTGCGGCAGGAGACTAACTAGATTATAGTCAACTGGCACCACAAAAACAGCCTGCAATCAGATTAAAGTCTACTAACACCATAAAAACAGCCTACAGTTAGACTGAATCATTTGTTAACCAACACAGATAGAGCACAGTCAAGCAGAGAAATGTCTATTTGAAAAGTAAATATACTTAGCCTAATTTCTTGAAGAAAGTTACCCCCAGAAGTCAAAATGCATGTGGTCAGAACGTCCAGTAAGGGGTTATGAAGCCGGCCTGTAGACTGTTTTCCCCCAACTGCAGACCTGATACAGCATTCCTGAACAGAGTACTGGCCTAGACTTATATAATCATGTAGAGCGTAATCTACTGTAAGGAGAAGTGTTTACTCTGTGTGGTCTTTAGCCCATTTTTCGTATTTGCTGGTCATTTTGGTACCGTGAGGGTCACTGTGGCTGTAAGGGAAAAGGATTAAGTGAAATGTTGAAAAACTCCTCGGTATGCAGTATGTGTTGCTCCCCTGACTCTGTCTGGATGTGAGCCTACTGTCAAATCCTTCAGGTTCTTTCCAGTTGTGGATTTTCCCACAGCCTTCTGGGAAACAGTGTTCTGAGGAAGCTTTTTAAGCTCTGCTGATCATGCCTGCCAATGGACAGCAATCAATCCATGTCAACCAGCCTATTATTCATTAAAGCACCTACAGTATCATGGCCGAAGGGATTTTACTTTTCTATTAAACCAGCAGACCAGTAGGGGGGCACTTGACCCTCTCTGAGCCCCTCTCACTCTGACACACATACACATAACCGTGTCTCCCCCTTACACTGCTGTGTGTGGGTTAGCCACCGCTTGTAAATGAAATGAAACTTAACCATGCGTTGGCCCCTCATCAATCTGGCTGGACTGGCCTGGCTGCTCCCCCCGATTCATGGACAGACACCTTTACAGGCCCTACACAGCTGCCACATTCTATGACCGAGGACTATCAATCTCACACACACACATGTTCACACACCCAAATCCCCTTTTCACACACAGTGTCATGCAAATAGCTGCCCTCCATTTTACAACACTGCTCTGGGTGTATGGGAAGCTGCTAGCTATCTGCAGGTCCTACCTGGCTATATATCACGATGATCTGTACCATCTTCCTCACACTTCTGACAAAACATATTGTAATCATACAGCATTTAAATGCATTTTGTGGTATCTAAGAAGAGAGTGTAAATTATAGGGCTTTCACCATGGTGCTACGTCTGACCACTTAATATTCAAGCAATAGGAAGTGTTGCCAAATTGCAATGTGATCACATAGTAGCAACTATATCTTTTAGCATGGAAATAATATCAGTGCCCCCCAAACAGTCATGCCAGACTTAGTCAGAAAACTGCTCCAATGGAGAGGAGGCTGTGGCAGGTGTGGTTGAAGGTGCCCATGATGGGGAGCTCCAAGTTTGGGCTCAAAAAACAAATGAATGAATGTAGGTTGCAATGCCTGGCTTGATGTCAAGAGAGGAAAGCTTATATGTTTTATGTGAAGAGAAGCTAAAAGTTTGCTGCAGAAACAACACTAAGAGCAACATTATAATAGCAATACTAATAACAGCAACAACAGCAATAGCATCAGCGGGTGCAGAGCAGGAGCACGAGGGCAGCAGGCGGCAGCAACCACAGACCCAGACCTCCACAGCTCCAGAGGCAGAAACACCTGCAGAAAGCAACAGAAGGGGAGGGAGAGAGAGAGAGGAGAGAAAGCACACAACTACGGGAAGAAGTTGAATTAATAACAAGCATTGATGGGATATGAGGGCGTACAGATGGAGAGGAAGAGGAGGAGAAAGGAGCTCAGTGCATCATAGGAAGTCCCCCGGCAGTCTAGGCCTATAGCAGCATAACTAAGGGGGGGCTCAGGGTCACCTGAGTCAGCCCTACTATAAGCTTTATCAAAGAGGAAAGTCTTAAGCCTACTCTTAAATGTGAGGAGGTTGTCCGCCTCCCGTACACAAACTGGGATCTGGTTCCACAGGAGAGAAGCTTGATAGCTGAAGGCTCTGGCTCCCATTCTACTTTTAGAGACTCTAGGAACCACAAGGAACCCTGCATTCTGGGAGCGCAGTGCTCTAGTGGGGTAATAGGGTACTATGAGCTCTTTAAGATATGATGGTGCCTGACCATTTAGGGCTTTGAAGGTGAGGAGAAGGATTTTAAATTCTATTCTGGATTTTACAGGGAGCCAGTGTAGAGAAGCTAATATTGGAGAAATATGTTCTCTTTTTCTGGTTCTTGTCAGTAAACGTGCCGCAGCATTCTGAATCAGCTGGAGAGTCTTATGGGACTTATTGGGGCAGCCTGATAATAGAGAGTTGCAATAGTCCAGCCTAGACGTAACAAATGCATGGACTAGTTTTTCTGCATCTTTTTGAGATAGGATGTGCCTGATTTTTGCAATGTTACGTAAATGAAAAAAGGCAGTTCTTGAAGTTTGTTTTATGTGGGAGTTAAAGGACATATCCTGATCAAAGATAACTCCAAGATTCCTTACGGTTTCGCTGGAGGCCAGGGCAATGCCATCTAGAGAAACTATATCTTTAGATAATGTGTTTCGAAGGTGTTCGGGGCCAAGTACAATAACTTCGGTTTTGTCTGAGTTTAACATCAGAAAATTGCAGGTCATCCAGGTTTTTATGTCCTTAAGGCATGCTTGAAGTTTAGCTAATTGATTGGTTTCATCTGGCTTGATCGATAAATATAATTGGGTATCATCTGCATAACAATGAAAATTTATGGAGTGCTTCCTAATAATATTGCCTAAAGGAAGCATATATAAGGTAAATAGAATTGGTCCAAGCACAGAACCTTGTGGAACTCCGTGACTAACTTTGGCGTGCATAGAGGATTCATCATTAACATGTACAAACTGATATCGATCTGATAAATAGATTTAAACCAGCTTAGTGCAGTACCTTTAATGCCAATAAAATGTTCTAGTCTCTGTAATAGAATGTGATGGTCACGGTATCGAATGCAGCACTAAGATCTAGTAAGACAAGTACAGAGACAAGTCCTTTGTCTGATGCAATTAGAAGGTCATTTGTAACTTTCACCAGTGCTGTCTCTGTGCTATGATGCACTCTAAATCCTGACTGAAAATCCTCAAACAGCTTGTTGTTGTGTAGAAAGTCACACAACTGATTGGCGACTGCTTTCTCAAGGACCTTAGAGAGAAAAGGAGGGTTAGATATAGGTCTATAATTTGACAAAATCCCTGGATCAAGAGTGGGCTTTTTAAGAAGAGGCTTAATTACAGCTACTTTAAAGGACTGTGGCACATAGCCTTTAAATAAGGACAGATTGATCATATCTAGTACATAAGTGCTAACTAAGGGTAAAATTTCTTTAAGCAGCCTAGTTGGGACGGGGTCTAAGAGACACGCTGATGGCTTAGATGAGGAAATCATGGAAGTTAGTTGATTACGGTTGATGGGAGAAAAGCAGTCTAAATGTACAGGTTTTACAGTTGTTTCTAAGGTTCCTGTGTTTGAAGATAAGTCAGTACCAACTGAGGGCAGGAGGTGCTGAATTTTTTCTCTAATAGTTAGAATTTTATCTTTAAAGAAGCTCATGAAGTCATTACTACTGAGGTCTATAGGAATACATGGCTCAACAGAGCTGTGACTCTGTTGAGCATAACAGGCTGTAGGATGAGCCCACTACTCATTCACTTGTCTTTTGAAAACTGGGTCCATAGTTGATTTGTCACAAAATTGTGTTGCTGTGAACCAACCAGGTTGTCATTGTGTTGTTGATCAAAACGCACTCATGCTCACAGGTGGCAAGTCTGAATCTTGTGCGTGCACTGGGGAACACATTGTCTCTGGCGTATGGTCCTTATTGCTGTGTACTCTGTTCTGTGTTTAACATCCAACATGGTTAAAGAGTTAATACTGAAAATACAGAGAAATACTGTTCGATCATTTTTACAAAACAAGCTCGTATATTGACTTTTTGTCAGATTTGTGTGCGTTTGGATACAAACAGGAGCCTGACTGACTGGTGAGACTCTTGGTTATGTCCATACCTTAGATTCTGTGAGTACACAGCCTCATTTTCCAGATCAGTAACATTGACCATTAGTGCTTTATTTTAATTTTCTGATGGCTGTTCCTTACCTTAAATAGTTTTATATGTGTGTGTGTGTGTGTGTTTATTTGTTTGTTTTTTTAGTTTAGTTTTTTTTTTAGCATTTCCAACCCTGTTGGTGACAACTAAAGATTTCACCCTTGAGTGTCTCCATATGGCAATGAAGAAAACAGCCTCCTTAAACATCGAGCTTCACTGCTTATGTACCAATTCCTCAAAAGCTATCTGTCATGATCCCTAGGACTCTTGTGTTGGACTGTGTTTCCTGTTTTATTTTGAAGTTCCCTGGTCTTGTCTCTTGTGTATTTACTTCCTGTCTTTGTTCTTTTCCCGCCTGTTTTGATTGTTTTCACCTGTGCCTTGTTACTCACCTGTGTCTGTTTCCCTCGTTGTCTCCTCCCCTTTATATACCGGTCCTCTCCCTTTGTTCTCTGTCGTGTCATTGTGATTGATATGGTTTATAGTGCTGTTGTTCTCTATGTTCTTGGTGATGTCTTTGTGTCAGTACCTGATTTTTGTAAGTTTTTTTTTGTCATTAACTCTTTGGACTTATTCAGCCTCCTCGCCTGTCTGCATTTGGGTTCTCTCCTTGCTGCCTAGATGGCTTGTCGTGGCAGATCTGCCTAGATGGCTCATTGTGATACTATCAACTTGGTGGGATTGTATCTGATAGGATAGGATAAAAAGGGCAAAATACTCAGACGCCTAATAATTGTCCAAAGACTGTGTGTGTGTGTGTCGTGACAGCTCTGTTTCCCAGACATGTTGTTAGGATGCAGGGAGAGACTTACATAAACAGTGCATTTCCCATTAATGGCGTGGTCAGGATCTGTGACTGCAGTTACGCTGACACCACAGAGCACAAATCATTGACCCCCAGACTTAGCCCGTATCACTCCTCTGGACACGACAGGAGAGGAGGAGAGGATGGAAGAAGCAGAGGAGTGGACGTAAACAGGGAGAAATGTAAAGAAAACAGGGAAAAGGCGCTGAAGTGAAAAGGAGATGACAGGAAAAGAGAAGATTAGGTGGAAGGGGAAAAGGAGGAATGGAGAGGACTCGGATAAGAGACGAGAGAGAAAATAAAAGAGGCTTGGATAATGGGGAGAGGAAAGAAGGGATAAGGCAAGAAAGGAGATGAAGGAGAGCAACCAGAAGAGAAGAGAGGAAGACAAAGGGGAGTAGTGAGGGAGAGAAGAAGAGAGGAGAGGATTAGATGTGTGTCATTGTGGAGTGATCACACACAGCCCTCATCCATCACACACCCAACAGGAGGGAAGCCCTGCTGTCTGATCGTCCACTCCACTGCTACTGGTAAAGAGACATAAGGACACAAAGAGAGAAATAGAGAGGCCCTGCAAAGTGCAAACAACCAGAAAGAGTGTTAAAAAATTGCAAAAGAGGAACTTTGCCTGCATTTTGACTGCAGAAACCTTTCCTGGGTTGTAGTTCCGGGTTCACAAATAGTCCCTACAACTGGGTTAGAACTGTCTGATGGGCCAGGAACTATGAGGGTGCTGAAGTGCTGAATACTACTGGCCAATTAAATAAATAGCACAGGATCAAAGATGCAAACCATCTACTGGTGGAAGCTAAACACTAAAATATTTGGGCCAAAATTTCTGATCTGCTGCTACATTACCGTCCAGTCCTCTCAGGTGGTCTGGGACAGGTCTGTTTACTGCCATCAGAGTCAAAACCAAACATGGAAAAGCAGTGTTCAGTTTTTATGCACAACATATGTGGAACAAACTCTGGGGATCTGTTCCAACTCTCCATTCTTTTTAATTACATTCTTTGCCACTGTCTTATTAAATTTAAAATTGAGACCATTCATTGATATCTTGCACTGCCCTGTAACTTTTCATTCTCCATTTATTCTGTTTTATTCAATTTTAGCTTGTTTTGATCATCTATTTTATTTTACTATTTTTATATCACATTGTCTTTCTTTTAAATCTTAATGCCTTTTTTATGTCTCTTGTAAAGCACTTTGAAATGTCTTGTTGTTGAAAGGTGCTGTCACCTGTGCATCACCAGCACAGTTAATGCTGAATCCATACATACTGAACAGTGTGACTGAACAGAAACCTGGCTGCACTGAGGATCATCCCACTCCAGGTATCAGCTGCAAGGTCAGGTAGACAACATACAAACGTGTGGACATCTGAATAAAGTATGAGGACACCCGAACATTCCAGCCATATGTGATAGTTGAATGAGTCTTTCAAAAATCTCTTCTGGTTTCAGGCTTTCTACCAGATGTTGGAGCCTGGCTGCAGGGTTTTGCTCCCATTCAGCCGCAAGAGCATTAGTGAGGTCCTACACTGATGTTGAGCAATAAGGCCTGGTTCACAGATGTTATGGACCTGACTTTGCGCACGGGTATGGAAGATTTTAAATGCCTAAATGAAAACAAATCAAACACAGAAATAAATTGAGTTGTTATATGTATTTCCTTTTTATGTTTGCACCTACTGTGTCATAATTAAATAAAAAAACATGTTAATTATTTATTTTTAGCCCTTTGTCTTGAATAAATTTAATTGTTTTTCATTGTAACATGAATTTTCCATCCACCCTTGGGAAGGGGTGCAGATCCTTGATTGTCAGAGTTGAAACAATAGGTAGGGTAACTTAGACTGCTGGAGCCTCATATTCATGGCCAGTATGGGCAGGGGGGAACAACTGCAATGACCAAAAACTCTTGATGTACATATGGGCATATGAGTATTTTATTAAGACAGACTTGAAAAAATGTGAACCTATACTTTAACATCAACAATACTTTTATTTGGAACTTTAGGGGCTCCAAAGCTCCCCTAATCTGACACGTCAGATGGTTTGTTACACAGAAACATCTGAGAAGTTGTCCTTGGAAACTGTTTGGAAAAGCACAGGCACTTTAAGAAAATACTTGCCTGGGGAACCACCTGTCTATCATGTCTATCACGGGCTAACTTCAACCACTCCGATCAACAAACCATATGACGTAGTAGGAGAGCCGTAGCAAGTCGGGAGAAGAGCAAAAACATCTTTTCCGTGGAGAAAATCCTTCAGTGCCATTCTTTGCTCTTCATTCAATGAAGAAATACTCTCCAGGTCTGATATGACTGAAGCTACAGCAGCATCTACACTAACCTCTTTAGGAGCCGCCATTGTTGTTTTCGAACAACAGATGCAGTCGTCACATCTAAATCATGTCTGTAGCTGCCAGTAGTTCTTCATAGGATGCTGATTGGTCTGAACCGCTTTGGTTCGGCCACAAGTGCATAACTTGAAGCCAGGAAGATGGGTTCTCACGTGATCTCGTGAATCCAGCTGCCTCGCAAGGTAAAAGCTCCCCCACAGGTTTCTAACAAATGTTCTCTTAATATTTTAATCATGTTTTTGCTACCATAGATAATGTATGACTGCTATGACAACTTGCCACATGTGATGGTTATTAAAAAAGCGATATGAAGACATTAATGAGGAGAATGTTTGTGACAGTACTAGGGGTGAATGGTTATCTCTCTCAGAGAGAGAGAGAGAGAGAGAGAGAGCTAAGCTTGTAGCCAGTCCCTTAGAATCACATGGTGCCATCTACACTCAGAAAAATACACACACACCTCGTCTTCCTCATTAATGGGCTGAAGTGCCAGAGGCTGAAGTGCAGAGCAAACGAGCAAAGTTGTTTCCAGGACAACGCTGCTGACCTCTGGCAGTTGCTGTCCATGTTGGAGGCACTGAGGTCACATGACAACACAAGTTCACGAAAAAAAATTTTAAATTCATCAAAATTAAACTTCATCAAAAGTGGTTTGTATGAGAAATGTGAGAATTTGTATTTGTTTATACATTGTAATGTCAGTGTGTGGGCTGCATTACCTCTTTGTGTGTGTGTGTGTGTGTGTGAGAGTGCTGGAGTGGATGTAGATGAGTTTTCTCAGTGCTGTAGGGGAATGGGCTGCGGTTGGCTGGCCTGACTGCAGACTGCTCTGTGGAAAAGAATGACTTTTTAAATTACCCATACATCACTGTCACCGCAGCACAGACTAGGGCGACAGTGCTGCAATTGCGCGCGCACACACACACACACACACACACACACACACCTTCTCTCTCTGCCCCTCCTGACTCAACAAAGTCAATCCAGTGTTTACAGATATGCAAACACACAGCTTGGCAATGCAAACCTGAACACTCTCTTGTATGTACACGCAGAAAGGCAAAATATGGAAACATGGAGACTAATACTAAAACAACCTCTGTGAAAAGATGTAACTCATAGATTTATGAACTAAATACACAAACACATGCATATCATGCATATGCATAAAAGTGTAACTGCAGAACCATCAGCAGCTGTATTTCTCCCCACTCTTCCCTTTGCCTTTCTGCTCAGCATTCTCTTCCTCCTCCTCCTCTTCATCTAACGAGCTGGATCTTAATTGCAGGTAATTAAACTGCTCATGGCTTACAAAGCAGGAGAAGTGCTAGCACCATATGTGTCGGCAGTAAAACACTGAGACATTACACCGCTAAAGGCTAACAGGGGTTACAGATGGTCGGGACTCGGATAGATGTCGCTTAATTATCTCTCGGGTTCTTCCCCTCACTCAACTTGTAATTAGAATCTCAGGAGATGTGGAACATACCCCGAACGCCCACTCTGTGAGCATGCAAATACACACACCCACATGAACTACACATGCTGCTATCTGAGCAGATTTTCTGTGTTTGACTGATTGTTACAGTTGATATGCAGCAGAGGGCGACAGAGGACTGGGAAATGATGGAGGAGCAAAGCAGTGTTGCTACAGAGGCACTGGCTGTGATGCTGGAGGGCTGGGTGATGCCTTATAAATACTGCCTCTCAAATAAAGTAGAAGAAACACACTGTAAACTGTTACATAAGATTTATCCTTCTAATCTGATTTACAGATGTCGATACGTTTATGGAAAATGTGATGGAATTCCTATTTTCCTTATTTTTTTTTTCTTTTCTCTATCCAAAAGTGAACTCCAGGTGAGTTTTGAGGAATATCTTGAATGTTAGGAGGGTGGGGGCCTCTTTAACATGGGATTGTAGTGAGTTCCAGAGAGAGGGAGCAACAACTGAAAAAGCCCTGTCACCAGGGTATGCTGGGGGTCTGTAAGAGTCTGGCATTGCTGGAATTGAGGCAACCAATGGGTATGGACTGTTGGAGATCAGAGAGAGAATAGTTGAGGGCCTTGTAGTTAGTGAGGAGGATTTTATAGTTCATTTGGAATTTGAATGGGAGACAGTGGAGGTCATGACGAACTGGAAAGATGTAGAAAGTTTCGTCAGGGAGGTGGTAAGCGTGGAGCAGGTGGCGGCAAAGAGGATCTTTGAGGAGAGGTAAAGTTGGGTGTCATCAGTGTACAGGTGGAAACGGATGAAGAAGAGACCAAGCAGCAAACCCAGGGGGGCACCATGCGTGACAAGGTTTGTGGAGGATTTACAGTTGTTTATGGGTTTGAAATGACATCTGTCGGACCTGAAGCACGTGAGAGCTGTACCAGCAATGCCAAACAACATTTGACATCAATCATTGTTAGGCTAATGGCAAAAGGGGTATTGCAATACGGCCTCTGCTGGGTTTTCACAAAACCCTGGCTGTTTTCTAAACCGCCTGCTACATACTACAGACGAACACAGTATGTACTACATACAGCATACTCCCTGTCAACCACTGACGCGGTAGTGTTGCTGTCCGCCATTTCAGCAATGGTGACCGCGTAAATAAAGTTAATAAAAAAACAACTAAAAAAACAATGGGGACAGTTCCACCGCTTTGCATTGTGGGATACAGTAGGCAAGGTAGACTGGTCCGATGCATACTGGAGATTTTGTCCAAATCAGTACGACATCTGGGTGTTTCTTGCATTCTGCAGATTTTGCTTTTGTTTGCATACTGCACACTACATGCTACATTTTGGCCAAATCAGTACATACTGATAGTATAGTAGGCAGTTTCGAAAACAGCCCCTCTCTACATGTTTGAGTCTCAGTCAGTCCAGTAGACAGGACCTCACAATAAACCTGAAACCACTTACATTTCATGCATATGGATGAGATTGTTTCCTGTCGCATGAACACCACCTGTGATCTCTTCTCATAGATTAAACATCAGACTTGAACCCGGCTCGCCTCAGGGCCAAGGCAGGGGAGAAATGGAACGCACCCTCTGTCATGTTGTGTAATGGACAGCTGTGGAAGAAGTGTATAACTACAGGGATACATTTCCATAGATTAATAAAGAACCCCTCAGGTGGTTACATCTTAGACATGTATTGAGATGGGATGCAGTACTTCAAACTAGGGTTGAGTTTTTATCAAAAATCTGGTTTGCTCAGTGTTGTGTGATGTGGATGGTTGCAGCCACCTGCTGCCCCCATGTTTCTGCTCTATACCCACTGCTGCTATTACTGTTATTGCTCTTATTATTAGTATTACTATTATAATATTGCTCTTAGTATTATTTCTGTTAATATTAACATCAATGCCATTACCACAACTGTTTTAGTCAAAATGTGCAGTTCTCAGTAATTCATCAGGGTTTGTGGTCACCCAGATAGGACCACCAGACTAAAAGAACTTTCATGAATTCGCTGGCTAAGGAGAGTGGAAAGTCCAGGCACAGGCACAAAGACGTAAATTCAGCACTGTTGTCAGTCAGCAAAATGGCATGTGACCCAAAGCCAAATGCCTTTGATTACATCAATTACTGCAAGCCTGACAGTGCCTCAGGGACCAATCTAACCGCCATTCATAACAGCAGCTGCAACAGACCGACCTATCAGGCTCAGGTTACCTTCAGGACAATGCTTCATTCTTCGAAAAAATATACAAACTCACACAATGTAACAGTGAATGGAATTTCTCAGTAATTTAAGTTTTCATTCGAACTACGCTCTACAGTGATATCTGTGCATTATTTCCACAAACAGGGACACTGTTTCTGGATGGACATGTTGCTGTATATAATATATCCCCATATGTTTGCCATACTGTATGACACACAGCATTAAATATTATCAGCATGTTCCAGCTTGTCATTGAATCTATGTTTACACTAAGTGAAATATTCACGTTTTTTACAGCTGCACCATTCCATCAAATGGAAATATCTTAGATGTCTTTTGCATCATTTTATACACATTTCCTCAAAATGTAATCTAAATAAAAACACATTAAATTGAATAAATGTAATAAATAAAAGGTATAATGTCTAGCATTTAATCCCAACCACTGCAGCACTTCATCTTCATCGTTGGGAGTGCAATTGGTAAATTAAGACCTGTGTCTGACTCTCCTTCTCAGTCCTGTAAATAGAAGCTCTGGAGGCTGTTTACATGGGAAGTGGACTTGGATCTAACTAAGCCGCTTGTGCTGAAGTCTAAACAGGTGAAATCCTTTAAGACGGCCCAATCATTGGGTGACAGTTCCCTGTCTGTCACCGCTCTGGCTCAGGCTGTAGATGAGCAGAGTTTTTGCAGCATTTTTGCACTTCCGGTTCCCTCGTCTCAAAGTCAATGGGTTGGTTAGATGCCTATGGTTAACACAAGCTTAAGAGATTTTCATGGTTTGTTTTGCAACATAAAAAAAATATGTCAGTAAATACCACACTTGTAAATTTTGAAGATTTTACATGTCTTAAAAAAGGCGGTTGCTAAAAAGTAGCTAAATGAGACTCCAGAGGTTGATGGGACATTAAATGTCATCATGCCGAACACAGAAACTCATCTGCTCACTCGTCCGCCTTTACAGCCTTGCCTACAAAAAAATCCCTGCATCCCTCTATTACATTTAACAGATTTTAGTCAGGCTGTGTCTTCAATACAGAGCTATTTTTTCTTTTCCCCCCATATTTTTGTAAAAAATACAACACCAAACAACCAGCAGACACAGTTAGCAATGAGCTGGTGAACATAGTGGAGCATTCAGCAGCTAAAAGGAGAGTAAATACTAGACTTTAAATGAATGCTAATGTTGCTCTGTGTCTGCTGGATGTGTAAATAGGCAACAGTTTGCTAACACATTTATACAGTAAGGTGATAATATGTGAATGCTGTGTTTACAGCATGTTGCACTGCCCTCAAGTGGCCAAAAAAACAAACATCAGTTAGTGCAGCTTTAAGGCAGTGAGTTTGACTGAATAAATACAGTAGTTTGTCTTGAGAATAAAGAGTACATATAAAGAAACTGAACCTTAGTCTTTAAAGATTCATCTGAACTGTGTGAACCTCTGGCTACATTCACACTGCAGTTGAATCAGACCACATCTGACTGTTTTGCCCCATATATTATGTAACTCAGTTTGTCTTAATTGAATGACAGTGTGTACAGAGAAAAACATTACACTGGCTGAAATTTTCAGCCACTTTCATATGTGCT
This sequence comes from Macquaria australasica, assembly GCA_005408345.1. Classification (NCBI taxonomy): domain Eukaryota; kingdom Metazoa; phylum Chordata; class Actinopteri; order Centrarchiformes; family Percichthyidae; genus Macquaria; species Macquaria australasica. The sequence goes on from SEMN01000258.1 coordinate 317,472, forward strand.
GTTAAATCTGATACAGTATATGGGTGGTTTGTGGGAGTGCAACAACTTTTACTTCCATCCAATGTGACATTAGTATTTAAAATTAATTCATCTCATCAATTCATATCCCTGTACATAAGCATCCCAGGTGCGATGTTAGTTAAAATGAAATGTGTAATTACATAATGCATGAAGTAAACAAAGAATTTGGTGCTAGAATGTGACGCTCTTAGCTCCTCTAACATCTTTGACTCTGCAGAGGAGTGTTACGCCGGCAGACAAAGCAGGTAGACCCAAATGCAGGACGCCGAGAACAGGCAGACTTTTTAAAGGTTTTAATAAAGATAAAGATTTCTTACAATCAGGTTTTGTCGAGTAGCAAAGCAAGAGCATGACATGAAGACTTGATCAGAGGTTACAATCTGGCAATGAGACAGGGGAAACGCAGACAATATATACACAAGAGGTAATGGGGAACAGGTGGAAACAATCAGGGCGGGGCAGACAATCACACAGGCGGGAAACACACAATGGCAGGAAGTTAAGGGACCTGAAACGAGAGGAGAGTTAGGGATTTCAAACTAAGACACGCTCTGGCAGGAAACGGAAACACGACAGACATGAAAACTTAACACAACCGACGAGACATGACAAGGAGACCTCATTGAGTTCTTAAATAATTGCCTGCAGCCACTTTGAAGACCAACCACGGATTCATGCAGATTAATGGAATCCTAACTGGCACACAGTGCAATTTATAGACCAACATGCAAGATATTATGACCCAAATTCTGTCCATTATTAAAAACTGCAACATCTCTCTTTGCCACTGCTAGCCTATTTATGTCATCCATTTTCCATGACTACCATGTCATAGATAAGATCTAAAGCACACACAGGTTTTCAGGTGCAACATCAACTTTTCCAAGCAAAGCTGGATGACATTACTGCTTTACATTCATTTATGCAGTGCATGACCTCCTAATTTGCATGAATAGCCAAACATGAAAACACAATGTGTTTAAAAGGTTTAAAAAGGGAGAAAGCATCAGTACGCTATCATGGTGATAGGATGCCTTGCCAAATGGTTGCGAGTTTAAGGCTCCAGTGCTGCTGGAGTACCTTTGATTAAACACACAAAACCAGGTTTTGGTGCTGCTGCACCAAGGTTGGGTATCAAACCTCAATATTTATTGGTACCAAAAAGGTCTCTGTAGAACTGTCATATGTTAAACTGACCAAGAATGCTTAGTCAGATTGGTAATCTTGTTTATTTATTCTTTGATCAGATACTTCCAAATTTAATTGAAACTATTGCCAAGTTTAGATTATAATTTATTTAGACCAAAGCTTCTTGTGTTTAGATGACATTTAACATTTGACAACTTTGGCTTCTGAAACTGTCTTCTGACTCTAAACTCAGCAGTAGTATAGAAAAATTCAAAGGATTACCCAACCCTACTCTACACACAGGCATTTAAAGAAGCAAGTCCTCAGCAGTCTTAGAAATGTGACATTGGTTGTTTCATCTGTTCTTGTGAAAATAAAAGCTTACATACACAAATCACCATAAATGGACAGTAGCCTTTTTCCTCACTCACACACAATCACCCTCGATTTCTTACCAGCCCACAGTGGGCCAAACACTGCGTGTGCTTCTGAGAACAAAAGAGCACAGGACAAAGCTGGCAACAATACGCTGTCTTCTTTATTTCCACCAGTTAAGTGAGGGCGAGCAGGAGCACATACACAATACCTGGCTGGAGAAGGAAGATGACATAATTTCTCTAAAATGAAATGACTCATTGTTCCCCATTTAGCTGTCAACTTCAAACACAGACAGTACCAAAACAGAAGCCTTTGTCAGCAGAATGCTAAGATAATTTCAACCTCAAATGTAAACCAGAAGCTTTGGGCTCTTTTACTGCCAATAAAAAAATGAGTCATAATCAGGGTCCTCACTATCAAAGGCCAGACACGGCTTATGTAACTGAATTCTATATTAGACAAATCAACTCAATTCAAGAGAGCGGCTTTTCACACAATCAATAAAGTAGGTCGGGCTGGGCCATATGACATAATAAAGATTCACTTTGATTGGCCATTGATACACTGAAGATGTATGGTTCTTTGTCTGTGAAAAACAACTCACAGCGCCACATTAATGAAAAAGACTGGATGTTTAGCTCCACCTGCTGGCTGAATGGGGACACTGTGGCAGAGACAGGTAGTGTTTACACTGTACTTGTCCACCAGCAAGTTTACTGTGTTTTCTGAGAGGTAGAGCACAGAGCATATGTCATAATGATGACATAATCCTGTAAGGACTGAAAAATGTCTTTAACCTTGTAGGCACATGAAACTATTTCAAAAGCAAATGGGATACATAACTAATTGGGTACATACTGTTTTTGAAATTAAAAAATGTATATATCCAAAACTACAGTTTAATTTGAAAGCAATAATGAAGGGAAATACACCAAGTATGTTGACACCTGAACATTTAGTCTACAAAATGTCTTGTTGATCAACAGTCCAAAACTATCCTACATTCATTTGCAATGATATAAAACAGATCCAAGCAGCACCCAATTTGAGAAGCTATAACCAGTGCATGTCTGATAAATGCTTAATAAATCGCTAAATGCTTGATCGTTCAGTTTGAAAGTCACCCCCTGTCTTGTGGTTTTAGCAGTCTAAATAGTGTGTTGAGCCCAGAAGCTCAGCAGCATGATTTATAAGGTTTGGCTTTTATTAACTGATCAATTGTATTTACATTGTTTTTTATCACTTGTAATTTACATTTTGCAATATAATATCAGGAACATAAATCAGATTAGATACAACCTATTTACAAATGCACAACTTTCCCATTTTCTCATCACCCAAACACAGAAACAAGAGGGGTCAACCAAAAAACAAAACCTCTTTCTTAGAAATAAAGAAAAAAGGAGAGAAAAACATCCTAGTATTAGTATAAAATCCTAACTCCCTCAAGGAAGTCAATGTGATTCAACTTCATCCTTTCACTTACACATTTATAAAAAAATATATGGTATATGCCCCACTTGTGACAATATTTTTCTGTCCTATCACCCATCCTATATGACATTCTCTCATGTGCAGTGACTTGTCCAAACTCTATCCCCCAATCCTGAAAAGAATTTTGTATTCACATCATTTTTTTTACTTTAGTGGCTTGGTGGGCTTCTGACTCTTAACATTTATAGGAAGGCCCTCCGTAATGCTAGAGCAGCCTACTCATCATTTATAGAGGAAAATAAGAACAACCCCAGGTTTCTGTTCAGCACTGTAGCCAGGCTGACAGAGAGTCACAGCTCTGTTGAGCCATGTATTCCTATAGACCTCAGTAGTAATGACTTTATGAGCTTCTTTAATGATAAAACTATTAGAGACAAAATTTAGCACCTCCTGCCCTCAGTTGGTACTGACTTATCTTCAAACACAGGAACCTTAGAAACAACTGTAAAACCTGATGTACATTTAGACAGCTTTTCTCCCATCAACCTTAGTCAACTAACTTTCATGATTTCCTCATCTAAACCATCGTGTCTCTTGGACCCCGTCCCAACTAGACTGCTTAAAGAAGTTTTACCCTTAGTTAGCATTTCTTTACTAGATATGATCAATCTGTCCTTATTAAAAGGCTATGTGCCACAGTCCTTTTAAAGTAGCTGTAATTAAACCTCTTCTTAAAAAGCCCACTCTTAATCCAGGGATTTTGTCAAATTATATATCTAACCCTCCTTTTCTCTCTAAGATCCTTGAGAAAGCAGTCGCCAATCAGATGTGACTTTCTTCACAACAACAAGCTGTTTGAGGATTTTCAGTCAGGATTTAGAGTGCATCATAGCACAGAGACAGCACTGGTGGAAATTACAAATGACCTTCTAATTGCATCCGACAAAGGACTTGTCTCTGTACTTGTCTTACTAGATCTTAGTGCTGCATTCGATACCATTGACCATCACATTCTATTACAGAGACTAGAACATTTAATTGGCATTAAAGGTACCGCACTAAGCTGGGTTAAATCCTATTTATCAGATCGATATCAGTTTGTACATGTTAATGATGAATCCTCTATGCACGCTAAAGTTAGTCACGGAGTTCCACAAGGTTCTGTGCTTGGACCAATTCTATTTACCTTTATATATGCTTCCTTTAGGGTCAGCTGGGATTGGCTCCAGCCCCCCGCGACCCTCCTAAGAGGATAAGCGGTATAGAAAATGGATGGATGGATGGATGCTTCCTTTAGGCAATATTATTAGGAAGCACTCCATAAATTTTCATTGTTATGCAGATGATACCCAATTATGTTTATCGATCAAGCCAGATGAAACCAATCAATTAGCTAAACTTCAAGCATGCCTTAAGGACATAAAAACCTGGATGACCTGCAATTTTCTGATGTTAAACTCAGACAAAACCGAAGTTATTGTACTTGGCCCCGAACACCTTCGAAACACATTATCTAAAGATATAGTTTCTCTAGATGGCATTGCCCTGGCCTCCAGCGAAACCGTAAGGAATCTTGGAGTTATCTTTGATCAGGATATGTCCTTTAACTCCCACATAAAACAAACTTCAAGAACTGCCTTTTTTCATTTACGTAACATTGCAAAAATCAGGCACATCCTATCTCAAAAAGATGCAGAAAAACTAGTCCATGCATTTGTTACGTCTAGGCTGGACTATTGCAACTCTCTATTATCAGGCTGCCCCAATAAATCCCTTAAGACTCTCCAGCTGATTCAGAATGCTGCGGCACGTTTACTGACAAGAACCAGAAAAAGAGATCATATTTATCCAATATTAGCTTCTCTACACTGGCTCCCTGTAAAATCCAGAATAGAATTTAAAATCCTTCTCCTCACCTTCAAAGCCCTAAATGGTCAGGCACCATCATATCTTAAAGAGCTCATAGTACCCTATTACCCCACTAGAGCACTGCACTCCCAGAATGCAGGGTTCCTTGTGGTTCCTAGAGTCTCTAAAAGCAGAATGGGAGCCAGAGCCTTCAGCTATCAAGCTCCTCTCCTGTGGAACCAGATCCCAGTTTGTGTATGGGAGGCGGACAACCTCCTCACATTTAAGAGTAGGCTTAAGACTTTCCTCTTTGATAAAGCTTATAGTATGGCTGACTCAGGTGACCCCTGAGCCCCCCCTTAGTTATGCTGCTATAGGCCTAGACTGCCGGGGACTTCCTATGATGCACTGTGCTCCTTTCTCCTCCTCTTCCTCTCCATCTGTACGCCCTCATATCCCATCAATGCTTGTTATTAATTCAACTTCTTCCCGTAGTTGTGTGGTTTCTCTCCTCTCTCTCTCCGCTTCTGTTGCTTTCTGCAGGTATTTCTGCCTCCGGAGCTGTAGAGTCTGGATCTGTGGTTGCAGCCACCTGCTGCCCCCGTGCTCCTGCTCTGCACATGCTGCTGCTATTACTGTTGTTGCTCTTATTATTAGTATTGCTATTATAATGTTGCTCTTAGTGTTGTTTCTGTTGGTGTTAACATCAATGCCATTACCATATCTATTGCCTTACATCCCTATGTGAAACTGTATTGTGCTGCTGTATGTTCTCTTTCCTCCTGCTCTCTCTCTCCCGCTCCCCCCCTCCCCCTTCAACCCAACCGGTCGAGGCAGATGACCGCCCACCTTGAGCCTGGTTCTGCTCAAGGTTTCTACCTGTTAAAGGGAGTTTTTCCTTGCCACTGTCGCATAGTGCTTGCTCATGGTGGGAACTGTTGGGTCTCTGTAAATATAAAGAGTCGGTCTAGACCTGCTCTACTAAGTGCCCTGAGATAACTTTGTTATGATATGGTGCTATATAAATAAAATTAGAATTGAATTGACCTGACCTGATGTAACCTGTCTAACTTGTGTCATTTGTTACTGTATTTGTCATTGTGCTTGGGTGACCAAACTAGTTTCCCATCTATGTTCTAATTGATCATAAAAATTGTCGATACATTTTCTGTCCATACACTAATTGACTGAATTGACTGATTGTTCCAGCACTATTCCACAACAAACTAGGAAAAGATTTTTTTTTTAATTTTTTTTTTTTTAAAAAGCCCCTGGCTTTGTGCACAGGGGCATTGCTGTGTTGAAACACTAAGAACCAAACAAGCTATTGACACAATGTTGAAAGAACTGTAGGTTACATTGTAACCATTGTTCTCTGAGTGAAGAGACTATCTCTCCACCCAGCTATATATTCCATATGTATGGGGAATGTCCCCACCTGACAGATGACGTGGATAATTATTTAAGACACACCAGTAGTACTGGCACGCACGGGTATATAAGGCACAGGTGTGTGTGATTGCTCTGTTTTTCCGTGATCGACACCTGATTCTGAGCGACCTCAAGGTGGAGCGATAGTCTCTTCACTCAGAGAACAATGGTTACAATGTAACCTACAGTTCTGTCGTATTGAGACTATCTCTCCACCCAGCTACATATTCCATATGTATGGGGACTCTGTAAGACACCTCGCGAGGAAGCAGAGCAGTCTCAGAATCCCCAACCCATTGCCAGTGCTCCAACCATATACACAACCCGATGGCCCCCAAGCCCGTGCTACAAATGAACTATATACAAATGTACAATATTTACAAACCCCTGAGCCAGCAGGACAGCCAGACGCTGTCTGCCGCCGCTGTATGCCGTAGGTGCCAGATGCTACCTAAAACCTCACTGACTGCAAGACGCCAAGGCCAGTAACCACAGGGATGAAAGGGCCGCTCAAGCTAGCTTGCCAGATGCAAGACCAACTGACAGGATCAAGTGGCACACCCACACAGGACACCGACATCTCGGCCACCTGCTAGGAAACCATAATCGCAACACCTACCGCTACGTAGCACGTAAAACCAACTCCCCAAAGGGAGTGGATGCAGCCACATTCAGATGGTAGAATCGGGCAAATGTAGACAGAGCTGACCAAGTAGCCAGATCTCTGTCAGAGATGTCCCTTACCACAGCGCCCAGGATGTCGCAACTCCACGGGTGGAGTGTGCCCGTACTCCAGGTGGCACTGGTACTCCCGCCTCCTTGTATGTCTGCTGGATCACTTCTGTGATCCAGTGGGACAGCCTAGCCTTGGACAGTGGTATACCCAGACACTCCTGTTTAAAGCACACAAAGAGTTGGTCCGTCACCCTGTGGGCCCATGTGGCCCTGATGTATAACTCCAGTGCTCTAACAGGGCAGAGTGGGGACCATCTCTATCTCTGTTCCCCATCCGCTTGCGGGCAAAAGAAAGGATAGAGCTCAATCACCTGATTGAGTTGCAAATCCGAGAGCACCTTGGGTAGAAAGGCCGGGTTGGGACACAGCACTACTCCCCCATCATCTGGCCTAAATCGGCAAAGCCCCTCGTGGATTGATAGGGTTTGCATCTCCCCCACTCTCCCTGCAGATGTCACTGCCAACAGAAACGCTGTCTTGAGTGACAGCCATTTCAGGCTCACCGACAACAGGGGTTCAAAGGGTCCTGAAGGCTGCAGAGCCTCCAGGACCAACTCCATGTCCCAAGGTGGAACTGCAGGGGTTCTAACACGAGCTCTGAGTCTCCATGCACCCTTCAAAAAGCGTGGAATGAGGATACTACAGTCCTCCAAAAGCCTACACCCCCCCACACAGGCTGCTTTGATGGCAGCCACCATACCTTTTAGGGTTGAGAAAGCTTTCCCCCTGTCCAACTGATGCTGCAGAAAAAGCAGGATCTCCTGAGACCCACATGTGAGAGGGTCTGCTTGGTTTGCCCCACACCACAACTCAAACACCTTCCAACGGTACGAGTATGCTGCCCTCATAGATGGAGCCCGTGCCCCCTGAAGGGTCTGCACCACAGTGTGTGGCAGACCCATCGCTAAGAGGCCGGTCCTTTCAGGGGCCAAGCCCAAAGCCGAAGCCCCTGGGAAAAAGGGGGGAAACAGAGACCTTTGGGCCTGTGAAAGCAGATCCCTCTGGACTAGGAGCTTCACACACACTCCTCTGACCACAGACCAAACAATCACTGCACCCCATCTTGATCACCCCAGACCCTGCTGCTGTGCTGTAGGATGGAGAATACACTTTGAGGATGTGCAAATGTATGTACAGAGGACGTCATCTTCCTGGACAGAAGTAAGGGTCTACAATGCAGCATGCAGGAAAACAGTAGATTGCAGGTCTCTTTACAAAGCCGGACTGGGAACAGTGTGTGTGTGTGTAGTGTTATAGTGGTGTGATGAGGAAAGGGTGGGCAGGGAGGGGATGGTAGCAGTTCATATGTCTCTGTCTCATCATGACGTGCCCTGTCTCTTCTGTTGTTGGACCCAGATCAGCTCTAGCTGTTTTTTTGCACTTCTGGTAGTATGTGGAGTTCTCCTCCAGTAGGTTTTTGTGCTCCTGCACCAGACGGGACGTGTTCTGCTGGTCCTTCTCATCTTGGTCCAGTTCAGCAATGAGCTCCTTCCTGCACAGAAGGGATATGAAGCAATACTAAACCTCATAGCCAAGACTGTTTTTGATTTGTTTACACTCCAGTTTCAGACTTGTGGCATTGTCACTACATTAGGGCTGTCACTTTTTCAAAAAAGGTGAGTTCCAAACAAATTCATACTTGTGTAATTCATTGAATTAATTTGAAACAATGCCAATGGGACGGATATTGTTGCATATAAATATTACTATATTATCAGTGATAGCCTTTTTATGGGTTTCTAGCGAGGCTCCTGAGGATGAGTGTGGTGAAAAGTAGGTAGTCAAACGAGATTGTACAGTTGACGTAGCTCCAGTCGTTTCTGGTGCCTCTGCTGCCTCACTTGGGTGGCAAACAGCCCTATCTTTGTTGGTAATTTTGCCGTCTATGGGCTAGACCCTGAAAATACGTCCACAAACTGCTTCTGTGTCTGAGAAGTGTCCTCCCTTTTTATTTATTAGCTTAGTTTACTGATAGGTTAATAGGGAATGCAATAGGTCAAGTTTATAGTGAATTTTAAAGAACGCCCTTCACAAGACCACAAGGTAGATTACTTCAAACGGTCTGTTGTGATTTATAGACTGTAAATATTTAATTCAAACAGGTCATGAGGTTTCCCCACATTCAAACGAAAGTTTGGAGTGACAGCCCTACACTTCATTACAACAAAATATGTCATTGTTGGGATTTAAAAAATAGAATTGGAAAATTTTGAGAAAACAATGGTAATGCTACAAGAATAAAGCTGCCATAGATGAATGAAGTAATTATTTTTCTTATAAAATTAGTTTTATTCTTCTTACATGACTTTTTCTTGCAAACGTTTAAATGTACTCATAAAATCACAACCACACATTATTTGTTGGAATTTTTCATGGATTTTGTTACTTGTTTTTCTTGCTTTTGTTGTACACTATTGTCCCACAATGCAAGACACAGAGGAAACGGAGGAGCTGCTCATGGCTGGCAAGTATTAAAACGGACAGTGGATGGTGGATAAATAACTCCCTGAGAGGAACTGCTCACTGGGGAGCTCCCCCGAGAACTACATACCTTCAAGGGCTTATTTTCTGTTTGCATTCATACCACCAATAGGAACTCTGAAGCGATGTAAGCCAGCTGGCAGTTGGTATAGGAGCAGCACTCAGAACATCATCAACATGTTAAGGCTACCGTTATGAGCTGTGTTTGACCAATCAATGTACACTTACGTCTGGACCAGTCACTGTACACTTACGTCACTCAAGGTTCCTCTTGTGCTGGGAGAGTACGCAATAAAAAGGGGAGAGGTCCTCCAACTGTTCTTAGAACTTTGAAAAAGTTCCAAAAAGGCCTAATGTGAAAAGTGAGGTTGGCAAAATACATGGATTCCCTAAACTGTAAGGCTAACAAATCTGTAATCTGTATCCTCTCACTTTCTCATTAGCAAAGAGCAGTGTAGAAAACATTCAGCTAGCAGCTTCTCGTTTTTAAGCTGGTGATGATGCTTTCACAGTTTCACAAACGTCACGGATGGCAGATCATATCAGCTGTCACTAATTAACGTTAATTCTGTGAGTAACGATGTCAGGCCAAAATTTTACTTGGCTGTTTGTGTGTCTGTACTCATCGAAAATCATTTGTGAGGAATGAAGCATCACTCTGTAACATCACCGTACAGCCACGAGTGGACTGAGTGTTTCTGTTGTGTTAACATCTCCAACAGAGTGATACGTCTCCTCTAGTAAAACCATCAGCTGATCGTGAGAGAGATATAGGGACACCCTTTTGTCAAATTTTGACAGGTCCCAATCAGAATGTGCCACGTCACAAGCACCACCCTCGGAAGTCCTGCCCCGTACTTCCAGCCCCGAAACCCTGCCCCGTCCAATCAAATCGTGCCATTCACTACCATCCGCCTGAGTCTCTGCAGGAAGAATGGTCTTTAGAGCCCTACAGTCTGCGTGGGGTTTGGGGCTATGTGTTCAAGTACGAAACGGGTGATCTTTGCTTGTATCAGCTGGATGAAGGTGAAACGTTGGGGCCTGTGACCGTCATACCTACGCTGACTTCCAACGACTGGGGAGTGCTGAAACTGGTGATGCATCATCTCCAGGGGGGTAAGGAGATGATGGATGAAGAGCAAACCATCGCTACACCCGCTAAATGCACAAGATTGGAATGTTTCCACACAGAGGATGAGAAAGCTCGGAGAAAAATTGTTACCTGCGCTGTATGGCAGACGAAACCTTCACCCTCTGGTCGATGGTTCTTCCGCGTCAGCCTCCACAGGTCCGGGGAAAAGGAAGGTGTAGAGCATTTCGTCTTGGAGTGTTTTAATTCTGACTGTGGGGTATTTCGGATGTTGTTAGACCTGCCGGTCGCTGCTTGGTCTGAAAAGATGGAAGAAGAAGCTGAAAGATTCACCTCTCTCTTCCGCAGCTGTCGCAACTGGAGGGACGCTCTAGTCACAAAGAAAGCTATGATCTTTCAGACCACGCCTCCACCACACCTCCCTAACCCTAGCCACGCCTCCCTAACCCTAACTACGCAATATAAGGAGTACCCATTGGGGACACAGTCAAACCTCGACCTACGGAAACACCCTGACGCAGCCAGTCATCGAGCAACAGGAAAAAAAAAAAAGAAAAGATGGAAAGTACCAGATGGAACCTGCGCCAGACCAGTCTAACAACCTTTTGGGAGTGAGAACCTTCACCGGACCCACGTCCGTCGTGTGACTCATCCGACGATGACATGTTGACTCATGATTGTCCCAAGCCCGTTCGTATGAGGATGGTGAAGAAGCCTCCGACAGAGCCTTCACCAAATCCACCCTCTCACGGATTTGAGGAGTCCCAGGCCCCTGACTCTCGTCAAAAATCTCCACCCCCATTGATGCCTCCACCCTCTCCCTCATCTCCTCCGAGAGCAGTGAGCCCCGAGAAAGATGAAGTCGACGGATGGGTGTCCTCCATGTTCATCAATGCTGTAAAAACTGCCGTGCTCCATCTGCTCAACATTACTCTAGGCAACTACCAGAAAGACACCTGCCACGGCTGTCTGACCAACCACCCCAGCCAGAGACAACACGAGTGTTTGGAAGTACTCGAGGATGATTTCTACTCGACCCACTTTTACAGGCTGATGCAAAGACTCTGGACCCCCCAATTCATTCCTACCATTCCATGTCTGAATGGTTTAAGTTCGACGCGAGACTGGCTCCCTATCCGGTGGATAAATCAGAGAGGTCGGTTTACCGACGGTTCTAGAGAGGTTCAACTGCTGGGTCCTCCCCACGGGGACATATTTTTCTGTGAGAGGATTCTTTTGAACTCTGTAGACTTGAGAATTAAACTGACCCGCGCCAGCGACGACTTTTGCCTCATGGGACCCAGCAACTCGACTTTCCGTTTCTTTATGAAAAAAGTGACCGTTGCCCCCGGCATTCGTTTAGGTCACGCGTCTGCTTTAATGAATGGTAACGCCCTATACCCGTTATCGTGCATTAACGTAAAAACCTACTCCATCCCTCAGAATTCTAGAATATGTAACCAGGAGAACCTCTTTCTGGCTACCATGCCAAAGTACGTGGTTGTAGGGATGGTTAACCACGAAGCCTTCACAGGGAGAAGAGACCTGTCGCCCTTCAATTTTGCCCATAACGACGTGGAATATCTGGCTCTGTATCAGGATGGCAGACAGGTTCCAGCCAAGGCTTTCCAACCCCAATTTAACCAGGGGACTTCTGTCAGAGAGTTTTACAACATGTTTATTGCCACGGGGAGACATCTTAAATGTGGCCAGATCATAAAGGATAGGACCAGACACACTGAAATATATATTAGTGGATCTTTAATACCCCGACTGACCTCGAACCAGGACAGCATTAACTTTTTAATTTTGAGGCAGATGTTTGTCAGTCAAATAAACAAAAGAACAAATCCTGTTTCCTTTCTTTCCTGACTATCTTATGACTCTGTCAGTGCAAAACAGACAATAGCAGTGGCCGTATTCCTATGTAAATAGAAAATGAACATACATAAATACATTTCTAAGCCATGCTTCTCATTTTAACTGACACATTTTACAGTACACATCAGATTTTAACTTAATAGACACCATGAATTAACTCTAAACATTATGAATTAACTCAAATGTATATATATTCATATATCCCTTTGCAAAATCTATATTTTTACAGTGATCTTAAATCAACTTACAGTAGTACACTGTAATCGGAAAACAAAACATGTGCTCACTCCTTTCCTAGCATGTAGCCTGAGAGCCTCACCCCTCTCGTGGACTTAGCACACACAGCTCTCTATCTCCCCTCTACATGGGTAATAACACACAATATCATAAGCAATATTTAACACCGAAAATGTCTTAACTAGGATTTCGGTAAACTATGTATGGCCACTTACGCTGACCCGTGTCCATCCAGGTCTGTTCCCGGCACAATGGAGATGAGATAAACACACCCTCTACCGACGAGAAACAAGTGCGAAGTCTTCAGTCACAAACATCCGTCGGTCGGCTCAGTTGCGCTCTAATCGTTTAACTCCGTCAAGTACTCTCTCTGTGGTACGTGGTTTATCCAGTTCTCTTCATACACACATACAAGAAATACACACCTTCGCTACTGCTTGCGTTAGGAGGACTACTGTTCGCGCGTGTATCAAGTCTCATGTGATTTCCTTATTCTCACGAGATTTCCACCCTGACTGGCCTTAAAGTGACATTACGCATTCTACTAGGGCACAGCTGATACAAAAAACACAGTAACCCCTATCCACTTGGCTACATAAAGATTTACCTCTGAGCATCAACCACGAGGAATTTCAGAACGGATACTCTTTATTTGTTTTTAATCTCAACCCGGGCAAAAACAAAGAAGCCTTGTCCCCCGTGTCCAACGGAACTTTAAGACTGGAAATGAGATTCAGAGTTCCCTTACCGCATACCGCCACTCTTATTGTTTGCGCCTGTTACGATTCCATTCTAGAGATCAACTCTAAAAGACAGGTGCTGGTAGATTATTATTAAAAACGAGAAGAATGAATAATCATCAGTTGGAAGGTCTTTTGCGGCATCTGCTGGGTGATGTTTTCTGACAAGTTACCTTTACTGAGTTGTTTGTTTAGACTCCCCGCTTACTTTATCGTAAACAAGCATAAAGGACACGAACCCGGGTTATCTTTAACTCTGGAGGAGGACGGTAACGCAACCTTTTTTGACTCTTTTGGACTACCCCTGGATTTTCTTCATTACCCCTCGAGCATCTTACAGTTTTTGGGAAACCATAACGGAACTCGCCGTGTATTGTACCACAGCTGTCAGCTTCAACACCCTCTGTCCACCATGTGCGGTCAACACTGCGTATATTACCTCTGCCACCGGGCATGCGAATTATCTTTTGAACGAGTATTGTCTTTGTATCAAGATGATGTGTTAAAAAATGACCTTAAGGCGTCCAACTTTGTGAAAAAATATCAACTTTGTATCAGAAATCAAAGCTCCGAGTCTTTTAACCACGGGGCTTGTTCTTTACAAATGTTTAAAGATTGTTACAACTTGTGAGATGTGTGTACTCTGTAGACTTTGTTTCAGTTTAAAAAAAACAAACAAACAAAAAAAAACATTAAAAGTTGTCTGTAGCCTTTAATTTCTTTCTGCTTTTTGTTTTTTAAAATAATGATAAATTGTCTGTAGCCTTTAATTTTTTTCTGCTTTTGCTTTTAAATAATAACACACACAAAATGTCTGTAGACTCTGAATGTGAGTAATAAACAATTTATTGAGAAAAGACGAAAAACATTGACTCGTCTCATATATATATATATATATACACATTATGTATTACTTTATGGGGGAAGGTTGATCCAACGCGCAGATTTTCTTGTTTTAACGCAATCTGGGCTTTCTTTCCGGAGAGTCTTTTTCTTCTTCCTGCTGTGTAATCCAGCGTAGGGATAATGTTGTTTTCTTTTTTACGGTCCGTGCTTTGGGAAAGACTTCTTCTTTTTCCTCTTCTTCTTCCACCGGCGTAATCCAGTGGTGGGATAACGTTATTTTCCTTTTTATGGTCCGCTCTTTGGGAGAGACTTCTTCTTCAGGTCCAATATGGGCTCCGCCCGTTTTGAGACGACGGTATTGATCGCGAACTTGAGGGTTATTTACACAGGATAAGGGGATGTTGAGTTTCGTCAAAGTACTTAAGAAACTCGTCCAACCTTTAGGTGGAGGGGTTCTGGATTTTTTTTTATAAAAGAGCAAAAGATTTTTAAATAAATCAATCATATGAGACCCTTTCATGATCTTGCCCTTGTAAACAAATTCCCTTTTCGGAGTCCATCTGTCGCTGCTTTCGGCTAATTTCTTCATGATGTACCTGGCGTTCTTGCAGTCTCATGCTGGAAGGTTATTCAATGCCTCGTTCACTGCGTCATCCAAATCAGCCTGTTGTTTTTCAGCAACGCCGTCGTCCTGGGCCTGAGCCCCGGCCTGAGCCTTGAGGTTCTCGGTCGACGGGTCTTGAGGTGAAGTCAATGTAATCCATCGTTCTTCTTTCTCCCCTTGCTTGATCAAGGTGAGATATCTCTGCAGCAGGGCATTGTATTTTTTTATTTTGTCATACGGGCTCAATTCCGGCTCGATTAATATCGCCCTCATTCTTGCATCCAAATCGTCTTTGGCCGTTTGTCCAATAGACGACTCCAAATGAGTCAGACGGCTTAACTGGTGGAGTGAGACGAGAAACATTTTCTGCGCTGTTCTCAGAGACATTTTAATTTCTTCTAATGATTCCTCCTAGAAGCTTTCCAATCATAGGAATGGCGGCTGTAAGCAGGGGTAAAATAAATCCCGTTTCTTTAGAGTCTGGTGTTTGCGTTTTAGGCTGTTTTTTTTTATCCACCAGCAGTCTGATAACTTTCTTTAGTTTTTTTAATTTTTTGTATTGAGTCGGAGACAGAGGGATGTTTCCATTCAAAAGATTTAAAGCAATCTCACATAGAGCCTGGAGAAAGTCAGGGGAGCAATGGGTGAGACTGTCTTTACGTTTCTGAGGCGTGGCGTGGTACAGAGCTTTTAGTAAGGGAGCGTTTCTTTTTAACCGAGTCCACATGATGGCTTACTTTGTTTTGGGGATATAAACAACCGGCCACTGATGAGGAAGCACACCCGACCTCAGTCTGTATTGTTCTGGGCAGGAGGGCATGAGGTCAACGATTAAATATACGTGGCAAGGCAAAGGCAAAGTTTTTCCGTCGGCAAACAGACGTCTCGTCGTACACCACTCTAAACTTTTTCATAAATGACGAGTTTTTCAACAGAAACCCTCTTTTATCACGTGTGATGATGTGTTTGAGGGTTCTCAATCAGACCCTCTTCAGAGTTGTTTAAGTAACCCTCCACCAGTTCTGACGCTATCAAAGTTGACCCGTTCACAGCATTCCTGGGTCTGTGTAATACCCTTTACACGCATCGCTACACTTCTTTGACCGTTTGGTAAGCGTAACTCTTGGGACCGGTGGCCACAAATTCCTGAATGCTGTCACCCCCCAACTCGTCCGTCAACTGACCCAAGTAGTAACCCATTTCTAGAGGAGTTTCTCCATCTTTCATCACGTATATCAAGCTGTCGGTGTCTGTATACAAAACATTCTCTTGCACCCGCTCCAGATAACTGTACAGCTTTAAGCGAGCATAAGCGGTGGTGAATGCGGTTATGAATACGTTATTCACCTTGTTGGGGGGCACGACACAGCGCTCGCTGTAGGTCCATTGAACCATAGCGGTTTTGTCGTTGAGGAAGCTAAAGTAATTGACTCTGTATTTCCCCGAAAACATAAAGCTGAAAAATTCTTCAGGCTCACTGACGAGGGTGGTCTGAGTCAAGTTACTTCTCTGGGCAAACTTCCCCCAGAAGCTGTTGAGACACAGTTTGGACACTTGTCTCTTTGCAGGGTTTGCCTCAATTTTGTCGGCGTCTAACTGAATGCCTTGATTGACCCTATAGCCTCTGATGTACTTTTCCCTGCTTTCCTGATCCGTCGCCTCAGGCAGGTACCCCGAAGCTTCCTGCTTACCTTTCAGAAAGGTGTGTATGTAGTCGACAAAAATGGATTTGCTCTGTCTGTCAAAGTGCCACACCTCCGTGATCTTTGCGACCCTATTCCCCATCTCTAGAGCCTTGTTAAATTCAGTCGTGACCCAAACCCCCATCAGGAAGCAGATGACTTTGCTTCCGTGCATGATGAGAGACGGTTTTAAACCCAACTCTATCATACCGTTGAGGATCAAGTAGCTGTCAAATCCTTTAGCATTGTGTGCTATCAATATAGCTCCTCTATAGTGAGGCTTTCTAAAATACAGGAGGAAAGATTTGACACAATCTAAACCGTAAGAATCCCACTCTGAACCCTGTAATGTTTTTGTACACACCAGGTAGGGGTAGTGCACGCCGTCCTTTCCCACAAACGTTTCAAAATCATAGATCAATTTCTCATTGTACTCTGTGGTTGCAGAAAGAGGTTGAATGCAACACTGATGATCGTTAGAGCTTATGTCAGAATCCGGAGCTAATTTTCCTTTGCAAATTTTACATTTTGGCGTCGGACACTTGTGTGGTTTGCTATCTTTAGTCATAGACCGTCAGATCACCGGTAAAGCCCCTTACAGGACTCACTGGACCAGCTCTCCGTTTAAAGGGTCCGATCTTTAGTTCTATTGAAGTCCTATTCCTAATAGAAATTCTAAAGATAATTTAAGCTGGTGGCGGGGAAACTCGCCTAGCTCCTAACTGCCTTCATCCGGTCGTCTACCCTGCCTCCTCTGATAACTACCCCTAACTGAGTAGCCTTGCTTGCCAGCAGTAACTATCAGCCACGCCCGTTAACGACAGTTTTCCCCTTAATGATCTTTGCTCTTGGTAAGTTGCTAGGAAAAGGTTTGATGGCTTGTATTCTAAGCCCTCAGGGTCTGTTTTACTATAAAAAAAGAGACTAGAATAACCTTTTAGAACCCTCTAGATATTAGGCAAACAAACTTAACTTTTTACCATCATGAGAAGCTCAATAATAATAATAAAGGAACATCTTACTTTAAATCCATCTTGAGTATTTATTGCAGGAATTAAGCAGGGGTTAAGCAGCAGATTAATCAATATAAAACTCAGTCAATCATAAAAATAATCAAAAAGATTCTTACTCATATAATCTAATTTTTCTAGTAGGAGAAGGGAGGCTAGCCGGCTGTTGCAAACCTTCATAGGGCCTTTCTCAATCTGCGTTCTTCTCTGTACTCATGTTCTTGTGTCCTTGTGAAACGTCATCTTTTGCGGACCAAGTACTGTCCCAATACAAAAGTTTGCATTTCGCCAAGAACGGTTAAAATTCCCGTAAGTGTTCTCGACACGCCTATTTTACCGAGGATGCATCAGTTGGTGACTTGTATGGACTTGATAGCACAAACATCCCAGCATTCATTTCAGCATTCAAGCGGGGAACGGAGAGTGGCAGAAAGGGATGCCAACAATGCTACGTTTTTTACAATTTTCGTAAGGTATTTCATCACTAAATTCACTTCTGTGAGTGTTTGAGGCGAGAAATTAACTGTGTACAATTTGAAAATTGTCGAAAATTGATGGCGGATCGAAAATGTGCTCCAACGTTTTCGGAGCTGAGAAGCTCCACAAGCTAGCTAGCTACCCGGCCTG
Source organism: Macquaria australasica (assembly GCA_005408345.1). Taxonomy (NCBI): domain Eukaryota; kingdom Metazoa; phylum Chordata; class Actinopteri; order Centrarchiformes; family Percichthyidae; genus Macquaria; species Macquaria australasica. Next base: position 335,645 of record SEMN01000258.1, read on the forward strand.
GCCTGGCCAGCCTGCAACTCCCGCAGGCCGGCCAGGCCGGCCAGTTACGCTCACAGAGCTCTCTTGCCCCACAGACAGTCACACAGACCAGGAGCATAATGGCAGAGGAAAGCCAGGCCCACAACTGTAAGATATTTCTAATTTTCGTACCGCTGTTATTCTGTCATTACATTCTGAGTAATGTTGTAACATTTTAACTTAAATCAAGGGACAACTGAGGAGACCAGGGCCCTCACTGAATGGCAGGCAGCGAATGAGACCCTCTTCACTGGTCGGAGGAATTTCTCCAAAAATGGATGGGAGTGAGTATGATATTTGTGATATTTGTCTCTCTTTGAGAGACTTGTAAATAAATAACTGTATAAATTTTGATTTAATGTTTCAGTTCAAAGTTGCTTGTTTTATTTGCTTTCTTACATAAATATTTTAGAAGTTGAGTATGGTAGATAAAAAAACAGTTGTACATAAAGTGGTAAATTTCAGGATGTGTTATTTAGACTTAAAGTGAGACCCCAACGTTAATGGAGGTCAGAACAAGGCCTTCTCCTCAAAATGACACCTGCTACAAAGTTGGAACACTTGTAGACATCAAATTTAGCATGCTTCTTTCTAACTAAAATAGTTGGTGATTTATAGAGGCGTTTTTTCTGTTGTCATTGCCATTCTTACGGAGCGTATTTAAAAAAACAAAACACAAAATTAATAACCATATACACAATAATTTGTAATTATTCATCAGAAAAGCAATATTAACAACAATTTTACATCCCAGATAACAATTTAATTAATATAATGATGGTAATAATAATTGTAATAACATTTTCATTTCACAGCATTCACTAGACATTTAACCTTGGGGTTCACCCCCTCAGTTATAATCATGCTACCTCAGACATGCAGCCAGCTTTCCAGGGGCAGACACCTGTGCAGCAAGTCTGGCACGGAGATTATTGCCCGAGAGCTCCTGACCATCATCATCAGGAACATTCCCCTGATCATCTTCATCCACGTTCCTCCTCCTCCTCCAGCATATCGCCTGTCGACAGATGATGTTCCTGGCCTTGGCATGGTGCTTGTTGAAGCGTGCTTCAGCTTGGCCTGATAATTAAAATACAGGTAACATAAAATCTATGTAGTGTTTCAAATGCAAAGTAACAGATGTAATAAATAATTTACCCTGTGTATTCTTACCTGCTACATGCTGTCGGTAATGTGTCATGAGGGTGACAGGATGCTGCAGGCATGGGTAGCCCCCATCTCCAAGAAGAAAGAAGCCAGCTGGTGGATAGAGGGCCTCCTTGTACATTGGCGATCTCCGGAGGACAAGGGCGTCATGGACTGACCCTGTGTTGCCAATGTAAGTGTCCAGAAATGTCCCTTTGCTGTCACACACACCCTGGAGTACCACTGAAGGGAAGAGCTTGCGGTTGATGTAGCACTTCTTTTGTGGTTCAGCAGGGGGGAGTATTCTGATGTGACACCCATCTATTGCACCAACCGCACAGCGGAATGCCTCTTGGCCAGCAATGTGAGCAAAGCCTGCCCCCACCTCCTCCATCTCTTGTGGCTTGGGGAAATGAATAATCCTGTGAAGGATGGCCATCATTTCTTCCACTAGGCTGTGGACTATTCTGCCAACTGTGGCTCTCGGCATGGCGAAGATGTCGGCTGTCACTCTGTATGAGGTGCCACATGCAAGCCAGTAGAGACAGATAGCCACCTCAATTTCATGGCTCCATTCATGTGGCTTTTGCCGAGGTAACATCCATACCAGCACATTGATGGTGTCCCTGGAGAGCCTAAACGCTGGTTTCAGGTCAACCTCAGAGAAGAACGTGCAGAGGATAGGCACATAATTGTTCATTTGTGCATACCTCAGAGAAGGTGTTTGATCCTGTGTTTAAAAAACAAATATTTAATATGTACTCTACTTATCAGTTATAACATTCTAAAAGTATTTATTTATTATTAGTTATTAACTGTTTACATTGTTCATGAGTATTTCACCTAGATGTATTTAATATTATATAATGTAAAATGTATGTTTTCATTGTTCTTTTATCAGGCTTTCATTACACATTATTGATCATTTATTCCATTATTCTTTGTGTTGCCCCTATTATGACAATGTCTGTTCAATTTGTATTCCATTAATTCTATTCTGATTGTTTATATTTCATTCACCCAGGAACTGGATCTAGAGTTGGCCGGGCCGCCGACTGGAGAATCATGAGCAGAAGCTGGCCGGACCGCCGACTGGAGAGCAGGTGTCGGCCCGGCCGCCAACCGGGAATCATGAGCAGAAGCGGGCCGGACCGCTGACCGGGATTCCAGGACCAGACGGTAAGCGGCTAGTAGCGGTGAGTCGGGGTGGAACGCCTGTGCTGGCAGCGGAGGCTCCGCGGCGTTGGACTGCCGAGATCGCGGACGGCGTCGGGAGCCCCGACAACCACCTCCTCCGCGACCAGCTGCTGCCGCAGTCTCCTGTTCCGGTCCAGCTGCCGCCGCAACCTCCAGGGCCCGTTCCTGACCAGCTGCAGCCGCAGCCTCCAGGGCCCGTTCCTGACCAGCTGCAGCCGCAGCCTCCAGGGCCCGTTCCTGACCAGCTGCCGCCGCAGCCTCCTGCCCCTGTTCCTCATCGCCGGCCTCCAGAGCGGCTCCTTCGTCGTCACCGGCCTCCTGCCCCTGCCTGGCCTCCACAGCGGCTCCTTCGTCGTCGCCGGCCTCCAGAGCGGCTCCGCCCACGTAGTCAGTCTCTCGAGCGGTTTCCCGTGTCTGGTTGCCCTTCAGGCCGTCCGCCCGAGGGGTCCTGTCTGGCCTCTGCCCTGCCTCCAGGTCGTCCGCCTGGGTGGTCCTGTCCGGCCTGTGCCTTGCCTCCAGGCCGTCCGCCTGAGGGGTCCTGTCGGGCCTGTGCCTTGCCTCCAGGCCGTCCGCCTGAGGGGTCCTGTCGGGCCTGTGCCTTGCCTCCAGGCCGTCCGCCTGAGGGGTCCTGTCGGGTCTGTGCCCTGCCCCCAGGCCGTCTGCCTGAAGGGTCGTGTTCAGCTTCTGCCCTGCCTCCTGGCCGTCCTCCCGAGCGGCTCCCCACGTCTGGTCGTCCTCCTGGCCGTCCTCCCGAGCGGCTCCCCACGTCTGGTCGTCCTCCTGGCCGTCCTCCCGAGCGGATCCCCATGTCTGGTCGTCCTCCAGGCCATCCCCGAGGAGTCCTGTCCAGCCCCAGGTCTGGTTTTTCTGGGTTTTATTCTTGATGAGAATACGAATAAATAGTAGGATAAATATTACCGCGGACCATCTTGCGTCTTCAGTCCTCCGTCTTGAGCGAGTGTTGTGAAGGGTTTTCAGGGCCGTGTTTTTATTTCATCTTGCTCTCATAAGAAACAAACGAGCATGTGTTTGTTTTTTGGGGGGGCAGCGGCAATGGACCTTTTGACACACGGTGTACCACAATCCTGTTGTTTAACATGTCAGTACATGAAATAAAAAGTGAAGTATGTTGCTTTTGTTGCATACAAGCTGCAAAAACAATATACTATAACACTTGGTATCTGTATACTATATACAATTGGTATGTAGTATGGCCAGTGAATTAGCTATGGGATACACCTGAGCCCTGTTTTTTAAGCATCAAGTTGAATGGGATTATACAAAGTACATTTTGGCTAATCTGCACCATGGAGGTACATATGGCAATCAGCTGGATTATTTTTGATACTAAAGAAATGTCTAAACATAATTATAAGGCAAGACAGAGTGTTGTTTCTTTATATGATTTCTAAGTGGAGTTGTATCCTTGAATCCATCCATTGCAAACACTGGGATAAACAACCTACCCAAAAATATCCTCAGAGCGATGTTATGACAAATACTTGACCACTGGAGAAATTACTTTCAAAATAACAGCAGTGCACATTTTCTGTCTTGCTGATTCCTTCACCTTCTATGAACATGAGATGAGATCTTTAGTCAAACAAAGTTGTTCCAATGTGCTCATCTTCTGCAGCTTAGGGTTGCCTTGGATTTGTCTGCTAAATTCGATAATTTCCTTTGGGTGGCTTTCTGTACACATATCTACATTAAAATGTCTTTATCACGTGAAGTCGCCTTAATATGGCCCTGCTTATTCTGTTGGCCTTGTGGCAACACAATGCACAATAAGAAACATTTCCCTTGGTTGCAGTGTACTTAGAAGTACATTAAATAACCTAAACAACAAACAAACCCTTTCTAAGCACAAAATGACCAACAGATGAAAATTGGCTGCTTTGTGCAGCTAGACTTACTTTCTCTGGATCAACAGGGCAATCTCTGTTTGCACTTTCAGGTATTCTTGGGCCATCTTGCAGTGCTGCTCAAACACGGCTGTTCTGCCCTCGCAGTACGACGTCAGCTTTGTACGGCTAGACAGAGTTAACAGCATAAAGAAGGGAAACTCCAAAAATCTTGTTGAGGATTGATATTTCATCTTTTGTTCTCTTTTCTTCCTCAGTTTTATTTCTTAAGTTTTTCTTCATTTAAGTCTGTAAGACTGAAAGAATAAACAGAAAATAATTACAAAAATGTAACGTCTTGTGTCTTTTACACAATAAAACATGAAGTTACACAGTATTCTCTATATCAACACATTTACACAATAACTACAGATGTTCTTAATGTATAGAAATGAAACAAACATCCACAGTATCACCAAACACGCATTATCCATATGAATCAGATGTAAACAAATCCACTAATAAGCCTGAGGCATAGCGCCGCGGCCCCCCTGCTGGGCAGATTAAACAATACGTCAGCAAAAACAAAAGCTTCAACCACCAGCGCAACTCGAGAAACCGATACAGAAAATGCATTACTGAAAGTAGATATGTACATCACACTGTAAACCGCAATGTTGACGTGTAATTACTTACAGACAAAGATCTGACCAAGCTCTGTAATGAAGCAGACTCATGAATGATTTCCACGCTGTTGCTCGAACTGGTCTGTCACTGAAACGGGTCCGACTAGGAACTATGACTCAGCGCCGCAGGGCGGAACAACGGCCATAGTTGGGACAAGGAGCAAGACGCTGAAAATAAAAATGCATGTCGCCATTAACTGACTCCAAAATCTGCTCATGCATCACTACAGAATATATTTATATCAGCAGTAAGTTTAGTCTGAGCACATAATACACCAAACATCTCACTGATGCTGCCAATGTGTATTTATTTTCAATTCCACTTTATAGATAGCATGTTTTCAGGGATAATCCCTTCATAATGAAGTTGGTACTAGCAGTTTACAATGTCCTTCAGTTCATCTTTGAGAGGAAAGAGGTGAGCTGCAACACCACCAAAACAGTTAAAACCGATTCAGTGCAGCTTGTATCTGACAATATTTAAATTAAACAAATGAGTTGTTTAAAGTGTTGTTAGCTGGAGGCTGATGGATGGTGTACCTGCCACTGGTTATCCAGGGTGAGATAAGCCATGGGAATGGAGTTGTCTGAGCCGTTTGTGTCTGAGAAAAGACAAGAAAGAGAGCGCAAGAGCCGTTTGTTTTTTCTATGACTGCACAGGAACAGTGTTGGCTGTCCACCACAGGTCTTACTTCAGAAATAAACTCCTGACCGCCTCCTCAGCTTGGGCTGACCAGAGGCCAGCACCGTAAATCACTGATTAACACATGTGGCAAACAAGCTGACCAAAACTGCCTGAGAAGGTAGGTCTTTTCAGGTGCTCAGTCAAGTTAAAATACAGGTATGCGTTTGTACCCTATCTGCCTCACAGGTACTACCTCCTTTACCTGTCCGTCATTATTTATAACATATGAGGTCCAGCTGCAGTCTTGACTAATAACAGTCCAATAAGGACCAAAAGTAAAAGGCAACAATATTTAGTTTCTATCCATTGTTGAACCAAAATACAGGTGAGCAACCTAAGTACATTTATTGGTAAACTAAATTTAAACTCATTTTAAAGTAATTCATACTGCCCTCTACAGCTTTCTTTGACACCTTGTCTGTATGTAAAAATGTTCTATTGCATACATACATATTGCAAAGGAAAACCCGAGGTTCAAAGATACTTCACCCCATTCATCCATGAACTAAGGGACACAGGATTCTGTTGAAAAGATGAGAATGGCACAGAACATTACACCAGATTAACAGCTAAAATATGTATTTGTGATGCAGTAGCAAGGGCAATGGTGCAGAACTTTAAACAGTTCAATGGAGAATTTGGATGTGGTTTTTGCTACCACAAAAGGGGATATGACAAAAAGCCAGAGGTTTTACAAGAGTTTATTCCTTACAGATAGTTGGGTGTGACCTGAGACATATGGCTGAAACTGTGCAACTTGCTGAGTTAGTAATGGAAAACAGTAATGACCAAGCTCAAAGAGGTGTTAAACATCCAAGTCCACTGATCCTGCTGCCATCATTTAACATCAAAGGGTTTATTCCACATTACATACATTGTTTTTGTCTTGGTGTACTCCGTCAATTCGTCAGTCTTTGGTTTTATCACAGAACGTAGGCACGGACTCGCTAGGCGGAAGGCAAAAAACAAAGTCAAAACACTTCAGAAAACAGGAACGAAAAATCACTTCAAGGCGAAGGCAGGCAAAAGGCTTAAACACTGGAGAAAATCTTACACAAATAACTCGAGAAACTTGACTCAGGAGTGCTGGCACGCTTGACTAGATGGACAAGACAAACAGACTAGGGAGGACACAGACTAAATACACAGAGGGGAAGATGCTAACAAGACACAGGTGGAAAGCATCACACCAGGGGAAGACACGGGCGGAGAGAGGTGGCCAGAGCGGAGGGCACACTAACCTCCTCCTCCAGGGCTGGGAACAGGGGGGGCTGGTAGCCGTACACACACACACTGGAAGGGAGACAAACCGATGGAAGAGGCAAAGAATTGTGAGCATACTCTACCTACATGAGCTGCTTGTTCCAGGAGGAGGGGTTGCGGGAGGAAAGACATCGAAGCCCCGTCTCCAGCTCTTGGTTGAGCTGCTCCGTCTGGCCATTGGACTGGGGGTGATAGCAGGACGAGGGGTTCACTGAAGCGCCCAGGAGTGAGCAGAAGGCCTTCCAGAAACGGGAGATGAATTGGGGTCCTTGATCTGAAACAATGTCTTTAGGGAGACCATGAAGGCGGAAAACTTGGGACAGGACTACCTCCGCAGTTTGTTTGGGAAGAGGAATAAAATGTGCCATTTTAGAAAATCTGTCAACTGTAAGAATGGTGGTATTACCTGAAACAAAGTCTAGGGATATGTCTGATCAGGGGCGACAAAGAAGTCTTGTGCTGGGCGCAGGTGGGACAGGCGGCCACATACTCCCACCTCCTTGGCCATCCCAGGCCACCAAAAATGCTGCTGGATGATGAACAGAGACCTCTTAACCCCTGGGTGGCAGAAGAGAGGGGAGGCATGGGCCCAATCGATGACCTGGGAGCGAAGAGAGGGGGGAACAAACAGATGGTTCGGCGGGCAGCCGGCCGGGGAATTCACAGACCCACAAGCCCGTTTGACTCTCTCCTCCACCTCCTAGGTGACCGCCTCCGCCAGGCAGGAGGAGGGCAGGATGAGGGCCGGTGCCTCCAGGACTGAGGAGGAGTCAAGCTGGCGGTACAGGGCATCGGCCTTCAGGTTTTTGCTGCCAGGACAATAAGGACAAAATTAAAGCGATTAAAGAAAAGAGCCCATCTGGCTTGTCGAGGGTTTAATCTCTTGGCCGTCTTCAAGTACTTGAGGTGCTAATGGTCAGTCCAGACTAGAAATGGGTGTTTTGCCCCCTCTAGCCAATGGCGCCACCTCGACTGTAAGCAACTCCCGGTTCCCCACGTCATAGAGCTGTTCTGTGGGAGAGAGTTTGCGGGAGAGGAAAGCGCAAGGGTGAAGCTTGTTGTCGAGGGAGGAGTGCTGGGAAAGGACTGCCCCCACTCCCACCTCCGAGGCGTCCACCTCCACAACAAACTGAAGGTGGGGGTCAGGGAGGGAGACGATGGGGGCAGTCACAAAGCTCCTCTTGAGCTCCGTGAATGCAGCCTCGGCCTGCGGGGACCACTGGAACCTGGTCTTAACAGAGGTGAGTGAGTGAAGAGGAGCAGCAGTAGCACTGAAGTTCTTAATAAAACGTCTGTAAAAGTTGGCAAATCCCAAAAAGCGTTGTAGCTGCTTCCGTGAAGAAGGAAGGCTATGGTTTGGATGTGGAATTCACACTTTTCTGCCTTGACGTAAAGCTGGTTCTCTACGAGATGCTGGAGTACCTGTCGGACATGCTGGATGTGGGTTTCCTCACTGGGGGAGAAGATGAGAATATTGTCGAGGTACACAAATACATACTGATCCAGCATCTCCCAGAGAACATCGTTTACCAGGGCCTGAAACACAGCTCGAGAGTTAGTGAGCCCAAAGGGCATTACAAGGTACTCGTGATGCCCACTTGGAGTGTTAAAGGCGGTCTTCCACTCGTCCCCCTCCCTAATTCTGACAAGATGGTAAGCATTACAAAGGTCTAGTTTCATAAATACTTTGGCTTCCTGCAGTCGTTCAAAGGCTGAGTTAATAAGAGGGAGTGGGGTACCTGTTTTTGATAGTTATGGTGTTCAGGCCCCGGTAATCGATGCATGGACGGAGGGTCTTGTCCTTCTCCACAAAGAAAAAAACCTGCTCCAGCAGGAAACGAGGAGGTGTGGATGATTCCAGCTGCCAGGGAGGAGTCCATGTACTCCTTCATGGCTTGTTGTTCAGGGGCTGAGAGGGAGTAGAGCTGGCCTCAAGGAGGAGAGGAACCAGAAAGCAGGTTGATGACAGTTGTCGTCCCGATGGGGAGGCAGGGAGGTGGCTTTGGCCTTGTTGAGAACCTCCTTGAGGTCCAGGTAACAGCTGGGGACCTTGAAGTGATTGGGGTAATTGGGATCATCTGCAACGGATGTGGAGAGGGAGAGGAGAGGCCTGGAGGGAGTGGAGGGAGAGGGCAGGGCAGTAGGAGATGAAGACCGCTGGGCCGTTTTAGGAAAACATGTCTCTCTGCACCCGCTCTGCCAGGCCATTACCCTGCCGGTGCACCAATCAAAGTGAGGTTTGTGTGAAGTTAACCAGGGGAGCCCTAGGATGAGGGGGTACTGGGGTGAGCAGGAAATAAAAAAAGATAGGGACTCTGTGTTGATCAGGGAACGTGAGGTGAATGGGGGAGGTCTGGTGAGTAAGTCGTGGCCTGCCGGGACTCAGCTAGCGGAATAGAAGCTAAGCCCAACTTCCCGGCTGGGTAGGTCCTGGTCCATAAAATTGGCATCCATCCCTCAGTCAACAAGAGCGGGATGAGAGAGGGAAAGCACCGGGGAGGTGAGTCACGAGGGGGAGGGATCGAGTGCGTTTGGTCTTGCCAACTAGGCAGCCGGGAAAAGGACCCAAATGCGGACAATGGCAGGCTGAGTGCACCAAGTTGATTTATTAAAGCAAAACTTACAGAAAAGCAGGGAAAACACGAAGAAACGCAGGGACTCAAGACCAACAACCCAAACAATGAACCAACACTGAACAAAGGAAAGGGGCCGGTATAAATAGGGCAAAACTAAACGAGGGAATCAGGGGCAGGCGAGTAAAGAAACAGGTGAACCTAATCAAAACTGGCGGGAACAGAACAAAGACAGGAAGTAAATCAAAACCATGAACGAAGAACAGACCTTCAGGAAATAAAAGTCCACACAAGAGTCCTTGGGATGATGACAGAGAGGGGGGAGAGGAAAAGGAGGTTCAACTCACCAGCGCCCTCTCCTTCACTGGTGAGCCTAGTCTTTTACTGAGCAGTGAGCAATGAAATGTCCCTTCTGAATGCAGTAGATGCACCTCCCCTCCAGCAGGTGTCGCTGCCGTTCCTCTAGGGACAGTTGGGTCTCCCTAGCTGCATGGGTTCCTCCGGGCCCAGAGGGGGCGCTGCGAGCGTCGATGGAGGAGAGGGCCGAGCTGGGGAGTGCCGAGCTGGAAAGAGGGAGGGTGGCAACGGCCTCTTGCTGTGCGGAGGGGAATTGCTGGGCCGCAGCCTTGCTCTCTCCCATTCATGGAGGCGCTTGTCTATCCTAACTGCGAGGGAGATCAGAGTCAAGGTCTGCGGGGAGCTCGAAGGGGGCCAGCTGGTCTTTCAGGGAAAGCGTCGAAGACCGCCGAGTCGTTCCACCCGCTGTCCGCCGCAAGAGTGCGGAACTCGATGGTGAAGTCCGATACCCGCCTCCTCCCCTGGCGCAGGGTTACCAGGGCCCGTGTAGCCTCCCTTCCCGGGGTAGTGTGCTGGAAAATCTTCGTGAGGGTCTCAGTGAAGAGATCGAGTGATTCACACACAGGGGAACGCCTCCTCCACTCGGCTGTTGCCCAGGCCTCGGCCCGGCCAGAGAGGTGCGAGATAATGTATGCTACCTTGGCTCGATCGGAGGGATAAAAGGTCGCCTGGAGGTCAAAATGGAGGCTACACTCGGTCAGGAAGGGACGACAATCCCGAGTCCCCAGAGAAGCTCTCTGGACGGGAAAGGTGGGGCGAGTGGAGGTGTTGCACTGGAGCTACTGGTAACAGAGCTGAAGCAGAGGAGGCTGGGACTGAATCACTCTCCGGGTCCGGTGCAGGTGGACTAAACGGATGCTGGGCCCCCTGGAGCTGGATGACCAGAGCTTCAAGCTGACCGCCGAATGATGAGAGCGCTGTCTGCTGGTGCTCCATCATGCTCCGCATCTCCTGGTGGAGCAAGAAGAGCTGTTCCTCCTGCTGGTGGATGTGTCTCCCCTGGGCTTGGAGGGCGGCCCGAACCGTATCTGAGTCTGCAGAGTCCATAGGTATGGCCAGTTCGTACTATCACACAGTAGAACGTAGGCATGGACTTGCAATGCAGACCACAGACACAGGCTTACACAAAAAGGCTGAAGTTTATTGCTGTGCTAGGCGGAAGGCAGGCAAAAAACAAGGCAAAAAACAAAAAGTCACTTCAAGGCGAAGGCAGGCAAAAGGCTCAGAGAAAAGAAGCTAAAAAGTAACAACTTAAACACTAGAGAAAATCTTACACAAATAACTCGAGAAACTTGACTCAGGAGTGCTGGCACGCTTGACTAGACAGACAAGAGGAACTGGCAAACAGACTAGGGAGGACACAGACTAAATACACAGAGGGGAAGACGCTAACAAGACACAGGTGGAAAGCATCAGGGTAATCACACCAGGGGAAGACACAGGGGCAGGGGAGAGAGGTGCACAGGGAAACCCTCATTATGCCAACAAAGAAATTCCACTTGACCCCTCACCAGTAAAATGACCTGGACAAAGCTTTGTGTAAGATTCAGCCAGTGGAGGACATTTGCTCTTCTCTGTTCTCCTGTAATACTAAGGAATGTTTTACCAGGGCTGTACTACAAACACTGGATGCTTCTTGCACGTGCACTTCACATCCTCCTCTCCCAGTTTGCCACTCAGGATGAGCTTAATTGTACAGTTATAGTTCAGTTTGTAGCAAAAGTGCCAGCTCTTTATGGTCTTGAGCATTGTTCATATAACTGCCATTTGTTGATGCATCTTACTCAGAGTGTATTCTGGCATGCAATCAGTTTCATTTTCACAGGTTTTTAAGCATTTCTTTTCATATCAGAGAGTAATAAAAGGAAATGTACTTTATGATTCAAGATTGCAGAGAAATGCACGATTTTTTCTTTTCCGTAAGTTGTGACATTGTTACTAAGTCATCAAATTACATTCGAGAACATTTAGTGACTTTGGGATGTGGCTCTCACAGACTGTTACATGTAAGAGAAATTGCTGCACTGCAGACAGCTGTACACTCAGGGTACCAACATCATAACACTGTAACTGAGTATAAGCATTGTGTGTATAATAACATGTTAGTCACCACCAGAGACTACAGTGTCCATTTCAAAAGAAACAATTCTGTAATACAAACAGCTAATTGCTTTTGTATGTGACCCTGCAACTGTGAAAGAGAGTCAAACTGCTCTTGCAGAGAACCTATTTTCTACAAGCAATTGCAGCAGGAACACAGACAACCAGCTATCTATGATGCAATATAAACATTGCAAAATTTCTTGTAAATGTAAGGATCTCAAATGAATTGTGTGCAATGTCATGTGAGGACATAGTGGCTAAATGTATTGCAGTTGAACATGAGGGTGTTATGTGTTATGTTAAATTTATGAAGGTTAGCACCAGCCTTAAAGAAGCAATCTGTCTCCTGACCAAAATAGGGCCACATCCACATGGTAGGGCTGAGCAAAACAATGGTATGTGTGATGATATAAATGTGTCCATCGCCAGAGATTCAGCCAAACTGTTTATAGCGAGGTAGCTATCTCTTATATCTCAGGGTATATTAAACCATTGTAGGTAACACTGAAAATCAATAAGCAGGATTTCTTTATGGAAATGTTTTTATAGGATTATTGTATCAATGGGATACACTACTAGTTACCATTGTAGGAACAACTGAACTTGTGATGGCAAGAAAACTAATTAGTGTTGTAAATTTTTATATTGTATACCTTTATACATGTGACGCACTGATGATGAGGACTCAAAAAGTTTAAAGGTTTATTCCAGGGTTTGGTACACAAAAGTCAGTCCAGGTAGAGGCAAACAAAGCCAACAGGGATAAGGCAAAGTGAACATAATAAACAGACAAAAGACAGGAAGTAAGGGATATTTTGTGTAAATATGTGTTGAGAAAGAAGATGAAGAAACAGAATATTTTACTAAAAGTGAAAGTAACAAACTACTAAAAGTAGCAATGTGAAAATACTCCACTAAAGGTATAAGGCCTGCATTCAAAATATTAAATAGGTAAATTGCAAATGTTTTGTCAGTAAAACAGTACTTAAATTATCATTTATTATCATTTCATTATTTTGAATGTCACAATGCTCAGCCTGGTGTGTCACATGGCCCTTCAGAGTGATTTACACTGGTACTACCATGGTACCCTCCAATGTACTGTGGTGTGAACCATGACACCTCCGATATTACCATGTAATATCGAGTTAAGTAATTATCATGATACATCCCATGGTAATATCTGTATGTCAAACCCGGATAACCAATAGTTAATGAGCTAAAAATGTGCATAATCCCGCCCCCTCACTGCCCACTTCTTTTCACGTGAGCCACTGAGACAAATGAAAGCAGGAGAGTAGCCATGTCGCTGAAAACTGGCCATGAAAAGTGCATTATTCCTGGATGCAGATCATCAAATCAATCACCCCAGGTCAAAAAGTAGTATACTTTAGGGTATTAGAAATATTATTTAGATATACAAAAGTTATTACAAGTATACTTTTACTTATTGTGCTTAATGTAAAGTATGTTTAACATGCAATTTTAAAAAGTGTACTTCAGAACAGATGTCCTTAAGTTCAACTTCACTGTACTAAAAAAACATATACTAATTCTGCAATACTTAAAGTGGTATTTCAGTGTACTTATGTAAAATTTAAAATACACTTACAATAAAGTACACTTTTTATAAGTGTACTTTTAAAATGTGTACTAAATTGCAAATACTTATAGTGGTAATTTAGTGTACTTATGAAAAGTATACTTATTTGCAAGTCCTTTGTAATACTCTTAGTATGCTTTATTAAAGTGTACTTTTATTTAACTTAATTAGAAGTGTATTCAAGTGTACTTACACAAAGTGCACTTTAATATAAGATCATTATAAGCTGTATTTCAGTGTACTTTTACAAAGTATACTAAATTGCAAATACTAGTGTACTTGTGAAATATATATTTATTTTTAAGTCCTTTTAATACACTATTAGTATTCTTTATTAAAATCTACTTTTACTTCACTTAATTTGAAGTGAAGTAAGTGTATGAATTTGGTACAAAGTGTGTAACAAGTTAGTCACTGAACCTAAAGCATGTATTAAATGAACTAAATTCTACCATATACTCAGGTAGGGTACCCAGGGTTCAATGTTAAACTCTTTATGTCAGTGAGTCAATTATCTACTTGCCCCAACATAAATTGTATTGTCCACTTCAAACATTGTTATTAATCAACTATACTAACTATAACCAAAGAACTGGGGTCATTTTCATATTGGGTGTGATCTTAAAGCACCGAAAATAAAGCAATCTGCACTGCTAAGAGGCGTTGTGTCGACTCAGCACGCAGAGACCAAACAAAGAGACTTGGATAAAACAGTTCGGCACAGTATATTAAATGAACTGGTAATTTGAGTTCGAGCAATGACTGAGCTTGGGAGAGCGGCCAGTGCCAGTGAAAAGGGACCAAACCAAAGCTGGGTAACCTCCAGGACGGAATGGGGGACGACCAGCGCAGAAACTAAGTCAGAGTGGTCCCTGGCCTGCATGTAGAGGTTGGCGAGGAGGGAGCAGAGCAGAGGTCCGGGCCAGGCAGAGATTTCCAGGAGCAGGTCCACGTAAGTCAACAGTACAATCTGGCAACGATGATGAGGGAGACCAGGACTTAAGTACTGGCAGAGGTGATTGTGAATTGGACGCAGCTGTCATGATTGACCTGCAGCAGCCACCAGCTCCAGACCACGCCCCTTGACCTAGATCACTCCACACAGGTAGACAGGGAAGACAAACAGAGACAGAAAACACAACCCCTAAACAAAAACTAAGGAGAGCCCAGCCATCCCATAACACTGCACTGCAAACACTGGTATGCAATTTCATGCCAATAATGACAGCCTTTTATTAAATGTATTTATTTGTGACAGTGTAGCTCTGATTACTGTCCCAGCTTTTTACTGGTCCCAAACCACTGTCATTGTTGAGCCATGATTATCTACTGTATATCCATCTCATCCTACCTGTGATGGATTTCTGTTGGGTCTCTCTGCCCCCTGTCCCAGCCTGGCCCGGTGTCCTCCTACATCTTCAGCACCTGCTCCAGCTGTTTCATTCTGATATTTGGACAATGTGTGTAGCCAGTTAGTTACTAACATGTAGGACAACATGTAGAGGTCAGTTCCTCTAAATAAGATAAGAATAACAAGAAACTAACTAGTGAACAATTGTGTATTACCTGTGTCCTGACCTGTGTTTTAATTCTGCCCACTCTCACCACTATAGACGCTACTAGAGCTACTAGTACTAGACGCTACTTTGTTATACTATACTGTAACATACTGTTTACCCCCTCCCCACCACACACACATACACCTTCCTGGCCATTCTGAGCAGTTTGGTGTATGATTTATGTGAATACCATTAAGTGTCACATTGCTCCATTAAGAGGACGGACTGTTTTGTCATAAATTAATGTGTTAATGCTGGACTGCTGTGTATACTACCACATACTGGACACCCACAATGGAGAAATGGGTAATAACTTTATGTAGTTCATTGCTTTAACTCATATAGACTGGCCCAGAATACTGCCACCTACAGGAAACCACCCAAATGTAAATATTTCAACAATGGGTGGTCACTCAGTCAGTCTGTTAGCTAATTCAACTATTTCAGACGGAACGCTAAAAGACAGGCAATTAAGCTACTGAATGATTTATGCATTATCAGTGCTCTGACCTGACTGTCAGATCTCCTTCATTTTCCTGCTGTTGGTTGCAATGGAGCATCATTATGGTGAACTGGAAGCTGTAGGCAAGTTTTTATTACCAACAATTTCATAGTCTAAAAGCAGGCTAGTTAATAATGAACATTACTTTTTTTCTAGGCTAAAATGTATTAATTTAGCAAGCATGCCAATCACACCTTGTAATCTAGCCAATCAATCTAGCCAATGTCATGCCAATACTAAAAATAAAACTTCATAGCATCAGCTCTACTTACTTCGCTTTGGTGTTGTACTGACATTCTGTTAGGGACTTCAACATCACAGCGGTAAAGGTACTGCTTGTACAGCATACATTCTCAATTTCATGACAGTATAGATGTGAAGTTGTACTAAGTTATCATAAATGTTAGGCATATTTCTCCATTAGTTCTCCATTACTATTATTATTATTATTACTATGTACTATTATTATTATTATTTTATCCCACCCTGCCCATCAGATTTATTAACTAGCATTCTTAAAAAAAACAAAAATCAAAAATACACCATAGGATAGTTATTATTATCTTCATGTGTCTGTATTCTGTTGATCTTGGTTTTTTTTTGGTTATTGATGTCCAATAAGTAGGACTTGTACTTTGACTGTACTGGTAGCATATTTCAATAATTACTGTTGACTAGCTCCAATGACTAGCTCCCAGATCTAGCAATTAAACCAGATCAAGGAACAGAACCCAGTCTAGATTTGAAGTAATAATGGACCTAACCAGAGCCATCTGCAGCGGTGCTGCGGTAGGTTCCCACATCCAATCACCGTGCGGCACCACTGGGTGCCAATCGACATCCAATCACAATGTAGTAGTTTGGGCGCCAATTGCGGTGTATACATTGACGGTTATTATTTGAAACTGAGCATCCAGAGATATCTAGACTGTCTCAGAGTCTAACAATGTTTGGATTGTTCTATTTTCAAGATGGGTCCGTTAGAGCAGAAAATACATCTGTGTATGTAGGAATGTAAAAATTACAGTAACCTGCAGGGAAGACCTTGAGTCGGAGCAAGGCTGGATAGAGGTGATTTGGCCTGCCAAACGGAGACAACAACAACAAGAGCCGAAGCCAGTTGCAGCCGAAGTGCTATTCGTGGGAGGTAAGTTCCAAAACAATAGTGAAATGATTCTGAAATACTCTTTGTAACGTTAGCTAACTTTGGCTGGTCTCTAGAAATATTAGAAAGTAGAAAGTAGAAATAGTAGAAAGAGTTGCTTTTGTCCTAGCTAACTTAGCTAAGCTACGTTAGCTTGCTATCCATCTTGACTTTAGGGACTAAATTATCTTTTTGGAAAATTTAACATTGGCTGGATTACCCAAGTTGGAGAATTTCCAAGAAATGTGTTTTCACCCAAATTGGTACATGGGTGGGAATACTCAGTTTGGAATGACATTCTTGGAATGATAAATGGCCACCAGGGGACGCAAATCCGAGATCCCCTATTTGGAATCTATAGAGATTACTATCCACTGTTTGGAATGGGAGGGTGAAAACACATTTAACCAATCAGAATCTCATTCCAAATATGTTATATGTATTCCAGACATGATATATTGTCCCTAAATCCTAATAATAATAATAATATCCGCCATTTGGAATGGATGTGTGAAACCATATGTAACCAATCAGAAGCTGATTGCAAACATGATATCTGTATTCCTGGTATGATATATCATCCCTAAATTTAAAAATTCTTCACCACAGGTGCCTCTCAAAGATTTTTTCATCTTTCTTTGGACAGTCTCTCACCAAATGATCCTTAGCCCCACAGATGAAGCAGCCATTGTGCCTTTTTCCTCCTCTGCCCCACCCTCTGCCTCCTCACCAACGTCCTCTAACCTTGCCTCTTGCTTGGCTCTCAAAAGCTTGAATCTGACCTATCTTCAGGTGAGTTGTCTTCCTTCTTTTTTCATTCAATACCTTTTCAGCATGCATTTGCTTCAATATCAACGAGTTATCTCACATCACATCCCACGCAGTGAGTTCAGACATGGTAACTTTATGAAGTTGTTTGATATACTCATCTCCTCCATCCTTGATGTTAGGGAGGAGTGTCAGAGCTTCTTTCATCTCTGTTGATGTCCATGGTCTGTAGACAAGATGTATGCCTGTCCCTACCGAATCCAGAGGATACGATGGATTCTGTGGCTGGGGGCTGTTGGAGGAGAAGGTGACGGAGGAAATGGAGCAGTCGGTGTCCTCGGGAGTTGTGGGGGAGGTGGATTCTGTGGTTGTTGTTGACGTCATTTTGGCGGAGCCGAGTCCAGGTCAGGAGGCCACCAGTTAGTCATGTCCCTGCCTTAATTTTACTCTCCCCATTATTCTTCTAGCCAACATGCATAAGCCTTCGAATCTCCTGCAAACATGCCTTTTCTGTTTCTTCTTTGACATTTTAACTGTTGGAGTTGTCTTGTACCAAAACTGCCAGTGCATGGAATTCCACACTCAGTAATCCATACATCCAAGTAGTTCAAACTTTGTGGCCCACAATTTGTTAACAATTTGTTACTGGATATTTGGTGATGATCTATCTGGAGGATTTTGCGAATTTGCTTTTGTTCTAATCCATTTACATTTCGTCGTCCCAAACCTGCCCTAGTAACTCAGTAACCCAGTATAATAATCTTTTACTCATCAGTGAAACACCTAGTGTAAAAATCTTTTACTCTTGCCTTACCAGAAAGTGTCATGGTCCACGAAGGACTCTTGTTTGGACTCTTGTTTGGTCTTGCTTCCTGTTTTATTTTGTAAATCCCTGGTCTTGTGTTCGTGTGTTATTTACTTCCTGTCATTGTTCTCCGATCCTCTGCTGTCCAGCTCTACAATCCGCCTTTCACCTGGTCCTGGAATCCCGGTTGGTGGTCTGGCCGACTCCTGTTCTCCAGTCGGTGGCCCGGCCAGCTTCTGTTCTGGATTCCCGGTTGGCGGTCCGGCCGACTCCTGCTCTCCAGTCAGCGGCCCGGCCAGCTTCTGTTCCTGATTCCCGGTTGGCGGTCCGGCCGACTCCTGCTCTCCAGTCGGCGGCCCGGCCAGCTTCTGCTCCTGGTCCCGAGTCGGCGGTCCAGCCAACACCGGATCCAGTTCATGAGTCGTGGTCCGGCTGACTCCTGCTCCACGGACCCGGTTGGCTAACCGGCCGACATCACTTCCTGTTCCTGAGTCGGTGGTCCGGCCGACTCTGGCCCCCCGGACCCGGTTGGCGAACCGGCCGACATCAGTTCCTGTTCCAGAGTTGGCGGTCCAGCCAGCAAGGAATCCGGTTCCCGAGTCGGTGGTCCGGCTGACTCCAGCTCCCCGGACCCGGTTGGCGAACCAGCCGACATCAGTTCCTATTCCAGAGTCGGCGGTCCAGCCAGCGATGAATCCGGTTCCCGAGTCGGTGGTCCGGCCGACACCAGCTCCCCGGACCTGGTTGGTGAACCAGCCAACATCAGTTCCTGTTCCCGAGTCGGCAGTCTGGTCTACACCAGTTCAGCTTCCAGTGCCGGTTCCGGTCCAGCTGCAGCTGCAGCCTCCAGTGCCGGTTCCGGTCCAGCTGCAGCTGCAGCCTCCAGTGCCGGTTCCGGTCCAGCTGCAGCCTCCAGCGCCTGTTCCGGACCAGCTGCCGGCGCAGCTTCCTGCGCCAGTGCCCGCCGGGCTGCAGCCGCAGCTTCCTGCACCAACCCGTCGGGCTGCAGCCGCCGCTTCCTGCTCCAATGCCAGTCCGGCTGTCGTTGCAGGTGCCTCAGCCACAGGTGCCTCAGCAGCCTAGCTGTCAGTCTCAGCAGTCGCCCCAGCCTAGCTGTCAGCCTCAGCAGCCTAGCTGTCAGTCTCAGCAGTCGCCCCAGCCTAGCTGTCAGCCTCAGCAGTCGCCGGTGCCCCAGCAGCCTCCGGTGCCTGTTCTCGTTGAGCTCCAGCCTCAGCAGCCTCAGGTGCCTGTTCTTGTCCAGCTGCAGTCTCCAGGGCCGTCCACCCGAGAGGTCCTGTCCGGTCTCTGCCTTGCCTCCAGGCCGTCCGCCTGAGAGGTCCTGTCCGGTCTCTGCCCTGCCTCCAGGCCGTCCGCCTGAGAGGTCCTGTCCAGCCCCGGGTCTGCTTTTCTCTGCTTCTTTCACCTGGAATGTGTTATTAATTATAATTAACAATGAATACTCATTTGTATATTGTGTACTTGGAATGTGGGATAGTATAAAATATCACTCATTGGGAATGTGTTATTAATTATAATAAACAATGAAAACTCATTTGCATATTGTATGCTTGGAATTTGGGATAGTGTAAAATATCAATTGTTTGGAATTTCTTGAATTAACAATTAATGCTCATTTGCAGATTACTCTATGTTGGGTTTATGAAGTTTTGTACTCTGTACTGGTGCAAATAAACCTGCGTGAATTGAACTGACACAGTCTCTGTCCATGTTTGTGCATTTTCCTTTGACTTAAAATCATTCAACAGTTTTTATTGTAAGCAGTAACTTACTCAACAACATCCTTTAGAAGCGGAAGGAAATTCCACCACAGAATAGTACTTTTATTGCAGATATTTTTATATATGAACTATAGACTAGTAGAGCAAATCCAAAACTTGTTGTACCTATTAGTCTTTTAGACTTTAAAATATGTAAAAAGAAAAGAAAATAGGGCCCAGGAACTCTTTAATGACAACTTCTTAAACAAAAAATCTGAAAAAAATAAAAAAGTTGCCTTCACTGCTGCAGCTCAGCTGCTCCAAGTCCAGTGTGCTGACCATCGCGGGCTGGGAATTTGATCTTCTCAGCTCCTTCAGGGCTTTTAAATTGGCCTTCTGCTGGACAGTCCAGCTTGCCACTTGTTAACAACACAAGAACTATTGAACAGGAATGTCCACATTTATGGACCATGTTTTGCTATATACAGTGAAGTGGACTTACACTGCAGAGGCATACTTTAGAATCAGCTGTAATCCCAATCTATTTAGGACTTCGTGGAACTTTATACAGTGCTGGCGCAATCCATCAAATGGCACCAGGCACAACGGGCAGAAGATTGTCTTTCCGGGCATTTCTTCTCTGGGAAAAAGTGAAGCAAAAGGTTTGAACATAAATTACCTCATTGTTTAGGAAATTAGTTACATATTTTGGCATGACTGACAGTGATTCCCAATAGATTATTTAGAGAATAAGAACCTCGCCTTGGAAGACCATTAACCAAACATGAAATCAAGACCTTACAATATAAAGTAATATAGGTTATGATAACATTATGTGTTATATACTTTGCAGTGTTTTACCACAGTACCTCAGTTTCAGCAGCCCGTCAGGAAGAAGCCTGGGAAGTGCATACACAGTATCCTCAGCCTTCTGCGAATGTCTTTTAAAGTGAGATCCAGGTCCTTTGCTGCCTGCACCAACTCTGGTGACTCCTCGAACTCTTCTGTCATCTAAAGACGGTCAAAAAACACTGTTATTATTTATATAGCACCAAATCATAACAGAAGTCATCTCAGGGCACTGAATTTGTTATCAAGCCTGACAAACTAAGAACAAAAACATACCCTCTGGTGTCAGATAACTTTCTGCTTCAGTTCTTTTCTAAAGAGTTGTCACAGGAGACTGTCAAAGTTCAAAGGGTATATCAGTTTTCTGCCTTTTCCCTTTTTGGATGATTACATGTAATGTGTGAAAAAAAGAATAAAATACATTCATGTAAGAAGCATCAATTTATGTTTTTGACTCACCGGTGGTGGTGCCAATACTGGCAACTCTTCAGAACAGCTGGAAGAACTGCTGTACTCCTCCTCACTGGAAGAACTGCTATCCTCAGACCAAAAACCCAGCTGACCAATTCACAATGAATGAAAGAAAATTGTTGTTAAGAAGTGCAGATTAATTGTATTTAAATATTGCTTATTCTAAATACTGCATCACTAAAACTGCATGTGTGACATTTAACCTCAGCAGCCTCAGACTCTGACTCCTTTTTGTTTGCAGTTAAGCATAACTCTGAACAGGATAAATGGATTTAAGTTGCAGTTGTATCATCTTGTACTCTGTTTATTGTGACTGCTTTATTCTAAATTCGTATAAAGTACTTTAAACAAGAAAAAACAATATTTCAGGTTTTGTGAAAGGTGTGTCTGAGTGTGCATTATATCATGTATACTCACTGGTGGGCCTGGCTCCTCTTTATTCTCCTGGACAGGATAAATGGATTTAAGTTGCAGTTGTATCATCTTGTACTCTGTTTAATGTGACTGTTTCATTCTGAGTTTGTATGAAGTAAAAAAATATTTCAGGTTTTGTGAAAAGTGTATGCGTGTGTGTGTGTGTGTGTGTCATTTCACCTCAGCAGCCTCAGACTCTGACTCCTTTTTGATAGGCACCTCAGACTCTGACTCTTCCTTGTTTGCATTAAATGCAGGTAATGTAACCTCAGCGTATCTCTGAACAGGATAAATGGATTTAAGTTGCAGTTGTATCATCTTGTATTCTGTTTAATGTGACTGCTTTATTCTGAATTTGTATAAAGTAAAAAGATATTTTAGGATTTGTGTGTGTGTGTGTATTATTCAATTAAATTCAGCTTTATTAATATAGCACCATATTATAACAAAGTTATCTCATTTATCATATAGAGCAGGTCTAGACCGTATACCTTATATCATGTGTACTGACTGGTGAGCCTGGCTCCTCTTTAATCTCCTGCCCTTCTGCTCGCCTGTCCATGGACTCCATCTAAAAAGAACGAAACTTGAAATTTAATTCAATTAAATTCAGTTGTATTTATATAGTGCCAAATCATAACAAAGTAATCTAAGGGAACTTTTCATATACAGCAGGTCTAGATCGTACTCTTTATATTTACAGAGATCAATCATTTCCCATTATCAGCAGAACTAGGCCACAGTGGCAAAGAAAAACATCCTTTGCAACAATATGCACTATTTGGAATACATAGTACTTCAAATGCTAACCTTGGAAGCATTAGTAATTAATATGCAATATGTGGAATTGGTTTAGTGATTATAATGCAGGAATTGGAAGAATTAGTATAATTTAATTGTACCTTTGGAATTAGATCTCACCTGTGTCCGAAATCCACACGTTGCTCCTCCTTAGTGAAGATGCAGTTCCTGGAAGAAGCTTTTATAGTCGAAACCAGACAATTGTATTAGATCATGGACAACCAATGGAGAACTGTCATTGGCATATATGCTCCTTTGGAATTAATATTGGATGGAATTGCGCCTTGAAATCCTGGCCATGAATATCACAAACAGAATTGGTGACAAGGGGCAGCCCTGGCGGAGTCCAACACCCACTTGGAACGTGTTTGACTTTGTGCCGAGAATGCGGACACAGCACTCACTTCGGTTATATAGGGACCGGATGGCTTGTAGCAGCGACCCCGGTACCCCATACTCCCGCAGTACCCCCCACAGGACACGGTCGAAAGCCTTCTCCAAGTCGACAAAACACATGTAGACTGGATGGGCAAACTCCCATGAACCCCCCAGCAGCCCTGCAAGAGTAAAGAGCTGGTCCACTGTGCCACGGCCAGGACGGAATCCACATTGCTCCTCCTGGATCCGAGGTTCGACAATCGGTCATAGTCTCCTTTCCAACACCCTGGAATCAACTTTCCCGGGGAGGCTGAGCAGTGTGATACCATGGTAATTGGAGCACACCCTCCGGTCCCCCTTTTTGAAGATGGGAACCACCACCCCGGTCTGCCACACCACAGGCACTGTCCCCGACCTCCATGCGACACTGAAGAGGCGTGTCAGCCAAGACAGCCCAACAATGTCCAGAGCCTTCAGCATCTCAGGGCGAATCTCATCCACGCCTGGCGCCTTGCCACCAAGAAGCTCTTTGACTACCTTGGAGACTTCTGCCAGGGATATGGGTGAGTCTTCCCCCGAGTCTTCAAACTCTGCCTCCTCCACTGAGGACATGTTGGTTGGGTTGAGGAGTGCCACAAAGTGCTCTTTCCACCGCTCGACAACATCCCCAGTCTGGGTTAGCAGCTCTCCTCCCCTGCTGAACACGGCCTGGGCCAAGCCCCGCTTTCCCTTCCTGAGTCGTCTAACAGTTTGCCAGAACTTCCTTGAGGCCAACCGAAAGTCCTTCTCCATAGCCTCCCCGAACTCCTCCCACACCCGGGTTTTTGCTTTGGTGACCACCGAGGCCGCCGTCCTTCTGGCCTCCAGGTACCTGTCCGCTGCTTCAGGAGACCTCTGGGCTAGCCAAGCCCGAAAAGCCTCCTTCTTCAGCTTAACGGCTTCCTTCACCGCCGGTGTCCACCAGCGGGTTCTAAGGTTGCCGCCTCGACAGGCACCAACGACCTTCTGACCACAGCTCCTAGCGGCCGCCTCAGCAATGGAGGCTTTGAACATGGCCCACTCTGTTTCCATGTCCCCAACCTCCCCCGGGATGCGCGAGAAGTTCTTCCGGAGGTGGGAGTTGAAGATCTCGCGGACAGGGCCCTCCGCCAGACGTTCCCAGTTCACCCTCACTACACGTTTAGGTTTGCCAGGTCTGTCCGGCAGCCGTCCCTGCCATCTTATCCAACTCACCACCAAGTGGTGATCAGTTGACAGCTCTGCCCCTCTCTTCACCCGAGTGTCCAAGACATACGGCTGCAGATCTGACGATACGACCACAAAGTCGATCATCGACCTGCGGCCTAAGGTGTTCTGGTACCAAGTACACTTATGAACCACCCTATGCTCAAACATGGTGTTTGTTATGGCCAGTCCATGGCTAGCACAGAAGTCCAACAACAAAGCACCACTCGGGTTCAGATCGGGGAGGCCATTCCTCCCAATCACCCCCCTCCAGGTTTCACCATCATTGCCTACATGGGCGTTGAAGTCTCCCAGCAGAACTATGGAGTCTCCAGGTGGTATCCCTTCCAGGGTGCCACCCAGGAACTCCAAGAAGGCCGGGTACTCTGAACTGCTGTTTGGTGCATAAGCACAAACAACAGTCAGAGCCTTCCTCTCAGCAACTTTCAGTCGCATCGAGGCGACCCTCTCATTCCCCAGGGAAAACTCCAACACAGCGGCGCTCAGCCGGGGACTCGTGAGTATCCCCACACCCGCCCGGCACCTTTCATCCTGGGCAACTCCGGAAAAGAAGAGAGTCCAGCCCCTCTCCAGGAGTTTGGTTCCAGATCCTGAGCTATGCGTAGAGGTGAGCCCAACTATGTCTAGCTGGTACCGCTCCACCTCCCGCACCAGCTCCGGCTCTTTCCCCACCAGAGAGCTGACGTTCCACGTCCCTAAAACCAGTCTGCGACGCCAAAGGTCGGTACGCCCAGGTCCCTGCCCTTGCCTGCTGCCCGGCTTACACTGCACACAACCCCGATGCCTATCCCTGCAGGTGGTGGGCCCACAGGGTGGCGGCTCCATGTCGATTTTTCGGGCTGTGCCCGACGGGCCCATGAGTCAAGGCCCGGCCACCAGACGCTCGCCATCGTGCTCCCCTCCCGGGTCTGGCTCCAGGGGGGGGGGGGCCCGGTATCCCTCCTCCGGGCGAGGTGCTCCAGCTCTGCATGGTCCGATTCATCGTGGGTTTGTGAATCGCTCTTAGTCTGTCCCCTCCCCTGGGACCAATTTGCCTTGGGAGACCCTACCAGGGGCCAGTGCCCCGGACAACACAGCTCCCAGGGTCACAGGGGCACACAAACCCTTCCACCACGTTAAGGTGGTGATTCATTATTATTATTATTATTATTTCAACAAATAAATTGCATTTTTGAGGGGCTAAACGTGCTCGAAAACTCATGAAATTTTGCACATGCGTCAGAAGTGGTGAAAATTTAGATATTTTATAGTTCTTGCGCATGGGTGTGGCAAAATGGCTCAATAGCGCCCCCTACAAACCTTTAACGAACTACCCCCTGCGGAACGTTTCACCTAGATGTATGAAATTTGGTATGCATATGCATCATGTTGAGCCTCTTGGAGCCCAACCCTAAACCCAACAGGAAGTCAGTTATTTTTAATAAACTCGTGTATGTCATTTGAGGGCTCCATACTTTGTCCTAGAGATTTTATCTCTAGGACCTGAAGGCATCTATATGCTAATTTTCAGCCACAGTCATAGTGCCAGCAGTCATAGTGGCAGCAGGAAATGATACGCCTTATATTCTGACATGCTACTCCTAGTGGGTTGAGCAGAAAAACCTCAAATTTAGTCAGTAAAGCCTTAAGAACTTGATGATGCTTTACAGTGAAAATTGTGAGTTTTCATTGAAGGGTGTGGCCATGGCGGCGCAGCGAATTTCGATGTTTCATTATGAAAAATGAAACTGTTGTAATTCAGCTCCAAATAATCAGATCTTTTCAATATTAATTTGATGAGATTCCCATCCTGAAGACATGTAGGGGTCAAAATTGAATCAAAATCATAGCGCCACCTAGTGACAACAGGAAGTTACAGGCCCTATTCTTTTAATCAGTACTCCTAGCAGGTTAACCAGATCCACCTCAAATTTGGTCAGCAAAGTCTGAAGACATTGATGATGCTTTACTGTGAAGATTGTGAGTTTTCATCAAACGGCGTTGTCATGACAACGCATTGTTCGCCATGAAGCACGAAGCTGTTTTTGAGGGGCTAGGGATGCTTGAAAACTCACCAAACTTTGCACATGCATCATTAGTGGCACAAATGTACATCTGATGTGAGTCTTGGACATGGGTGTGGCAAAACAGCTCGATAGCGCCCCCTACAAATTTTCAAAATCAAAGCCCCCCTCCCCTTAAAATTTGATGTAAATGTATGAAAGTCAGGTGGCACATGCATCATGTCTAGACTTAAAAATAGCCTCTTGGAGCCATGCCCTAAAACGCACCGGAAGTCAGTTATATTGAATGCAATTTAATTTTTTTGGGAAATCTTTGCCATTTCCAGGCCTCGTACTTTGATGAACTCCTCCTAGAGAATTAATCAGATTTGGGCTGTTTAATCTAATTTAAACCTTTATGATTAAAAGTTGCGTAAAGCTTGGTATTTCGTTGAACGGCGTGCCCGTGACATGGCGTTGAACTTCGATGTCCCGCCGTGAAACAGGAAGTTCTTGTAACTTCAGCGTACACAATCCAATCTGCTCCAAATTTCTCATGCTGGATTATATTACAAGTCTGAGTACATTTATATGACAATATTCAGTCATAGTCATAGCACCACTTACTGGAAACAAGAAGTAAGCCTTGTGAGACAATCATCATTTGATTTACATGACACAGCAGCAGAGGGAGGAGGACAGGATGAGGCTGATGTCATCCTGCAATTTCCACTAGATGGCAGTGTTGGTTTACTAATGGATGAACTCCTCTGCTACAGAGCATTTGGCCAATGTCTGTCTTCTTCATTCTTTCTAAACTTCACTCAGCAATATTATAAGGTATATACATTATTGTGCCTGTATTAATTATATAGTTTATAGTGTCTTTTGTTTTTTGAGCCAACTGAAGGGAAAGCAAATCCTTCACTGAATTTTAGTACACTGTACAGTACAGTACACTGTAAAAGTACACACACACACTTATATATATATAATGAATATTTATAATTATAAAATGATTGTGTTTGCCGACCCTGTCACTGGCCCTCACGGCCCAACAACCAACCTGGCCCGCAGGGAATCTTCCTGTTTCTCCTGGTTAACCTCTCTGCGTCCAGCGTCTGGTCATGAAGCGGTGGATGCTGTACACCCCGACATGCGCAGATGTGCGAGGGCCCCGTTTATCGCTGCTTGAAGCTTTAATTAATAATGCATTTCCTACCCCTAACCCCACCTAACCCTAACCATTCTAGTCCCATGCCTAACCCTAAGCATCAACTTCCTGATTGGAACCATCTCCACTCTATGCTACTGGAAGAAGACCATTTGACCTCCTCTAGTTTTAAAACATGGCTAGCTTGCTCCACACAGCTGTCTCGCGGTCTCCCAGGGGCTGTTACAAAGGTGTCCTTTATATCAGATCTCATCTTTACTTTATCCATGTTCTTCTTGCATCTACTTTAAACCTGATCTGTGCATTCCTCCAGGCTAAGGAATGGGCAGATTGAGGTCATTCATTCATGGGGTCGAAGTTCATATGGCTGGGAGGACTTTGAGTGACATGCACTGGCTCGTGCACTGTTTTAGACCTCTATTCAACTATGAAGTTGACGGAGAAAGCGTGGAGGTCTATGGAATACGAGCCACACCTAAACCTAACCCATCCTTCTACCATGTTCCTATCAAAAGTTATTCCAAAATGACCCATTTTCCTTGGATCCATCATGGTTATTGTAGTAAAGATCCCTATTTTCTTTCCCTTTTTTCCACTTCCTTTGTGCACCTACCTCACTTCCTTTATCTCACTTCCTTTCCTCTCCGTTTCTCATCACTGATTAGCTCGTTTTCACCCTTGCCACCCCTCATTTACCTGATTAAGTTCACCTGATCACTCCTTATTTAAAGATTGCATTCCCTTTCACTCACTCTTTGATCTTCACATGGGGTGGCAGTTCTGGTAGGAGGAGTTTATCTTACTTTTTTTAGTTCTTACTCTTTAGTGTTCTTATTCTATGTCCATGTTAATTTAACTGGGAACTTTATTTATCCTCATTTCTTTAAGATGGACATTTGAGACTAATTTCTAATCCCTTGTATTTTGTGTTCTTTCAGATCTAGCAGCCCATGTGTCTTTTTCGTTTTCCTGTCTTCATGATGGAATCATTTGAGTTTTGGAGAATTTGAGTTTTGGAGGAAAATAAACCTTTTGTTCAAAGGATTGAGAGAACCTGACTTCATCTTCATTCCTATTCCTATGCATTCTGACCGGATGCCAATGCGATGATGGTCAACCTTTTATTCTGAACCCCCAACCTAGTTTGAATGGGAGTCTATGGCAGCTATGTGAAAGACTATACTTCACTGAAAACACATCAACAGGAAATCGCACCCCAAATCCTCCCATCCTCCTACAACATTTGGTTCCTGAGATTCACAATTGTATGGGGGTACACAAGTTTTTATTCCTATACCCCTAACCCTGGTCATAAAAAGTTGGAGGTGGTACTGTTGGATACAGAAGGCCCGATAATACCTAGGTGGAGCTTACTTCCAAGTCTCTACAACAGGAAAGTTATTCAACATCCCTTATCCTAACCTAACCCTGACCAGAGTTGGAACAGATCAAATTCTTCTATTGTTGAAATGATGCTCCATCCCAGTAATGCTTGATTCTAGCTCTACTGATCTAATCAATATTGTGGCGTTGGAACCCATGATTGATTGGTGGGCATGGCCCCACTGACACATTTCTACATGTCTACTAATACCACTTACCTGGCCCATTGGTCTCTCCTACCAGCCTGTATTACAACTAATATACTGGCCGTTGCCTCCTGGACTCCCCCCTTCAATGACTGCCTGACTTGTAAGAAACAATATAATGACAATTAGAGTTGAATTGGTACATTTCATAATCATTAACAGGATGTCTTATGACTAAACACTGTATTGTCTTCATTCTATCCTACTCCTAGATACTTACCTGGTTTAAGGAGAGAGCAGGATTTATAGATATCATTTACCTGTTTAATTGATTTCCTCCTTTATCTGTACTTAACATATTTGTTTCTGACCAGTTCTTTGGTTTTCATCTGTCCACCTGACGCCCCAAGTAGGATGAAATCTGTTGCTGGGATAGACCACACATTTCAGGTTTGGCCACTAGATGGAGCCAAATGGCTGGATCAGGCCATCCTTTCTGACATCCTTATATTTTTTTTCTATTAATATTTAATATTTTTCCTTAATCAATGTTCCATTGTTTTAATTATGGATTTATTTTAACTTGTTTAGGTCATTTATTTTTTAGAAGACAACAGGGATAGGAAGTGGGAAATGGAATTGCATCTCAACCTCGACGGATTTCCCCCACCCATCCCCACAGAGGGGGAGAGGGAGGGGAGACGTAAAGCATAGGAGAGAGGAGAGCTCTGTGTGGTGCACGTTTTAAAGGAACCCGGATGTCCGAGGGCACTGGGGGGTTTGGGGTAGTAATTTATTACAATGACTCTCCCCTGGAGAGCCAAAGGAAAGACACGGGCCGCCACATGTCATTCAAGGTTCCACATACTGCATGCGCCAACACGTAGAAGAGGAGGGAGAGAAAAGAGAGGGGAATAGTCGTGGATATAAGTCAAATTAGGGTTTAAGCAATGAGCACAAAGGATAAGGGTTAGGTTAGGGGACTGCAAATGCTGGAGACACTTGTAAGGTTGGTTAGGGGGGGGGTTAGAGCAAGATTGGAGCGGAGATGGTTTAGTTTTGCTTGATTTTTGTATTGAATTTTGTGATAATTTAAACTTTTTATCTGACTTTTATTCTATATTGGTCTGAATATCAGGACACATCATCAGTAGTGGACCCCAGGATCGAGTGTTTCTGCCATTATCACTAGACACACTCACCCAAGGAAGGCCATCCCGAGGGTGATCCTGGCATGTGTCCCATAGCCAATTGGATGTTATTTTGTTATTTTAGGTCTTAAAGTTTACATTTTAGAATCCTCTTGGTGTTTCAAGTTTAAGAGAATTGGCTTTATTTTGCCTTTTTTTTTTTTACCTATACTTGTATGGTTTTACTTAAATATATAATGTGTTTTAACTAATATTTTCTGTAGTTATGCCTGTGAGGCTTTAAGTTAGCTTCTTTTTGAAAAGTGCTATATCAATAGATTTTAACAACAATTTCCTGTGTTCAATTCAGTTCAATTCAGTTTTATTTATATAGCGCCATATCATAACAAAGTTATCTCAGGGCACTTTTTCAAATAGAGCAAGTCTAGACCGACTCTTTAGTTCCATATACCGCTTGACCCCAGGAAATGTTAAAGGCCTATTAAAAATTTAATAACCAGTATCCTGTGTACCATACACTGCACAACTCCTGGAATTGGTGTGGAAACTCACCATAGAAGAATGGTCCTGTCTTCTTTTGCCACTGGTCAAATTTCCCCGGTAGTCTATACTGGCTCTAATCGTTTCACTCCTTGGTGTAACAAAAGTTTTTTTGTAATTTAGGTATTAAACCATTTTTATTATATATTCTGAAAGCCTGGGTAATAATCATCATAAAGATATTTAATATGTGTTGGTTATGATGAAAATTGCAGAAAACATAGTCAAAGATGTCCAAAAAGGGTGTGGTCCAGTTATTTATTTGAATAACCTTTGATCTAAAGGTCTTACAGACTTGGAACAACTTCCTGCCTCAGTATAATTGGGTCCTCCGCATCCACTGGAACCAACTGTGCCTGGGTGGTCCCAGGTGCATGCATAGTCTCTTCAGTCTCTGAATATTACAAGTCTCCAGGTGTCTGTGGACATGTCTACGAAGCAGTTGAGAAGCAGATGGTTGAGGCCAGGATGAAGTCCAGAGGTGGGATAAATTCAAAAGTAAGGATGTAGGTGTTCTGTCTGGAGGAATGCACTATTTGGGTTTTAAGTGGTCCCGTTGGTCCAGGAGAAAATGGTTGAGGCCAGGATGAAGAGCTGGTCCACAGTATGGAGTCCATTGAAGTCCAAAAGCGGGATTAATTCCAAATTGAGGATGTAGGTGTTCCAGGATGTAAGTGAAGATGGTTAAGTTTAGGTATGGAGACTGAAATGATTAGGTTTAGGATAACCCACTGGTCAGGGGATAGGAAGTGTTCCAAGAAGAACCATGGCCAAAGTCAGGAAGGGTCCCTATATAAAGGAATCCTTTGTAATAGCCCCTGAGAGACCGCGAGGCAGCTCCGTGGGGCAAGCTAGCCATGAATTAAGCCAAAGGAGGTCCTATGGTTTTCTTCCAGTAGAATAGAGTGGAGATGGTTGAGGAGATGGTTGAAGATGGTTAAGGTCAGTCAGTTGTCCAAGGAGTTCAGATGATTTCAGAAGAGGATGGTTGAGGCCAGGATGGAATCCAATGAAGTCCAAAGGTGGGATTAATTCCAAAATGAAGATGTAGGTGTTACAGTAAGTTGGTAAGTGTTCCAAGAAGAACATGGCTAAAGCCAGGATGAGATTTGATAGAGGAATCCTTTGTAACAGCCCCCGGGAGACCACAAGACAGCTGTGTGGAGCAAACTAGTGATGCATTTGTTTATATGGATTTGAATATTTTTAATGAAGAGTATGTCAATCATCTGAGAACCTCATGGGGGGCCATATGGTGACTAAGGTCAAAGAGAGTTAGCCTCAGAGAGGACCTGGCTGTCTAAAAGCTCAGGCAGGTTAAAAGTGGCTCGTATTTCAGAGACCCCCCTGGATCGTCCGTCGACTTCACAGTTGGATAAAGATGTAAGTCGGTGCACGGGCTGGTGCATGTCACTCAATGTCCTCCTGGCCAGATGTACTTTGACCCCATGAAAGAACTGGATGTGTGTGGAGTGAATATTTGAATGTGCATACAAAGACTGATGCTTTTCTAGTCCTTCTCTCCACAGGTGTCATCGCAGCTATGCCCTTTAACAAAGGGGATGTTGCCCGCGACTACCACAATAATTTCCGAAGCTGAGAGGAACCACCATGTAGAACTTCATGTCATGTCAAGTCTATGATCATCATCAATAATTAACTGTTACCACCCAGTGGTAAAATCACCCTCAAATCAATAATTCATTTATCCTTTTCACTGGAGAGATAGATTGATAGAGACATACATACATACATACACACACATACAGAGAGACAGACAGAGAGAATGAAGAGGCTTTTCACATAATAAACTGATGTGAAAAGGGTTAGGGTTTGGGTTGACCTCTGACCTCCCTGACAACGCTGCCGGGAACTGGTTATCTATATGGCATCAATAACATCATCTTTATGTCTCCCAAACACCACAGGGTGGCAAACAAATGGTAATACAAGTGTGCTTTTCTGCACCATAGATAGAGAGATACATACATACATACATACAGACAGACAGACAGACAGATAGCCAGACACACATACACAGAGTCAGACAGAGAGAATGAAGAGGCCTTTCATATAATAAATCACCTGAAAAGCATAACTATATGAATTAAACCTTTGGATATTCATTCAAAAGCACAAATATGTTTTAAAAAGGGCATGGATATGGATTCAAAAGCATAAACACTTTCCACTGGGTGCCTTCTGCAATGAGTGCAGGTCAGATTTGAAGCAGCATTTTCCGATGGAAGTCTGTGGCAGCCCTAAGACCCACCTGGGGTCGAAAGAGATGAGAAGACAGCGGACACTGGCTGTGAGTTGAGCAATGTCTCCATCTAGAGGAATGAAAAATGCATTGCAACCAAGAGTGCCTGCACAACTTGATTGAAATCAACTTTTGATTCCACATTTTCATGATTGCTGCAAATTAATACATTTTCTATTCATAAAATAGCTAATTAAGGGTAGCACAATAAATATAATAGCCTTAAAACTACAAATATGTGTTAAAGTGAACTCTATCTTTAAAGAGCATATGTATGGCTTATAAAGCATAAATATATGAATAAAATATTCATATATTCATTAAAAACCACAAATTTGGTTGGTGGAGCAATGGCTCCATCTAGCGGCATGAAAAATGCCACCAGCACATCACCTTTTTAATGCACATTTTCATAATAGATGCAAAATAAGACATTTTCGATTCGTAAAATAGCTAATTAAGGGTTGCACAATACATAAATCCATTATCTATAACCGTTTATCCTTAGAGGGTTGTTGGGGGCTGGAGTCGATCCCAGCTGACACTGGGCAAGAGGCGAGGTACACCCTGGACAGGTCACAAGTCAATCACAGGGCTAACACATAGAGACAGACAACCATTCACAGTCACACCTACTGGCAATTTAGAGTCGTCAGTTAACCTAACCTGCATGTCTTTGGATATGGGAGAGCCTGCTGGAGGCCACCATGAACAGGCACTCAGCCGTGTGCACAGGCCCCACCTCCCTCCCTCCCTTCCCACCAGGGGCACATATCTGGCTGGTGCAGCTATAAGTGTGTAGCCCACGGGAGTTGCTTAAGAGTGGGTCCACAGGTTCAGCTGGTGGGTGAGGTTGCTGGAGCATGCTTGAGACCTCCCGGGGCTGAGAGCCATCCCAGGGCCATGGGGAGTCTGTTGGAGGCCCCTCTCCTGGGGCATGGGGAGCCTGTTGGAGGTGTCCCCATTGCTGAGAGAGGGCCAATGTATTCTGACTGGCTTGTAAGGGAGTGGCTGGCCTCCGCTTACAAGGTTTTGAAAAAAAACATCTTGTGGGCCCGCTGGAACATTCTGGAGGCCTCCCCAGGGCTGAGAGCTGTCCCTAGGGCATGGAGAGCCTGCTGGAGGCCTCCCTCCTGGGGCATGGGGAGCCTGCTGGAGGCCCCCCTCCTGGGGCACAGGGAGACTATGTCTTGTAGATTTTGTATGATGTTGTTTTATATGTGATGTGCTGTTTGTAAATAAACATATATGTGATGTGCTGTTTGTAAATAAACTAATAATAATAATGAATAGCCAGCTGGAGGTCTTCCCCTCTGGGACAAGGGAGCCTGCTAGCAGCTGGTGCATGCTGCATATTCTCCAACACCATTCAAAATCAGGTTTACTAGAGTATATGGCTGGCTTTACAATCTCTAAAAGCTAGCCTTTTACCTCAAAAGTTAGGACCCCTAATCATTTCAAAGTGCTTCACAGACATAAAAACAGAAAAAATTCAAGGCAAGAAATAGAAACATAGATAAAAGACAATTAATACAATTCTTAAAAATAAATAAATGAATAAAAGCATAAAACAAAAACAAAAACTCGAATTAAAAGCCATTTTATAAAAAATTGTTTTTAAAAGAGTTTTAAAAGAGGACATTGAGGTCGCTTGTCTGATTCCCAATGGAAGCCCTTACTGCAAATGCCTACTCTCTGTCTCAAGCCTTGCCCTGGGGACCGAGAGAAACAGCTGCAGATCTGAGAGTACAAGCCGGGATGTAAGGGGTGAGAAGGCTGATAATGTACAAGGCCAAACCCAACAGGAAGTCAGCCATTTTGAATTTACTGTGCAATTTTAGGGCTTTCTTTTTTCTATTTACAGGCACTGTATTTAAACAAACTCCTCCTAGAGAATTAACCAGATTGACTTTTATATTTGGTCAGTGCAATCAAGACCTTTGCAATGCTAAATTGTGAAGCATTTTTGCCATGGTATGGCAGTCAATTTGTGTGATTCGCCATGAAACAGGAAGTTGTTGTAACTCAAATGTATAGTGTCAAATCTGCCCCAAATTTCTCATGCTTGAGAAGAGTCCAGGCCTGAAGACATACCAATATTAACTCAGTCATAGCACTACATACTAGCAACAGGAAGTTACAGGTGCTGTACTTTTACGACCTCCTCCTAGCAGGTTAACCAGATCCATTTCAAATTTGGGCAGGGAAATTTGAAGCCCTTCACGATACCATATTGCGAAGCTCCTGAGTTTTTATGGAATGCTGTTGCCATGGCAAGCTGGACAACTGGCGTGTTTTTCCATGAAACACAAAGCTGTTGTAACTCCACTGTATATTGTCCAATCTGCAGCAAACTTCATATGCTTGATAAGAGTCCAGGCCTGAGGACATCTACATGCCAATATTGAGTCATAGTCATAGCGCCACCTGCTGGCAACAAGAAGCCTTAAGTGACAAACATCATTCGATTTCCATCAAATTTACATTGTGTGGTCTACACTTGATATACAGCAACATAATGTATGATTAGTGTTCTTTAGCACCACATAGTGGGCACAGGATGTGATATTTTAGCCCCTCATGCAATGTCCAGTATTTATGAAAATGTTTATCCATGTCAGGCAATGTCCAGTAAATGTAGTCATTTATTAATAACTTAAGCAACACCTACTGACAACAGGAATTGAAGCCTAGGTGACACATACTTCATCAAATGTATACAAAATTTTCAATATGTCATTTCCAGCTCCACGTAGGCTACTCCACACAGGAAAGAATATTTTACTCATTCATGCAGTCTCCTATAGTCATGAAAATTCAGAGCCATGCCAACCAACTTCCAGTAAAGACACCACAGCTGCCACTCCTCCCAACACGCATGTGGTGTGTGAGGGTGCAAGGTCCCGCTGCTTGCAGCTTTAATTCTCTTTGAAATTTCTTAAAGTAATTTGTACTGAACTGAAGATGTGGTGAAGTAGAAGTATAAAGTAGCATAAAATGAAAATTCTCAAGTAAAGTAAAAGTACCTCAAAATTGTACATAAGTGAATAAATGTACTTACATTCCACCACTGCTTAATATACAAAGTAACTAGGGACTATAGCTGTGAAATAAATGTAGTGTAGTAAAAAATAAAATATTTCCCTCTGAAATGTAATCAATCAATCACTTTTGTATGCACCAAAGGCATCTGGTTGGGGAGTAGAAATATAAAGTAGCCTAGCAGAAAATTGAAATATTTAGTAAAGTCAGAAAAGGGAAATACTCATGTGAAGTAACTCAAATTGTACTCAAGTACAGTCGTTGAGTAAATGTACTCTACTGTTATAGTTCAGCACTGAATCTACCTGATATTTTGCTTTTTGTAGAGCCTACTTCTCATAACAAGTAATCCTCAAAAAGAATGGTTACCATAGCTGCCTGCCACAACCTGCAGCTGTTTGATTGTTAGCTGAAACGTCACACCCTCCCCCGCCTCATGTGCCGCCTGCACTTTATTTAACCGGGTCTCCCTGCCTTTGCTCACTACGTAACATGCGGCACATCGTTAGAGGCAAATGAAGCGCAGCCACTATCTTCACTGACCTGAATTGAGGAGGGTCTGGATTCTGCTCAGCTGAGAGGAGAAGACACCATCGCAGGTAATTCAGCCGTTTGCTTTCATAAAATATCGTAGATAAATTCACATATAATCTTTGTATCTGTATTTTGATCCATTAACGGCATACTATGATGGACATATTTGGAGAAATAACTAAATAATTGTCCATCCTCTGTTCAAAATCACAGTCGGCGAACAAACGCACAATCAAATCCTATTAACAGCCGCGTTTCCATAGGCTACTAAAGAAATTATAACCGTATGCTATAGGCATAGGCTATTTGATAAACCGTGACCATGCCCACTCTTTTCTTGACAGTTTCATCTCCTGCCTGTCGTCACTATAAAATATAACATTATTTTGAAACAGTCGGTGCATCCTGAAGGTGATCTGTCATCACCCCCACCGCCACACTCATGTGTCATTCAAAGCTGGAAAATTATTTAAAGTGTAGGCTAGGTTATAACGACACAGTGGCAGCTGAATCTTCTGCTTTGATTTCCCATAGTGCTGCTGTGCAGATGGAGTCCGGACCGGGAGGCTGTGGCTGCCCGTCAGCACCACTCCTTGAGCCGCCGAGCTGGAGGAAGAGCACTGGCTTGCTGGACAAACTCCTGTGATCAGATCATCCTCTGCTACACCTGTAGTGTTGGAGGAAGAACATCAACTTGATTAAGATCTCATCCTCTACATGGAGCCGGAGGGCGCAGGGTAGAGGGGCAGCAAGGGCCTCTGGGAGAGACAAGAACTTAACAACTTCAGTGTAGCTCCACTAAGGCTAATGGTAAGATGATTTTACAATTGTAGACCTACCCAGTTATTAATTATGGTATCATACCTAATGATTTGCCTTCAGGAACCACTACTGCTTTGGCTGCCTGGCTGTGTGTCGATGGTCTGTGAGTGCATTATGGTTTTGCCACAGAGTAACTGAGGGCATTTTATAGAAAATTCAGGTTATTCAAGTCACAAGTTAAGTGGAAATAATGAGCTTAAATACTGTTTCAAACCCATTATACTATTTTTAAAAACAGAAAAAAGGCAGTTACACCTTTTATCCTTTGTCCAGACTATGAGACACTCTTCTAGCACAGGTTTAGTAGGCTAATTGGTAATACTGAAGTTTAAATGTAGTTTTCAACCAACAGCAGTGGTAAACCAACAAAATGTCACTTAAATAGAGGCAAAGAGGCAGCTATTCTTTTCAACCCATAGCTGTGCTCACTGACACTCACTGTCAGTGTAGATAATATTAACTGAAACTGTTGGCTGCTGTTTGTTTATAACATGCAGCTTTTCAAGCAAGTTGCCACTGAGCAGAGGTCTTCAAGCAGGGCCAGATAAACCCACAAGGGGGTCTCAGGGCAAAAATTAGCTATGGGCCCTACTGACCTCCCTGTCTCTCCAACCTTTGGTTGGTTATTAATTAGTAAGTGGTAGTCGGAGTAGTTTCAAGTAATTTGACTATAAGCTAAAATTATTTAGTAAAATGGACCATGTAAACACAAGATAAACTTAAATAATAAAAACATTAAAACAAGTTCTTTACTCAGGCCTCTGGGCCTCAAGATTAGATAGTGACACAGGTGTTGCCTTAATTAAAGGGCATCAACAATTAGCAGGAAGGGAGGGTCTATTGATAGACAATATGGAGTTGCATAATGGGACGTGTAGAATTTAATGTTTTGGAGCTTGACCCAGACTTGAAACTAAAAGTCAGGATATTTCAGCCTCTGCTGCTTTGATTTTGACAAATCTATTTTCTTTTTTGTTTGTTTGTTTTGCCACTCTAGTGGAGTGGTTCTAGGGATGGTAATTTTGGTCAGTTTTCAGTGAAATTTCCTGACAATTACTGGATGGGCTGTCATGAAATTTGTACAGATATCCATGCTGCCCAAAGGATGTATCCTTATGACTTTGGTGATTCCCTGACTTTTGTTTCAGCGCCACCATTAGATTGACATGTGAAGTTTTTAGTGAAATGTCTCAACAATTATTGGATGAATCGTCATGAAATTTGGTTCAGACATTCATGTTCCCCTCAGGATGAATCAACTTTAGTGATCCTCTGAACATTGTACCTGCTAAACATCAGTCTGTTAGCATTGTCATTACAAGTATGTTAGCAAAGTAATGTTAGCATTTAGCTCAAAGCACCGCTGTGTCTAATACAGTACAGCCTCACAGAGCTGCTAACATGGCTGTAGACTCTTAGTCCAAAGGCCTTTACACACCAGGGGCATTTCTTTTGTGCGATTAATTCACACGTCAATATATCTGTTTGAATTGTTGTTTTCATCATGAGTACTTTCACACAGAATGCGAATATTATGCGGCAACATAATTTTTTTCCGGAATGGCGGACCAATTGATTGTTTGTGTTTCTCATCACCCTGTATTTATATGACAAAGGACACGAAATAAAGACAATGAACTCAAGGACGTGTGGAGTAGCATCGCCAGATGCAGGATGTGAGTAGCTTATGTAGTTTACTTTTGGATGTAGTAGAGTTGGTAGCAAGGCAACAGTGTCATAGCAGGTTTGGCTCATCATGTTAATCAAATACGGGAGGCACTCTGTGTGAGCTTTTTACCTGGGCACTGCACACAGACTAACCAAAGTAACATAAGACACTGGAGAAAACATATTGGAGCACACATGGCCAGTATATAAGTGCTCCTGTGTTGTATTTATAGTATTTCAGTGTTGTATATTTTTATCTGAAGAATGAGCTGGTGCAAATATATCTATCTACTGCAAATTCGCATCACTGCCAGTATGAATAGTTTTGATGTGAAATATTTGCATGCGACTATTTCACATTTTTGTGTCGATTATTCGTCACATCCCCGGTGTATAAAGGCCTTCAATCTGTCTTTCCCAACTTTATGGAAGTGCAATACTAAATCCATGAAGTGCCTCTTCAACTAAATTACCACAAACTAATTGCCACACAGTGAACCTGGTGCCTTCTAGCAACCAGTGTTGATGTTCTCTCTCTGGGTCATTTGCCATTAGATCTAATTATCCTTGGTTCCTTTTTGGATCAGGTACTTTTTTTCTGGAAATCAATTAATGCATGTTGGGTTTTCCACTGAGCCTTTACGGATCAGGTCCAAAAATTCTGACCAATGAAGACCGCAAGTTAGGTAACTGAAATGTAGCTTAGCACATAGGGATGTTTTTGACAGCTGGTGTTGCTGGATTCAAAATGAATCAAGCTTTATGGTAGATGATACAATCAATAATAGATTGTCTTGATCAGCCCCAGTACATCCAGCAGATCTGCTCAGGACATCCCTGATACTAATGAAACATGCCTGATACACTCAAGACCGATAATCCTCAAGCGATGTAAACATCAGGAGGAAAAACTAAGGAGTCAGTGCAAGAGATTAATGCTTTTACCTTTGACCAATCAAAGGTATTTAGAAGAGAATATAATTTTGTATCTTGTAACTTGTATCTGGAGTCCCTCTAACACTTGTAAGCTGGTGAAAAAAAATGTGTTTACACATAAGCATAGGCATAAGATTCATAACCAAAGAAGCCTGATTACACAATCTTACCTTGTGACACACCGTGTGGTCGGTCATCTGAGATAAGTGGAGTGTAGTGTGCACAGATCTGTGCTGCTTTGTGTGCATGTCTGTATTTTTTCATTTTATGGGATCTGCAAAGGATTTAATCAGTCATGCTCTGTCTAATAGATGGGTTGTTCAGCGGAGCAAGATGAGAGAGCATACTGTTCCAGAGAGAGAGAGAGATAGAGAGATGAGAGTTGGAAGACATGACAGTGACTCTAAAATACAAGGCCTTGGAAGACAAAGTAAAAGCGAGTTGACGCTGTCGTAAAGACGGAGCCAAGTTAGCTCTTGAGTCCTGCCTCCACAGGAATCTTCAGCTTGAATTATACACATGCAGGAGCATGTTCCAGTGAAAGAAAGGAGAAGGCCTAACTGTAATTTGAGAGCACATTTTGCCTTTTAATACAGAGGGAATGCTAGACCTGTCCAAGAGATGCACATCACTTACTGTATATGAGTCACTTTCTCTAAGCCTCCTCCACATTCCTTCCTCAACAGTTACATCATCTGAGCTTGGCTAAACAATATTAATGCAAGTACAGTGATTCCCATTTCATAAAATGTATATGTTGGTAGGCTCGTGGATTTG
Source organism: Macquaria australasica (assembly GCA_005408345.1). Classification (NCBI taxonomy): domain Eukaryota; kingdom Metazoa; phylum Chordata; class Actinopteri; order Centrarchiformes; family Percichthyidae; genus Macquaria; species Macquaria australasica. Next base: position 376,192 of record SEMN01000258.1, read on the forward strand.
CTATCAACCAAAAGGACTAAATTTGTCTTTTGACATTCCATTCAAAAGCGTAGATTAAAGGAATTGTTTAATATATTGAGAAATAGTGTTTATTCATTTTCTTCCCAAGAGAGTTTAGAAGAATATCATGTTTTTGTTGTCTTTGTGTTGGACAGCCCAAAATTGCCGTGTATAGGGCCCTTTAGAGAGACATTATCAGGCATCAAGATGGCTTTGTTTTGATGTCACTATTTCACACAATCATACAATCCCCCTCACCACTTAGTGTCCAAACACAGGTTTACAGTTTTGTAAAAAATGTTTTATTTTTATAAGATTTATTAAAATTCAGCAGTCTGTAAAAGATTGAATTATTTCTGAATCTCTGAATCTGGATTTCCATGTTTTTTTCCCATGTAAATGTATGATGGCAGATTCAGATTTTTGCATGTTTGCCACTCAGTATACATCAGTCTGCCTTCTTATTAGTAGGAAATATCCATTTTCTGTTTTGTCTTTTATATTGACTATTATAGTGACCAGAGATATAAGCATAATCCTGGCACAGCTTTGCAATCTAGCAAAAAGACTGAAGTAGAAGTATAAATGTATTGTCAATAGTAGGAATACTTGAAACTATAGTGCTGAAACAATTAGTCAGTTAGTTGACAAAAAATAATTGGCATCAATTCTGATAATCGGTTAATCGTTGAAAAAAATGACCATGAAAGGTGTTGCTTATAGTGATGAACCCATAGATAATTATCACCAACTCTGCAGTTTCCCTCAGCTCTATGCAGTGTTTAAGTGTCTTTCATCTCATTTTTTGGTTATAGCTAACTACTTTAGTAGTATACCGTTTTGGTTCTGTCAAAGCACTCTCATCAGCCTGCTTTCCAGCAGCAGCAGGCAGCTGTTTTCAGTGAAAAAGCTCTGATAAACCTACTGTACACTACCTGCTCAGCAACAAACAGCAGACAGACAAAGTTAGCATTTATCTAGCTATCTGGAGCATTTAGAAGATAAAGAGCCAGCAATTTTTGGCAGGAGTTGGTGGAGACCAAAACAGAACTACAGTACAAGAAGAATGAACTTACATTCTCCCAGTGGACAGCAACACGACTCCAAATGAATGCTAATGTTCTTTTGTGTCTGCTGGATATGTAAATGGTGAACTGTTTAAATCAATGAGTAATTTTTAAAGCAAAAATGCCAATCAATCACTGGTTCCAGCTTTTCAAATGTGAATGTGTGCTGTTTTTTCTTGGTCTTCTATAATAGTAATTAATTAAATATCTTTGGGTTTTGGACCGTTAGACAAAAACAAATCGAAGAAGTCACCTTTGAATAATTTTGATAAGAATTTTCACTTTATAGACCAAGCAATTAATGAATTAACAGAAAATAATCTGCAGATTAATCAATAATGAAAATAAGTCTCAATTGCAGCCCTATATTATTATCAGGAGGATTGGGGCAGGCTTTCACAATGGCCGGTCAAAGCAGCTCCTCTCATCCTATAAGACCACCAGACAGTATCTGGCTGAGAGAAAAGTACAGTTGGGTTCTCATAAGAGAAAACAGTTCTTGCTGGAGTGTTCCAAAAGGCCAATATACAGCTTCCCAAACAAGGTCTGATAATGTGCCTTTTGTAAATTTGATTTCATATTTACGCTGAAATCCCTGTTACCATGTTTTAAATGTTTAATGATGTGCACTGAGTTATTTTAAGACAGTGATGTCAGTGCAGTTAGGCAACACTACAACTACAGTAAGCAGTAGTACAGTGGCTTTCTGCCTAAATCCATGGCAAGCTGAGAGGGTTTGATAATGCAATCAATATAATTTACATTACTGTACATTTACATTACACTACAATGTACAGGGGGGTTTATTTTTCCAGTCAATGTTGCTAGATATTGGTGCCATGTACCAAGATTTCATTAATGCACTCATAATGAAAGAGGCTTAAGTAATTGTGCAGGGCTTTGGAAACATGCAGCACATTCCAACCTCCAACAGCACGTCTGCAGGCTTCATGTAGTCATTCTGACTAGAGTGAGTGAGGCTGGACGTTATGAGTGCTGATGGTTCATGGCAGCATTGTTGAAGCTGCACTGGCTGTATGCATAGAGGAAACGTTTATTTTCTTTTACAAGCATTCTTAAAGCTCTGTGCTTCTAACAGCATGTTGGCATCAGTGTCATACGCTGAACACAGAGAGATACACCGATCAGCCATAACATTATGACCACTGACTGGTCATAATGGAGGAACATTGATTATCTCGTTACAATGGCACCTGTCAGATATATATACAGTATATATATATATATATATATATATATATTCAGTGTATATATATGTGTGTGTATATATACACACACACACATATATATACATATACTGTGTTTACATGTATATATATTCAGTATATATATGTGTGTGTATATATACACACACACACATATATATACATATACTGTGTTTACATGTGTGTGTATATATAGAGAGAAGATTGATATCAATTTCATGTATGTGTGTTAAGTTAAGCTAGAGTCAGGACATGGTTAGCCTAGCATAAAGACTGGAAACAGTTAGCTCAAATATTAGTTCAAAGATACACCTTCCAACACGTCTAAAGCTCACTAATTAACACATTGTCTCTTGTGTGTTTAACTTGTAGAGAAATAGAAATGTAAAATCAACAATTTGTGGTTTTATGGTGAATTACATGCTGTAACTATTTCTTATCGAACAACAGCCGGGCACAGTCATGTGTGCAGCTTCCTTGAGCCTTGTGCTGCTTTCACATCATATAGAATGGATGGTAGAGATGAAAAAATTCCCACAACTTGCGAGCGTTCATGTCATGGGCAACTCAAGATGGTTGTATTTTTGCAGTTGATTGTGTGGGGGTTGAAAATACTGCACAGTATTGCATAGCACACTTTGGTGTCAATTACGTTGAAGGACAGACTGGTTGATATGAGGTGTCCATGTTTGTTTGATATTCAGGTACTTCCGAATTCCATGTAAAGGAAACTGGCAAAGTTGCCAATGGAAACTCCCATTTGACATGAATGTAGCATTGTCGTCACAGTGAGGTTGCCAGGTTTACTACCATCATGCTTATTCATACCAAATCATGTGCTCATCGATCTGCATCTGGCAACCTGCACTATAGCTGGAGACACTGCACAGACATAATCGAATGGAACAAACCGTTCGTAAAGAAATAGTTCCAGCATATGACTCCCCCTTACGGCCCTAAGGGTCAAAACACATCAACATGTCACAAAACACGACATTTCACAAAACACATCAACATTTCACAAAACACGACATTTCACAAAACACAGCAACATTTCACAAAACACATTTCACAAAACACATTTCACAAAACACATTTCCGAAAAGACAACTTTTCACAAAACACATTTCACAAAACACGACATTGCACAAAACACGACATTTCACAAAACACATTTCACAAAACACGACATTTCACAAAACACAACATTTCACTAAACACAACAGCATTTCACATTTTGACCTTCAGGGCCACCGTAACCCCTAAAACAATTCTGTTTGTACACAGAATAAACCAACCAGATACAACATGTATATTGGTGAGCTTTAGAGATGTTGGGAGGCATATTTTTGAACTTTAGACAGAGCCAGGCTAGCTCCTTACCCCTGCTTCCAGTCTTTATGTAAGCTAGGCTAACCAAGTCGTGACTTCAGCTCTGTAATTAATTCAATTCAATTCAATTCAGTTTTATTTATATAGCGCCATATCATAACAAAGTTATCTCAGGGCACTTTTTCGAATAGAGCAAGTCTAGACCGACTCTTTATATTTACAGAGACCCAACAGTTCCCACCATGAGCAAGCACTATGCGACAGTGGCAAGGAAAAACTCCCTTTTAACAGGTAGAAACCTCGAGCAGAACCAGGCTCAAGGTGGGCGGTCATCTGCCTCGACCGGTTGGGTTGAAGGGGAAGGGGGGAGCGGGAGAGAGAGAGCAGGAGGAAAGAGAACATACAGCAGCACAATACAGTATAGATATGGTAATGGCATTGATGTTAACACCAACGGAAACAACACTAAGAGCAACATTATAATAGCAATACTAATAACAACAACAACAACAGCAATAGCAGCAGCGGGTGCAGAGCAGGAGCACGGGGGCAGCAGGCGGCAGCAACCACAGACCCAGACTCTACAGCTCCGGAGGCAGAAATACCTGCAGAAAGCAACAGAAGGGGAGAGAGAGAGAGAGAGGAGAGAAAGCACACAACTACGGGAAGAAGTTGAATTAATAACAAGCATTGATGGGATATGAGGGCGTACAGATGGAGAGGAAGAGGAGGAGAAAGGAGCTCAGTGCATCATAGGAAGTCCCCCGGCACTCTAGGCCTATAGCAGCATAACTAAGGGGGGGCTCAGGGGTCACCTGAGTCAGCCCTACTATAAGCTTTATCAAAGAGGAAAGTCTTAAGCCTACTCTTAAATTAACACACAGACATGAGATTGATATCTATCTGAACATCTAACACTTGAAAAGTAAGTGTATAGTCCCACTACTGTATAGTATATAGTCCTGATTGGCAACACAGGACCATCTTGACAGGCAACACTAGCAAGGCGAGGCGAGGCGAGGCAAGGCAGCTATACTATATAGATACATAGCACACATTTCAAACACAGTCAATTCAAAGTGCTTTACATAGGCAAAGAAAGGCATTAGAATGACATTTAAAACAATAAGCAATAAAAACCAGAATAAACAATAAAATTAAATACAGTTAAATTGAATACATAAAATTAAATAAAATACAGTTACAGCACAGTGCAGTAATAAATTGAAAGTTGCCCCAAAAGCAACAAGGGAAATGAAAGTGCATTAGAGAAACCAATCAATCAAAGGGCACAGGAGAACACCAGAGTTTTTAACTTTAGATTTGAAAGTTGCTTGGTTGGGCTGTAATTGAGATCATCAGGAAGTTGGTTCTATCTGTGTGCAGCATCGTAGCTAAAAGCAGCTTCTCCCTGTTTGGTTCTGACTCGAGCTTCTACCATTTGACTGCTTCCTAAAAATCTACAGGCCCTACTGGGTTTATATTCTTCATTGAGATCAGATATGTATTTTGGCCAAAGATTATTGAGTGATTTATAAATTGGCAGCAGCACTTCTATCTATTCTATAAGTAACTGGAAGCCAGTGTAGAGATTTAAGAACAGGAGTAATGTGCTCAGTTCTCTTGGTTCTCGTTAGAACTCTGGCAGCAGCGTTATTGTCATGCATGATTTGACCTAGAGGGAGCATGTGCAAGTTGAATAATAGCGGCCCAAGAATCGAACGTCTCATGGTGATCCGTTCAGATTAATTTCAGTATAAATCATCTTTCATTGTTTTTTCATTGAGCAGGGGTGTATATCTCTCTGTGTTTTGCTTTTTATTATCCATTCTTGTGGCTATAATTATCCTGTTCTATTTATAAATTTCTGTCGTTCTGCAGGATTTGAAGCGAGTGCTGTCCTTCCCACCATACCCCGGGGATTACCTGCACCCAGTGGTGTATGCCTGCACAGCAGTCATGCTGCTCTGTCTGCTTGTCTCCATCATGACCTATATTGTCCACCACAGGTGAGAAGAACATTTATTAAAGGATAGTTTTCAAGTCTATCTTAATACAATACTCACATGCCCATATGTATGTTGAAAGAGCTATTGGTTGCTGCAAAGGTATCAGTATGCTTCAAAAAGAAACACGCCCCCACCGACACAGCCCATTGCATTGTTTTGATGCAGTACTGTTTTTGGTCAGAACACTCGGTATCTTTAACTGCTCAAATGTCATATTAGCTTCAGCTGAAATTCAGAATTCATTGTAGCATGGAACGAGGGCTGTGGATTGTGATCCCATCTCTTACAGTGAAGTCACATTAGGAAGGGTTCACCTCGGGGCCAGTAAGATTACAGCGAACAATTCAACTCTTTCAACGTACATATGGCTTATTTTAGGTGAGGTTTAGGTTTTTTAAGTGTTCACTTATGCTATCAAGAGAAAAAAAAGTGTTTGGCATAACACCAATACACAACCTTAACTACATTTAATATTTTTATTCATATCCAAGCATTATCTAAACATTTGACTCAACATTTTTAGTCAAAATGCAACAAACTATTGGAAGGTGCTTAATAGGTTTGTTTAAATAACATTTTTATTTAAATGACAGTTTTTATTAAAGGTTCTATATACAATAATCGCTGCCACAAGATGTCACACTAGCACCAGCATCTCAGACCACACCTCCCCTAACCAGAAACAGTCCTTGTATGTCGTACGTGCTCCGCCCTCTAACAGGCTTCACTATGCATCTGAGAAAAGTCCATACACTCACCACCCAATCTGGGGATAGCACCCTCCCCTATAAAACCCCAGTACGCGCCTTGCTCGTCTCCCTTTTTCAACTCAGCAACCTGATTGAACCTGATTGATTGAAGAGCAACGATCACAGCAGAAATGTCAACTAAGATTTGTTTCGCTGCACCTCCCCGACGTTGCCAGCGGATATCCACAACACCTACTTCCTCTGTTTGGGCCCGCAACATCAGGGTGAGTGCGATACCTGCCTCAATTGTCTCGCGCTCCCCTGTGAGGAGCACGAGTGTCAGGCATAGCTTACCAAGGCTGGTCGCTCCCCCCACGCTAGCCCGGCGCTGGCGGTGCAGGGGGCGGCGGCTCGGCGCAAGTCCTGGGCAGAATACGATGAGGAGGATGACTGTCAGGTGTTTGAGGAGGAAGACTCTGCCTCCCTCTTCAGGGAGGACGACGACATGCCGGTGGCTCATCGGTACCTGATGGATGACTTGCCGGGGCTGTTCAACTCGGCAGTGGCCAGGATGGAGTCTCCACTGGCCCCCAGCTGCCCGTCGTGGATTTCACCCCAGGCTTCCTTGGAAGACCCCGGCTGTGTGTCACAGTCCCTAAAATGGCGCCTGTCTTCACTCATGCACAGCGTGTGGCACACTCCCCTGAGCGCTAAGCCCCTTGCGATGGCCTACGCGCCATATGCCACCGTCGAGGGTTGGGAGTGGGGTCGGGGAGTGCCCCCTATTGAGGATGAGGTCAGGGTCTGCCTTGTCCCCTCTGCCTCCTTCTGGCCGGGTCAAGGTTGGCCGTCGCTCCTGTTCGAGAGGGACAGGACAACGGTCGGGTTCCTCGATCTGTGTTATGGTGGTGGCACTGGCAAATAACATGGTGTTCCTGGCGGGTTCGCTGGATCGGCTTAAGCACCAGAGGTCAGAGCTCTCTGCGACGGAGGTCCAGACCATGCTGGCCGCCTTTTTGCGGATGTCCCAGGCATTTGCTATTAATGGTGGCTGCTCAATGTGCACGGCGCAGGTAGCCCACAGGCACCTCTGGCTGGGCCTGTCCTCCATGAGGGAGAGGAAGCAGCACCTTCTTCTGAACACCCCCCCTCCACTGAGTCGCTCTTCGGCCTGGACATCCAGGCAATGGTCGGGCGGCTGGAGAGCACCAGGAAGGCATCCGAGCACCTGGGCTCACACCTGCAGCCCCAGCAGCCTCCCCCTCGCCAGCGGCAGCAGCAGTACCAGCAGCAGGGTCGCCGGCGTTATTGCCCCGTGGAAGGGTCTGGCCCTGCGGCATCCACCAGCGCAGGTCAGCCGGGGCAGGCTCCACCTGGCCGTGACCGTGGCCGTGGCAGGGATGCTGGGCCAATTCACGACTCTGTCTCTGGCCGGAAACAGCGCCAACAACAACAACTATATTTTTTTAATCCATCCATCCATCCATCCATCCATTTTCTATACTGCTTTATCCTCAGAGGGTCGCAGGGGGGCTGGAGCCAATCCCAGCTGACATTGGGTGAGAGGCGGGGTACACCCTGGACTGGTCGCCAGTCAATCACAGGGCTATATTTATTTAATAAAAAACGTAAATGGTGTATGGTCTCTGAGACATTTCTTACTCGCACTGCACATTCTGATATACAGGTTGTTTCAGATTTTTAGCAAGGCAGCTTATAATGTGTTTGTGTCAATGGCTTGCTAGTCGCTGTCGCTCCGATCAGCGTCAATGCGGAAGCATAACCTTCACACATTGTTTTCATCACGGGTTCACAATCGGCTTCGGGTTGAGCCGCGAAACCCCTGTAGCATGGTTAGCGTGGCTAGCAGTGCTGGCCGCCGCCATTTTGGCTCTACCTCCTCCATTCTGGCGGGTGACGTCAGAGGTGAGTGCAGTGTGCAGACATTCATGAACCAGACTCAGTATGGCGGTCATGATACTGCGGGAGCAGAGTAGAGTGCCAGACGAATCATCCCTCAGGTGAGTGCTGTTTCTTTACTAAGTGGGCACGATGGGCCATGGCGAAGGTCGGTTGCCTTGCCTGGTCCCGAAGGGAATTTTTCCCCGCCGTCCTCAATGATTTGTTCGCCGGGGGGACGGAGAGAAGGAGGCAGCTACATCATTGTTAGCTTTAGCTACGTCTCAGCCCTTTCTGCCAGGGCCCCCCATGTGCTCTTCCCTGAGTCGGGAGGGTCAGAACAGGCGGGCCTGGTCTAGCTCTCCCTGCCGATGCTCGACCGCTCACGGACCGTTACTCAACCTGGGTGCGGCTTTACGGCCCTCTCTCTGCCTGGTTGGACAGGATGCTATGGCCTCGGTTCGGCGGTATCATTCAGACCTCGCTTGCCGATCCCGAAGAGAGGGTGGTCTTGGAGGAGGCTGTAGCTGCGCTCCTCCGGAAGGGAGCAGTGTCCCCAGTTCCCCACTCGGAGGCACGGGCAGGGTTTTTCTCCCCGTCGGCATCCAGACAGACGACTGGATGACATCCATAGATCTGACCGATGCCTACTTCCACGTCACCATCCTGTAGCATCACAGGAAGTACCTGCACTTCGTGATGAGTGGCCAGTGTTATCAATTCTGTTGCCTCCCGTTTGGGTACTCCCTGTCCCCACGCACGTTCTCCACTCAGGGAGAGGAGTCTGAGAATCCTGACCTACTTGGATAACTGGTTGATTCTCGCTACATCCAGACAGGAAGTGCTGGTCTTTCAGCATGGGCTTCGCCATCAACCCCAGCAAGAGCGCCCTGCAGCCGAGCCAGCAGGTGTCTTACTTGGGGCTCCTCCTCGATTCCCACGCCATGACTGCATGGCTGTCAGAGGCGCGGGTGGCCCGACAAGTGAGAGGCAGGGCTTCAGTCCCAGCGGGCAGCATCATGTCACTCCTCAGTATGATGTCAGCGGCCCACCCGGTGGTACGGCTCGGGCTGCTGCACATGAGGAATCTGCAGCGCTGTTTTGTGTGGCTCCGGCTGCACCTGAGCCGGGACAAGCGACATGAGCTCCACGTCCCAGCTCTGGCACGGAGGGACGTAATGTTCTGGGATTCACCTGGTCGCCTCCGCGAGGAGGTGCGACTAGGGTGCATCCCTCATTACATCCAGGTCTTCACGGACGCCTCCCTGGCCGGTTGGGATGGGACCCTCAACCAAGCCAGTGTAGGGAACATGTGACTGAGTTCCCCTCGCAACATCAACCTACTGTAGCTCTCAGTGGTGCAGAAGGTGCTGCACCACGTCATGGTACGGTCAGACAACACCACTGCAGTGGCCTACTTCAACAGACAGGGGGGTGTCCGATCCCTGGCTCTGCACAGGCTGGCGGTCTCCATCTTGACCTGGGCGGATCGCCACCTGTGTTCCCTGAAAGCCCGCTATGTGCCAGCATTCCTCAACACGGGGGCAGACAGGATGCCCAGAAGAGGTCCGTTCGAGGAGGATTGGGGTCTCTCCCCGGATGTGGCGTTGCAGGTCTGGCAGCGTTTTGGACGACCGGTGGCCGACCTGTTTGTGAGAAGGGAGAACACAGAGTGCCCCTTTTGGTTCTCCCTGAGGTCGATAGATGCCCCCCCATTGGGGGTGGATGCGTTGGCCCATCCAGTTTGGCCCCCCAGCCTGCTGTATGACTTCCTGCCCTTGTGTTTGATGATGCAACTGCTCCACCGGGTTCGGACGCAGCACCCGTCCGTGATATGGCACGCAGAGTCCGGGTGCCAGGTGGTTCCCGGACCTGGTTTGACTGGCAGAGGCGGGCCCGTGGCCGCTTCCAGATCTGCCCACGGCTCTGTGTCAGGCAGGTAGTGTAATCCTCTCACGCCCAATACTGGGACAGTGTCTCATGCTATGGAGGTTGAGAGGGTGAGAGTAAGCGGCTTTACAGTGGGTCACAAAGGTCTCGGTTACTTCACGGCCAGGAGCCACCCTCTGGTGAAGCCGGTTGAGGCCCCCTACTTGGCGCCTTGTTCCCCAGTGGGACCTCCAGACGGCCTGACGGGCCCGTCTTTTGAGCCCCTGGGTCGGATTTGGAGACTTTGTCTGTTAAAACGGCGCTCCTCTTATCACTGGCGTCAGCCAAGAGGGTGGGTGACCTGTGTGCCCTGTCTGTGTACTCTGCCTGTATGTCTGTCAGTGGTGACAGGGAAGCGCTGGAACTGCATCCAAATCCATCCTAAAGTCCTCACCTCCTCCTTCAGGTCAAGGGTTATTCGCCTGAGGGCTTTCTTCCCCCCTCCTCACACGGTCGGGGAGGAGGAGCAGCTTCACACGTTGTTTGCTGCCTCACCTCAATGTTTGTGCAGTCTTACCTTAGGGATATGACTGCTAGTTCCGTGGTGCATTCTGTGCTTGGTGCATGGTTGGGGGAACTGGAGCAGACGGAGGTCCCGTGTGATGAGATACGCCTTTGCGGGTGTCATTGCAGTCCCGTGCGCGGCATGTGGCGCTCAACCGGGGGGAACTGTTATTGGGTTTTTTGCTTTCAGCGGGCTCATCCCTAAATAAAACTCCCCAAAAGCACCTTGCTTAGTCTTTCCACTGTTCCAACAATCACCAACTCTGGTTTGGTCGAAATAAACCCTTAATTCACCAAGTTAGATGTGAAAATATTCTGGCTCTACCCGCTGCCTCTCTGCTGTTGCTGGTGCAGAAAACCGCCTATAAATAGTCTATAAATCAATAGTAATAGTAAATATTGAATTGTAGTGAAAAATTCGTGTGTAATGCGGGGCTTTGCGGGGGTTGTGTGGGAAGGACACCTAACCAGAAACAGCCTTATATCGCTCACCTCAAAGCCACCAAACCCCATTGTCAAAAACACTAATTTTACCTCGCAGACTCTAAAACACACTACAAACTCTACAGAAACATAATAAAACTCACCAAAACCGCCTGGGTTATTCTTTCCACTGTTCAAACAATCACCAACTCTGGTTTGGTCGAAATAAACCCTTAATTCACAGAGTTACATGTGAAAATATTCTGGCTCTACCCTCTGCCTCTCTTTGCCATTGCTGGCACAGAAAACCGCCTATAAATAGTCTATAAATAAATAATAATAGTAGATATTCAACTATAGCGAAACATTTGGGGCTTTGCGGGGGTTGTATGGGGAGGACCGGGCGGAGCGGAGGGACAGAGTCTCCGCTCGCCAACAGACAGCTGATGAGCGCTGGAGAACTCTGGAGGAGAGAGACGGGGGAAGAGCCGAAGCTTCTGGTGGAATAAACACCCAGAGTAACACCAGCTCTGATCCGGAGCCATTTACCGGTGGGAGGAGAGCTCAGTTTATTTTTAAACTTTTGGGATTAAAAAGTGGATTTATCTTCACTCTCACTTCTCAACCTGTCTGCAGCAGCAAGCCGCGGAGGTGCCAGCCTCTCTCGTATAGTCTCTCTTCGTCCATGGGCCTCTCCATGAATGGAGTTGAAATTTAAAAAAAAAAAAAACTGTGTTTTTAGTGATAATAAAAGAAGATGTTTGACCTTCAGAAAATGTTATTTGCCCACCTCAGGTCATCAAACAAAGTATATTATAAGCTGTTTTTTTCTGACATGCGCACAGGTTTTGCAACCCTGTTACCAATGTTTAAGTAGGTTTCTGAATGATATTTAAAATTCTATTGCAACATATTTTTCTGTTTTCTAAATATAATTAATATATATGTTGAATGTAATCCTTTTAAATCTTTCAATATACGGTGCAAATGTCCCTGTGTTTTGTCACTTTTCATTATATGGGTCTTCTCACAAACGGAGCTGAATAATAATTTATTTTAATTATTAAAACGTAGTATAAACCTGTCCCACATTTAAAGCGCAACCCTGTTACCAAAACATGACCCCCCCCCTACTAAAAAAATGGAACGTTCCATAAATCATAAATTAACATGAAGTTGCATCATCAAGATCTTTTCTGGACAATGACCAGGTCACATGTAAGTACCCTCCTTTCATTTTCTCTATTTTCATAAAAATGTCATTGTTGGCCGCTTTCGTCAACCTCAAGGATTCAACCCTGTTACCAAAATTACTGTTAGAAAATATATTTGAATATAATTTTAATTTACTTTATTGAAAAGATATGGTTATCAGTAGCTAGCATGTAACAATTTCTCCATAGCTAGCTAACCCCTCCTGAGTTATAGCATCCTTTAGGCCAATTCTGCAACCCTGTTACTTGCAGCCATGTGCAACCCTGTTACTCATTGTTGGGTAACAGGGTTGCACAGTAGTAACAGGGTTGCAGATCACATAGGTTTTGGATGAGAACCTCCATATTGATGTAAGTATAATGTAACCTATTGACATGTGTATGTTTTTAAATACAAAATTGAAATATTAAATACAAAATAGAAATAGGAAAACTAATCCTTGCAAATGCAATAGGGTCCTCTGCACCATCACTGCTCAGGCCCTAAATATCTGGAAATTGTTATTAACATGTTTGTTTACATGTTAATAGGTTGCCTTTAACATTAACTAATGTTAACAAGCAGACCTTAAAATAAGCATTATTATTGTTATAGTTAAAATTCATGGTATTAGGCTTTATGACAGTTGTAGTTTATACATGTATACATAACATAGCAATTACAATATTTGCAGGCTGGTAGGCCACCACTGACTGCTGCTGAAAAGCAGCAGCTTTATCGTGCTCGATAGAATGCTGACCCTGAGAGGAGAGCAGAGTACCTAAGGAAAGAGAGAGAGACAAGTGGAAGAGAGACATTGAGACAGGAAAGAAGAAGTTGATAGGAGACCTGAGTGTAAGAGCACAGCGAAGATGGCGCAAAAAGTGGAAGGAAGCTCATGAAAGGAGTAAAGCCAGGAAAACTGCTTTGCAAAACTTGACCACTCCACCAGCAAGTCCTGAATTCCACCGAGAGCATCCCCCAGAGAAGTCTGCCTCCTCGTGTTCAGGCTCTTGTGTGTCAAGGTCAGGAGAAAGGCTAGTTTTAGGTCATACATGTGTACTGTGAATATGTGCTTCCTTTGCACAATGCTTATTAAGTGTTAGCTGAGAACATAAAAAGCAGATACAAAAAGTCCAAGAGTGGGTCAGTAGGTTGAGGCAAATCATTGCGAAGATAGTAACAGGGAAAATCTTAATACAGAAAAAATACAGGCTTCAACAATTGGCAGAAAAGTCCCTGGGCTTTTCATGTCGGAGGTGGTGCCACCTGTCTGATGGAAACATCAGCAGATACCAAAGGAAGCCGCTAATCAGAATTGCTTGTGCCCTCAAAGCAAAGATCAGGTCCTTCTACCTCCGTGATGACATCAGTAGGAAAAAGGCAAACAATAACAAGAGCGAAAAAAAGATGCAGAAGAGGTTTCTTACAGACACACTGAGGACTCTACATCGGAAGTTCCTCTCTGAAAATGTGGACTTCACCATCTCCTATTCACTGTTTTGCCATCTGTGCCCTTTCTGGGTTGTCCATCCCTCACTGGCAGATAGAGAAACCTGTATGTGCAAGCTTCATGAAAACCTAGGGTTTGTTGTCTAGAAGCTGCACCAACTTTGTGTCATTGACCAGTCAAATCTTGATGTTCTTGCTCAGTCTGTAGGCTGTGACACCTTGAATCATAGGTGTATGTATGGGGAGTGCTCAGATTGCAAGACCAGGTGCTATCCCCTGTCCAGCCAATATAATGCCAAAACCCCTGTCTCCTTCATTCAGTGGGCTACTGTTGAGAACAAGAATGTCCAAATGTCAAAGGTCACCCTCAAACAGCAAGTGGAGAGTACTCAGGAGGAACTTGTTGAACTGTTTCACACACTCCTTCAAAAGTACAAACGTCACACATACAACATCAAGCAGCAGTACCTGTACTGTAGATCCTTGAAACAGAGTCTCACGCCCAATGAATGCCTCATCCATATCGATTTCTCAGAGAATTATGGTTGTAAATATAGCTCTGAGATACAGGCTGTGCATTTTGGTTCCTCTCACCAGCAGGCCACCCTACATACAGGTGTGTACACAACCAGTACTCCCATCTGCTTCACCTCTGTGTCTCCATCGAAATGTAAAGGTCCGCCTGCAATATGGCAGCACCTGAAGCCAGTGCTTGAATATGTCAGAAAGGAGCATCCCACCATCTCTGTTGTCCACTTTTTCAGTGATGGCCCATGCACACAATATAGGCAATGAGGAAATTTCTACCTCTTTAATACTGAGCTCTTCAACAGAGGGTTTGAGGCTGGGACATGGAACTTTTTTTATGGGAAAGGTGCCCCTGATGGGGTTGGAGGAGCACTCAAGAGGACAGCTGACAGGCTTATCAGCCAAGGTACCGACATTCCAGATGCTGCTACACTTTTCCAGGTACTGAAAGCCTCCCAAACAACCATCAAGCTCTTTTAAGTTGTCGAAAAGGCAGTGGAGGAAATGCCAGTGAACATCCGTTGTGCCATCCACAATGAGGCTCCACCAGGTGGTCACTCTTGCCCCAAGAAACATTACATACCGTGATGTTAGCTGCCTTTCCTCCACACAGAAGAATCTCAATTGTTAAGTGTTTTAATACAAAGGCGATGTCCTTCAATAATGCAAGTGAGTCATCAAGTGTTGCACTGGCAAACAACATGTGGCAGAACACAGATGTGCAAGGGAAGTGGTGTGCTCTCATCTATGAGGGCACTGTGTACCCAGGGGTCATACTTGAAAAGGATGAAAGCCACTGCAGGGTGAAATGCATGCATCGGCTAGGCACCAACCAGTTCTTCTGGCCCCTCAGGGACGATGTGCTGTGGTACCCCTAGGAGGATTTGCTAACTCTCATTCCTGCCCCTCAACATGTCACATTGTTCTATGTTGAGATTGACTCATCAAATATGAAAAAATAATTTATCAATACCTACATATGCTACCGTGAAGTAAATGTTGTTTGTGATTAATCTGTCACAAGATTGGTTGGTCTGTTATGTTGTTCTGTTCATTTGTTAATGTGTTATCTAGTCTGTACAAAAATATATATTTTTTTATTATAAGCAATTAATACATTTGTATGTTCTTTGATGAATTACTATGATTCCAATCTGTTCCTTATTGCAATGTTTTACCTCTGGGACCCAATCTTTTTTAATGACGTTACCTTGAAACATTAAATAATTTGAAAATGTTTTTATTAAAATACAGTATATGTATTTTTAAATTGCTCTTGTCCTTAGATAGGGATAACAAACACACACACGCACACACACATACGTAGAGAACTACTACTCTGCCTAGTGGAGTCAAAAGAGGTAGAGAGTAAATGCAATTTCATGTTTACAAATGTGCATTAAATGTCTTAAAGTGCATTATTTGTTCAACCGTGTTATTCATTGCAACCCTGTTCAACCGTTAAATGAAAATAGTATTTTACACACAGACTTTACAGTTATGCTTACTATAATAACAATGCAATGCCTTAATTATTAAGTTAAAATGATAAGTACTCACCAATTGGTAATATTTTCTTTTTTTTAATCAAAAATAACTCAATGAAGTCTTTAGCATGTTGACTGCTGAATGGAGGGGAAATGTACTTCATGAATGTACAGAGAGGAGAGGGGGAAAAGAAGAGAGACTGGGGGGAAATAACAGAAAGAACCGGAGTCTCTGGTAATGAGTGAGCCAGCTCTGAATGGATGAATGCCTTCAGATGAACGCTTTGAGCTGCAATTGCAGCCATCTTGCTGTTACAATACTGCCTGGGCGGATGCTCTCTCAGTCTCTTTATAAACGCAGAGGGACTCACATGCACGAACATGCATGTTCAGCCAGACCGGATTTCAAAACAAAGAATAGAGCAGCTCGGAGAACAACATACACAGAGGGAGTGTGATGTTATTCTCTGATCAGGACGCCATTACTCCACTATATCTTTACATAGCAAGTAGTTGTTTGGTGCTATATTAATGTTTAGTTTCTCATATATTAAACCTTTAAGAAATCAGTATGTCCAACTGCCACACTAACTACCTCATATGACCCATCATTATACTCACATTATACTCACACACAACTTTTAACTGTATTTATTGTTTGCAGTGTGATCCGCATCAGCAGGAATGGCTGGCACACACTCCTCAACTTCCTCTTTCACACGGGGCTGACATTTGGAGTTTTTGCCGGGGGCATCAATCAGATCAACTTACCTTTTGTGTGTCAAATTGTAAGTTGTTGTCTTCCTACTGTCTAAGCATAGTTTCACAGCACTTCAGCAAATATGTTCTGCACAGTATGATGGTCCTGGGAGACCAGAAAGCTTCCTCAGTTGTTGGTAAAGCAGTTTCACTCAGCTTTGAGATCACCGGCAGCTTCACTTAGAAAGAGAGTCATCAGTGTCCATGGGAAAGCGAATGTTCACTGAGTGTGGACATGGATTGCAAAAACGTGGGCACGGATTAGGAATCCGAGAGCACGGTTTATAAACTGTGCACACAGATTTGTAAACCGAGAGTACAGATTTACACATGGCTCTGCTGATGTTTAGCAGGTTAAATTGTTCCTTTCAACTGAGTAAATTAGCTCAGTTGCTGGATGACAGCTGGATGACTACAGCTTGTCTGAACACAGAGACAGTGTCAACTTTTCATTCCAAGTGTCATCAAAGATGTCATTTATGTGGTTCAACATAGGAATTAAAAACAATGTCAAACTGTCAAACAACTGACAAACTGAGTATGAATTTTCTTGCTGAGGGTGAGATGAGAAGATTGATACTACTCAGGTTGCTTGGCTTAGAGTAAAGACTGGAAGCATGGGTAAACAGCTACACCACTAAAGCTCATTAATTAACATGTTGTATCTTATTTGTTTAATCTCCAGGAAATCACTGCTCCCGATCAAGAAAGTGTCCAGCACTTTAACCCCCCTGTAAAACCACAACCTGACTTTTTTACAGTTCGGTTTTTGTATGGATTAAACAAAAAGTGTATGCTAACCAAAGCTAACTATTTCCTGGCTCAAGCTTTATCCTTAACGAACACGCATGAGCCACATGTAAAAAATCATGTACAAGAATGAACTGTCACAGCTAGTTCAAACTGATTTAGCCCTGCATAATTATACATTTACAGTTTACTTATACAATCTAACAAAAGTAACTGCTGACATACAAATCTAATTAGTGAACTAACAGGCACATTTTAACTAGATTAACAAACAAACCTAGTAGTTATATTAAAATGCCAAACACACTTAGTTGCATGCACAAACACTTTAACAACAAAGACAGGCAGGAACACAGCAGCACACTCTTTACTGAACTGACCAATTACTTGTAAGTGAAGGCAGCTGGCTGCAGCTCTGCTTATAATGTCTAACATAGCTTAACTAAATAAGCCTTTTTCACTGAAGACATTTTGATATGCCACAGTAGGAAGAGCACAGATGTAAATAATAAAATGAATGATTGCTGAACTCCGTTTTTTACATTACATTTATTTAGGAGATGCTTTTATCCAAAGTGACTTACAATAAGTACATTCAACCATGAGGATACAACCCCAAAATCACAAGACTCATGCAAGTACCTCAACTTCATCAAATATGC
This sequence comes from Macquaria australasica, assembly GCA_005408345.1. Taxonomy (NCBI): domain Eukaryota; kingdom Metazoa; phylum Chordata; class Actinopteri; order Centrarchiformes; family Percichthyidae; genus Macquaria; species Macquaria australasica. The sequence goes on from SEMN01000258.1 coordinate 394,102, forward strand.
TGAACTGCTTCAAGTGCTACATATAGAAACAATAAGATGTAGAGAAAGAGTTTTTTTATGGGCCAAGGTGCAGTCTGAACAGATGAGTTTTCAGTCTGCGACGGAAGATGTGTAGAGTTTCTGCTGTGCTGATGTGGGAATGGGGAGCTGGGACCCCCTCATAGTGAGGGAGTAGCAAGCCGATTGGCAGTAGCAGAACATAGTGGATGGGCTGGGATGTATGGAAGAACGTAGTGAATGGGCTGGGGTGTATGGTTTGACCATGTCCTGGATGTAGGATGGGCCTGGTCAGATGGCACAGGCAGGCACACCAGCCAGGAGCGAGTTGCAGTACTCTTGGCACGTGATGACAAGAGCCTGAACCAGAACCTGTGCCTCCTCCTGATGACGTGGAGAATGAATCTGCAGGAGCGGATTGTTGCAGCCATGTTGGCAGTCATGGACTGGAGAAGCCTTCCCTGGAAGGAAGAGCAGCTCAGTCTTGTCTAGGTTGAGCTTCAGGTGGTGTGCAGACATCGACTGAGAGATGACACGTAGAGATTCGTTGTTCGTTGTGCCACCTGGATTTCAGTCCGGGGAAAAGACAGAATTAGTTGAGTGTCATCTGCATAGAGGCTGCTCTAGCAGTGTGGAGTTTCTCTGTGATGGCAATGAGGCCAGTCTTGGTTGAGTGGCTTGCCTTGAAACCAGACTGGTGGGGGTCAAGAAGGTTGAGTGAAGAGTTGAGTGAAGACAGCACACTTCTTCTTTACTTTTACTCTCATCTCTCTATTTCAGATTTGATATTGTATGTACATAGCTAAATGCCACTTCTCATACCATGCATGAGACCTCAGGTGGATGGCCTGGGGGCTGGACAGAGGCCAAGCAGGAAACCTCAGGTGGACTGTCTGGAGGCAGGGCAGAAGCTGAACAGGAAACCTCAGGTGGACGAGCAGGAAGACGACCAGACATGCAGTGCCCCTCAGGAGGACGACCAGGAGGACGACCAGACGTGCGGAGCCGCTCTGGAGGACGGGCAGGAGGACGAACAGATGTGCAGAGCTGCTCTGGAGGATGAGCAGGAGGCCAGCAACATAGATGGGACCGCTCTGGAGGCCGGCGGCGAATGCGGAACTGCACTGGAGGCCAGCGAGGCTGAAGTCACAAAAGGCAGCTGGTACCAGAAGACTCAGCTGCTGATCGGGACAGGCTGCTGGATAAGAATCCGGCGTCTTGGATACAGGACCGGAGGCCAGTAGCTGGAGTGCAGGACTGGATTCCTGCAGCTGGGAGATGGTCAGGTGAGCTGGTGGAGCCAGGGAAACAGGTGACTGCTGCAGCTCAGCGTGAACTGAGGGCTGCTAGGAAACTGGTGGCTGCTGCAGCTTGGAAGCTGCTGCCACCTGCTGCTCCTGGTCCCCATTTGGCGGGTCGAGCAAAGGGCAGTTCTGTGGCACTGGGCAGGTAAGACTGTGTGGCACTGGGCATCTGAAACTCTGTGGCGGTGAGCAGCTGAGACTGCCAATGGCGACGGGAGCCATGACGACCATGTCTCCTGTGGCCTCCACGGGACCCCATGAAAATGGCCAGGCAAGTACCCTCAAAAGGTGAAAGCCGGACGTCAGGGTGGCTCCTTTATCAGTTCATAGAAGGCTCGAGGAATTCAGGGAAGGCAGGCATCGGGGGCAGGTAGCGGGCTAGCCGGCTCAGGACAGGAAGGCTGCAGGCTCTCGAACCCAAGCCTAATTGACTGGAATGCAGGCTGGTAGCTAGCAGGTTGAAGTGAAGCAGGCTGGTTGCTAGCAGGCTGGAGGCTAGCAGGCCCGGGGCGAAGGCTGGAGGCTTGTGTGCTGGAAGCTATCTGGCTGGAAAGCAGGCTGGAGACTAGCAGGCTGGAAGCTAGATGGATGGGAAGCAGGCTGAGGTGCAGGCTGAAGGCTAGCAGGCCGGGAAGCAGGCTAAGAATCAGGGGTGTTGAGAAAATCTTGAGCCCAAAGGTAATAAATTCCTCAGCCAAGGCTTAGGCCGTATTCAGACAGAAAGCTTTTAGCTGCAGATAAGGAGGCAGAGTAAGGGGAGAGAAGAGATTGATAGGCAAAGAGGTCCTCAGAGTTCTTAGATTTCCACTGTTTTCTTTCAGCTGCCTGTAGGGTGGCTCTGTCAGCACACACTGAGTCAGACAACCACAGGCCAGGCGAGGGAAGAGCTGATAGGAAAGGTGGTAAGAGAAGAGGGAGACAGGGAGCGAAGGTTACAGTGGATAGGGACAGTATGTGTAAAAGAGAGAGGTTTGAGTTTGAAAGACTTGTGCTGTGTCCCAAATTGCGTACTGCCGTTAGTACACTCACAATGCAGTATACTGTGTACACTATGTACTGACTTAGTAGTACCGTCCCAAATACTGCTGTTTTGCGCTTACCGGAAATGACGATCGTAACCTTTGACCGTGTCTTCTTCTTCTTCTTTTTTATGACGGATTGCAACCGGACGGATCATTATCGCCAACATTTACTGTGATTGCCGCATGCCGAAATATCTGCCAGCACGTTTGCTCACTTGACTTCAGTTCAATTATATTAAAAATGAGTGAAAAATGAACGTGCTTTTACTTTTAGCCGTAACAATCGCAACCGCAGCGGCTATTGTCATACGTTGGTGGTCCTCCCCTTCTGCTACGTAGCCAAGATGGCGACCGTTGAGGGTGAGAAGTGTGCAGCGTTCCACACTCAACTTTCTGGCCGTTTTGTGTACACCATCCGGGTACTTAGAGTACACTGCATTTTGCCATACTTGTCAGTGTGAACGCATTTATGCACTCAAAATACTAAGTTTGAGTACGCAAGTACGTGATTTGGGACACAAGAGGTGGTCAGAGACATGAAGAGGAGTTACAGAAAGGTTAGTCCTGTGTATCTGGAAGTCCAGAGATCGCAAGGAGGCGTATCCAGAGATGAACTCAGTCAGGAAGCTGACTGGCAGTTTCACTGTGACAAGGTACTGGGTGTGTGTGGAGTGAATAAGATTAGAGAGGTTACAATGATGTCGTGAGCAGGGGCATGGTCTATAATATCTATGAGAAGAGTGGTGTACAGGAATGGAAAGTATACACTATCAGATAAGGAAAAAGCAATTATATAGAGAAAGCGAAAAGATACTTAGCCCTGACAATGTTAACCCATCATCTCACTCGTCCTCCCACATAGGACTCCTGCAAAAGACTCATTCATTTTTGTAAGCCCAGTCTTCGTATGATGAGGCTGCCAGGTTAGGCAAAAAGGAGTGATGTTTTAAACACAAGCGCTAATTGCTCAATTGGTGCTAACCACACCCACTGTTAAAAGCAATACAATGTCCCTAATGGTTATGGCCTGGCAATAGAAAATCATTTCCACCGACAGCTCAATAAACAAACAACAGTTATACAGATCAGGGAAGAGGTGTGATTTCAGAAAATCCTAAACTGACCTTTAAGAATACCCTACGCTGGCTGATAGTTACCTGACACAGCACAATTTACTAATACCAATGGTAAAATTCAATAAAACAGAAAAAGCCAGAGCAGGAGACTAAACTATTAAACTAACTAGTAAACAATTGACACCACAAGAACAGCACACAATTAGAATAAATTATTTGTATCCAACACAGCAGACAGAGTACAGTCAAGCAGAGAAATGCTTATTAGAAAAGTAAATATACTATAATATATAACCCTAGCCTAATTCTAGCAGTCTTGAAGTAAGTTACCCCCAGAAGTCAGAATGCACCATTTAACTGCTTCAGTTTCAGGGTCCTGGTATTGTGTATGCTGGCTCACTGTCACACTTTAGGGCTTAGTGGGACACTTGAATAGAACAGAGCCATCATTAATATTATTAGTAACACCTGTGCTTTTCCTACTATGACAAGTCAAAATGTCTGGTGTGTTTGCTGGCATTTTTTGAATAATAATGTTAGCTGAACTTGATAAACAGAAACTGAGTTTAGTGCAATAGCTTGCTAACATTTGCTAATTAGCATTAAACACAAAGTCCAGTGGAGGCTCATGGGAATAGTAGTTTTGCAGGTATTTGGTAATAAACCAAAGTGAAATTTTGACCTGATGACAGTGCTAGATGAAAAATCACGGGAGCACCAAAGTTATACAAATAACCCTATACAAATCATCCTGTGGGGAACATGAATGGCTGTACCGCATTTTGTAATAATTCATCCACTTTCGTTGAGATATTTCTCTATAGACAAAAGTGATGGGCCCGCAAACTGACATATTGTAATCCTTAAAGCCCCACTGCTAGTGTGGCTAAAAATCCTAATTACTAATGAGTCAATATTTTTAAGTTCTATTCTAACCAAAGTGAATCATGAATTAAATGTATTCACAATGTGGGTGTAGTTCAGTTCACTAGTGCAAAAAAGAATTCAATAAAGCAAAGCAGCACAGTGACTCTCTGTGTACCTTGTGATTCAGTGGACATACTGTAATGCATTTCTAACTCTGGACCTGTTCATTTGATGGCCATGCTCATGTATTCAGTCCACTTTCTTAACATAACATTGTGACTATTCAGTTAGCAGCATTATGCAAAAATAATACGATGGAGTGCAATTTGTGGTATGGTGATTACCCTTCTATCTCAAATTCATATACAAAACACTAATGCACACATATTGCTTTTAATAATTGCCTTTAATAATCTTTGTTTGCATCTTTATCTGTATTAGGTTGGCATTGTGCTCCACTATGCTTCTTTGTCTGCCATGCTGTGGCTGATGTGTACTGCTAGAAATATCTGTAAAGATGTGTCCAAAGACCCACTCCGGGCCCAGGACAGGAATGGGCTGGTCCAGACTCACACTAAACCAACCATCCTCAGGTAAGCTGTAAGGTTGTAACCAGGTGTTTATGTGCACAACAGGGCTGAGCAATGTTATGATTAAATTACTAATTGACTGTGTGAATTAATCATGACTGGGTTCTGTCAACAGGCAGTATCATGCTTTTCAAAACCCTCACAAGAGCTTGATAAGACAGCTTGAAAGATGTTAAACTGTACTGCATAATAAGGATTATAGCCATGATACACGTGGCCTTGGACCTCTTTCTCTCTTTTACAAGATTCTCAGCTGATTTTGAGAAAGCCAATTTTGGAGCATCGAGCCAATTGGTCTTCATTCAGTTCTTCCTTGAGTGCCCTGGCAGGCTTGCAGAAAGTCGTTAACAACAATATTCGGCTACTTGATGCCTCACCTACTTGCTTACCCCTTCAGCACCAACTGACATATCTCAGTGCACTTTGACAGTTTGAAGAGCCATGAAGGCAATCAACCAAAGTCAAATAAGGAGTTTAAATTTGAAAGAATTTGAAATTAAACAAATCTTAAAACTGAGTTACTCAATCACATGAATTTTGCATCACTTATTGGTTGTAGTTGGTGCCTCTTGTCCCAGTGAATCACCACTCACTGCTTATAGAATCAGCTTCTTTACTGCCCAACATTTTAGCAAAGCTCACTGTTTTTCTTTATTTCTAGTAAAATTGAATAGGATGATAGTTGAAAGAAAAAGTCTGATCTCTTCTGATCTCATCATCTTGGAATGCTTATTTGTTCATTCAGAGTGAGGTGAGAACGACTGATATCAATATTCTGTCTCTGTGTTAAGTACAGAGCTTGAGTCAGGATGTGGATAGCATAGCTTAGCATAAAGACTGGAAACAGGAAGAAACAGCTAAATATGCACCAACAGAAATGTAACAAGACTAAGAGTCTACAGCCATGCTAGCAGCTCTGTGAGGCTGTACATAGTCACAGTTGTACTTTGAACTAAATACTACAGTCAGCATGGCAAAATGCTCCCTATGACAATGTTAACATACTGATTTTTAGCAGGTACATTGTTTACCATGCTCTGTATGTATTATCTTTGTCGGTTAGCATGCTAACTTTGCTAATTAGCACCAAACACAAAGTACAGCTGAGGCTGATGGGAATGTCATTAGCTTTGCAGATATTTGGTCATAAACCTAAGTATTGGAGAAATTGGAATTTTGACCTGATGGTGGCACTAGATGAGAAGTCAGAGGATCACCAAAGTTGTTACAAATCACCAAAGTCATATAGATTCATCACCTGGGAACCATGAATAACTGTACTGGATTTCATGACAATTAATCCAACAGTTACAGAAATGATAGAAATAGAAATTTCATTCTGGACCAATGTGGTGGAACAAACTGAACGACAGACTGACCGACATTTTTGTATGCCACTCACGCCACGTCACTAGTGTGGCTTAAAATTACAGTTTGTGGTTTTCAAGAAACTGTACCAGCATGTAACTAAGCCTAAAATCACAAATTGTAGAGATCAATAAAATTTGATAAGAAACTGTACTTTGATTCAGCTGGCTTTTCTTCTGTCTCTCTGCTCCACCTGTTACCCTGGAAAATCCACAAGCTAGTATTTATACTTTATAATTTTTAATTTTTTTGCAGATATTATCTTGTAAGTGATGGAATCCCTCTCATAATTGTTGGAGTTACAGCAGCATTCAGCATGGATAACTATGGTAGCAGGGATGACGCTTTGTAGTAAGTACTCATTATTTCTGAACAATCATGTTTTCACGAAACTGTTTAATAAATAAAATATATGTTAACGTCTCTGTGTCTTTTTCAGTTGCTGGATGGCATGGGAACCAAGCCTGGGAGGTTTCTATGCCCCCATGAGTCTTCTGGTATTAGTCATGTCTGTGTACTTCTTGTGCACCTACATCCAACTTAAACGCCACCCAGAGAGGAAGTACGAGCTGCGAGTTCTGAGTGAAGAGCAGCAGCAGTTATCATCGAATGAGTCAAATCATCACTGCCACATTGACACTGGGGGAGCTTCTGGGCCTGCTGGGGACTGTCTGCTATTTGCAACAGGTGTGTCGGTTCTGGCAAATGAGCACTCATTTAAATCTCAGCTCCGGGCCACAGCATTTACCCTCTTTCTGTTCCTGGCTACCTGGGCTTTAGGAGCATTGGCAGTATCACTGGGACATTTCTTGGATATGATATTCAGCTGCCTGTATGGGGCTTTTTGCGTCACTCTAGGACTCTTCCTTCTCATCCAGCACTGTGCCAAACGTGATGATGTATGGCACCGCTGGTGGGCTTGTTGCCCGTCCAAGTCCAAGACAGAAGATGAGAATGGGGATGGACAGAGCCAGAGGCAGGAGCTCCATCAGCCACACTGCCACCTGAGCTCCCCATGCTCAGGCAAGCAGCCGTTACTATCTCCTCACCTTGTGCAGAGTTCTTACCACAAAATGACACCACCTCCCCAGAGCCCCACACCCAGTCACACAGGTCCATCCTATGTTGCCGTGATGGGTCCCATTACCACACCTCTCGCTGAGCCACTGCCCTCACCACGTCCACAGTCACTTTCTGATGAGCTCCCTCGTCCCATTCTGCCTCTACAGAGCTGCCTTAATAACAGAACAAAATCACGCTCCTTCAACCACCCACGCCCATGCCTCCAGGATTACCATTCTCATATGACTTCAACCAGTATGGATGGGAGTGTGCACAGCTCCCATCTGGACAGCCCTCATGCTGCGCACCACCTTGAAGGCTCACCACTGGTTTCCAACAGCCCACACCCAGACCTCCAGCTTCCCTGCCCCAGCCCTCACTTGGATAAGCAGCTGGCTTCCTGCCACAGCCTGCAATGCCAGACCTCCTGCCACAGTGTACAAGACTCAATGACTTCCTGCCATAGCCATGCACACAACATGCATGACAGCATTACTTCCTGTCACAGCCTCCTCCTGCCTTGTCACGGGGTACACACCTGCCAGTGGCACATGTACAGCTCAGCTGATCACTCTTCCACTACAAGCTGCTGTGAGAAACCCGATCCCTTCACCTTGCAATATCAGCAAGACACATACAACTGCATGTCACAGACAACAGACAAAGAAAAAGATCATCTCTGCATAGAGGTGGAGCAGAAAGGTTTCCCAAGAAATACTCTGCCTCGGCAACACGCCACTGTCAGCCGGCGAGGTACCATCGGCCGCAACAGGAGCCTGCAGGAGGATGGCCTGTTTTGTTCAGACACCACAGGAAACATACGGACTGGCCCTTGGAAAAATGAAACCACCGTATAGTTTTCTTACGCTTGTACTTGCCAGACCTTTCAGCGTCCTTGTAATCGAACTACTCCATAAGTGTTTGGGTCTCAATGCCTTCAGCTTTGCCCTTAAACCACAGGTTGAGTTTTCAGTGAGGCCTCATATCCCGAAGATATTACAGAGACCTTTATGACAAAGTTAGCTTTAAGTGTGTTACAAATCAGTTTTTCTAAAGAAAATTCAAATGCAAGAAAGGTTCAATTAATGTTGAAATAATATTCTGCTCCATGCATTTCAAAGTTGCAATCAGTATTGTATGGTTCTTTAGGGGAACAGTGGCTCAGTAGTTAGCAAGGTCACAGCAAGAAGGTCCTGAGTTCGAACCCCAGTGGAGTTTGAATGCTCTCCCCGTGTTTGTGTCAGTGGCTCCACATTCCTCCTACAGTCCAAAGATAGCAAGTCCGCTTGGATCCCTTTGGGAATCAGACATACAGACCTAAGATCTTTGACAATAAAACAGTATCCTACCCAACCTGTTTAGGCTGAGTACCCTGCCCTGTTCCCCTGGTCTCAGTTACTAGGAACTGCATGGACCTGTTAAGACCTCTATTCCTGCCATTGCCCTTGACCAAGGTACTGGAATTTCAACAACACTTCTATTTACATTTGACTCAGAAATTTCAAGCTTAACACCTGTTGACTGACTCCCAATGGTTTTCCATTCACAGGCAATGCTTTCACATTTTACTTATCATTCAGAAAAAAGAGAACCAAAATAAATGAATATTCTCTAAAGATCGCAAATACATATAAGCTCATTAACAAACAAGTGGGAGAATCTGAAGCTCTACTCATCTTTCAAATGCAGCAAGTATACTCACTTGGGTTTTGGAGTAGAGGTCTAACCAGATCCAATATGTGGTTGACCCAAAACAGACCTCAATAGATAGAAAACACCAACACTAGCAGCAGCACAATGTTCGAGCATTTAACAAGCAGCCATGGTCAAAAAGCAGAAATACATGTCATTAGATTAGACTATAATTTGGACCCAGCCTGACTCAGATCCCTGATTGCGTCTTGGTTGCAAGGAACCAAGTGGACCTGTAAAGACATCTACTCCTGCCATAGCCACAGCATTGGCGTCAGAACTGGAATTTTAATACAAATACTCTAGCTTAATGGCCAATGTACACAGCATCTGGCTGCATCACTTTCTGGCTCCTCCCAGCTGCCAGAGACGATCCACTGCTATTCTAGCCTCTCTGTGTCCACTGACTCCATGACTGGAGCAAGTCATTACCATGCTGCTGAGCTGCAGGGGAAATCATTATTTTACAATCTCATCGTCAGACAAAATAAACAACAATAAGGTTTAATGACAGTAACTGTGCTGACATTGACATTTAAAATGAGTCATGACAGAGACAGTTAGGAGCAACAAAAGGTTGTAACATTCAAGTACTGCCAAAAAGCATTTGTTACCATCTAAATGAGCTGCAAACGTGTATTTATGCTTGTAACACATGCTAAATGTAAGCAAAACAACTCTAATGCTCTGCTTCTGAAACGTTTCCTTTGTACATTGAAACCAGGACGGAGTCGTGCCTTAGCCAAAACGCGGTGTAGCCAGATGCGTGACAGCAGTGAAAACATTGTGATGTGTGCCATCAAGATAACATGAATAATCCACAGGACTGAAATTGAGCTAAAATTATTAATTTATAAACAGAAACTGATTAGTTGTTTTAAGTCATATGTCAGCCATATGTGGTGTACATACGGGTTAACACCTATTAGTTAACTCAGTGGTTCCCACTCATAGGCCATACGATTTTATTTAAAATTCGTTTATTATTTATAAAAAAAATAAGCCAAAATAAATGAATATTCTTGACAGATCTCAAACACCCACAAGCTCATTAACCAGCAAGTGGAAGAATCTGAATTGTCTGTGTTCACTGAGGCTTTGGAGAAACTATGTGTGAGTGAATTATGAGTAGTTTAAGGCGTCTGTTTAGAAAACTTGAAATTTCAACAGGCATAGAGGAGGAATGACTGGCATTGGTCATCATCAACATCTGCAAACCCCTGTTGTATATCAGCATCATGCAAAGAGGCAGTAAAATATCTCTGATTGCACCTTTAAATACTTGGATAAATCGTTTTAAAAAGAAATTTGTTAATGCTATTACATTTCTAATGGCATTGCTAGACACAATATGATTTTACGTTTGAGTGGTTACACGTGTGAAAACACTTCTGAATCAGTGTGAGCATGTGTGTTTTTTATGTGTGGAACAGTGCATGAGTAGGTACATACAAATGTGGTGTGTTTATGTGCTATGTGTATTTGTTGTTATGGGTCCACCCTTAATTTTAGATTTGTGAATATCTTGACAGATTAATTTATGAAGCCTGTGAACATTTTCTATGGAGACACTTTATGTATGCTGCCAAATAGAGTCAAATAGACTCTTGTCTGACAAATATTGCACTAGTATATACTATAGTAACCCTCACTTGGTGAGATAATTCCAAAAAAGTGCAATGTGCTACAAAGCACAAACTTTGTGTAGTGCCAAAATTATGTGCCAGCTTTCACTGTGAGGAGAACTACACACAACTCATTCTCAGTGAGTTTTGAGAGATCATATAGTTTGTAGCATCATACAAACTTGAACTCAGGTTTTAGAAGATCATCAGCAACGCTTTCAAGTGGTTCCAGAAACTTCCATATGTTTATTCCAGAAAGATATTTCATAACACAACAGTTAAGCCAGGCTTACTTTAGTATAAATCAGGCTAATTTCTGTTTCATAAAGCAAGTTTTTTTAATAAGTCTGACTTAAATTACCATGGAAACCTTGCCCTCCAGACTAGTCTAGATGAGAAAATAGTGTGTCTGTGTGTTAAGTATGGAGCCAGGATTAGCGTAGTTTAGCATAAAGTTCCAGCATGTGACTTCCCCTAAAACCGCAAATTGTCACTTTTACATTTTGTTTGTGTACGGATTAAACAAAGGAGACATAGTGTGCTAATTAGTGAGCTTAAGAGGTGTTTGTAAGTGTGTTTTGGGACTTTGGACAGAGCCAGGCTAGCTGACTCCGTCTTCAAAATGTCCCATCATGCATTCTGAAATGAGACACAAATATAATGCCACAGAGATGCAGTTCTGTAAAGAGCTAGTGAGTAAAGATTATTTTGTCAAGCTTAATCCTGGTTCAGTTTGCTGGGATCACTCAAACTAGGTTTTTCACAGTAGGTCCTGCCTTTCTGAGCCTTCTTTATGAAACATCTCTCTGGTTCATGGTATTTAGTGGCACATTTGGAGCAAGTGAAACAAGTCTTTTCACTGTTAAACTCATCCTTACATTCTACTTTTAGGCCATAATCAGGCCTTCATACTGAAACTAGTGTTACCTTATCGAGGGATGAGTCATATCACTCTGTTATATATTGTAGGTTAAACACGGATGTTCACTTACATGTCAGTATATCCCAGTTTGATGTGGACGTAGGTGTGATCATCAAACGACACCAACCCTCAGCCTGACGTTGATGACTGTGTACATGTGATGTGTCTTTGTGTCCCAGTGTTGCGACAACTTTAAGTATCCTCCCAGGCCGCGGGCAGGGATCACCTGTTAGTGTTGTAATGACACTGAAGGATACTGTCCAAACGTGAAACCATTTTAATGTGCCAGTTTTTATTTCACTTCTATTGTAGATTTCCTCAACAGTGTAAAGAAACAAAGTGACACCTTGTAAGACAAAGGGAGTACCAATATGAGCACTGGGCGTTGTCTGAACTAGAAATAAAGATTTACTGTGATACACTGCATGAGTCATTGTTCTCATTCTGTACAGTGCTGTAGCTACCAGAGGATGTTAAAGTCATGTTCTTTGTATTTTTCAAGGAATTTTTTTTTAGCAATTTGGGAGGAGTTACAATTCTACAATTTTAAATTCAGAGTCGGTATTTTATAGGCTGATCCAGTATTTTTAGACTCAGTACATTTAAATTGTGTGTTTAAACTGAACTACTTTTTTTTTTTTTACAGAAAAAGAAAGATTTTGACACAACATTCAGAAAGATTTAGCATTTCAGAAAATATAAAACACATTCCTGAGGGGGTTGCATTTTAACATTCTGTCCTTAAAATATAAATATATTGCTGAATATGTTACTTATTTGGTGTAGGATTTTGCTATTGATTTTAAAATTAATCATTCCATTTATGCTACACTTGATTAAACACCAACCCTGACTAGTAATGGAAACACTCAAAGGCTGGGAAGGAGCAGGTGGGGGGTCGTATTTATATATTATATTGTTAATATTTACAGTGGTAACATACCGTTGGTTTATTGATTTAGGAATATGGTATTAGTTCATAAATGGCTGTGTACAGTGTACTGGTAGTAAATCTGAATGTTTGAAGTCTAAACTTCATTTCATAGATTAACGATATTTTTTGAAATGTCAAAAATTTTAGTTTCTTTTTTTTTAACAGATGATGCTTTTTTGTTCTGGGGATGACTTAAAGGCTCTGAAAACACATTTTATTAATTAGCTTCTAACTGTGAGTGATAGGGTTCTACATGAACAAATAATTTTCTGTCAACAGCTTTGATTATTTTCACATGAGGTTTCTGTCTGCCCTTTTTTGTCTGTGTTCTTCTCACTAGTGTGAAGTGATCTCAGTTGGAAAAAGGTAATGTCATATTTCAGGGCACAAAATATGAAATCAAAATGTGATGGCAGTTGCGGGGTTGTTTGCCTCTGTTTCCAGGCCACTGTCAATCATCTCTGATAACACCATACTAACACAATCTTGATGAAGCAGATTAGCTGAGATTTTGAGTTTTTAACTCTTAATGAATAATAAGGATGTTTTCTTCTGAATTTTCACTTTGATTGTTCCTTAAGACAAATCTTTAATTAATGTTGTAGAAAAATAGTTTTCGAGGGCTTTAAAAGCACTTTCGGATTAGGTTGAAAATGAAGTGCTTAAACTTATTAATGCAAATAACAGTAGTAATATCTATAATGGAAAAACAGAGAGAAATATTTAGTTGAATTAAAAGGCTTTTAGTTATGTATAGAGCCAAAAACAGTTTATTGCCTGAAAATTTGCAGAGGCCATTTGTGTTAAGATCAGGTGATGATGATCACAGAAAGAAATTTAATTTCAAAATTGTGTAGGCACACAATACATTAAAGCAGATGTGTATTTCAGTCTTTTCCATGTCTTCAAAAGGTTGTTGAAAGTATTGGCACATCCTCTATATTTATGTTTTGTATTTATTTTTTTGTTTTTGTTTTGTTTTTTGAAAAAAAAAAAAAACTGAAGTCAGTCTACCAGAACATAAAATTTCATAAAATAAAATACTGATCAATACTGTTATTTTCAGAACCATTAATGTATTCCTCTGAATATGCACTTCATTGGACAACCCTGTCTCCTTTAAATTATATTCATATTTGACTAATTTGATACAGCAAATACATCAACATAAGTTATATAGGCTATTATAAGTCAAAAAATATATTTCATTAGTTTTCCTACAATATTCACTCAGAAACTAAGACATGATTAACGTTTCATGATTTTGTTTAAAAAACTGGAAAACTTGGTTAAGATTAGGGAATGATGGCATTCTTGGTTGAATAATGAAAAGACAACACTGATAATAATGATTAATTATTATATTTAACCAAAACCACCATATTTTTTCCCACTGAGCGTAATCTCGGCAGCAATATGTTTTACCTGAAACTGTATTTGGCACAACAAATTAGTAGGATATAAACATAGTTTCTAGGAGACAGTCCTCTCAGACATGGGCAGATGACCAAATTTAGTCATGCAGACCCTCGCTGCTACACAGATGCAGAAAGAAAGAGGCCACTGCTTTTAACCATATTGTCATGGTCACATAGTTGTTAGTGTCCTATGGATTGGTTACCAGCAGGCCGTATCTAATACGAGCCTGTCAAAGGGCTTATTAGGGCGCGAGCACGAAGTCGTGCGGCCACCTACTGTTTTCAGAACAAAAGCCCCCCCTTTCACTTTCACCTAGATGCACCAAATTTGGTATGCATATGTATCATGTCCAGACTTAGAAAAAAGCCTCTTGGAGCCCTACCCTCAACCCAACAGGAAGTCAGTTATTCTCAATACAATTTAAATTTTTAGTGCAATTTTTGCCATTTGAGGACTCTGTACTTTGACGAACTAGTCCTAGACATTTTATTGTTTCAAATTTGGCCTGTGCCATCTACAGACCTTGGCCATGAAAAGCTAAAACCTTGAGTTTTCATTGAATGGCGTGCCCGTGGGGTCGCGTGGAATTTACATGTTTCGCTGTCAAACAGGAAGTGGTTTATAACTGGACTGTACATTGTCCAAGAGCCCCCAAACTTACCATGATTCATGACCCCCCGCCCTGAAGGCATTGACATGCAACTCCTAGTGGGTTGAGCAGAACAACCTCAAAATTTGCCAGTAAAGCCTTGACCTTGATGATGCTTTACAGTGAAAATTTTGAGTTTTCACTGGAGGGCGTGGTCATGGCGGCGCGGCTTCGATGTTTCATCATGAAAAATGAAACTGTTGTAACTCGGCTCCATATGATTAGATCTTTTCCATATTCCTCACGTTTGATGAGATTCCCGTCCTGAACACATGTAGGGGTCAATACTGAATCAAAGTCATAGCGCCACCTAGTGACAACAGGAAGTTACAGGCCCTATTCTTTTAATCACATCTCCTAGGAGGTTAACCAGATCCACCTCAAATTTAGTCCGAAAAGTCTGAAGACATTGATGATGCTTCACTGTGAAGATTGTGAGTTTTCATCAAATGGCGTTGCCATGACAACACATTGTTGACCATAAACAGGAAGCAGTTTTTTGAGGGGCTAGGGATGCTTGAAAACTCACCAAACTTTGCACATGCATCATCAGTGGCACAAATGTACATATGATATGGGTATTGGACATGGATGTGGCAAAACGGCTCGATAGCGCCCTCTACAAATTTTCAGAATCAAAGCCCCCCCCTTAAAATTTGATGTAAATTTATGAAATTGGGGTGGCACATGCGTCATGTCTAGACTTAAAAAAAAAGCCTCTTGGAGCCATGCCCTAAAATGCACAGGAAGTCAGTTATTATGAATGCAATTTCAATTTTTTGTGAAACTTTTTTCCAGGCCTCGTACTTTGATTAACTCCTCCTAGAGAATTAATCAGATCCTCTTCAAATTTGGGTTTTCGTTGAACGGTGTGCCCATGATGTGGTGTTGAACTTTGATGCGCCACTTACTGGAAACAAGAAGTAAGCGTTGTGAGACAATCATCATTTGATTTACATGACACAGCAGGAGAGGGAGGAGGACAGGATGAGGATGATGTCATCCTGCAATTTCCACTAGATGGCAGTGTTGGTTTACTAATGGATGGACTCCTCTGCTACAGAGCATTTGACTGATTTGTCTGTCTTCTTCATTCTTTCTAAACTTCGCTCAGCAATATCATAAGGCAGATACATTATAGCACCTATATTATATAGTTTATAGTGTCTTGTTTTTTGAGTCAACTGAAGGGAAAGCAAAACCTTCACTCAACTTTGGTTTAGTTTATTTTGACAAATATGAGTATACTGTAAACTACACACACACACACACACACTTTATATGTATATATATGAAATCTCTGCTCTGCTGTCAGCTCTGCGTGTGTGTATGTGTGTGTGTAGGAGCTACACACAGACACACACACACACACACACTGTCCTCTGTCCTCTTAACTATCTTTGACACTTGGGCGGTGCAGTAAAGTGTTATAGTTTTAGGGATAAGCCTGATTACTTTATTTTTTATGGGCGCTGAGATGAATGATGCATTTATAAAATTACTGGCCAGCCCTCATGGCCCAAGAATCAGCCCATGATGCTGGGAATGTTCCCCTTTCTCACGGTTAACCTCTCCGTGCCCGGTGTCTGGTCGTGATACGGCAGATGCTGCACGCCCTGACGTGCGCAGATGTGCGAGGGCCCATTCATCGCTGCTTGCAGCTTTAATGATTATGTTTATGATTATACTTAATTGAATTGGGATATGCATATCCATTGATGCTCTGTTATTGTATGTCTTCTACCATCATGTTTTCATTGTGTGAACAAATAAAGACTAAAGGTAAATACTGAAAGGAGGAGGAGGAATGAAACACCAACACAAGAAAGTTGGTGTGTTGCTGATAGCGAGAACGATAACCGTCATGCAAAGTGTCCTGGTTTAGTTTCTGTCTCTGTCTATTTGTTAGCCTAAATTAACTGAAATTAATGCTGAGCTGTGGCCTGTCAGTTGGATGAAAAGTCTTCAGTCAGCTCCTGTGTTTGTGCCTCAGCATCTCTGACGATGATGATGCTTCATGTAGAGGTCTCCTCCATCCATCCCATCCCCCACGCAGTGCTCTCCTCCACAGCCATGGGCCACTGGCCTGAACCACTTCAGCAGCAGAGAAGTCAGAAAAATTATGCAGACATCCCTGATGTGAACATGACCTATTTTGAAGCCCTACAGAAGCCCGCAGACCTGGCTGTCTTCCTGCTGCGTTGGCCTATTGCCTGCATCTGCCTACATGACATGTTATAAACATATAGTTAAAGATTCAAGCTTTTTTAATTTAGTTTTATCTTACAATATTCACACCTAATTATTGCAAATTCACTGCACTGTCCCTCTGGACACATTTCTGCAATTTCTATACACACAAGACCCTTTTCTTTATACACATTATATTTCCAGTTATTCATTAGTTAGATATTTATAATACAACAAAATATTTTCAATTTAAATGGGCTTATTACATTTAATGTATTTGATTTTATTTTTGATTTTATTTTATATTTATTTATTTAATTCATTGTCAGGACAGTTTATTTCAATCCACTTCCATTCACCAACATTTTCATTTAGGAAGCACTGTATATAATACTTAAATATATCAAAGCCAGTGTATGATGGAGGATAATGTACATCCCCAGTGTGAGCATTTACATCACACTCAGTCATCAGCATTCACACAAAAGCCAGGCTCCATACCCATCAGTGCTAAACAATACAGTTAGTATTCTGTGCTTCTGTTACATATTATTACATTCTTTATTCATTACGGTAATTCAATATTGACTTGAAATTGATTACACTAAAACATTTCAGTGCTAAAATGATTAGCTGACTGATCGATTAATCAACTGCCAGATAATTTTGTGATGATTTATTGATACTCCATGCCTTCATGTGCAATTTTTATTCAAGTACAATTTTTGTCACTTACTGTATATGTGATATTTTGCCTTAATACACTTTGTAGTTTCTATTCATAAATGGTGTATATACAGTATATTGTGTTAAGGTCACTTATTAATACCATTCAACTGTTCTTTTCTGTAGTGACACTTAAATTGCCCTGTGTAGGATTAATAAAGTTTGTCTTATCTTACAATTGATCACACTTCATTTATGTTTTTGGAATTGTCTCTGTTTCTTTGATCTTATATTACTGATTTGATCTACTTTTTATTTTATAATTTCATGTGAAGCACTTTGTAACCTGGCTTTTTAAAAGGGCTCTGTAAATGAAGATTATTATCATGACAAAGTTCAGTGAGTTTCAGTTGCAGCCCAATGAGACTTTTCACTTGAGAACTTCTGTTAAAGTATGAGCCCTCATAATTGCAGCTTGGAGTCTACTGTTCATGTTTACAGTATACGGCTTGCAATGAGTTGCAGATAGAAAAATACAGCAGGCCTACAACCATTACTTTTGGACATTTTTGCATGCTATCTCATATTATTACTTTGGAAAAATCCAATGTCTTAGAAATCTGTTTAGCTCGTTGCTGCAATCTTGCAGCAGAAGTTGAATGTGAGCAAGGGTGAGGCTGTTATTGCTCACTTAGTTAGCTGCACATTTACTTTAAGGGTTGAATTTGAGTTCTGATTGTCCATGACTTTTGGTCATAGATGAGTACATCATTAAAATACAAATAAATTAAATTAGACTGTAGTAAAGATTTTAAGGTTAGTTTGCATATATTAAAAATTTAACGATCACAGCAAAGTTTTCAAAGACGAAAACAAGTTCAAGCACAAGCTGAGCAGAAATGAGAACATTAAGAATGCTTATTGTTTGGCACTACAGTAATTGATAAGTAAGCATCACATTTTGATAGAAAATTACAAGAAATCATTACCTAATTTGTCAAGTTTGTTTGAAAGCTTTGTAAATGAAGAATGAAGTAATGGCAACTGGGTATCACAATTTTCTTGAAATTTCATTAACAGTTGCCTAATGCACACCTGGTATACAGAAAAAGAAATCATACAAAAGAAAGTAATGAATTCCTGCACACTATCAGCACCAACTTTACTGAAAATGCAACATTTCAGTCAAAGATTGCCAGGCATTAAACTCACAATATCAACCAACAACATCTTCATACTAGAGCCAAAAAGGAGTCAAATCACAAACATGAGGCAATTACATCAGACAAGAACCAGTCCAATTCTTACATCAGAAGTGGAAATAATCTTCATAACCTTAAATATAAACAAATCATACAGAAAAAAAATCATATTTCAAAAGCGTACTAATTCAGAGATACAAAAACAAAAAGCTAAGTTATTGTTGAGAAAATACAGAATAAACAGTATAATATTACACAACATATCAGGCCAATATTTCAAGTAAATAGTCTAATGTTACACAATGGCCAGTTGAACTGGTTGTTGTCTGATCTTTCTCCCTCACCCCAATTAAATTTTTTTTCATTATATACATAGCCTATCCAGTATTTTCTATTTCCAGTTTTTCTTTTGTCTTCAGTGCATCTTCTGATACATTGTCTCAATTCAGAGATGTTTTTTAAAATCAATTACTGATAGTGTACTGTGACAGGAGTTTATGTGACTCCTTATTTGATTGGTTCTTGTTGCCTATTATATAATGATATTGTTCCATACTGTGCATTGCCTGATGGTCTATGACCGAAAAACAGCATTTTCAATAAACTTACCTGTGTCCCAATTCTACACAGGTTATTTGTACATAGTGTGTTCACACTGGAAAAGTGACAAAATAAAGTATACTCAAAGCAGAGTATGCAGTATAAATATGTGTCAAACTACTAGTGTGTTGTTGATGCACACTATTCTCCCACAATGAAATGCACAAAGGGAATTGAGGAGCAGCTCACAACTGGAAAACACTAAAGTAAATTGTAGGTTGTGGTGGAACAGCTCCAAAAAAAATCTTGGAAAACAAAATAATAATACAAAAGTATTAAATCTTAGGAAAAACATGTTGATGTTTTTTTGTGAGGTTTAATTAGCAGTAGCATTCCAAAGTCACAGTCTGATTGACGTCCAGCGTCACACATATTGTATCCTTTCATGTTAGTAAAATGTTGATTTTTTTTGTACACTAACTGCTCAAACAGTATACTTTGATGATTAGTATGTAGTATGGCTTTGGGACATGGTATGAGACTATGTGGGAATTCACTTAGTTTTGACAGTTTTTAAAAAGCTCCAGAAGTTTACAAATTAAATTTCAGACAGGATTATGATCAGGGATTCTAAATTTGTATTAAGTCCTTAAGTCCTTAAGGTTAAAATGTCTGTTGTTGTTAAAAATGTTTTTTTGCTGAAACTGTTTTAAAAACATTTATTTTACAGTACAGCTTTACTGTACTTTTGCAGTACTGTATGTTATTTTTCCATTCTCTTACTATGTTTATTGTTATGCACCAAAATACCAAGGTAAATTCCTTGAAAACCTACTATGAGTAAATAAACCTGGGGCCATATTCATACAGCTTCCTAGTACAAAGAGTTGCTCCTAGTTACAAAATTCTAAGAAAATTCTTAGAATAATGATGTTTTCTAAGAATTTCCCCTTTGAGTTAAGACTAGATCCTGGTAAAGATAAAAGTTATTCACAAAGCATCTTAGCCTTTACGAGGGCTCCTAAGGTAAAAACTGTTAAGCAGAGGAGAAAATGGAGGAAAGACAAAGAGGTATGAGAAATGTTCTTCAAACGCTGAATGACAGTAAATGAAACGCTGCAGATTAGATCATGCAGGGATGTTTGTGGTCAATCCCGTTAGAGACGCGCTCACATTTCCCACCCAACACAATAATGCTATAATGCCAGAAATGAAAGTGCTCACAACCCAAAGATATTTGGCAACTGGAAAAATGCAACAGTACAGTAGTGATGACTTGTATAGACTGGAAAGCAATCACAGAAATGGATGAAATCTGAGCCATTTTTCATCCATTAATATCAGGCTACTACACAAGTAGGCCTGATTTTTCAAACATTTTGTAGGCCACTTTTAAAGTATTAAAATTTATTCAACAGAGATGTTCATTACATAAAATAGTATTTATAATTACACCATGGCTTAATAGAGACTAAATTATATGATTAGGCCATTCCATGCCCATTATCACTAAGAGTGCATTTTTCTTTCTTTTTTATGTGATCAACCAATCACACCTTTTAAAAGAATGTCATACCTAGTCATACCTAGCAACGGGGTCAACCACACCTCCTGACTAAGGTAAAAGTTCCTTGCTCAGAGTGCTCTGAGAATTTTCCTAAATCACTTCTAACTTAGGACTCCTTGCTAGAAAGTTTTAGGCTAAGTTAGGAGCTCTCTGAGAGTATTCTCAGAATGTTTGTGGATACAGCCCGATTCTGATAAGACTGCTTTAGTTTTAGCTAGTAAACCTAAATTGGCAAATGGGTGTATATAATCTGTCATTTTTTAAAGCATGCACAATCCCAAGATATATTACAGTATAGCTTATCAAAGGCTTAAGCACATAATAACAATCTATATGATCTTACAAATCATCTCTTAAATGTTAGATTTTTTTTTTTAGGAAATCATACTAATGTGTGGTTTCTAGTCCAACTTACTCATTACTACAAGGAAGCCAGTTGTAGAGGTTCACTTGAGAATTATCTACAGTATGCCAAAAATAATACTTTTATTTTCTGATTTAGTGCCACATAAAATGTAAGTTATTGTATAAAATGAAAGATTATTCAACTAAATAAAATTCAGGTAAGAAATGCTTTAACATTTTGTCTTGTGCTGCCCTCATGTGGTTCTTTTCAGCATCATTAGTATTAGAGAAAAAGTGGAGGGACAGGCCACTTCATTATTTCACCTCTGTGTTATATAAAGCTTATAAATTTTAACACACTGTGTTATCACTAATGGGTGTGCCATCATTTGCATACTTTACAAGTCAACACAAAAAAACCCACCACATTATTTCCATAAGGTATGTACATTTATTAGAGGAGAGTGAACCACTAAGTTGAACAAAAGAATACAATACACATTGTCAACCTGCCAAAGGACATTTGAGGCACTTAGCATGAGGAAAGATTCAGTAAAGATTTGAACAGCCTGCTGGAAAGGATCAGTTTACTGTACATGATGAGTTCAGCATTTGAGCATTGAAACCTACAATCTAGTTTGTGGTAGAGTAGAGCATCATCATCCTGTGTATAAACTGAAATTGTATTCGGTGATTGTTCACTTCTAATTTCAGGCTCAACAACTGACGAAATAAGCTGATCTAGTGGTTTGTAATTATCACAGTGCAGAACTCATTGGTACAGTTAGAAATCCCATCAACAAAACACAATAAACCCAAATAGTTCTTTGGCCTGAGAGCAGTGAAGAAGAAGCAGAAAGGAAAGATGAAAAAACAACAGGGCTGTTTTAACATTGTCCATTTCATCATATAAATGAAACCATGTGATCAGTTAGAAATAAACATATACCCATCTGAACAAGACCTGGTGTTCATTAGGTGTTTGCATCCATTTGGCCGTGATCAATTCAAACTGTCTGTATGAGGTGGGGGGGGGGGGGGGATGCAATGACAAAAGACAAAAGTAAAACTATTAAGAACATTTAGTTACTTTATATCCTGTTATTTTACCTTAAAGTAATGTATAAGTAGGCAGTAAAATTACAGTTTAAATTGTAGCCCTTGATTTGAAGAATTTCATTCCAAAAATGACACTTTGAAGAGAGAAATACTAATGAGTATTTTAGGATGGGAGATCCTTTAAACAAAGTTAAAACACTGTATGGATCTTTGTGATGTTAGACATTTTGTAGGCTGATCATGATTATTTTTCCTCCATAAAACAGAAACCATACAGCAATTTGAGAAGTCTTCACTTGCAAATTTATCTTACATTGTAAAGAAGGGTAGTTTTAAATAACTTGGTGGGATGGGTTGGGATGTTATTAAATCTAAAGGGAACAAAACAAGATGGTTTGTCCTGAAAAAGGGACATTATGACCAGAGAAGTAATCTTTCTGCAGCAGGGTAGGCTGTTTAATTAAGGGAATAGTTCAACATTTTGTGAAATAAGCACTTTCTTTCTGAAACTGAGATGAGAAGATGAATATCACTCTCATGTTTACCTGTTAAGTACAGATCTGGAGTCAGGACGTGGTTAGTCTAGCTTAACAATAAGACTGGAAGCAAGGGGAAACAGCTAGCCTGACTGTCCAAAGCAACAAACTCCTCTAAATCTCACTAAATAACATGTTGTATCTCCTTTGTTTCAGCTGTGTACAAAAAGAAATGTAAAAATGACAATTTGTGGTTTAAGGGGGAGTTACATGCTGGTAATTTATTCCTGCTTCCAGTCTTAATGCTAAGCTTGGCTAATCATGTACTCCAGCTCTGTTCTTATTATATCCTATTATAGGTCAACAATTTGGGAAATACACTTATTCACTTTCTTTCAGAGAATGAAATTAGAAGATCGAGATCAGAATATCGAAGATAAATCTAATGTGCGTTATGTACAGAGCTGGAGTCAGGAACAGTAATGTAGAAATGACAATCTGTGGTTTTAAGGGGAGTTTCATGCTGGAACTACTTCTTGACAAACAACAATTCTGTACCTTCCAGGAGTCTTGTCTTTAAGTGAGGTTTGACCTCACTTGGTGCCATCATGCCTGTACAGAGAATTATACCAAAACCTTTGCTTACTAAGCGTATCTGGCAACTCGATCTGTGGCAAGAGACACTGCACAGAAGTGCAAATGGATAAATTGCCGTTTGAAATAAAATAGTTATTAGAAATATTCCAACCCCCCCCCCCCCCCCCCAAAAAAAACCCCAAATTGTAATTTTTACATTTCTGTTTGTGTACACTGAGCTTTGGTGTTGGTATTTTTTTTAAACTTTGGACAGAGCCAGGTTAGTGGTTACCCTGCATCCAGTCTTAATGCTAAGCTATGCTAACCATGTCCTGACTCCAGAGCTGTCTCAAATCGCATACTTCCGTAATTACACTTAATATTTTGAGTGCATAAGTGCGTTCACACCGAGTATGGCAAAATGCAGTGTACTATGAGTACCTGGATGATGTACACAAATGTGTGGAACGCTGCACACTTCTCACCCTCATTGGTCGCCATCTTGGCCACATAGCGGAAGAGGAGGACCACCAACATATGAAAATGACGGCCCCGGTTGCGATTGTTACTGCTAAAAGTAAAAGCACGTTCATTTTATATTAATTTTTAATATAATTGAACTGAAGTCAAGTGAGCAAATAAGCTGGCAGATATTTCGGCGTGTGGCAATAGTGGTAAAATGTTGGCGATAATGCTCCGCCCGGTTGCAATCCGCCATTAAAAAGAAGAAGAAGACGCGGTCAAAGATTGTGATCGTTATTTCCGGTAAGCAAACAACAGCAGTATTCGATTTGAGACAACACTACCCTGTCAAAATGAACGCACTACACAAGTCAGTACACAGTATACTGCATGTAAGTGTACTAACAGAAGTACGCGATTTGAGACACAGCACAGCTCTGTACTCAACACACCGACATGAGATTGATATCAATCTTCTCATCTCACGCTCAGGAAAAAAAGCAAGCATAAGTGTATCTCCCACAATGTTGAACAATTCCAAACCAAGTGAAAGTTGAATGAATGTTTGGTTTCATTGGTAAGTCACAAATATCCGCGGAATGTAGCTACTACTAATGCTACATTTACAGGAGTTTTAAATGAAATAATTTCAGGGAATTAACCTAATGTAGAAGAAAATGTCCTGTTGTCGATTGGAGTCGCTGATTAAAATGAACATTTAGGAAATGCTGGTGAAAAGCGGACCCTGCTGAGGTCAGAACTTCAGTAATTGGAGGCTGGCTGTTAAGAACCATTTTTAAAGTATAAAAACATTAGCATGGCTTGCATTGTTCAGTCACTTTTGCATATTGAATGGAATAAAACATGTATTCCACGGTTCGATCATCATGTAATACAATCATTAAAACCCATGAAGAAAATACAAAGTCCATGTCCTCTTGCCATAAAAAAATGTACATCAAATGTAACATTAAAACAAATGAGCAGATTTACAGTACAACATTAATGCATTATAAGGTGAAAGTCAATGCCAAACACATGGGTTACATTCAGGGCTCCTACTACACTTACAATGTCTACAGAGTATGAAAAACAAACATGACAGTAACTATTAAATAGCTTCTCAAAGTATTTGATATTAAGAAACTTTTTATTGAACTAAGAACAGTTTAAAAAAAGGTATAAAAATGCCTTTTCTGTGTTTTTATCTGGGGTATCAGGGTGCACTTTGTTCTATAGCAAATTTATGTCAAAAAATGCTGTTTCACGTTGTTATATACACCCTCATCTTTTCCTGTACAGTTTACCTTTTATTCAGCTGTCACATTTTGTACTTCCACTAAAAGACTTGGGATTTGTGATCCAGCCAACCCCTCCCATTATAAAAACTACCTTTGTCCTTATTCTAATCAGCACTAGCAGCAGCAACACAGGTTCAAGGGGCAAAAACAATGCGTCCATTTTCCAAAGTGCTGTGGTATTGGTCCAAGTGGCTTAAATTTAGTTGTTTTGTAGACGGTGGTATAATAATTCAGTTTTCAATTCAGTTTTATTTATATAGCGCCATATCATAACAAAGTTATCTCAGGGCACTTTTTCGAATAGAGCAGGTCTAGACCGACTCTTTATATTTACAGAGACCCAACAGTTCCCACCATGAGCAAGCACTATGCGACAGTGGCAAGGAAAAACTCCCTTATAACAGGGCTCAACTTTATTGGCTACTTGGTTGCATTAGCTGACCAGATTTGGACCAGTCAACCACCATAATGTACATTTCCACAGCACTAATTCCATTAGAACAACAAGATGTCATGTCATACTCCACTCTGCTGCTCTGACTGTCTTCTCTAACAGAAATATTGTTTTCATTCACTAATTTTTACCAGTCGCTTTTTTTTTTTTTGCTGTTAAGCTGCTGTCAATAAAAAGTTATACTTCCTGCACAGATGTTTCAGATGCATTTATTTTGATAATTGATTAATCATTAAAGTAATTTTTCAAGCAAAAATGCCAAACTTTGCCTTATTCCAGCTTCTAAATTGTGATGATTTGCTGCTTTTCTTTGTATTATTAGATGACATCAGCTTGGTCTTATAATAGTTAAGTTAGTTAAATAGTTAGGTTAAATGCCTGTTACTTGAAATAGTAACAGGCATTTTTCACATTCTCACATTTAATAGATCAAACGATTAATTGATTAATCGAGAAGTTAATCGGCAGATTGATAGTGAAAATAATTGTTAGTTACAGCCCTAATTTAACCATTGTTGATATCACATTATTGACATACAGAGTTCAATTATTCATAACCTTTACAATTCCAAATATAAATGATCAAAGAATGCAGACATTTTGTCAACTCTGGCATCCAAAAGTTTTGGAAGTGGATGCCAAATCTTACTGTCGAGCCCTGGGACAACACTTGACTGTAACATTTCTATGTTGTTTCTGACAGTCTCTCTTGATGTTAGCATCCTGCACCAACGTCTTCTTTAATGAATAAACATTGCAACCCACAAAAAACATTTACAATCTGAAAGCAAATTCATGGGACCTGTAAGATTTATGAGTAAATTCAGACAACAAAAATATTGTTGCATCGAATCTGCATAGGGTGCTGTGTTGATAGAGAGCCATGAAACATCCCTGTTTAACAGATGCAGGATTTCTCTTTTCTGCAAAGTATTTTATAAAATAATCTGTCTATTTGCAACACTTGGCAGACTAACGCTGGGTTCAGACAGGAGGCGGACAAGTCGCGAAGCGCTGCGTATCTGCTATGAAAACACAAACAATATAAATGATGTATTATACATGATAAATTATCTGATTCTGTTACGACCCTTTTGATTTTCCTGCCCGTGTTTTTTAAATTACGTACCTATGCTACATATTTGTCAGTTGTCTCTAAACAGAGAGCGAGAGAGACGAGCAGACACACACACAAGCAGACAGAGAGATCTGCAGCACATAACAGCAAAAAAGATCAGCCATAGAAAAGAGCAGAGGAGCAGGATCGCTTGTTGACTGGCGCGAGAAATGTGCTTCTGGTCTGAACAGCCAGACTACTGCTCGTGCTAGAATTGACATATGGTGGCGCTTCACGGCGCGTCCACCTCCTATCTGAACCCGGCGTAAAGATGTTACCGTGACAAATCTCAGTTCTAGTTACAACAAATGCATGCTACAGGGTTGACAAATCCTGACAATAGAATAGTGTAAAATTATATCCCCTTCACTTAAAACATCATAAAAAAAAAGGAAAATTTGGACCAGAACAGTTTTCATCACAAGCACAAAACAACTGAATTTGTCTACAAGCTTTAAAGTCAAGCTATACAAATATTGTTTCCTGTCCTCATGTGTAAGATAATAAAAGATACAAAAGTCCCTTAAACTAGTCCTATGCTTTTTTGAAATTTATGAGCAAAAATGAGACCAGATTAATATGAAATCACCTGAGTAATTAAATCCAACTCTGCATACAACCTTTGCTGACATTGTCCTCTTTCTTTAAACTAGTGCTCTTACAACTCCTAATTACAGTGTACCATTTTCACAGTTCAATTTGACCTGTGCATGCATGATATAAATCATGCTTGCAGTACATAATTTACCAGAATATGCACCTATGAAAAGATAAACTATGATTCACTTAAGAAATGTATTTACAGGAACAGAAATTGAACAAACGTATGGAAGGTCATTAAAAATATACAACTTCAACCATTTGTTCCACCTCAAAAGGACAGAATATCAACCCATTTAAAGGTGATGGAAAACTTTCAGAACAGTTTATTCCAGTCTCTAGTTGCCTCCATGAGGTGCCGCTGGCCGTGGCCAATCCAATCTTCTTGGCTGTTGAAGAGCCGGCCACAAAACCAGCAGTCAAACACCACAGGCTCTTGTCTACAACCTGATAAAGTTTCCACTACCTCGTACTTTTTTTTGCTTTTTTTCCTTAACTTCAGTTTCAGGAGAAATCGCTCTCGGACAGAACTCCGAACTGGCCGAGGTCTTCGAACATCGCTATGAGACAACGCATCTTTGGTCGAGGAATTGTTCCCTAGAGCACCAAGCTCAGAGAATGCTTGGATTGTTTTCTGAGACAGAGAGACCTTAGTAACAGCACCTTTGTACCTGTTAACTACTTTCATGATATTGGCCACTTCAGGAATGTCAGCATCTGGATGATTGAGCACCACTACAGGTTGGTATCTACGAGGGCATTTGACCTGCTGTAGAGAACTGAATGGGGCAAGTCTCAGTGTCCTTTCAACTTCTTTGGCTACAGGTTTCCATAACACAGTAGGCTCTTTCTCAGACAGTACTTTATTTGAGAGTCTTCTAGCTTTATGCACCGTTGCTGGAAGCTCGTCAAATAATGGTTTCCTGCGCCTTTTCCTTTGGCTTGGAGGTCGAATTGGCCTCGGGGCTAGGATAGGTTTCTCTGCTTCACACTGTGGTACCTTTACATTCACCTGAGAGGGTGAAATGCAAGATTCCTTGACATCTTTCTGTACAGTATTTTGTATGGTGATCAATTTCTTTACTCCATTGGAGGCATTTGCGTTAGTTTTGTTTGACGACACCAGAAAACATTGGGTCTGAGGTCTGGTGGCCAAAAACAAAGGTTGATTGCTTGAGGTGGGAGTGCCACTTGTAAGGAGGCTACCGGTAGGTGTGACAATTTTAAATATGACTTTGTTTCCAGTACTGTCACTGGTTTGGCTACACTGAGCCCCAGTCTTTGCATCTTGGTTGTTCAATAGTAGGCCTGATTTGGGTGGAGAAATGTATCGGAGCAAGAATGCCTGGCGACCAGTCTGCAGTGTGCTGGGTTTGTCTGCAGAGCTCACAGGCATGGCCAGAACTGGCCGTGAGTTTAGTGGGAGTTGTGTACTTGCTAATCTGAGGCCAGGAGTACTGGGGGTCTGAACAAATGGAACAGACCTCTGAACTAAGTAGCAAGTTGGCTGTGTCTTTGCAGTTTTGTCTGTAGGTGTATTATGTGGTGTGCTTGAAAGGAGTACAGGACCCTTAAAGCTTGGGCTGTTGATGAAGTAGTGATTTGAAGTGGTGCTAACACCTGGTTGAACAGCAGAGAGAAGTGTTGTCCCTTTTTCAGCAGCTCCTGCCTTTGGTGCTGATACACCTATTCTCCTGCTGTTTGGAGTAAGGGTTCTGCCAGTAGAGTTACTTGATCTTTCTAACCCTGGATTCATGTATGATACATTGATCTGAGGATTTGCAGAATTGGTTATCAGTTTGAAACCTGGAGTAGCCTTGACCTGCACTGGCATGGCAAATCGATTCTCAGTAGTCCTCAGGAGTACTGGCTGCTTACCATCTGGCAATTGAATAATTTGTAGAGTCGTTTTTGTTTGTTTTAAAGACTCTGCACTTGAAGATCCAACTCTTTCCTTATGAAGTTGTTGGGTAATGATTGCATCTGAATGTTCCTCCACAAAACTTCCCAAGGAAGTTGAACTACCGTTTGTTTCTGACTGTTTTTTGGATATAGGAATGCTCTCCTCCTCAATTTTGATAATATTAAAGTCTTGGAGCACTGACTCGGGATTTTCATCCTCAGTGGGAGGATCATCAACACTAGCTATGCACTCATCAACCTCAATGTCACTATCTGACACTTTCTTCATGCCCTCCTGACTATCTTCTTGAGTTGAGTCTTCTCCATTGCCACTTTCTCTGAATGGTTCCAGAGACTCTGCGAAAGTCAAGCTAAACTGTGATTCGCAAATACTGTCTTTTACTGCTGAATGTTCAGAAATATTGTCAGAATTTGGGGTAGTGTTAGGTGAAGTGATGAATGTTTCCTTAGAATAATTGTGAAAAGTAAATACTTCTTGATTTGGTGAATTTTGTGTGTAGTTTTCTGAGCCCATGGCACTTTCTCTGCGGCTACCCAAAATGGGTAGGGATGACTCTGATGGTGGTGGATCTGTTGAAAGCCTCTTACATTTTTGCTCGTCATTTTTATGTTTAATCTCAGTTCTTACCCTATTAGGGTCATCCTTTTCTGGAGTACTCTGAGAAGATTGGTCATCATTTTCTATAGTGTTAAAGGAAGAGTTCCATTTGTGTTTGTCCATGATTTTGTCTGCTATTGTATCAGTCATTGATAACTCATCTGCTGCCCCACAGTTTTCAACAGTTGTTTCCTGAGCAACTGAAGGTGAAGATACACCAGTGACCTTACCAGCACATACTGTTGAAGTATTACTGATTTTAGAACCACTATTGCTGGTTGCATCAGAGTTAAATGTTGCAGAAACTGAGATATTATCAAACTTATTTCTCTCTGAGCAGGTTGTTTGACATGGGTGACTTTGGGCGCACACATGATCAAACTCATTTGTCATGGGATATAACATATCTGCACAAGTAAAAGACCTATTTAGTAAAGTATTAGTCTGTTCCTCAACATCAACTCTATGTGGGGTGGAATCTAAGTTGCAAACAGAGGTTTCTTCCTCCTCAGTCTTTACTTTAACTGCCATAATATCATCTTGATCCATATGTACGCAAGATTCACTTCTCGGTGAAATAGCAAAGCAATGTGATGTTGAGCTCTTGCTATCAGAGCACTCCCCATTCTCAATAGAGACTTTAGTTTTATCCAACACAGGATTTGGTGCTAAAGAGCCCACATCTTCAACTGAGGAATGGTTCTGAGTGGATGAGTCTTGCTTTGCTGTTGGTATTACTTTGAGAACTAAATGTTTTTTGCCATCAACCATCTTGAATCCCATCACTTTGGTTGTACAGTTGGGGGGAAGAGAGATTTTGTTCTTAACCATCAGAACAGTCAGTCCATTAGGATTGGTGTGACATGCAGCATCAGAACTTGCAGAGTTGTCACATTCCTGTAACATTACTGGCATTGACTGCTCTGTGTTATGAGAGCCTTTGCTCCAATTTTTGTTGTCCTTTTTTGCTACAGTCCCATCCACAAAATGGTGGCTCTCCTCTAAGGATATCTCTGGTTTAATTACCCTGCCATTTTGGTTTGATAAACTCCCAGAAAGACAGTTCAGTTTTGATATCCTCTGAGCCTCCTGTGATTCACCACTCTTTTTTAGCAAAAGTTTTAAGCTTGTAGATGAATTTGCTGGAGTGCCGTTGTCTTCTATAGCCTTCCTTACATTCCTTCTCCCAGCCTCCTCTTTGTGAACAGCTGCCATGTGTTTTTTAAGGTACTCGCTTCTTGCTGCACCATATCCACAGATCAGACAAGTGAAGGGGAATGTACCCAAGTGAGCTTTCATATGCTTCAGGTGATCCTCTTCGTTCAAGCTGATATGTCTGCATTTTGAACACTTCCAAGGACTCTCATTATGATGATGGATGTGCTGGACGAATGTACCTGCATCCACAGTTGTAAACTCACACCAGTCACAGTTAAACTGTCCATTTAGACTATGACACATGATGTAGTGTCTGGTAAGCAAAAGCAGAGAGTACTGAACATCATCGTTGCATAGCTCACATGTAACCAGAGTATTCCTGTGCTCAATTCGATGGCGTTGTAGAGCAGGGAACTCGTTTGTGACAAACCCACACAAGTCACAAGGGTATGTAGGAAGGGTTCCTTTATGAGCCGCTCGAAAATGTTTAAGGAGATCATTGGGGCTATATGTGGAATCATCTTTACACACCGAGCATTCAAAACTCAGAATCTTTCCAGAGAAAACAGCCCCCTGCTGAATTTTACAATGGGCTTTATTGAGAGTTTGTTTATCTTTCTTGGTGGAACTCCCATATTCCTTAATGGATTCTTCTGCATTACTGAAGAGTGACCCATCTGTCACTTCTCTGAAATGCTTATACACAAAGTCTTTTACCTTTTCTTTTTCATCCTCTGTTACCGATAAGTTGCAGTTTTTGGCAGAATCATGAGGTATTGTGAGGTCTTCTTCCATAGTTGTAAACATGCAGATATCTGTAAGAGAAGAAATCAAATGTGTTTTTCATTAATACATGCAGAAGGATCCCACTTATTCTAAATGCATTTAACAGTGGTGTGGAGCAGAAAAATTGCACCTGTATTATGGATGTACTATGGTGCACCTATTCAATGGTGCATGATAATCCCTGTTCCAAATAGATACAGGGCAATTGGTGGTCAGGTTGATCATGATTTCATGCCCACTCAAACAAACCACACAGGGTTTGCTGCAGTATTTAGCAGAAATTAATACACTTTTATGATATAAAAACAGTAACATTCAGAAAAAAACAGCAGATATGCCATTTAATACATCAGATGATATATATTTAATGACGTGACTATTGTTTAGGCCATAACCAACTAAGTAAATTGCTCATGATATGAAATACATCAGGACCTGAGTGGCTTACACCTCTGCTTAACATTTTCCTGGGGTAAAACCCTGTATACCACCAAAATAAAAAAAAACCCAGTACAAGCCAGAAGGTAATCAGCATGTTTCACATTTCACCAACTCATAGGCTTTGATTTATAGATCTTACAAGAAGCTTAATGCATTGGAAGAACTCTGTGCTCCCATAATGATACATTTCTCAGGCTACCAGTGCTACCTTCAGCCAACAATTACACACTTACAAACATGTACATTTTAGTTTGTGTGGATAAAACCTAGCATTTAGACCATTACTGCTTACTGTGCAGATTCACATGGCATACCTTGTTAGTAGAAAGTCTATAGAATGTGTCATTTCAATCCCTGACTGGACAATCTCACCAACTAAAAATAATCAGAATTGTTACAAAAAAGATGAGTGTACATGATGCAAGCACTAGTCTTACAGACCTTTTTCCATGGACATTATACAAAACACCATAGGGCAATATAGGACACAATATTATAGGAAAGCTGTGATGCTACAATTCCTGAAGGCAGAGATAATCAGCTGTCAAACATTTTGTATCTTAAATACTTATCTAAGTTGAAAGTAGGCCTACTGTGAGTCTGTATTAATAAGGAGCCAGTGAAGGGGGTTTCTTTCAGTGAGCTTATGGGGTTACTTTTGCTTGATTTAATATGTGTTTAATATATGTCTGTTGTCTGGGGTACAGCAAGTGAGTTCAGTGGCAGGTTGAGTCTGCCAAAGGTCATAGGTTTTATTTTTAAGAATTTCATGTCCCAGCAACAACACCAAGCAGTGGTGCAACAGTGAGTGCAGAGTCAGTTTAAGTCTGAATATTGAGGAGAGAAATTTGCTTTCTTTTAGCTTTTTATTTAGCTTTATATTAACTTTATGATATGTGAAAGATTATGCACATCTGCCAGCTAATTTGAAATGATGCAACAGCAGTCCATGGGTATTAATTGATGTAATAATGTGTTTTGGACTAAATATTTTACTGGATTTGATTGTCTGGACCTTTGCCAATGTAACAAGACTGTTTTTGTCAGGATGTTGTCCATCTGTGAATTACAATGAGGCTTCATAGGTGAGTTTCCTCAACTTTGTAATTTGTTTGTTGGTTGGTTGTCTGACAGAGACGTTGATTGTATGATTGTATCTTGAATTGGTTTGCGTCAATCGAATCTTAGCTTTCCAAAGATATGTCACATGAGTACCCACTTCAACAGAGCAGTTGTGTTAATTTAAAGCATATTTCTGTACTTGAAACATCCGACGAGCCCCACCATAAAATTCAAGGTGTCTGTTGACACATCAGGGACCTTAATTATGTGTGGACCGAACAAACAGGTCACTTGGGCTGTGATTAATAAAGAGGAGGCAGGGGGAAAACTACACGTGTGCACCAATTAGAATTTAAGTCACATGCAACATTAAAGTCATTCTGTAGATAATTCAATTCCTCACCTATGAAATACTGTTTTAAATGTGTATTATGTATTATATATAAAAAACTGAAAAAAAATGAAGAATCCAACTCCACCCCCACTAATGACCCTCACACTTGGAGGAAACGCTGTTATCTGTAGCTCACCAAAAAACACATTACTTGGCAAGTATACTGCCTGGTCACTGACTGCTCAATCAGAGAGGTTAGAAGAAACGAATCCCACCAATCAGAACACTCTGGGTCTCTCCTCCCTGCTTCCATGCAAATTAGCTTCTTACACACTTGCTCTTTGCTCTCATGCTAAGCTTTTCAATACAGTGTACAAATCTAACTGAAAAGAAAAGGGTTGTTTTTTTTGGAGACTACATATGCATTTGCCTCTTTTTCTTCATGAATCATTTTAGCAGAGTGTGCCTCAAGCTTCCCATGACATTACATTGACAGTTTACATCGACAGTCTCTTCAACCTTCACGTCTGATCTTTCTTCTCTTTTGAGCTGGTAGCTTGGCTGGAGACTTGCTCAGCTGCTGCTGATAGTAAAATATTATACTTTGTGTCCGAGATAAATTAAATATAACAAAAAGTAAGCCAAAAAAACATTTGAGAGCTACTTCACCAGGTGTCTACAAGCTAATCAAAAGAATGATTTTGATCAAAAGTAATACCACCATGTCTGACAGGGTCGTACACAGCTGAGCATGTGGCTCATTTGGCCCAGGACCTGACTACTTTTACTGTTGGTTTTGCACTGTAATACTTCTCTTCATGAAGGTTCTAATGTTTAGTTTTTGTTTAAACTGTTTTAGAGAGGTGTTGATTCAACGGTATGATCATTTTGAAGGCTGCAGTTTGTGGTGCTGTTGAACTGTGTTACATTATACGGAGAGGTATTTCTGTTGTCCAGCCTACCCTCACTGATATAAATGGGGTAGACAAAATAAAAGAAACACCCTGTTTGCAGTGTTCAGTCGACTCCCAAGGCTTCACCTCTCGTAACCAGATAATGCCTCATCAGTTAACATAAACCAAGAGTGCACAACAGCATTCACTGTCTTTTTCCTGTCTGTCCCTCTCATTGCAGAGCTAGCCAGAGCAGCTAGCCATCTGGAGTCACGACAGTCCCAGACACTGTGCACGTATAGTGCAAGTATTCACATCAGCTGTTACAAGACTGTTGTGACTCAAGACAGCCAATTTATGTGGCTCTCATCTATGTTACTTTTAATTCCACTTACAGAGGAATTTGATTAATAGATTAATAAGAGATAATATTGCAGGGCTCTACACTAACTTTTTTCCTAAGGAGTACATGTGCTCCTAAATGAAAAAACGTAGGAGCACACAAAGAAATTTAGGAGCATAGTGAAAAATGTTCAAGTAACAACAGTACTACATCCATATTTATACTGTGTGTGCGTACGTGCATTTGTGCATGCTCCTTCTCCTTTTGTGCACTTACCATGTGAAAACCAGCGAAGGACTGTGGAAGTGGAAGACCCTAGTGTCTAGTGAAAGAGTGAAAACACTCATCACAAAACACTCTACTGTGATTGGCACATTGCAGCTTGTGGAATGTGAGACTTGTAGTTTTTGAACCAGGGACGGATACACGATACAGCACACTTTATGTAAACAAGGTTACTGAACAATATCTATAACAATAACTTTAGTAAAATAGATGTCAAATTAAACAAGGGGGAAGTGTGCTCTTAGGAGGAGGCTGGCTAGCAGGAGCACATATTGGCACAATGACACTGGCTAAATCTACTGTCCACTGCAGAAGCATTATCCACAACCTAGATGAGTACCTAGTATAAATTTGTGTATTAGTAGAATATTATAACATTAAATAAAAATAAAAATATAGTATATTCATTGTAATTTCATAAAATAGTATACTATAGGCCTATAACGTACCACTAGTATAATATTATTTCCAGTTGGACAATACAGCAGTTTAAGAAATACACAACCAACATTTATAATTTTTGGAGGTTTTGTTCGTCATTAAATCCTTGTGCAGAAAAAGGTCTACATTGCGCTAAGTAATGCTATGTACTACCTTGTCAATAATCACAACGTTTGTTGTAGTACGTCAACCTTTTTTTAATGTTCCGTCCCATTCAGGCTGTGATTGGTCGGTTTACGAAAAGCGAGCGCATTGACTTTATGAAAAGTTGAACTTGTTTCAACAAAAGGCACCCGAGATAGCTAAATAGCCAGCCAAACCCAAACCTAAACCGTGCTATCTTAATCCTGTTGTCTTCTGTTTTACGGGCAGACGACGCATATCTCCAGCTCGTTTTTGTATAATGAGCTGCTCGAGCGGCCCACAGAGCGACCAGCTCACTGGGATTTCTTCCGGTGCTCCCGATGGCAAGTCCGACTATGGTTTGAACAATTAGCAGTTGGTGGCGGGGGATGTAACGGTTGGTTGTCAACTTCACTTGCACGCTGTGCCCCTAAATTATTTTTCCGGTTCACGCATACCTAATTTTAGGCGCAAATGCGAGTAAAATACTCGCACTGTAGATCCCTGTATTGAATTGCAAAGCCTGATCCTACAACATCTGTCCCTACATATGTTAAAGGGTCAGTTTGCCCAAATTACAAAAACAAATATTTTGCCACTTACCTCTAGTGCTATCTAGCCATGCAGGTTTTGAGATATCCATCTCTAAACCAATACAATGATGGAAGTGAATGGAATTTAGTCTGTAGTGATCACAGCATTGCAAAAATGACATTTAATTAAATTTAACAGCAACATCCCTTTTCAGAAATAATGTCCCTGTTACTCCGGATAACCCACAAAACACATTGTCAAGAGTTTTACACAGGGACTACTTTATATTCAAGAAATCCCTATGAAAACTGTTGACAGCAATTCAAAGCTGTGAGCACCAGAAACAAAATTCCCTTCACTTCCACTGTATTCAGGGTGTGGGCAGAAATCTAAGACTGATATCACAAAAACCACCAAAACAATCTACATGGCTAGACACTAATTCAATTCAGATTTATTTATATGGTGCCAAATCATAACAGAAGTTATCTCAGAACACTTTTCATATAGAGCAGGTCTAGACCATACTCTATATTATTTACAGAGACACAACAATTCCCACCATTAGCAAGTACTAGGTGACAGTGGCAAAGAAAAACTCCCTTTAACAGGCAGAAACCTCAAGCAGAACCAGGCTCTGACACCACTAGTCATAAGTGTACCACTAGTAGTCACACTAATAACAATAATGTAAGTGTTTAATAAAATCTAAAGGGTAGAAAATTGAATTAGTGTCTATGCCAGTAAAATAAGTCCCAAAACACATCCCAATTGGTCAAGTTATCAACTTATTCTCAACATATTCTCATCAGATTCCAAGGCCTCATTGCTGATGTAAGAATATATAAAGTAAAAATTACATTTAATAAACAGTTATTACCTGTACTCCTTTAGGAAAAACTCAAACATTTAATGCATGTCGTGTCTGAAGAAGAGGAGCTTGTAGTGTGGCCATGGTACCTGTAAAACAAGCATAAAATTACAACTTCCAGTTTTCGACTGAAATTAACTGTGCGATTTCAATCTGGAAAATTGTGTTTGGAAAAATGGATTTGTGGAGAATATCTTGTTGAACAAATCAATCAATGTGTGAGAATAAACCCTTTGTTTGTCACACAGCTTATTTGGTGATTTAACCCCATAACCCCACATGGACACATTATTATTATTATTATTATTATTAGTTGAATGTTATTGTTTAATGTTATGAACATGAAAAACACTCCTATCATGCCACATGAACTGCAGTCCATGCCACGCTGCTGAGTGACATACAGTCCACATTCACATTACTAGCTGGACGTCAAATACTTTGGATTTTGGTGACATGTTTCACATGTATATTTCCATCCAAGTAATGTTTCAAGTTGAACATGGATATCATGTGCACACAAAATGTCCTTTTGGCTCTAAACTTGCTATAAGGGTGGGATATCAGCCATTAAAAACAGCTCTGCCAATCAGGACTTAAAGGTACCTTGTGGAGTTTCTTGACTTCTAGTAGCGTTATGGAGTAGTCTTTTTGTAATGGTTCCCTATTATATTTGTCTCATTGCACATGCACGAGGACCCACGTCTGTGGGTGATGCGATACACATTCCTGCCAATGGTATCACACTATTCCACTGATCTGCAGGTGGCTGTAATGCACCAAGAAACACAGCAATGCACCAACAAAGGCAGTGAAGAAGACTGCTTGCTAGTAAACATGGATGTAAACAATACTGGATTTAAAATACTTTGCAAATATTTAATGAGGAAGGAAATGCATTCAACACACTGAATGTAAACATAACTATATATAACTATGGAAAACTCCACAGGGCACCTTTAAATCATTAACAATATAATGTTAAAAATGAACAGAATCATCTGCACAAACTGCAGGTGGAACAGTGACAGAAACTGCACAAGAAACTATAATAGGGAATCATCTCAAACTAATAACCTGGCATTATATTGATAATGATGGATTAAGCGTCTATTTCACTTCCACTAAGAAATAACACATCTGCTGAATACAGCATCTCCAATGTGAGGATCAACTGTTTCATATCACTGAATTTATCTCCACAACGTTTTTGACTGTACAGACAAACTTGTGGTTAGGTATTGCTGTTACTTCTTATACTTGATTCATTTAACTGAAAAAAGAACTAGAAAAATTAATAATTAAACCATCCTTACTTGCTGCCCTTTTCATTTCAAAGGTGAAGTCTTTTTCTATAAGTGTTTTTGTCTACCTTCGTGTGCGTGTGTATGTGTGTGTGTTGTGTACAGAGATACATACAGAAGTTCATTCTGAAAACAGAATAATATGTTAAGTTATTGACTGACCTTTCACTGATAGCAAGATCAGTTAAGCCTCTTTTGCACCATTCATATTTAGAACCCCTATTTGCTTTGCAAATTAGTAACATTAAAGCATTAACAGAAAAACACCCTGTACAAAATCACTTTTACAAGTGAGAGAGGCTATACAGTTACAGTTAATTACATGAAAACTGAACCAGTGCCTTTAGGGTCATAATCCTTTCAATGACAGCACTAATGCAGTATTAAATGTGGAGCTGAAATGATTAATTGATAAGTAAATTTACAGAAAATTAATCAGCAACAAATTATTACTCATTTAAGTCATTACTTTCTACAAAATATTTCCAAACTGAAGCTTCTCAATTGTGAGGATTGGCTGCTTTTCTTTATCTAATGTGATAACTAAAGTACAGTAGAGAGCTCCACCAATGTAGCATTGCACTTCTATAACATTGTCAGGCTCACTTGTGTCTTACTCCACACTCCCGGATTTTATTCATTCATCGTATCATTTTCATTCACTTGTAGTCTTCAGCCCCAACTGGCTGACTCAAGTGACATCACTTGAGGACATTTATCAGACTTCACACAGCTCCCTCTGGAGACACTAAAGGCTTTGTACTACTTTTTTCCATAAATGCAGCACTCCCGACACCTGGGAACACACTTTGATGATGTTAAACTGGTAGCGTTCCCGTTTAATATCTTTGGACCCTTACTCAGACAAAACAAGCAGTGTGAACACATCACAGTGCGAAGACATGCCCGGGGACAGCAGTTGAAAATTAGCCAAGATGGCTTAACTGGCTCATTTACAGAAATATCAATGTGCACTGTCCCTGTAATTTTAAACTGTATAAATACATTTTTAAAAAATAATCAATTGTTCAGCAGATTAGTCAAAGGGCAAAATATTTTCCATTGGACAATGAGTAATGGAGGTGGCATCAAGACAACTGAAAATCAACACAGGGAAATGTTTTTGCATGCAGGATATTTCCTGTGTGTCATATGTACCTGATATAGATGCAAATAGCCCAATTACATAAGCAAAATGCAACAGGGTCTGCTCTTTAATCACAGAGTGTTGAATACAGGTATTACCACCTCAATTTAACATTACACTTTAAAAGTATTAATGGAAGATCAGGAGGAGACCTGCATCAGCCTACAACTCCATATGTCTCTGTCAGCTGTCAACTCTGTGGGTCAGAAGGAAGCCATGTTAGGGGAAAAAATGGCTGCCATGATTTTGATACTTATCTGCACCACCTACTTCAGTCTAAGACAATTTTATTTCTATTAACATTGTCTTCACAAACATTTAGGCGGATTTCAATCATTTCTATCCCTAACACACTTGAAAACACCATGGAAATTATACTATGCAAATCAAATTCCACTATACAGGAGATAAGCCTACTGAGCTTTTATTATTACTAATAAAACTGGATAGATGACACTAATACTGTTATAAAACTGACAAGGACTTTAGTGAACACCTGGGTTGCAGACAGGTAGGTTACTCTAGGCCAACACCATCTAGATGGGATAGATATAAATGAAGCTTGGAGATGAAAGGAAAAGTTGCATCGTCTCATAACTGCAATTCTACTCAGCCTCAGTACCACACACAGGGGCGAGCACAACATGTTGCAAAAATGTTAATCTCTGCTATAACATCACAATTCGACATCTTAATTTAATGTATGTGTACTTTTTCGAGTGACTTGCTCCACAGTCGCTTAAGTTTAGGAAACGCGAGGGAACGCTGCATTAGTGGGAGAATTTAAGGCTGTAGACAGACAGCAACAAAGGACTCCACACTATACATTGACATTTTATTGCACTGTGGCAATTTATATCTCGATACATGGAAAATATGTGAAGCACTTCGCGACAATGTTAGTGTCTGTGGAGTTTAATGGACAGTTATTCTACACCAAAATAAAGCCCCCACCCACGCGAAGATATTCAAAGTTACAGAAAATCAGTTGTTTCTTACTATGAACTCGATGGAAGTTCAGGCGGCGTCCCGTCAACGTCCGACATTATAAAAAGGAGGTTATGGTAGAAAAAACACACAGCAGAAACATTTGCCTTCCTTCTCTCCTCTCTATGGAACCACAGCGACGGCGGCCATGACAGTCCATCCGGGTACTGCTGTGCTCTTGACACTCATGTAGGAGCGGATGAATATGTATTGCTTGTCAAATACCAAACTAGTGCCATGAGGGACATGTTTTCGTAGAAAATACAGTTAAAAGAACTTTCACGAAAGTTGAAATATATTCTGTTTTACGAGATGTCCACGAGAACCGGACGGTGTTTTCGCAGTATGAGCCCTACG
This sequence comes from Macquaria australasica, assembly GCA_005408345.1. Classification (NCBI taxonomy): domain Eukaryota; kingdom Metazoa; phylum Chordata; class Actinopteri; order Centrarchiformes; family Percichthyidae; genus Macquaria; species Macquaria australasica. The sequence continues at coordinate 434,771 of SEMN01000258.1, forward strand.
TCATTCGTTGTCTGTGTGTGTGTACGTGTGTGTGTACTAGGTGGAAGAAGAAGCAATGAACAGCAATGGCGGATATACGCCATTTCCTATTGAATGCGTGACATGTAGGCTGATATGACTTTGTTGATCCCTGATACTGAATTATTTCATTTTCAACTGTCAATACTTTATTTTTTCTTGTCATCTCTCTCTTTGTCTCTCTGTCACTGTCTCATATATACACACACAAGCACAGACTTACAGTAATGGAGGATATGAAGCTCATACATTGTTGCCTCATCACCCAACACTGAGGCATTGTGCACTGACAATGTTTCACACCAGCTATATTAGTAACCTTTAGGGGGTAATTAGATTTAAAGATGTCAGTTAAATCTGTCTGTCTGTGCTTGCCTCCCTCTTCCTCTCTGCTCCTGACATTTTTATGTTTTGGTTGACTACCATTATATCCATTTGGACTGAGACAATTCAATTGATTGTGATAGTCTGTTCAACCATATACATATATACATAGAGAATGGGAGAAATAAATAAAAGTTAAAGAAAAAAACACTATTCAAACTATTCACCAATGTTGTTGCTTAAAAGCTGAGCGCTCTGAAAAATGGAAATTTGAGCATCTACTGTACAATTCCATGAAACTACAGAGGTCAGATTCTCTGGCTACTATAACTTACCAATTTGGTCAGAGGCCAGTGTTACTATCCCCGTGCATACAGGGCATCTCACACATCTTTTTCTCATGATGAGTCTGTAGCTCTACAAAATCTGAATCTTTGAGTAGGACAGCAAGGACACTCGATGAGGCCTGCCAACTAGACATCCATTGTTACTGGCATAAGATAATGCTCTGTGTAAACAAAGGCTAAGGGAACAGGCCTGTGAGAGGGGACAACTTTGCCAAGCAAGCAAGTTGTCAATGATGCAGATGAAACTTGCCTTCAGCTTAGAGATGTGTTGTATCTTCTTGGTCCACACAAACCAACGATCTTACCTTTTTTGTGCCTTTCTCCATTGCTGAACATTTATTGTGCACTGTGGCCTATGTCAAACAGTACACATTGAGAGAAAATTTACAGACAGAGCCACATAAAAGCTGCAACTATATTCTAACGGGGCTATGGCCAACAACTTTCCGAACCTGACAATCCGACATTCACACCTACTTCACACAGTGATTGGGTCAGCTGTGTGGAGGTGAGAAAGTAAGCAGGGTTTGAAATGTCTCTCTCCTCTCTTTTTTATTCTTCTCTTTTCATGTGAACAACTGAGTGCAACACTTTGAATGCCTTCCAGAAGAGACTGTCTATAAACACATTTGCCTTCCCACATGGTCGGGCAACACGTCGTATGAACAAGTTCTTTTTCTAGCATAACCCGACCCTAAGACTCAACCCCAGCCCCATACATATAAACACACAGTGCCAGCTCCTGTACTTCCAGCTTTGATATAGATTAGATTAGATTGGATTAGATTAGATTCAACTTTATTGTCATTGTGCAGAGTACAAGTACAGAGCCAATGAAATGCAGTTAGCATCCAACCAGAAGTGCATAAATATAGTAGTATTTACAGAAAGTGCAGGTATAAATATATGTACAGTGATATACATACATATGCAAGGATACACAATATGTACAGGGAAATAAATAAATATATATGTTAGAAGTGGCTAGTATATGGGGAAGTGGCTAGTGTGTGGAAAATAAAACAAATATATACATTATGAATAATATATATATGTACAGTATAGGTCAATTATATGGTGAGTATAAGGTCAATTATTTTGGGAATATATATTATGAACAGTATGTATATATATATACAGTTTATGGTCAGTGGAGTAGTAAGGAATAGATGTGTATACAGGCTAGTGCGAATGAAAGTTCTATACAGTGCAATATACAGTAATTATGTAGTGCAGTAAAGAGCAGTGATGCTCAAAGTGGGGGGGAAGTGTTCAGCAGAGACACAGCCTCAGGGAAGAAGCTCTTCTTGTGGGAGGAGGGTGAAAAGGCTATGGTTCGGGTGGGAGGTATCCTTGACGATATTCCTCGCCCTATCCAGACAGCGCTGTTTGTATATGTCCATGATGGAGGGTAGCTGAGAGCCTGTGATCTGTTGGGCAGTTTTCACCACCCGCTGGAGTGCTTTACGGTCAGAAGCGGCGCAGTTGCCATACCACACAGGGATGCAGTTCGTCAGCAAACTCTCTATGGTACAGTGGTAAAAGTCCACCAGTATCCTAGGACACAGGTGAGCTTTCTTAAGGCTCCGAAGGAAGTAAAGGCGCTGTTGCGCCTTTTTCACCAGTGTGGAGGAGTTGAGGGACCAGGTGAGATCATCCGAGATGTGGACTCCCAGGAACTTGAAGCTAGACACACGTTCCACTACAGCTCCGTTGATGTAGAGAGGGGGGTGTGCATGGCTCCTAGCCCGCCTGAAGTCCACGACGATTTCCTTGGTCTTCTGGGTGTTCAGTGCCAGATTGTTATCTGCACACCACTCGGCCAGGTGCTGAACCTCGTCCCTGTAGGCCGTCTCATCGTTGTCTCTGATCAGGCCTACCACCGTGGTGTCGTCTGCGAACTTGATTATGGAGTTGGAGCTATAAACAGGAACGCAGTCGTGGGTGAACAGAGTACAGTAGAGGGCTCAGCACGCAACCTTGTGGCACACCGGTGTTCAGGGTGATGGAGGAGGATGAGAGGTTATGCAACTTAACAGTCTGAGGTCTGTTGGTCAGAAAATCCAGAGTCCAGTTGCAGAGGGATGTACTGATGCCAAGCTGGCTGAGCTTGGAGATCAGCTTGGAGGGGGTAGCAGTGTTGAATGCTGAACTGAAGTCAATGAACAGCATCCTGACATAAGTGTTATATATAGATTTAGATTTTAAAAAATCAATGTAGATACATTCAGATAAATTACTCAGTGTGCATTAATTACTCTAGTAATACAAGTATTAATAACCCACCTCTTCCATTAAAGACATACATTGTGTCTTTTCCATCTGAAACAGCTCTAGCTCTTTCTGGTGTGTTTAGTTTTTTCTTGCTCAGCCAGTGGCTCGCTCATGTAATCCATTCCGTTTTCTTTACTTCAGTAAAAGTACCAATACAACAGTTTAAAAAAAAGCTCCATTGTAAGTAAAAGTCCGGCATTCAAAATCCTATTTAAAGGATCCCTGTGGAGTTTTAGACCTCTAGTAGCACTTTGGAGCTGATTTTCTATGAGTGGGTCCCTGTTTTGTTTATCTCATGCATGTGCAAAAGGACACACACATGCACCAGCTTGGGTGGGGCAGTATTGTCTTGTCAATGATTTCACACTATTCCATTAATCTACAGGTGGTGGTAACAAAATATGCAGCAATGCACCAGCAAAGACAGTAAAGAGGAAGACTGCACGCTAGTAAACATGGATGTCAACAATACTGGATTTGAAATAAAATGTTATGCTTCTTCACAAGAAAACTCCACCGGGCACCTGTAAGTAAAAATACAGAATTACAATCACATTCATGTAGTATCAGCAGTAAAACTACCAGTTATGCAGTAAAATTTCCCCTGTTACTGATATTATATATGACATTATTAGATTGTTAATATTGATGTATCAATTTGTAAGCAGCATGTGGTGGTGGGGCGTGGTTTGAGCTTGGCTGCAGAGAGGGAGAACTAGAGGAGTGGCTCAGGCACGGGCCGAACGGCTCCTGAACGTCATCCAGTGTGTGGTGTTTCTCTGTTGACGCGGGACCACAGTAGCGAAAATCACTACACTGGCGCCCAACATGGGGCCGCGTCAACAGAGAAACACCACACACTGGATGACGTTCAGCCCGTTTATTTACAACTATGTACAATGTCTTTTCCGTTGCGGTCCTCTGGCCCAGCTCGGCTTTGTGCCTCTCCTTCCTGACCCCCTCCTCAGGGCTGCCACTACTGATATAAGCACACACAGATTGATTAATGCCTTACACCTGTGTTTCCCAGGGCTACCTGCCCTGAACTCCTGAGCCACTCCTCCACTTCTCCCTCTCTGCAGCCAAGCTCAAACCACGCCCCACATCATTTTACTGTTGTAGCTGATCCAGGTGGAGCTACTTATACAATTAGCTAGCTTAGTCCAGTGGTTCCCAACCCTAACAAATCATAGCCATCTGAAACATGAGGAGACAAAGGGGTCACAAGGCAAACAGGTTGAAAACCACTGATTTAATCTTTAACAATGTGTTGTATTTTGTAAGGTTATCATATGTTTTTTAATGTGAAATCTTAACCTGAAAAGTAACCAGTAAGTATAGCTGTCAAATAAATGTACTGGAGTAAAAGATACAATATTTTTCTCTGAAATGTGTATAGTAGCATAAAATGGAACTACTCAAGCAAAATTCTGGTACATCAATATTGTGCTTAACTGCTATACTTGAGTAAATGTACCTATACTTTCCACCACTATGGTTGTGTGCCCTACTCCCTTTTACTCACCACTACTACTCATTCTGTTGCATCTATTGTATAAACAGACACATAACAACCCTCCATCATAGCTTTCCTTAAATTAGTAAAAATTGTATTGTATAAGTTCTGAAATGGTTCCTGATGGGTGTTTTTTGTGTGATGACACTGGATAAACCAGATTTAGTATGCCTTTGTATCCTTATAATAATTCCATATCAACTTTTATGTACAGTGTTTTGTATCTTTTATATATCTTTTATATCAACCGTTTGTGTAACTGTGGCTGAATTCTGTATATAGGAGGACCAGCAAGGTCCCAGGGTTTGCTGGAGGACAGTCAGACTAAGAACATACTGGATCACGTAAACATTCACTCTGGACAAAGAAGGTAGCCCCTTGGTATATGATTCCATACTATATCGTATCCTAACAGCTAGCAAGCATCCGACTTTTGCATTGCATTGCTTAACATTGGATGCTCTCTGTCATCACTGATTTCATTAAATACTCACTTCTGTTACGTGATGTAAACAAACCATGTCCCTATCAGCTGTGCGCTCTAGATCAGACATAACTACTCGATTAAAAGATGGGTGGGTTCCTATCTTCCTACGTTTGTACTTTTTTAACAGAAATGACATACAATATAGCCAATAGCAAGTAGGTTGTTATAAGCAATGGTCATTTAACTTGATAAGGCTACTCCAGCTTAGCTAGAAACTTCCAGCTCCCTGGCGATCTTCCTCCTGCCAGCTGCCACCTTATTTAGGTTTTTGTAGTTAAATGAGGAAGTATCGCATAGATAACTCCTCATTTCAACTTCATGAATCAACCGTTCCTCGTCCATGCTGCAGCACTTTCGGCACAGCTCAAAACGGCATGCTGCGTTGCGCTTGTGGCCAGTTAGGACATTCCAATAAAAAACGATTCAATCGAACTGATTTTTGTCGCTGTTGCTCGCTCGCGTCCCATTCAGTTAGGACATGTTCTAAGGAATATAGTGGCTCCTTGGTACAGAATACTATTTAAATTGGGTCTGCCTTTGTCTCAAAGGCAGAAAATACACAAAATGTGTGTTTTCTGTTTAAAAAGGATCCTGGGGTGTACTTCTGTTATCCTCTTGGTCTTGCTGCACATGTGAATAAACAGCCTTAAAGTTTTCAGAAAGTCGTTGTTTTTAGTGACAGTGCTCGTTCTTGTGCTCGCACACAGTAGGCGTGAGCAAGCATCTTGGGCATTAGCAAAAATAGTGACATGACATACAGTAGACTGAACGTGATCGACCGGCATCATGTTGATAGATGAGGTAAGTGAAGTTACACTGTTATTATAGTTTGACTAACGTTCTTTAAAAAAAAATTGGATTTATAAAGAGAAATATCATTATCAGCTTGCACAATATAGGCTAGTGACTTTGAACTAATCCATTCTCATTGCATGATACATTGTCTGCATTTATATGACACTTCGGCATTAGCTAACGTTAGCTAGCCAGCTTTATCAATCGCCATTTGTCTAGCTTTCACCAAGAGGCTCAGCAATGTCAGTACATCTAAATTTGCTGGATGATAACACTAACGGTTAGTGAACTAGACGATCAGTATTGACGTGACAGCTGAATCGATGCGCTAATGTTTCAGCATAATAGATGAGACTTTGTCAACTAACGTTACTGTACTGAATGGGTCTGGCAGTGGGTTTAGACAACAATAATACTAAACTAACGTTAGTTATAAACAGATGATAGGAGTGGGATGACTAAGACTGGAGATAATGCACATAAAGAACAAACGTTTTTGGCATTATCCTTAAACATAACCTATGTATTCATCAATTCATGCATCATTATAGTTTACCTTGCTTTATCATTACAGCTCACTATTGTGTATTTCACTGTTCCTGTTAATTAGCATTCCTCAAATATGGAATGTATCACAATAAAACTACCCATTTTATACATTTTCATTTCAGGATTCAAGTTCTGAAGATTATGCAGCTCTACTGGAAGAAAGCAGTGACAGTGAGGCTAGAGGGGGAAGAGGGAGGGGGAGAGGTTCAGGAGGAGAGCAAGGGGTCAAGACAAGGGTGCACATGGAGTGCAGTGCAGGGGGAGGGGTATGTATGGCGTTAAAATAGTCTCAATATTATTTGTAAATGTGTATTCCATGATTTGTAACTGAAAAACAAGATTTGTAACTGAAAAAAAAATTTGTAACTGAAAAACAAGATTTGAAAATATTTTACTTAGACTTTTAACTTCAGCTTCTCAGATCTGATCCTTTTCGCTTTCAAAAAGCTTCCTGCGCATGCAAATGTCTCGTGTTATGCACGGATCAGGTTACCTTCACTTTTGGGATTTTGAGACTATTTTAACGCTGGTCCCAGCTCCACAGATTCGTAAATGCATGATGCGTTTAAGTGCTGGTGGAAAACTGGGACATCTGGGCTTTTGGCGTATTCGTGTTTAATTTCAAAGTGGGAAAGACGTTTTTCTAAATAGACAGAATAGCTTGTCGCCCCTCAATTAGAGCACATGCATTTACCAACCACAGACTCTAGACAGTAACCTATAAATGTAAATATATGGTTTAAATAAGCTATTGCTAGCAGGTAGAGTTCTGCTGGGAAAACAGCCAGTCCAGACAAAAAGCGGATGCCAGCTGAACCTACCCCTAACCACCGAGGGGCGACGCTACAATGGTGTTGTGTGGAAGCCCGTTCCCCCGTCGAAATGTGTCTCCCTCCTGTTAGAATTGTGTTTCCCGTAGCGTCGCCCCTCGGTGGTTAACAATGTTCGTTAAGTTTATTTAGTTATTTAGTTATCTTGTGCTCATGTTGTCTTGTCATTTCCTGTTTTATTTTGACAGTCAAGTATCCCTCTCGTTTCAGGTGTTTTGACTTCCTGCCCTCGTGTGTTTCCCGCTGGTCTGATTGTCTTCCCCCGCCCTGATTGTTTCCACCTGTTCCCCATTACCTTGTGTATTTATAGTCCGTGTCTCCCTTTGTCCTTTGCCAGTTCATCTTGTCTTCGTGCTAGAGAACCAGTGTTTTGCCATTCAAGTATCTTGTCAAGTGCCCATGTTTAGGTCAAGTTATTGTTTATTCAAGCCTTGAGTGCTTTTTCCCTCTTTGGAGTGGTTTTTTGTTTGTTGAACTTTTCTTCAGTAAAGACTCTTTTGATTTTGACACTTTTTGTCTGGAGTCGTGCATTTGGATCCTGTTCGTGTGATCAGTCGTAACAGTACGAACTTGGCAGTTATGGATCCAGCCGGCTACGAACAGCCTAAGGCGATGCTACGCTCTCAAGGCAGCCGCCTTAAGCAGTATGATGATCAGCTGATATCCATCGAACACGGCGTCTTGGGCCTGACCAGTCGCCAGGAGGGGTTCCAATCTTCAGTGACAACGCAGATAAATCATCTGGCTGCAGAAATACATCGTGTTCTCACCCATCTGAAACCAGATCCATCGCCGCAGCCAGCTTCAGAAGTCGTGCCAGAGGTTTCCGGAACCACGCATACTCCCCAGGCTGCCCCGTCTCTGCATCTGGCCCCTCCAGAAAGGTTTTCGGGTGAGACCAATGACTGTCGCCCGTTTTTGGTTCAGTGTGACTTACATTTAATGCAAAAGCCCACAGCATTCCCCACTGAACGCTCCAGGGTTGCTTTCATGATCTCCCACCTAACTGGTCGGGCGGCAGCATGGGCCACCGCTGAATGGTCAAGGCATTCACCAGTCTGTAGTTCTATGAAATTGTTTACTGAGTCACTAAGAAAGATTTTTGATCATACGTCGTCAGGAAGAGAAGCAGCCAGGACCTTGGTTAAGTTACAACAGAACAACCGTCGTGTTTCAGACTATGCCATAGACTTCTGCACATTAGCTGCCGATAGCGGTTGGAACGCATCGGCTTTGCTGGACGCATTTGTTCATGGTTTACCTGATCCCATTAAGGATCAGTTAGTTCCGTTAGAATTACCGGACAATTTGGACTCTGTCATAGCATTAGCTATCCGTATAGACAATCGCTTGAGAGAGAGACAGAAAATGAAATCCCAAATCACTTCCCGGAGACCCAACCATGGCGGTGCACTACATCCGATCCTGCCTACTGAAAAAACTTTGTACTCACCACCGTATTCCCCTCCAGACACGGCCGCTTCTCCAGGGCCCAAGGAGGAGCCGATGCAGATGGGGCGGGCCCGCATGTCCGGCGAGGAATGTCGGCGCTGGCTGCAGGAAGGGAGGTGTTTTTATTGTGGAGAACAAGGACATCTACTCTCCACCTGTCCGGTAAAAGGAAGGGCTCATCAGTGAAGAGGAGGACACTGGTGAGTCGACTGTCGGCATCCGACTTTCCTCCTCGCTCTCTGACCCCGGTTCAGGTAAAAAGTAATGACAAACTTCTGTCTCTAGGGGCGCTACTTGACTCGGGGGCAGATGAGAGTTTGATGGACTGGGAACTAGCTAACAAACAATGTCCAGACTGAACCCTTACCTCAGCCTTTTAGAGGCCAGTGCTTTAGATGGTCGATTACTGTTTAACGTAACCCACAAGACTGAACCCATTGCAGTTGTTGTTAACAAACTTCACTGGGAAATGATGACTTTTCACCTGTTTAATTCGGCCCAGCATCCCCTTATTCTAGGTTATCCTTGGCTTAAGAAACACAATCCTCATATTGACTGGGGCACTGGTGAGGTTATAGGATGGGGTAAGAGCTGCACGCAATGTATTCGAGTAAGGGAAGAGAAATTAGTCGTTGGTGCAGTGACTGAGAAGATTCCAGATTTGACGACGGTACCCTCCTGTTATCATGACTTAGGTGAAGTCTTTAGTAAAGTTAAGGCCACGACTCTCCCTCCCCACAGACCTTATGACTGTGCCATAGACTTCGTTCAGGGGGCCTCTCTTCCCAAGGGGAGACTGTATTCCATTTCGGGTCCGGAAAAGAAGGCTATGGAGGAGTACATTGACACCTCCTTAAAAGCAGGGTTAATCCATCCCTCCTCATCACCTGTAGGCACAGGGTTTTTCTTTGAGAAAAAAGACAGGTCCCTCAGGCCTGGCATCGATTACTCCCCCTTGAATGAAATCACAATCAAGAATCGTTATCCACTTCCTCTGATATCTTCAGCATTTGAACAGCTCCAGGAAGCTAAAATTTTCACCAAACTAGACCTCAGGAACGCCTATCATCTAGTCAGGATTCGAGAGGGGGACGAGTGGAAAACAGGGTTTAATACGCCCACCGGACATTGTGAATATCTGGTCATGCCTTTTGGTTTAACTAACGCCCCTGCTGTTTTTCAGGCGTTGGTTAATGATGTTCTTAGAGACCTCCTGAACCATTTTGTTTACGTCTATCTGGATGACATACTCATTTACTCCGCCGATGAACAATCTCACACACACCATGTCCGCCAGGTTCTTCAGCACTTGCTGCAGAATCACCTATATGTGAAAGCTGAGAAGTGTGAGTTCCATGCCCAGACTGTCTCCTTCCTGGGATTCATTATATCCCCTGGTCTGACTCGGATGGATCCTGTCAAGGTCAGGGCGGTTTCTGAATGGCCGACTCCTGATAGCCGCAAAAAGGTGCAGCAGTTCCTGGGGTTTGCCAATTTTTATAGGCGCTTCATTAGGAATTTTAGCGCAATAGCGGCCCCACTCCATGCCCTCACCTCACCAAACATGCCTTTCCGTTGGACTTCTCAAGCTGAGGAGGCTTTTAGCAGACTCAAAACACTGTTCACCACTGCCCCGGTCCTCACCATACCAAATCCATGCAGGCAATTTGTGGTGGAGGTTGATGCTTCCAATGAGGGGGTGGGGGCTATGTCTCAACGGTCCGAGTCTGACCATAAACTTCACTCCTGTGCTTTTCTCTCCCGTAAGCTGTCTCCAGCAGAGAGGAACTATGATGTCGGTAACCGTGAACTGCTGGCTGTGAAGGTAGCTCTCGAGGAATGGAGACATTGGTTAGAGGGGGTCCAGCAACCTTTCCTAGTATTAACAGTATACACAGTATACATTAACAGTATAGACAGAAATAAATAATAGAGTGACTGAGTGCAGTTGTAAGTATGAACAAATGGATAAAATAAAAATATTGCACATATATAATATACATGTATATGAAAAATATTTCACAGCAACATATGAAGTAGATAACATCATGAATACAATATATGTATGAAGATAATGCACAGCAGTAGATGAAGTATAGTAGTGAATAGTCTGCACACTGACAGTCAAGTGTAGATTACCGGGAGTTGTACTGATTATAGAGTCTGACAGCAGCAGGCAGAAAGGACCTACGGTACCTCTCCTTCAGACACCGCGGGTGGAGCAGCCGGTCGCTGAAGGAGCTGCCCAGTGCTGAAAGAGTGACATGTAGGGGGTGGGAAGTGTTCTCCAGTAGTGATGATAGCTTGGCCACCATTCTCCTGCCTCCCACCACCTCCACTGAGTCCAGAGGGCATCCAAGGACAGAGCTGGCCTTCTTAATCAGTCTGTCCAGTCTCTTCCTATCCCTGGAAGAGATGCCACTGGCCCAACAGGTCACCCCATACAAGACAGCTGATGCCACCACAGAGTCATAGAAAGTCCTCAGGAGCGCACCCTGCACTCCAAAAGATCTTAGTCTCCTGAGCAAAAAGAGACGGCTCTGGCCCTTTTTAAACAGAGCGTCCGTATTGTCTGACCAGTCCAGTTTGCTGTTCAAGTGAACACCCAGATACTTGTACGATCTCACAATCTCAATGTCCGTTCCCTGGATGTTCACTGGTGTAGGTGGAGGGAGTTTGCGCCTGCCGAAGTCCACCACCAGCTCTTTGGTTTTACTCGCGTTGATCTGGAGGCGGTTCTGCTGACACCAACCCACAAAGCCCTGGGTCAGTTCTCTGTACTCCCCATCATCCCCGTTGGTGATGAGGCCGACGATGGCAGAGTCATCAGAGAACTTCTGCAGGTGACAGTTCGAAGTGTTATGGGTGAAGTCCGCTGTGTAGAAGGTGAACAGGAAAGGCGCCAGAACGGTTCCCTGTGGAGCCCCTGTGCTGCAGAGAAGTGTGTCAGACACACAGTCCTGTAACCTCACATACTGTGGTCGGTTTGTGAGGTAGTCCAGGATCCATGCTGCCAGGTGATGGTCCACCCCAGCGTGCTCCAACTTGTCCCCCAGAATCCTGGGCTGGATGGTGTTAAAAGCACTGGAGAAATCAAAAAACATGATCCTCACAGTGTTTCCAGCCTTTTCTAGGTGAGAGAGGGATGTATGAAGTAGGTAAATGACAGCGTCATCCACCCCAATGCGGGGTTGGTAGGCAAACTGCAGAGGGTCCATACATGGGCTCACCAGCGGACGCAGGTGAACAAGGACCAGTTTCTCCAGGGTCTTCATCAGGTGAGAGGTCAATGCCACTGGCCTATAGCCATTGAGGTCCTTGGGGTGTGGGGTCTTCGGCACAGGAACCAGACACGATGTTTTCCACAGTTTTGGCACCCTCCCCAGCTTCAGACTCAGGTTGAACAGGTGCTCAACAATCCCACACAGCTGGTCCGCACAGGACTTCAGAAGTCTGGAGCTGATGCCGTCTGGGCCCGCCGCCTTCCCCACCCTTATCTTCCTCAGTTCGTTTCTCACCTGGGATGTTGTGAGGAACAGCCCGGTTGAGCTTGTAGGGGGCATGAGGGCTGAATGGGGGGTGTTTGCGGGTGTGAAATGGGGAGATGGGCCCAGCCCAGGCCAGGCTGTGGTGTAGCTGTATGAAGTGGCTGTAAGCTGAGGGCTGTGGGGAGTGATGAGTGGTGAGATGAGGGAGGGGGAGGGCTGTAGGCAGGGAGGACAGATGGTAATGATGGTTGCAGAGGAGACGGGGTAGGGGGAGGGGTAGATGCCTGATCGAATCTGTTGAAGAATACGTTCAGGTCATCTGCCCACTTCTGATCCCCCGCAGGCCGGGGCTTGGAGTCCATATGGCCCGAGATGGTTTTAAGGCCCTTCCAAACTCCTCTGGTGTTATTTTTCTGCAGTTGACTCTCCAACTTTCTCCTGTAGCTGTTTTTCCCCTCCCTGATCCTCCTCCTTAGCTCTCGCTGGACACTCTTCAACTCCTCCTTGTTACCCGATACAAAAGCTCTCTTTTTTTCCTTGAGGAGAGCCTTAATATCAGGAGTAATCCAGGGTTTATTGTTGGCGAAACAACGTACAGTCCTAGTGGGGATGGTGTTTTCCACACAGAAGTTTATGTAATCTGTCAGACAGTCTGTGAGGTTGTCAATATCCTCCCCATGAGCGTCACTAAAAATGTCCCATACAGTAGTGTCAAAACAGTCCTTTAAAGCATCCTCTGCTCCGTTAGACCACTTCTTCACTGTGCGTGGGACAGCAGGCAGCCTGCGCACAAGAGGTCTGTAGACAGGCCTGAGATGCACAAGGTTGTGATCAGATCTGCCCAGGGGGGGGAGACTCAATGAGATGTATGCATCCTTGGTGTTGGCATAACATAAGTCCAGTATTCTGTTGTCTCTGGTATGGCAAGTAACATACTGAGTGAATGTGGGTAGACAGGAGGACGGAGGGGCATGATTAAAATCACCAGAGATGACGAGGAGGGCATCTGGGTGCTGTGTCTGCAGCCTGCTTACTGCTGAGAGCAGGACATCACAGGCTGCCTCAGCGTTAGCAGAGGGGGGGATGTAAGCTACCATCACGATGGCATGCGAGAATTCCCTCGGTAGATAGTTTGGCCTCATGCTAACAGCTAGCAGTTCAATGTTCTTGTCGCAGGTTTGCTCTTTAACAGTGATGTGCCCAGGGTTACACCATCTGTCATTAACAAACATTGCCAGCCCTCCTCCCTTCCTCTTACCGCTCTCCATCGTCCTGTCCGCCCGAAGTAGTTGGAAGCCATTAACTGAAACGTCCGTATCCGGAGTTAGCGCGGTTAGCCAAGTCTCCGTGAATAGCATGATGCTACACTCCCGGTACTCCCTCTGATGCCGGGTCAGCGCCGCCAGCTCGTCCATCTTGTTGGTGATAGATCTTACATTCCCCATGATGATCGATGGGAGGACGGGTGTATAACGTCTTCTCCTGGCGCGGCGCTGAGCCCCCGCTCGGCTTCCCCGTCTCCTCCTCCTCAGCTCGCGGGGCACATCAGGTCTCTCCCCGGGTGGTAGCACCGCTGTGTGGCGGAGAGCTAACAGCTGATCCCTGGTGTAAACAATGGAGTCACCATGGCTGCCGGCGGTAACTATGGACGCCGTCTCTAAGGGCATCAGCGGTCTTGTCTCCATAAACGATAAACAAAATGTCCAAAAAACTCCAAAGATGCCAAAAAATAGCAAAATAACAAGTACTAAAAATACATAGCAAATACATACAGATATATAGCAAAAAAGAACGACTATACTTCACTAGCAAACTAGTAAACTCAAAAAAACTCAAACCACGAACAGGAGCTGCTGCAACAGGCTGCCACTCACAGCGGCGCCGGAACGAAAAAAATATATATATATACAATATATACGTAAAGCTAAACGGTTGAATTCTAGGCAAGCTAGGTGGTCTGTTTTTCAATCGTTTTAACTTTACTTTGTCTTACAGGCCAGGCTCCCAGAACACCAAGCCTGATGCCCTGTCACGACTTTTTGACCCAGAGATCACGGCCAAGAAACCAGAAGCCATTCTGCCACTGAATCGTGTGGTTGGAGCGGTAACCTGGCCAATAGAATCAGAGGTGAAGCGAGTAAACGGTGAGAACCTAGCACCTAGTGGATGTCCTCCAAATCGCTTGTTTGTCCCTGTCTCCATGTGTCCATACAGGTCATACATTGGGCTCACACCACTCTGCTCACCTGCCATCCGGGGGTCAAGCATACCATGTTTGTAATCAAGCAACGGTTTTGGTGGCCCTCCATGGAACGGGAGGTGAGAGAATTGTGGCGTCTGCTCACGCCTTGGTCCGGCGATGTCACCGCGTCTGGTCAGCTACTCGTCAGATCCTGATGAGGACCTCCCAATGCATGAAGGCGGCGGCAGATCGGAGGCGCCGGCCTGCTCCGGCCTATCAGGCCGGCCAGAAGATCTGGCTCTCGACGCGGGATTTACCTCTTCACCTCGACTCCAGGAAGCTGGCTTGTCCTTGTCGCTGTTCGTCTGCGCCTCCCCAGGTCTCTGAGGGTGCATCCCACCTTCCATGTGGGATGTCTCAAACCTGTAGAGGAGAGCGCCATGGTTCCCGCTTCCAAGCCCCCTCCTCCCACCCGAATGATTGACGGAGGCCCGGTTTATTCGGTCACGCGCTTACTAGCCATCCGCAAGCGAGGAAGGGGGAGGCAGTTTCTCTTGGATTGGAAGGGGTATGGACCTGAAGAACGTTCCTGGATCCCATCCAGTTTCATTGTGGACCAGCGCCTAGTGGACGATTTTTACAGGAGACACCCACATGAGTCTGGGCCGTCGGGTGTCAGCCCTAGAGGGGGGGGTACTGTTATGCCACGCAATGTTCATTAAGTTTATTTAGTTAAGTTATCTTGTGCTCATGTTGTCTTGTCATTTCCTGTTTTATTTTGACAGTCAAGTATCCCTCTCGTTTCAGGTGTTTTGACTTCCTGCCCTCGTGTGTTTCTCGCCGGTCTGATTGTCTTCCCCCGCCCTGATTGTTTCCACCTGTTCCCCATTACCTTGTGTATTTATAGTCCGTGTCTCCCTTTGTCCTTTGCCAGTTCGTCTTGTCTTTGTGCCAGAGAACCAGTGTTTTGCCATTCAAGTATCTTGTCAAGTGCCCATGTTCAGGTCAAGTTATTGTTTTGTTTATTCAAGCCTTGAGTGCTTTTTCCTTCTTTGGAGTGGTTTTTTGTTTGTTGAACTTTTCTTCAGTAAAGACTCTTTTGATTTTGACACTTTTTGTCTGGAGTCGTGCATTTGGATCCTGTTCTTGTGATCAGTCGTAACAGGTAAAATAAACTCATTCTGTTTCATCAGTTATGTACTCATGCTAGATGAAACTTCCCCAGGAGCGAGCTGGAGCACAACCAACACCACCTGCCCCTGATAGGTCTCAAGTGTCAGTGATGATCTTGCCACTGTACATTCAGCACTGCAGGCCACCTCCTCAGCTGATGCTAATACAGCAGGTGAGTTTTCAACAAAGGGTAATTTTCCCAGATCAATATTTATATGGATAAACCATGCCTTTTGTGAGATCTTTTTTGTTGTTGACAGACACATTACCTTTTAATATGACATAACATGGCTAGGTTTTTTTTTTTTTTTTTTTTTCATCTTAGATCCATCCTTCTCTGCAGGTAAGGAGCACTTACCAACACCTGCATTTACTGTGTCTGTTTTAACCTCAGCTGATGTGGCTGGTAAGTTAACAGCACAGCAGCCTTTTTATTTGCTCAGTTTACTGTAGAATATCCTGAGATGAAAATTCTGTATTTTAATGATTCATTTAATTTCGCTATAGGTCCTTCTACGTCTGTGGTCACTGAGATTGATGTCACATCTACTCCCTCAGCAACTTTCAGCCTGCACCATGGATCAACAGCTCCTCCAGGTGACCCAGCTGAATGGTCATCTGTCCTGTCCAACTACAGTCACAGGGAGAGTCTATGACTGCTGCGTCTGCAGGGTGGAGCTTTTCTAAGCTCAAATTGATCAAAAACTACTTGAGATCTTCCATGGCACAAGAAGGACTGAGTGGACTTGCACTAATTAGTACCAACAACAAAGTTTGCTGTCAGATCTCTTACAGTGATGTCTTAAAGGACTTTGCCTCCAGAAAGCCAGGAAACACAGATTCTAAGGCGTATACTGTTTATCTAAGTAATTTTATTTAAATTTTAGTTGATTGTTGTTCTGCACTTTTGCATGTTGACATTGTTTTAAACCAAAGGCAATTCAAGTGGGCAACTTGTTTACAGTAAATGCATTGTCTGCTGGTTTATTTTATTACTCTTCACTACACCACGTTCAGTATGCCACTTTGTACTGTATCACTTTGAATATTCAAGTACAATTTTACACCAGACCACTATTGTGAGTTTGCTACCTTTTAAGATTAAAAACCATACAAGGGTAAAAACATGCCAGGCTGACATTGGTATAATGTAAGCAACACAGCTACAATAATAAAATTGATAATGGGTGTGTTAGATTTACAGTATGTGTGCGAATCAGTGATAAAGCATTAACAACCGCAAATAGTATTGACAGCGCTTAGGGTTTTGAATTTGAATATTTTGATTCATGGATATGGTATTTGTCCAATATTATAATTAAATACATTGTGATTATTATTATTTTTTTAACCAAAAACCTTGAAACCAAATAGTACATTTTCCAAAAATATGAATAAGTCAGCGACAATGTTATCAGTGATGACAAATGTAATATCTTTCCATAGTTTTTGCATAAGGACAATGTCGAAATAAGTATAACAGAGTTTTAGGGTTGCATTCACATTATTTAGGATAGTAAAGTCAAGAGAATTAAGCCCCCCTGCATCATAGGTTCATCACAACAGACTTACTATAATAGCTATATCTAATAGTAGCTGTATAGCACACCGACGGGAGGCCGGTGAGAGGAAAACGCTATGGACCGCCAAAGTCAAGGACCTCAAGTAAGTTTTTTATTTTAATGGTGCTATTACTTCCATCAAAATTAATTGACAAAGTCATATTTGCGGCACAAGAATACATCCATGATAATATCCTTGGCTTTCGAGTGTTGTACGTTATGGCAACACTGTTGCTAGGCAACTAACAACAAAACAGGCGCCGCCATGTTTGTCAATGAGCAGGAGCTGACGTTGAT
Source organism: Macquaria australasica (assembly GCA_005408345.1). Lineage (NCBI taxonomy): Eukaryota > Metazoa > Chordata > Actinopteri > Centrarchiformes > Percichthyidae > Macquaria > Macquaria australasica. The sequence goes on from SEMN01000258.1 coordinate 452,065, forward strand.
TCAGGACAACCATGCCAGCATACAAAGTATGGCAAAATAAAACAATTTCATAAAAATGTTAAGTAATGGCACCATTAAAGTAAAAAACTTACTTGAGGTCCTTGACTTTGGTGGTCCATGTTGTCCAGCGATCCACAAGACTCCCGCTCCTGAGTCATGAAGGTGATGTCATTTTCCTCTCACCGGCCTTCCGTCAGTGTGCTATACGGCTACTAGCTATTACAGTAAAAAAAAACAGTACGGGCGCTGTTATACGGTATATAATATTAAGTATTATAGTAAAAGAAAAAGTACGGGCGCTGTTATATATATTAACTGTACATATAATAGAGCCGTGGAGGGCGGGAGGGGATTATCCCGGTTAAAGAGTAACCACCCCTGCGGGATGCTGCAAGAAGTAAAGCGAACGCGCCCGCAACGAGGCAGCAATCGTTTCATTGGTTAACACTACAGCAGGCATTCTATTGGTTGGGGAATTTTGACAGGGTTGTTGCACAAAAAAATCCAAGAGCTGACCAGAAATCCGAGAGCAGACGTTCCACGAGCGCACAGAAGCAGCCTGAGTGCGAGAGCAGGAAATCTGTGCAAGCAACAATATATCTGAGTGCAAGCATCCAGTTTGAACAGAAGCAGAGAAATTCCAAGTGCAAGCAGGGACAATTTGAGTGCGAGAGCAGGGTTTTGAGAGAGAGAATTACAAAATCTGAACATGAAATCAATAAAACATGCTCTCAAACTGAAAGACCATGCTCTTGGAAAAAAGCTCCATAGAGGGGCAGAGGCCATGGTAGGAGGAGAGGAAGAGCAGGAGCTGGTTCTGTCACTGAAGAGGACAGACTCCAGGTTGCTCAGCTGACTGCTGCCAGGACAGCAAAGATGCAGGTCATAGATCTTTGGTAAAACAATATATAAATAAAAAAGTAAAAGGTACAAACCCACTTGACATGTGAATCTAGCCATTCTAAACAGATGTTCTTGCTCAATTTCCAAACAGACTTGCAACAATTGACACAAGAGGAGAGGTCTGAAGTCCTGCAGATGGTGGTCACCTGTCTACCAGGGGTTTTTCTGGACATCATCTGGGACGTCTGGGAACAAGGAACCAGGAAGGTGGTGGATTAGAGACAAATACCCTGACCCCTTTAGCAACTATGTTGGCTACAAGGAAGCACCATTTAGGTTAAATTAACCTCCTAGTCATGAGAGTCCCCGTATACGTGGGCAGTGTAAGCAAACAGGTCACAGGGCATTTAAACATGTGACAATATAGCATGTGACATACCGTTTTGACCAGAAGAAGCTCAATCTATGTCTCCATTTAGTGGTTGAATCGTAGTATTGACACAGATTTACCCAAATGCAGTACTTTCTAGAGGTCCTGGCCTTTCAATAGAGGGGTGACCCGTCCAAATAAACCAATGGGTTCCCGAGATATTGATGCGCGTTCAAGACAGTATTGCTCAGGTTCGCTGAAATCATTACGCAGCAGAGCACACAGTAGCAACATTATACATTCGAAAACCGTACGTTCACGTTCGAAAACATTGTAGGCTATGTTCTTTGACAAAAGTGAAAATGAAAGTAAATGAGTTTTACTGTTTTTTATCATATAGACCTTGTAGTTTCAGAGATATACTATTTTCATTTTGAGCATGTTATTTTCGAGCAGGGTCCTGAGCCAGAGGCCTGGTGATTAAGGGGTTAAAAAGTGTGTTCAGTGTCCCTGCATGTGAGTTCATTACCTCAAAGAAAATGTACATTTTATTTTTTTATACAAGCTCATTTATTTTATAGATGTACAATTTGTTTCACTGTCTTATTTTTTATAAGTTCTACAATGTCATATATTAATTTGTTTTCTTTTTATAAGTTTTTCAATAGGTATTTATATTAAACAAACTATGGTACTGTAAACCACACTCTCAGGACTTCTCTCTTTTTTTGCTCCCATTGTTTGTCATTGCTCATGTAAATGAAATTCTTTCTCTTGTCTTATTTTTTATTTCCACCTCATCATATCACCCTCAGCTGGCTCAAGAAATACAGAAATACATGTATGTGGTCTGAAGTATGTGAGAGGTATTCACTTACTTACCACACATTCTTCTTTTATAATGTCAGGGAAGTGGCATATATGTTTTTTTGTTTTTTGTGTGTAAGTATCGTGTGTATCTGGCCCCAGATCCATGACTCTCATTGGTGTTGTCACTGATGGTGCAGAGGGTAATGCCCTGTGTTGATGAATATGTGAAAGACCATTAATGGAGAAGCAAACAAGCTTGACACTTCAGAATCATCCACAAACAATGAGACATAATTAGAGACACCTTGAAAATAAGAATATATATACAGTACAGATTAGAGAGTTCTGTGTAGAGTCACTCCCCGCCCCCTCTTATCTGATCACTCTCAGTCATTTTAAACTGATGTTTGGTTCTATTGTCTGACTGCATTACAACCATTAGCAACACTTTCCCTGTTGATATAACAGTGATGGTAACAAACATGATTCAGCCTGTAATTGAGCTGCTCTGATTCACTGGTCTGTGTACCTTGAATCCCCAGCCCAGCTCTTTAAACTAACTATGATATTAATCAACACTACACTCCAGCAAACAACTAAAACCTTTTTCTGAATGATTTCCCACAACATCCAAAGAACAATAGTACTCAGCATGCATGCACTAACAAATCAGAGCTTAGAGTTTTTTATGGTGACAAGTGGTTATGGACATTAGCTGTTTATGATCTTAGCTAAACAGTAGGTACATTAACCCAGTGAGCTTGTTCTCACATCTGACAATATACTAAAAGGTTGTCAGCCCTCAGAATGTGTGCTGATTCATTCTGTACAGGAAACAAACTGCACACAACAGTAACACAATTGGCTATATTAAAAAATAACACAGTAAACTTTCCGTAGCTTAGGTCACAGCTACTTACTGTAGAATCAATATTTCCAATTATTTGTCACAGTGCCATTTTCAATACTACCACTGAGGAGCAGCAAAGTATGAAACTTACAAATTATACATTTAGTGTCTGTACGTTTGGTCTGTGACATCTTACTGAATATGTTGTTAACAGGTTAAGAAAGGCTTCTCCAAATGAAGCTGAGAAATGCCTGAATTTGAGGTCTTGGCAGGAACTCGCAATGATGCTGTAATGAATCCTCTGCAGGCACACTCATTTGGGGACGGGTCACTGTAACATCCCATTAGTCTTTGCCTGTTGTGTTTCTTGTTTTATTTTGGAGACTAACCTTTCCTGTCATTTCATTTCCTGCCCTCGTGTTTCTCCCATTCCTGATTATCCACACCTACATCCACTCACCTGCCCCTGGTTGTGTCACAGGTTGAGTCTGCTACTCTTTCTGAGTAGATGCTCATATTACAGTCGCCAAGAGAGCAAATGAAGAAAACATCTTCACCACTTTGACAACACATAGGCAACATAAAAGAAGCATTTGCAAAAGTATATAAATGTAATGTTTGTAAATTACCTTGGAATGACCTCGATTTAAAAGTACACAGGGCTGGGGCAGACAAGTGTTCTGGAATTTTGTTCCAGATCTATTGTGCATAAAAACTGCAAAGTTGCTTTGGCATGCTTAGTTCTGACCCTGGGAACTGTGAGCAAACCTGTCCCAGATGATCTAAGAGATCTGGAAGGCTCATAACAGAGCATCATATCAGAGATGTATTTTGTCCCCAAACCCTTCAGTGTTTTTTAAGTCAATAATAGTATTTTGAAATACATTCTTTGATGCATAGCAAGTCAGTGCAGAGCTCTGAGAACTGGGGTGATGTGTTCCACCTTCTTAGTTTTAGTGAGGACTTGGGCAGCAGCATTCTGAATAAGCTGCAGCTGTCTGATTGATTTTTTACAGAGACCTGTAAAGACACTATTACAATAATCAAGCCTACTGAAAACAAAATAACAAGTTGCTTCTTGTTGAGACATGAGTCCTTCAAGTCTTGTTAAGGTGGTAGTAGGCTGGCTTTGTAATTATGTTGATGTGGGTTTTGAAATTTAGGTCTGAGCACATACAGAACAACACCACGATATTTGACATGGTTGGAAGTCTTAAACCACAATTCAAAATTCATTGACATTCAACCATTCTTTTTTTGTTCAAAGCACTTATTTAGTGACTGTATAGGATTTAAATCAGTCAAGGACTGTACCAGAGTCCCACCCAGTTTTCCAGTCTGTCCAGTAATATCTTGCCTGTCAGCTGTTGCAAATAAGGCACATGCATTATTGCTATTTTTGGTAATGATATCAGAGAAACAAGATTGTCTTGCATTTCTTAGTTCAAAGTTCAAAGTTTAAAATCTCATAATGAGAGGTGATTTTCGCAATCTGCGTTCAGCTTTGAAGCTTCACCAGTGTGGCATTTGTCCATGGTGCTTTTTTTTTTTTTTTACCAGAGACAACTTTGACCTTAAGATTTGTAATTTACTATATCATTAACAGAGTTTGAACAAAGGACAGGTGTGGAGGAAAAAGCCTGAGTGAACAATTTGCTGGTGTTTTCAGTGATGTACCATTTTGTGATTATCTCTGTTAGTATATTATTTCTCCTTAGTGTAAACACTGATATTCGTTTCAAAGAAAACACAGGAGTGATCAGAGAGAGCAACATCATTCACCCCAACACCCGAATATTGAGACCTTTTGTTATAACTAGGTCAAGAACGTGACCCTTATTGTGTGTGGGCTCTGTCACCTGCTGAGTCAGTCCATAGCTATCCAAATGCAAGATAATTCAATAGCACTACTCCTGGGGGTTGTCAGCATGAATGTTGAAATCACCAACCACAAGTATAAAGTCAACGTCAATGCAGATAATTGACAGTAGTTCACTTAAGTCATTGAAGAAATTTGCTGAATATTTTGGTGGCCTGTAGATATTTAGAACATAGCTTGACATGGCTTTCCATGTATGCACGTGGAAGGGCAGGGAGGTCCCTAACACCTCAGATCCCTGTGATTTAGGGAGAAGTCATATAATGCTCTTTACCAGATTTTGTGGACAGCATGCACTGATCCCTTTCACCTCACACAGTATCTTTGCCTCACGTCTCTCCCTCCACACCCCTTTCAACTCTCCCAGGCCACCTCACAGTTTGAGACACTACAGTCTTTTACTGAAGACTATTTATATATCCATCCATCCATCCATTTTCTTCCGCTTATCCGGGGCCGGGTCGCGGTGGCAGCAGGTTAAGCAGGGTTGTCCAGACGTCCCTCTCCTCGGCAATGCTTTTCAGCTCCTCCTGGGGGACCCCAAGGCGTTCCCAGGCCAGATGAGATATATAATCCCTCCAGCGTGTTCTGGGTCTGCCCCGGGGCCTCCTACCAGTTGGACGTGCCCGGAACACCTCCAAAGGGTGTCTGTACTACTACTATATATATATATATATATATATATATATATATATATATATATACACATAAAACAAAAATAATGCACAATTCATTCTCTTTATTTTACATAAATTACAGACCCAGACCCCTGCATCCTCTTCATATACATGTATACAAAAACATTTATTGCACATGAAACTGTCAAAACATAGTCAAGTTCCTATTGAGAGTATCATGCTGGCCAGCAGAAGAGGACATCAATAAAAGAAACACAAAACGTGTCTCACCATAATTTTTTAACAATTTATTACTTTACATTGATAAAGTCTTTATTTCTGCAACAAAATTCAATAGCTGTAATTGAATGCATTATACATCCTTCATCACATAGCTTTCAGCCACAAAGATGTGATCAACCAGGTGATGAGAAAATTCACACACACACTTCCTATGGTATATCTGGTATGATATGGCATATCATTGAACATACTTTTATATTTATTAAAATTACACGTAAGTTTACAGTGACATTCTTCTCCTGCCCATCAACACTGCTGTGAAGTGCATACTGAGTTTGATTTTCTACTGAGAGGCTAAATCTGATTGGACAGTCAGAATGTAGAATCACAAACAGCATTGTGGTAGTGTGTCAAAGTCCATGTACAGAGAAACAATATCGAGATGAAATGATTTACTGCGGCATTTAAAAGGATGTGTCCATAGCTGTTGTCTGGGATAAGCCAGATTTCTGTCACTTTTCAACATAGCATTTTGAAGTTGTTGTCAGTAATATTTTCACAATATAACCAGAATATATCACTGAGTCTCCAATAGTCACTCTCATTCTCTCTTACTTCAGTGGCTGCTGAGATTTCTATTCAGGCACGCCAGCCCAGATCTGTGTATTTGCTGGGAATGTTCACACTCCCAGGCCAAGTTCCAAGACAAACAAAACAAAACAAAAAACAATCACAATCCTCCTACCCACATAGTTTCACCAATGCTGCACAGTCCTCTAAATTTGATTCTAATAATGAAACACGTTTAGAAATGTTTAATTTTTTAAATGTTTCAATCAAAAAACACATAGTAATGGACAATCATGCTGATATCTGATGGTGACCAGATTTTTTGGAGAGTACCTAAATATTAGGACTTTGGACAAAAATAAATTGACAACCTAACATGAGTCAGACCACTGAGTCATGGCCATTTAAGTGTATGCTATTGTAGTGCCACTTACACTGGTTGCAATTGTCCAGTGCATTCAAAGGTTATGACCATTTATGGTGAATAATCTATGCCAACAGGAAATAGGCCAATAGCCAATTTTAGATTATAGTCTAAAACAAAAGCATTTATATTTGGGGAGATTGACAGTTGGATAAAAATAAGAAGAGTGGAGGAAAAACTGTTTTTCAACTAAACTGATGAAATGACACATCTGAGTGCATGTTATAATCTTTAAGATTTTAATTATATCAGCCCTCATTGTTCATACTATTTATAGTTTTCAATGTTAGTAACAGAGTCCAGGATTCTAATCTACAAATTCAAACCCATACACAAGGGATTCACAAGAAATGAAGCATTCATGTACTGGACAGAATGGAGATGACAAAGGCTGGTGCATGCACTCTTTTCTTGTAATGTGGAAAACAACATCTCATCATTAATTCAGTATTACCATGTCTTAAGACAGTCGACTGTCATTTTTTTATTAAAACAACATAGCACCATTAATGCTATCAGCCCACATTTGTTTGTCTGTGCAGTAAATAGATACACCACTTATTCTTCTTCTGTTGTATTTATGACTGATAACTGCCCAAAGTGTGTTTGCTGCCCCCAGTGGTCAACATGTGTACTTTACAGAAGTCTGGGACATGTTTTTTGTTTTCTTTTGTGCAAAAGGTGATGGCTTTGAGCTGAATTTAAATAACACTATGTGGCCAGTAGGACAGTTAAAGTCGGTATTAATAATGTAATACTCAGTCATGTCATTGTTGCTTGTGCCATTGCCTCAGTTCGAATTTAAACAAGCAGTCTTCGTCACATCACATCTCACTGAGAATGTGATCTGTTTATGGAGATTACAGTCAGGGGGAATAAGTTGACATTTTTATTGCTCCTTAAACACTGTAGGCTTACTGTTTTACTTAACCATTCTGCTGAAAAATCTTAATTCGTGAGACATGTATTATTTTATAAATGTAGGCGTATAGGCTGCACAGACAGTATGTTGTTATTTCAGCTGATCCATACTGTATGTAATTTGTCTGAGTTGTGGTGATCCCAACAACACATGATTCCTGGTGCCTGGTGGCCCTAGAGCAGCTAGAGAGGACAACAAACGTAAGGCAACAGGCTGACAGAGCAGGCAAAATGATCAAACTGGAAAAAATAAATAAATGAAACAAGATGTCCAGAGTAGGCTCAGCTGCACATACATGCATTCACATTTGTGCTGTCCCTTCATTTTTCTCTTCTGTCCTCCTCATATTTTTGTCTGTGACTCACTGCTGGTGCCCAAAGTCAGGAAAACAACCATTCCAAGTCCACTGAGTCAAATCTTCATACCAAGCTTGGCTTTCTGTGGAAAGGACACATCACAGAGGTTAAGTGCATTAAACCTGTCTGTCTATCTATCTATCTTACTATAAGCAGTGCATAGCTACATAAACAATAGTAGGGAACTTAAAATGAAAGTGGATAAACATTTAGGTTAACCACTGTTTGGGTTAACCCTAACCCAAAAATTAACATGTTGTTACGTTTTTCACAATTTATGCACATTGCTAGGAAAGCAAATGTCGCTGTCTGTAAATATTAAGGTGAGGGGAAGGTTAAATGTTATTGTGACACTTGGTCTTCTTTCTCCATACTGGAATTAAATTACTGCTCATTTAGGAGTAAAGGTCGTAAGATGAAAGGTCAACTTACGATGCCAGAGGCGTGTTTGGGTTTGACGCTGTAGGAAGCCTTCTCCTTAGCCTGTCGGAAACACTCTTCTGCTGCTTTTAACCTGTAGAACACACAATGTTAATACAGTTAATATCGGTACATCAACTCAATTAACCACTTTTACTAATATAGCAGCTAAGATTAATGTCATGGTGGTAATCCAGTTGGTTGGTCTTAATTTTGCATTCAAGACTTTTTAACTTAGCTTTGTTGAAGCAGAACGTTTAATATCTCTAAGCTATTTATATTTTGGTTTGAAAGAAAGAAAGAAAGAAAAACAGCAATTTCTACAGCAGTTTCTAGAGCAGCATGTGTTACCTCTCCTTGAGAATGGCTTTGTTCTCCTTCTTCCACTGGTCCTTGAAGTCAGAGGAGAACTCGTGCCAGATGCAGAAGACAGTGTTGGGTGAAACCTCCTTCTCTCCTGCCTTGGCCTTCACTGAGAAGAACACTGTGAGCTCCAGGAACCTGTCAAAATCACAAGTTTACTTTTTATCTGTGAGTAGAGAGAAATATGACACTGGGGCCAAAAATCCAAACTGTGCAGACGTTCCAGTGACTGCACACTTTGAGTAACTGTAAAGACCAAAAGACCTACAGTCATGGTGTTCATTGACCTATAGACTAAGGAAAAACATGGGTGTAATGTCTATAATGTCCCAATGGCACCTGAAAGTACTTTTTGAGGCTAGAATTTGAGTTTACGCTTGCCAGCATATTTGTCACTTACAAGAGCTCAAACATTCTAATCTAGTAAAGGGATGGAACTGAACAGGGCCAAGCAAGCAGCAACCACCACAGCTTAGTGTGGTAGCCTGTGAGACCTGTCAATCAAAACAAACATGGTTCAAAACATGCTAATAAAAGGAGTGAAATTAATTTAACCCCTACAAGGGTTAGATATATATATGCCAAACAAAGATGCAGCATGTGGAAACCACAGAATGATTTTCTACCGCTAAATTCAGCAGCCCCACCGGGATTTGTTTACATATTCAAACCCCCGTCCTTCAGGCAGGGGAGGCGGCCTCACGCTGATCTATCCCAAGAGTATAAAGCTAATGCCACTCTCTCTACCTGATCAGTCATCCTTTGAACTGCTGGCTGTTAAGCTCTGTGGACCTACACCCACCATTACTGCTGTTCTGTACAGACCACCCAAGTCATCAAACATTTTCATCACTGAACTCTCGACAGTTTTAACCACACTTAGTGGTGCATCACATCATATCATATCATACTGCAACATCAGACATGTTGACCTAGAAGATGTCATCAGTTTAATTACCCCGTTCCTGCTCCCACCCCATCACTCCTGGATCTAATGGACTACAACAATGACAGTTTATCTTCTGCACTTGATACTCTAGCCCCTCTGAACCCGAATGAACAATGCTCTGCTTTTTTGAAGTATTTCAACTCCAAAATTAAAAAATACAACTCATGAGCAGCTGGCCTCTGCAAACATCATGCAGAATGACTTACCATCAGCAACCGCCATGAAACTGTCCCCATCCAGTGTCCTAGGTGACTTCAGTCTTCCAACTGAAAATCACATTTTTTATTACTAAGTCCAATACCTCCACATGTCACGTGAATCCAATCCCCACAACCCTAGTTAAAGCATGATTGTGTCATGGTCCATGAAGGACTCGTGTTTGGACTCTATATTTTGGTCTTGTTTCCTGTTTTATTTTGAAATCCCTGTTCTTGTTTTCTTGTGTGCCTTGTTATTTCCTGTCTTTGTTTTCCCTCCAGTTTGGATTGTTTTCACCTGTGTCTTGGTTCTCACCTGTTTCTGTTTCCCTCGTTAACTCCTTACCTATATATACACCGGTCCTTCTCCTTTTGTTCTCTGTTGCGTCATTGATGTTCCTGATGTCGTTGGTCGGCTCTTTGTGTCATGTTTCTGGTGTTTCCCTGCGTATCAGTTCCTGAGTTTTTGTAAGTTTATTTTGTTATTAAATCGTTGAATTGCTTCAGTCTCTTTGCCTGTCTGCATTTGGGTCCTCTCCCTGCTGCCGAGATGGCATATCATAACAGAATGACGCGACCAGATGTGGATCCAGCAGACAATTGGTCAGAGGAGTTGCATAACCTGATTGGAGACCTCCTGAGCCTCCAAACCTATTGGAGGAGGGCACCAAATAGAGTACCGCGAGGCAGTTATGTCGGAGGGACGCTGGAGGCTGGCCACTCAGCCTTGGCTGAGGAATTCAGTTCCTGAATGGATCACTGGATTTTTCGACGCCCCGGATCAGCCTGCTTCTCAGCCTGCCTCACCTCCGCTGCTCAGCGCCCCAGAGTCTCTGCCGCCCAGCTCTACAGACCGCTCTGCTCCTGATCCCCGGTTGGCGGTCCGGCCGACTCCTGTTCCTTTTTTCCAGTCGGCGGCCCGGCCAGCTTCTGTTCCTGATTCCCGGTTGGCGGCCCGGCCAACTCCTGTTCTTCAGTCGGTGGCCCGGCCAGCTTCTGTTCCTGATTCCCGGTTGGCGGTCCGGCCGACTCCTGTTCTCCAGTCGGCGGCCCAGCCAGCTTCTGTTCCAGATTCCCGGTTGGCGGTCCGGCCGACTCCTGTTCACGTTCTCCAGTCGGCAGCCCGGCCAACGCCGGATCCAGTTCCTGAGTCGGTGGTCCGGCCGACTCCTGCCCCCCAGACCCGGTTGGTAAACCGGCCGACATCAGTTCTGTTCCTGAGTCGGCAGTCCAGCCAACTCCGGATCCAGTTCCTGAGTCGGTGGTCCGGCCGACTCCTGCCCCCCAGACCCGGTTGGTAAACCGGCCGACATCAGTTCCTGTTCCCGAGTCAGCAGTCCGGTCTACACCAGTTCAGCCTCCGCCTCCACCTCCTGTGCCCGTCGAGCTCCAGCCTCAGCAGCCTGTTCCGGTCCAGCTGCTACCGCCTCCGCCTCCGCCTCCTGTGCCCGTCCAGCTGCCGCCACCACAGCCTCCGGTGCCTGTTCCGGTCCAGTTGCCGCAGCCTCCGCCTCCTGTGCCCGTCGAGCTGCCGCCGCCACAGCCTCCGCCTCCTGTGCCCGTCGAGCTGCCGCCGCCACAGCCTCCGCCTCCTGTGCCCGTTGAGCTGCCGCCTCCGCCTCCAGGGCCCATCCTGACCGGCTTCAGCCGCAGCCTCCTGTTCCTGCACCCATCCGGCTGCTGCCGCAGTCGCCCCAGCAGCCTAGCTGTCAGCCTCAGCAGTCGCCCCAGCAGCCTAGCTGTCAGCCTCAGCAGTCGCCCCAGCAGCCTAGCTGTCAGCCTCAGCAGTCGCCCCAGCAGCCTAGCTGTCAGCCTCAGCAGTTGCCCCAGCTCCAGCCTCAGCAGTCGCCCCAGCCTGTTCTCGTCGAGCTCCAGCCTGATTCCCGCTTGGCGGTCCGGCCGACTCCTGTTCACGTTCTCCAGTCGGCGGCCCGGCCAACGCCGGATCGGTCCCTGAGTCGGTGGTCCGGCCGACTCCTGCTCCACGGACCCGGTTGGCTAACCGGCCGACATCAGTTCCTGTTCCTGAGTCGGCGGTCCAACCAACGCTGGATCCAGTTCCTGAGATAACCTCCACTATCAACTCCGCTCCGTCCAGTCCCCTTCACTGAAAGTTGCCATAATCAGACCAACCTGGTTTAGACTTTAATGAGCAAAACAACTACCAGCTTATTTTCAATTTACCACTCATCCCCAAAATTCTTGAGGCGGTAGTTGCATCTTAACTCAAGCTCTACCTTGATAACAATAATGTCTTAGAACAATTCCAATCTGGCTTTCACCCCAAATATAGCACAGAAACAGCCCTGGTTAATATCAACAACGACCCCCCCTGTGCAGCTGATTCCGGTCTACTCTCTATCCTCATCCTCCTGGACCTCACCGCAGCCTTTGATACTGTATACCATCAGCTCCTCATGGATCGTCTGGCTAGCATTGGAGTTGGGGGCACTGTATCAGTGGTTTGCCTCCTACCTTGCAGACAGGACACATTTTGTACAAATTTAGAATTACCGTCAGAAAGCTCCATAGTTCAACAGAGTTCCACAGGGTTCAGTGCTGGGGCCACTCCTGTTTATTATTTACCACCTCCCTCTTGGCAACATCTTCCGGCACTATGGTATTCATTTTCACTATTATGCTGACGATACACAGCTTTATATGTCCACTAAGCCTGCTTCTACTCTCCCCTCCAGTACTCTCACTGCTTGTCTCCATGATTTACAGATATGGATGACAAACAACTACCTAAAAGTCAACAGTAGTAAAACTGAGCTGCTCCTCATTGGCTCTAAATCTACACTCTCAAAAACGAATATTGCTATGCTATAGCTATGCTCTGTTGCTTATTGCATGTCTTACTGTTGATTGTACTGATATTTTATTACTAGTGCTTTTGTTTTTGTTTATTGTATGTTTTATTACTGATCTTATGTGATGTAAGGTGATCTTGAGTGCCATTAAATAAAAATTATTGTTATTATATGGCGTAAGTACATTTACTCAAGTACTGTACTAAAATTTTCTGTACTTGTACTTAAACTTGCCTATTTCCATTTAATGCTACTTTTTACTCCAGTACATTTATCTGAAAGCTTGAGTTACTAAGTACTTTCCAGATTTACATTTTATATAAAAAACATAAATTAATATAATCCAATGCATTGTTTAAGATTAAACTAGTTGTTTGCAATGTTTAGGGCAGCATCTGGTTGGGGCTGCTTGTCATGTCTAGGTCGAGGTCTGTAAGTTGTTAGCAATTCCACCAAAGAGAAAGTTCCCCTCTACACTTTATATTTAATATATTTATTTTTAATAACTGTTTAAGGCCTCAAGAGTTAAAACTATCCAGTATTTCCCAAAAAAGCAAAGATAGGGGAAAAGCCCAAGAACTGAAAACAGATTCATGTTTAAAAACTTTGTTGTTTTTCCTCTGATATTAATCATCTCACAACCACTCGGATTAATCTGGTGACAGCTTGAAGGGGCACAACCTCTAGGCTGGGAACCACTGGACTAAACTGTATATAAAGTAGTTCAAAGCAGCTCTACCTCGACCAGCTTAAACAATAAAATGCTGCATCAGTATTAAAAACAACTTCGATACATTTTGCTGATAATACTTTTACTTAAAGCTGGAGTGCAGGACTTTTACATATAAATGAACACCCGTTACATTCAATCCGTTGCCAGACAAGTTCACAATGCTGATTAAGCCTATCACTGGCAGGTACATTTTTCTGTATTTCGCATTAAACCAGAGTTTTTAAATCTGGTGTGTGTTCTCACGCTGGCGCACCGGTAGTAAAACCAGAGCCATGAAGAGAGAGAGTTGCATCAACAGTTCAAAATGCTTGATGGTCACATGATTCATGTAGACTTCTCTCTACATGGCTCTGGTTTGCCAGAGCTGAGGGGGGCAACTGTAGCAACAGCAACTAGGAGTATGGAAGAAAAACCTAAGAAGCGTGCAAGAAAAGTTTCTGATGCTCCAGATAAAAAAGTTACTTGGCATTCAGAGGAAGGATTACAGTCAAAAAAAGAAACAAACATGGATAACCATTGGTGTAGCTTTTCCTGGTTGGAGAGGCTGAAAACAGGAACTGAGGGTAGACAGAATGTGGCGTTACTGCTCTTGGACAGGTTGGTCTTTGTAAATTATTTGGAGTATGCTATGTAGCTATTACATTTAATCTACCTAAAGAATGGATTATTGTCTTCAAACTGTGGAAATTTGCTCCCCTGTAGGCATAAACAGGCATCGACAGTTTGTGTAATTACTCTCACTGCCAGAAGGAGGAGACAAAAGTTACGCACTCCATCTTTAAGCAGGAGTATTTTTACATTGTGGCATTGGTACTTTTACTTAAGTAAAGTACTTCTTCCACCACTGCCAAATCCTGAATGGGAGAAAGGAATAATCAATGACAAACTGTTCAGTTATTAAAAAATAATGCAGAATGATGAAAAAAACACAACAAATAGGCTAATTGCCTCTCTCTAATGACCATTGTGTACTATTCTTCATAACATGGAGGGAATTATTATGTTCATACCATGGATACTTGCAGTACCAGCAATCAAAAACAATTGCCAGCAATCAAAGTACAGTTTATTCATATTTTGGGGCAATGCACAACTTTGAAATAAATGTTACTTTACTACTCAAACAAGTAGTTAAAAGCTGTTGCCTAGTAATAGCTGAAATCAGAAGCCTACTAGCAAAGAGGATTAATTAAGACGAGCGCTGATAAGAACATGTCAGAGCTGTGCTGCTAACAGGGAAAAATGCACATCCTTTGGCTAATTAGAGCTGAGTTTTCTCTGTGGTCATGGTGTAACATGTCTTACAACAACAGCACATAGGTTACTGGTTAGGCACTGGTCATAATACTTTTCAGGCCAAAGTACAAAGATATAATTACATTCTAGGCCTCTTTTAAAAAACATATTGATTTCTTATTTCATATATTGCGATTATCTATTCACTCATTCAATTTATGATTTATATTTTACTGTAGATGTGTGATATTTGCCCCTCTGACCACCAGAGGCCTTGTCCTATGGTCAGAGGCCCCTGGGTAGTAGTCCTATTGACTTAAGGGTCCGCGTGCATGTCTACGTGCAGTCCAAAATTTGTGACCCCACAGACTGTATTCACTACAAGCGCACTGACTGCATATGATTGGAAAGTAAACTGGATGCTAGTTTCGTGTACTGTGACTGTGTACAATATTCCCCCTCCTTGGTGCTATTCTTATCAAGCAGTCGCACACACCATTTTCTTTTTTTGACTTTTTCATGTTGTTCAGCCAAATACAACAAATAAAGAAGCTTCTCTTATTGCTGTCAGGAGGTCACCACAGATTTTGTAGTGCACAAGTGTGGAATGTAACTATTATGCAGACCCCTGATGTATAAAAGCATGTGCGTGTCTGCATCTGTACTGAAGTATAATCAAGACTATAGTCATAATCTATGGTGTAATGTTGTAACTGCTAAACATAAGGAATATGGGCCAGCTGATGTATGAGGTGTACTGACCACAGTACTATGTAAAGATCACAGCTCTCCTCAGTATTCACTGGTACAAAAACAGTGCTCTCAGTGATGTAGACAGCTGAAATAAAACAGATAAAGGAGGTCATTCTTACAGTTTGTGAGTGCTGCTGAGTTGAGATTCCAGGGTCTCGAGTTCACTTTTAGCTAAGAAAAGAGGAAGAATACACAATGTCAACACAAAAGATGAAACATGAGAAAATACTTGGGTTTGTTGTTAGTAACTGCTGCCCAACTGCCTGTCCCTAGACTTTACATTGATTTGATGTCAAACGGCTTTTCTAGAATGTGGGTAACGATGACCTTACTTACAATTGGAGTCCTGTCCTGTCAACAAAAACTTTTTACAGATATCTCTTTTATAAAGGCAGTCTATAGGTTGCAGGTTATTATTTTCATTAAAGTATTGCAGTTGGCTACTTGGATGTGCCGTATTCACCTTTTGTAATACATCTATGGTTTTTGTCCAAATGTATCATCAGAACAATGTTACATTACATTGCATTTATTTAGCTGATGCTTTTATCCACAGCGACTTACAATAAGTGCATTTCAACCATGTGGATTCAATCTACTTCTACAGTACATCTACTTCATCAAATATACTAACTGCTTCAAGTGCTACATTTAGAAACAATAAGAGAAAGAAGTTTTTTTTATATTTAATATTGACAATGAAGGAAACCCTGGATTATGTTCAATGCCAGCATTTTTTAATGTTCAATGCAAATGTTTTTAAAATAACCTTTCCTAAAAACATTTGGTGGTTATGGCAGATAAACTGTGGTTAAGGTATGTTTAAAGTTACCCTGTTGAGTTTTTGACTACTAGTAGTGCAATGGAACAATGTTTTTACAAGTGGGTTCCCGTTTGGTATGTATCATGCATGCACATGAGGACACGCACACACGCAATACAGTTTCCTGCTGATAGTTTCAAACTATTGCACTGATCAACAGTTGTTGGTGGTAATGCACCAAAAAAAACATAGCAATGTGTCAACAATGGCAAAAAAGAAAGACTGGTAGCAATGCATGATTTAAAATATTTAAAATGTTTGCAAATGTTTAATGACACACATTTTTTAGACCTAGAGATTTGGTGAGAAACATTGAATCTAAACTGAAACTTTGCTTGTTGACAAGTAAACAAATCAAGGCACTTTTAAGTTCATGCAACTAAAAACACTTTGTTATGGTTAGTTAAAGATCGTGGTTAGGATAAAAAAAAGCAAACATTAATTGGAAGTCTATGATAGGACGTGAACCTCCTCGCCCTCACTTTCTGAGTACTACTTTGCTTAATATGAAAGTAATTCCTAGGGATAGTTGGCTGTTTTGTCAGTTACCTTGTGCAAGGAAGTCCTCCATCTTGTCTTTAAAAGGCTGCAGGTTATCCTCGTCTGAAACCTTGCACACCTTTTCCACTTCTGACGTACACGCTGATAATATGGAGGCAGAAATAACAATCAAGCCAAGAGCACATTTTGTGTAAAATACAAGTAAACAGATATTACAGTATGGTTAATATATATTTACCTAGGGTCGTTAAATGCCTTAATGATATGTAAATTTGGTGCAAACAAAAAAGCTTTAAGGTCAAAACTTGTTTTCACATTATTGTGACTATATTATAGCTATTTAAACCACTATATGTAAAAGTTTATCAAAAATGACACTGTGGCAGATAGCTATGCATAGTGGACCGGATGCAGTCAAGGTTGTAGCAGCTGCATCTTTGTATTGGGGATTAAGGTATTACAATTTAACCAACCCTCCTCTGTAGGAGACATCAGTGTTTGGCTAATATCTCTGAAGCCAAACCACACATTAAATGTTATTGAGAATAACATGGACTTTTCAGTAATGTATTAGAAGGAAGAAGTACCTGGGCTTGTAACAGTGGCTCTGAATTAGATTATTTTTTGTATAAAAACAGCATATGGCACACAAACGTATTCTTGTTAAATTTGAAGGAATTCTCGTGATTGCAAGAATTCAAATGCTGGAGGGACTGAGGGGAGTAGGTTTGTTGGGAGGTGATGCCAAAATACCTGAAAGGGTTGTTAAGTGATGGTTGGGAAACACAGTACAAACACACAAAAGCAGTAACCACTTATCATAAAATGTCTTTCCAAAATCAAGACACACAAAACTCTTGTGAATCAGTACTTCAAAAATTGTTATTTACCTTCAGCAGGCATTTGGGGAACCAACAGCAGAAGCCACAAAAACTGAGGCTAATTATCTCTATACTGTATGCGTGTGTGCGTGCAGAGGTGTAGTGCTATTTGTACCAGAGCACATCTATGACATGCGCGCATGGGTGCACACGCACGGTTAAGTTGTGGCTAGTTTCGAAGGTTATGTAACCACTGTTACCACATTACCTTGTTCTTGTCTATGGCTCCCTGTAAAATCCAGAATAGAATTTAAAATCCTTCTCCTCACCTTCAAAGCCCTAAATGGTCAGGCACCATCATATCTTAAAGAGCTCATAGTACCCTATTACCCCACTAGAGCACTGCGCTCCCTTGTGGTTCCTAGAGTCTCTAAAAGTAGAATGGGAGCCAGAGCCTTCAGCTATCAAGCTCCTCTTCTGTGGAACCAGATCCCAGTTTGTGTACGGGAGGCAGACACCCTCCTCACATTTAAGAGTAGGCTTAAGACTTTCCTCTTTGACAAAGCTTATAGTAGCTTAAAGCTTATATAGGCTGACTCAGGTGACCCCTGAGCCACCCCTTAGTTATGCTGATATAGGCTTAGACTGCCGGGGGACTTCCTATGATGCAGTTCCTCTCTCCTCTCTCCTCCTCTTCCTCTCCATCTGTACGCCCTCATATCCCATCAATGCTTGTTACTTACTCAACTTCTTCCTGTAGTTGTGTGCTTTCTCTCCTCTCTCTCTCTCTCTCTCCTTCTATTGCTTTCTGCAGGTGTTTCTGCCTCCGGAGCTGTAGAGTCTGGATCTATGGTTGCAGCCACCTGCTGCCCCCGTGATCCTGCTCTGCACCCGCTGCTGCTATTACTGTTATTGCTCTTATTATTAGTATTACTATTATAATATTGCTCTTAGTATTGTTTCTGTTGATGTTGTTGCCACAGCTATTACTTTACATCTCTATGTGGAACTGTATTGTGCTGCTGTATGTTCTCTTTCCTCCTGCTCTCTCTCCCGCTCCCCCCCCCTTCAACCCAACCGGTCGGGGCAGATGACTGCCCACCCAGAGCCTGGTTCTGCTCAAGGTTTCTACCTGTTAAAAGGGAGTTTTTCCTTGCCACTGTCGCCTGGGTCTTGCTCATGGTGGGAACTGTTGGGTCTCTGTAAATATAAAGAGTCGGTCTAGACCTGCTCTATTCGAAAAAGTGCCCTGAGATAACTTTGTTATGATATGGCGCTATATAAATAAAACTGAATTGAAATTGAACTGTTCCCACAGTTCCTACATAGCTACATTAGGCTAGTCAACTATAACTGACCACATGTCACGATCAAACGTAAGACTGACTTTATGAATAGTTTCATCATGTTGAGAATAGCCTAACACACACTCAGCCAAACATCTAGCTAAGTATTCAATTCAATTCAATTTTATTTATATAGCGCCAAATCACAACAGAAGTTATCTACGGGCACTTTTCATATAGAGCAAGTTATACCGTACTCTTTATGGTATTATTAACAATTCCCACCTTGAGCAAGCACTTTTCAATTCAATTCAATTCAGTTTTATTTCTATAGCACTAAATCATAACAAAGTTATCTCAGGGCACTTTTTCATAGAGCAGGTCTAGACTGTACTCTTTATAATATTATGTACAAAGACCCAACATGTTATGCCACGCAATGTTTGTTAAGTTTATTTAGTTAAGTTATCTTGTGCTCCGGTTTCTTGTCATTTCCTGTTTTATTTTGACATTCAAGTATCCCTCTCGTTTCAGGTGTTTTGACTTCCTGCCCTTGTGTGTCTTCCGCCGTCTGATTGTCTTCCTCCGCCCTGATTGTTTCCACCTGTTCCCCATTACCTTGTGTATTTATAGTCTGTGTCTCCCTTTGTCCTTTGCCAGTTCGTCTCGTAGTGATGTCAGAGAACCAGCGTTTATATTCTACTCTCTTGTTAAGTATCTGTGTTTTTGGTCAGGTCATCGTTTTGTTTGTTCTAGCTGTGAGTGCTTTTTCCCTCTTTGGAGTGGTTTTTTGTTTATTGAACCTTTCTTTAGTAAAGACTCTTTTTGTTGTTTTGACACTTTTTGTCTGAGTCGTGCTTTTGGATCCAGTTCTTGTGAACAGTCTTAACACAACAATTCCCACCATGAGCAAGAACTAGGCGACAGTGGAGTAATAGGGTACTATGAGCTCTGAGTAGTAGCCCAATAGGTGATACCAAGGATGTAGTAGGTTGTAATCGGCATGGAATTAAGCAGTATATGCAAATGAACACAAGTAGTTTGTGTTTTGAATGATTTTATTTACTCACTTGTGCCGAGCAAATGAAGCCACATTCGAAACATCCATTCTGAAGAAAAGTTGCAGTACATGCAGGCATTGTGGATACAGCACAAGCTGGCCAAGTTTAACAGACTGGCTTTGTAATGGTTTTTTGCAAATGCATCACAAATAAAGAAACCATCAGAAGAGTGATGCATATGTCATACTAGACAATATTATGGGGTTTTCATAGACGCAATTGGTATTTACATGTTTCTTTAAACAGTAGTCTAAAGTTTATGGATGGCTGAGAACAGGTTAATACTGCCATCTAGAGGATTCTGTCCATACTGTCTCAATATCTTGTTATCAGTCAACTATACGGCCAGACTGCGAGCCAATTATTAAGCCATTTTTGTAAATAAACGAGTTGCAACCCAACTTTGTTAGACCCCAATGCTAATAGTCTCTTTCATTAATAGTAATGAATGAGGTATACAGGCATAAAGGCTTCAAATAAGTTTGAAGATGTATTATTTTGTAATTTATTGTAAGTAGTAGTAGTAGAAGTAGTAGTATTAATGATGTTGATGCACTAGCCGGTGATACTTTATACAATGAATCACGCATAAAATCACGCATAAAATTCTCAAGCAAATAGTTCACAAATAATGCCAGAGTGGATCCAGTTCAACTGGTTTTGACTTTGCTACCCTCATCTGTGCGTTCTCAGCTGATCATTGGTGTCTCAGCCAGGTCATGACATATGTAGAGGGGTTCCAGAGGCACATTTTCACGAACATGAGAGCTGACACATGGTGTATGTATTATTTGAGATCAGTTACATGTTATTAAATTTATCTCGGGGTCTTGTTCACGAGGGAGGGTAAAATGGAGCGTGAGATGGACAGGCAGATTGGGATGGAACCAGCAGTAATGCGGACGTTGTACCGGACCACTGTGGTGAAGAGGGAGCTGAGCTGGAAGGCAAAGCTTTCTATTTACTAGTCAAATCTACGTTCCAACCCTCAACTATGGTCATGAGCTTTGGGTAGGGGCCGAAAGAATGAGATCACCGATACAAGCGGCTGAAATGAGTTTCCTTTGTAGGGTGGCTGGGCTCACCCTTAGAGATAGGGTAATGAGCCCAGACATCCAGAGGGAGCTCGGAGTTGAGCCACTGAATCAGTAAGGTACAATTAATCAGTGGCCTAAGTTCTGGTGGAACGTGTACCCCACCACAGTCCACGGAGTCTCTGAATGCTTTCAGAGTGGAAGTGTGTGGAAGGCAGAATTTAACGCACAGGTTAGTAATCCAACTTTCTCAGTATCCTGGAGGTAGAGGGTCTGGCCAAGATTTGCTGTCCAGAGCTTTTGTTTATTCAATCAGCTGGGTGTACTCTGTCTGTGAGTGAACATCGTTGGATGTGCAGGAACGGCCACTGATCGCTCTCGTGGTGAACATACAATTCCGGATGTTGCTAATTAGACTTGACAAAAAACTGTTGCCGCTTGATGCTCACAATTTTGACAATTAACTCCACTGTCCCCAGTCAACCTCTGGCTGCAGCTACGTCGGCTTCAAGACTTTTGGTACCTGGTGATTCTTTCATCTGTTCAAGGACTTGTATGCTTCTCCTGATGAGCTTTTTCGCGTATGGGATAGACACGTTGCGCTTCTGTAGGCACTCAGACAGGAGAGCCAATTTGTTTAGGGCATCATACATGATGGCTAAATCTCAGACAAACTGCTTGGAGCAAGAGTTCAAGAGTTTTCTTGGCAAGCCATCATACATTTTCCTGTCACTGTGGGTTTTAGATTCGATTGACATCCCTTGACAGAAGTGTGCGCTCAGTGCTTCAATGTTGTTCCACACATAGATATAAAACAGTACATGTGACATGTCATAATGACTTGCCATTCCAGGATGGAACCATACGGCAGAACAAACATCAAAATATTCAGCTCAATTAGGACATTATTGCTATTACTTTTCTCGTTCATAACATTCATACTTTCCAAGACATTCAAGGTTTTCCAAGAAATTTTCTCCATTCAAATGAATGGACAGAATGTTAAAAACTGACAAATTCTCATCATTTTTCAAGGTTTTTCAAATCTTTTCTACTCATTCATACTTTCAGCTAGAAAATTCATTCAAACATCAAAATGTTCCACATCTTTCACACATTCTGGGTATTATTCAACTTTTTAAAACCCATTCAAAATATTCAACTTTCTTTGAAACTTTATCATAATGGCAGTAAATCAGAAAATCATTCAATCTCACTCATCTTCAATCTCTTCCCACTCATTCATACATTCACACAGAAACTCCATTCAATCTTTGAAATGTTAACCCTTGGGACTTTCTCACATTAATTCAACTTTTTCATATCACTCATACTTTTTCCACAGTTGCAATTTAAGTTTCATGAAATCTTCAGCCCTTCTGAGAGTTTTATATGAGCGTGTATGTGGCGGAATGTTCAGAGCTAGAGTGGTGGCCCTAATGGTGTGTTCCCACCAAAAGCGAAGCAAATATTCGCCTCGCTTTACTCACTCGAGTTTGACCGCTGGATCATTTGTTTTTATTTGCGTTACTTGCGTGAGTAATGCGAATAAAAACAAACCCGTTATTAACCGTTTTGCCCTTCTCTCCCGGAAAAAAATAACAGAGTGCCGTACAGTATTGTATAAACACATATATCTACATACTGTGTAACTTAAACTCACATTCATTTATGTTTATTATTGATGACAGCAGCTGTGCAGCCATATATTTTATGTAGACACCCACAGTGTGTTCACTACAGCTCAGTTAAATTAAATGTTTTCTATGCTGCAGATACCTTGCCACTGGTGACTCATTCAGGATGATATTGGCCCAAGTGGAAATTTTTCAACTCACGCGAATAGGCGGAAGATGCGGAAGTCGCGTCATTCGCGCCGCCTGACTCAAATTCGCGTCTATTTGCGTCTTTGCATTGACTTTGTATGTAATATCACCGCCAGAAATGCTCAATTCGCTTTTGTTGGGAACACACCATAACTGTCAGAGTGGAAAGGAGATTTAAAATCTTCTTTAAAAAATGATGTGTGGAGTGATGCCAGCCTCCCTGGTCTCTTTGGTCCTTTTAGTAAATGCTGCACAGCCAACAAACATAGTTGCTGCCCATAGGTGGCGATCGTAAACAATACCCAGGTAAGATGGCAGACAGTTATGACGTAATATCTATGGTTTCACACTATAGTCACAGTGCAGAATGAGCTGGCCACCCACCATGTATCCAGAACACGCCCTATTTTGGTTAGTTTCTGGTGGAGCCCTTGCGCACATTTGGCCATCTCCTTCACTTTTTGAGATGATCTGCTGGAAATGGTATATACTTTGTCCATGAAACTTTGTAAGTGGTTCACTCCTGCCCCTTCTGAGACAGTCACCCACCGCCAGCTCAAGTCTATGATTTAGACAGTGCCAGGTCATGATGCTTGGGTATAGGTTAGAGACTCTGTGCCACACCGGACTTCCGACTCACACTTGCATTGTCGCTTGCAAATTCAACCAAATGATCTGTGAGGTACTGGTGGTCAAACCTGTGAGCTTTTAGGCAGTCCAGGAGGTACCTCACAATTGTTTCAGGCTTTTGGTCAGGGAGTTCCACCAAGTCCAGAAATACAAAATGGGGATTGCTGCTTTTGATGGACTCGCACTTCAAGTAAACTATCCATGTGTTTTTGTTACTTAGGGTTGATGGGCTTGTCAGTTACTATAGCGATGTTCAATTTGATCTTTTTTATGTGGCTGCAAATCTTTTTGCAGATCTCCCCAGCAACATGATCAATGATCTGTGCAGCGCTGTACCTTGAATGTAGACCATTGCCAATCTCAACCCCATTTAGTTGCTGCAATTCTAGTAAATTAAAATCCGGAGTAAGGCCGGCCCTTTTGGGCAATGTGGTATGCTGTCTGAAAGACAGCCGTTTTGGCTTGTTAGAAGGCTGTGTTCATTTTGTTGCATATCTCTTCTAATTTCTCCTCTTTGGATTTGTAGAGGATTTGTTGCACACTATTGTGTGCATGTAACTGTTTGTGCCCTTGTGATTTAAAGACAGTGAGACCAGCCACCTCTGAGCAAGTTTTGCAACCTAATTTCCCATCTTTGCTGTCAATCCAAGGGTATGCCACTTGTTTATTGCTCCACATTTCCTCGTTCCACACAGCCAGGAAGGAAGCCCTCCTTTCTCCAGCTTATCTCCATCTCTGCCTGTCTCTCCAGCCTCATCTCCATCTCTGCCTGTCTCTCCAGCCTTATCTTCATCTCTGCCTGTCTGACCATCTCCATCCCCATCAGCCACTACATGTCCCTCACATCCCGCAGCTCTCCCTGGATGTGTCCTTCAAAGGCTACCGGCAGTCCAGTCCTTAAACCTAGTGTCCAGTTTATTAGGTGTAAAATCTGAATCATATGCCAACCATTTAAGATTTACAAAAGAATAACAGCTTTATGCACTGTAATGACAGAAGGAACACTGCCCACTTTTAAAATACTTTGTAATCTGTATATTAAGTGTGACTGTGATTTAATGAATATACTGCTGGTGGCTGGTAAAAAGAATATTACCAGAAAGTGGTTGTCAGAGGAGAGCCCAACTTTGGAGGCATGGATGGACTGATTATGTTATAAAGAAAGGATCACTCCCAAATTTTTTCTTGTTTTCCATGTTTTCTTTCTTTGTTTTTTTTCCTTCTTTTTTTCCTTTTTCCTTTTCCTATGTATGTGTTCTGGAAAAAATAAATAAATAAATAAAATAAAAAAAGGCTACCGGCAGCTACCAGCAACTTTTAAGGTGGAATGTTTTCTTACATGTTACTCAATGCATGACTTGACATCGTGAATTAATCAACACACCTTAAATGTCAATATGACAACTTTGACCATTCCATTTACTTTAACTGGCTCTCTTGACATAGGCTTTAGTGATGACTGGATCGTCAAACGCTTAAAAAAATATATATTTCAACCGGATTATGCCAACTGCAAATATTCTATTTCCTCACTTGGAGGAAAAAAGTGGCGGAGCATCATTCCGGTGTGCTCCGGCAGAACTACACCTCTGTGTGTGTGTGTTACCTCTCAGGTCCTTCCTGAGTCGAGTCAGGTCTTTCTGAAAGTCTTCAAACTTCATCTGTGAAGCCTGGAACAGGTCGTGAGGCTCAGGGAGAGGGTACACACACGTCTCTCTACCAGCATCCTGGTGATGGACAGACAGGCACACACACACATACACACACACACATTAACATTATGACATAAACAATTAGGACATTTAATCATAAATGTCTAATACTGTTATAGGACCACAACCCACACCATTTTTAGATTATTGGCTGGCAATGTAATAAATATGTACCATTGAAGTATTACAGTGGTGTGATGCAATACCAGAGGGATGTGGGAATGTGTTTTGAAAATGTTGCATACAGAATGTTTGTAATATGTATACATTAGACAGAGAAGATAGATTTCTTAAGCAAGTTGTGTTTCTTATCTTGGGTTTGCTGTGTTGTACCTAGTAGCTCTGAATATGATGTACGTATGAGAGGAAAACTGATATGACAGTATACAAATGGACAAAATAAGCAATGGACAAAGGTAAGAGTCTAAAAAGAGAGAGTTACAGTATGGGTATAATAACTAAAAAGCTTACCTCATCAAAGTGTCTGAGGTAGTATGCAACAATGTAAGACAGAAGACTTTTCATGCTGTCCTGCATGTGGAGAAAAGAAAAGGAGTGGGGTTAAAGTTATTCTAGTAATTATAACCTTTGTTCACCTGCTTATAAGGAGTAAACTTATGTTGTGAGCATGATTCAGCTCAAATAGCCCATGTCAACTCACTTATATCAAATGGTAACATGAGTTTTTCTTTGAGTCATCTTGTCAAGGGATACTGCTAACTGTTGATGATGATTGTTTGCACAAGAATAGACAGAATATGCAAGAGCTGGAGCATGATGACAGAAAAGCATGGATTACTGTTCCCAAATCAAAGCAGTTTTTTGTTAGTGCTTTTTGTCTGTGAGGAAGAATGATGGAAAAAAACCTCTCAATTTGACAGTCAAACATTACTCCCAGAGTTAGACTGTCCAGATATGAGTTAAAGGAGTTGGGTAGGTTAAAAAGAAAAATTAATTCTATTTACACCTTTTAAGGCACATAAAGCACACAGAGGGGGCAGATTAAAAAATTTGTGTTGAGTAAGATTAGTCCATAACTCTGCGTAGAAATGGCTATATACTGGATGTGTCCATGAATATAGGGTCAAGCAATACTGCAAACTACAAATAAGATAAATGTTAGATAGATATTTCATGTTAACAATTTTTAAATTGCACAAGTATAATCAGCACAAAAAACCACACATGGCTATAAGCCCCCAGGTCCAGGGAAGAAGAGCAGCATTTCAACAAGTTTCAGCATTTTTCCCTCTTTACTTACGCTGCTCTTGACATCTTTGAGTTTGGGCAGGATGTCGAGGGTGAAGCCATCAGCTTGGCCTCTGGTTCGATTACCACCATTCATGAAGTTACCAAAGGCCAGAATCAGACCTAGAACCTGCTTCACTGTCTCACTGCACTGCAATGCCTGCAGAGGAAATAGAGGTGTGTGAATCAGAGATACAAAGTGAGGGTGGGGAGAAAACACAATGAAAGAATGACACAAAGTATCGACAAAAATGCTAAAATGTTTAATCCAACACATTTGAGAGATTCTTTCCATAGGGGGTAGGAAAGGTGTTGTTGGAAACATTCACACCAAATCTCAGAAACTATTGTTTATTTTAACATGAAATAAAAACTTATATAGAGAGAACACCATGTTTCAAATTCAGCTGAAGAGTGAGCCCAGAGAAGCTGGGTCAGTGTCACTGCTGAGAGCTCAGCTCATTGCTGATACCTAATATTTGATTCATCTGCTGTGTATGCAAGAATTGCTAATGGA
This sequence comes from Macquaria australasica, assembly GCA_005408345.1. Lineage (NCBI taxonomy): Eukaryota > Metazoa > Chordata > Actinopteri > Centrarchiformes > Percichthyidae > Macquaria > Macquaria australasica. The sequence goes on from SEMN01000258.1 coordinate 478,872, forward strand.
ATACTTCAACATTGTTAGCCTAGCTTACTTGACTAGAAGCAGGGGGGGAAAGCTAGCCTGGCTATGTCGAAAGTTAAAAAATACACCTACCAACACCTCTAAAGCTCACTAATTAATTTGCTGTATTGTTTGTTTAATCTGAGCACTTGCAGAAATGTTAAAAACATTTTTGTGGTCTTAGAGGTAGTTGCGAGCTGGAACTATTTCTTGGCACAGTGATTGTGTGCAGTTTCCCTGAGACTTGTAATCACACTGAGGTTAGGTAGGGTCGGGTTGAGGTTAGTACCATCAAGCCTGTACAGAGACCAAAACCAAAACCTGTGCTCACCTAATGTATGTGGCAACCTGCACTATAGCCGGGGATGCTGCTACTGGGTGGATGGATAAACTGTTGTTCGTCAAGAAAGAGTTCCAGCATATAACTTTCCCTAAATACACACATGTTAATTAGGGAGTTGTAGCAGCACATTCTCCCTCCCAATTCGGTAAATATGGCAGCTTGGTCAGTGGCCCTACGCTTCAAACTATGACGCTCTAACGCTGGGTTCACATAGGTGGCGGATGCGCCACGATATGCCAATTCTAGCTCGAGCAGTAGCCTGGTTGTTCACACCAGAAGTGCATTTCTCTGTGCCGGTCAACAAGCGATCCTGCTCCTCTGCTCTTTTCTAGGGCTGATCTTTTTGCTGTTGTTATGTGCTGTGGATCATACAACTTCCGGTGCTTCTCCACTTCGAGGATCAACTTTTTATCTCTCTTTCGCTCGCCCTCTTGTATGGAATGCCGTTTAAGTCAATATTAAATAAATAAATAAATACATAAATGAATATGCCTGTGAAATAAATACTGAAATAAATAAATGAAGCAATAAATATATAAATAAATGTAAAATATATAAATGAGTCAATATAGTTCAATAAATAAATAAATAGGTTTTTATTTCAAAATGAGCACTGTGTTCCTGTGGAAGATGTCCAAGAAGTTACTTAGAGCACAAGTGCGGGACACCCGCCTCAGGATATTCCAGGCGATATGCTTGCTACCTTTGTGTTGTCTGGTCTATCAACCCGAGAAATCGCTGATCTGTTTGGTGTCTCATCCAGCACGATTCAGAGGAGATCGGCCGAAGAAGGCCTAAGGTAAGTTACTTGAGCGAACATAAAATCAATTAAAGCTGCAAGCAGCGATGAACGGGCCCTCGCACATCTGCGCACGTCAGGGCGTACAGCATCCGTCGCTTAACGACTGGACACTGGGCACGGAAAGGTTAACTGGGAGAAATAGGAAGATTCCCGGTGGGCCATGCTGGTTGTAGGGCCGTGAGGGTCAGCAAACACAATCATTTTGTAAATACATCATTCATCTCAGCGCCCATAAAAAATAAAGTAATCAGGGTTATCCATAACACTATAACACTTCAGTGCTCCGCCTAAGTGTTTTGATTCAACTGATTCTCAGTCCTCTCAAAGATGAAGTTGAGAGGACAGATAACAGTGCGCACACACACACACACATGCAGAGCCGACAACAGAGCAGAGATTTTTTTCATATTCATATATATATATATATATATATATATATGTTGTACATATAAAGTGTGTACTTTTACAGTGTACTCATATTGTGTACTCACACTATAAACTATACAATTAATATAGGTGCTATAATCTATCTGCCTTATAATATTGCTGAGTGAAGTTTAGAAAGAATGAAGAAGACAGACATCAGTCAAATCATAGATATAAAACAGCAGATGTGACGTGTCATAATAACTTGCTATTCCAGAATGGACCCAGGTAAGATGGCAGCCATCTTACCTGGGTCCAGTTTTAAAACTTGCTGTAATTGGAACCTATGGTAAAAGAGGCTTATGTTGTCTTTATAATCCTTGTATTTTTCTACCAATACACCAATACTGTTTTTTATTCAAAGTAATGAGTGTAAGACAACTGTTCCTGTCTAGAATGAACCAAAAAAAAAAAAAAGATTCTGGTAGAAATTTGATTATTATACCTCCAAGAGAACAAATCATGCTTTCAGTCATGAAGATAATCTCATAATTTATATTGCAGACACACTTGTATTGCAGACAGTTATTTTATTTTTTAAATTTTGCCTGAACTTAATATGTAAGAACTGTCTTTGGTATTCTGAATGGCTAACATATTACATTAAGCAATATCTTTTATGTAGAAATCCTAAAGAGATTCTGTGTTATAGCCTATGTTGGCAGGCAATTACAATCAGAAACACAAGAGAGAAACACACCTACTTTAATTAATATATTTATTAATGTCATAAATTGTACATAAGGAAAAGATATTACTCTCTCTCTCTCACACATACACACAGGTTTTGTTTTGATGATACGGAGATGTTGAAGTGCCTAGCTAACTGTAAATGAGGAGTGTGCTGTAACGTTAATGCCTTCAGCAGAACTCCTGATGGACTTGTCGCAGTTGTTATTCATTCTCATGGCAAGGTAACGTTATGGACATTAAATTTACGATGATAATGCAGAGAAATCACGTGAATTTTGCAAAACTGCAAGCTTGACCTGAACTGGAGTACAAATCCCCGACTGGATTACTTTACCTGATCCAAACATGGATTATTTTTTATTTGCGTTACTGAAAGGAAAAGCGTGTAAAGGCATGAGGTGACAACCAGTGATGTTAACATATAGACTGATTGCAGGATTCAAGGCGGCTATTTTTGGGTTCACTAGATATGGTGAACATGTAACGTTAAGTGCGACTCCTCTGCCTCGAATAACAATATGTTGGCTGATTGTGTGGTTGGTTAGTGTTCCGTGTTGCTGTCAAGGACGTGGCTAACGTTACTGTTGTGTTGATTTGCCTGGTGATTTATTAAATGGGAATTACGAGTGAAGATGAGTGCTTTTCGTTAACATGTGGTGTTTACTTTAACGTTACACTTAATTGGCATGGACTCAGCTGCTTAGCGGTCAAATGTTAGGGTAATATAACTAACTTTGTTATAACGTTAACGTTAGCAATAAGCAACTTAGAACTCAGCTGGTCCGTTACTTGGTGGCTAACGGTAAAGTTACCTAGTTTACTAACTTTTTGTAGTTTTAGTTGACCCATTTGTAAAAAATAAATTTCTCATCTACTCTATACTGATGGGTGGAGTGATGCCAGCCTCCCTGGTCTCTTTGGTCCTTTTAGTAAAGCAATTAAATGCTGCACAGCCGACAAACATAGTTGCTGCCCATAGGTGGTGATTGTAAACAATACCCAGATAAGATGATGGATGGTTATGCCATGAGTTATGACATAATGTCACATCTACTGTTTTACCGAATATCTATGAGTCAAATGCTCTGTAGCAGAGGAGTCCAACCATTAGTAAACCAACACTGCCATCTAGTGGAAACAGCAGGATGATCATCATCCTGTCCTCCTCCCTCTACTGCTGTGCCATGTAAATCAAATGATTGTCTCAGGCTTTTTCAGTAGGTGGCGCTATGACTATGACTGAATATTGTCATATAGATGTCATCAGACCTGTAATATTATCCAGCATGAGAAATTTGGAGCATATTGGATGGTGTACACTCAAGTTACAATAACTTCCTGTTTCACAGTGGGACATCAAAGTTCAGCGCCACATCACGGTCACACCGTTCAACGAAAACTCAAGCTTTTAGCAACTTTTCATGGCAAAGGTCTTTAGATTAAAGAGCCCAAATTTGAAGAGGATCTGATTAATTTTCTAGGAGGAGTTAATCAAAGTATGAGGCCTGGAAATGGCAAAAATGTAACAAAAAATTTAAATTGCATTCAAAATAACTGACTTCCTGTACATTTTAGGGCATGGCTCCAAGAGGCTTTTTTTTAAATCTAGACATGACGCATGTGCCACCCCAATTTGTAGGGGCCGCTATCGAGCTGTTTTGCCACACCCATGTGCAATACCCATATCATTTGTACATTTGTGCCACTGATGATGCATGTGCGAAGTTTGGTGAGTTTTCAAGCATCCCTAGCCCCTAGAATAGGGCCTGTAACTTCCTGTTGTCACTAGGTGGCGTTATGACTTTGATTCAATATTGACCCCTACATGTGTTCAGGACGGGAATCTCATCAAACGTGAGGAATATGGAAAAGATCTGATCATATGGAGCCGAGTTTCAACAGTTTAATTTTTCACGATGAAGCATCGAAATTCGCTGCATCGCCATAACCACGCCCTTCAGTGAAAACTCACAATTTTCACTATACAGCATCATCATGGTCTTAAGGCATTAGTGGCAAATTTTGAGGTTGTTCTGCTCAACCCACTAGGAGCTGCATGTCAGACTATAAAACGTGTCATTTCCTGCTGCCAGTAGGTGGCGCTATGACTGTGACTGAAAATTAGCATATAGATGCCTTCAGAGCAGGGGGGTCATGAAACATGGTAAGTTTGGGGCCTCTTGGACAATGTACAGTCCAGTTATAAACCACTTCCTGTTTGACAACGAAACACGTAAATTCCACGCCACCCCACGGGCACGCCATTCAACGAAAACTCAAGCTTTTAGCAACTTTTCATAGACAAGATCTGTAGATGGTCTCTAGGACTAGTTTGTCAAAGTACGGAGCCATAAAAATTTAAATTGTATTGAGAATAACTGACTTCCTGTTGGGTTTAGGGTAGGGCTCCAAGAGGCTTTTTTCTAAGTCTGGACATGATACATATGCATACCAAATTTGGTGCATCTAGGTGCAAGTGAAAGGGGGGGCTTTTGTTCTGAAAACTGTAGGTGGCGCTACCCCCCCCCCCCCCCCCCATGCTCCGAACCCATGTCAGATCACTATTTTCATTTCTCATTTTTGCCTTGAAAGATAATAATAATAATAACTCTTACAAATTCAGTAGGTCCTTGCACCGATTTTCAGTGCTCAGGCCCTAATAATTCCTTAAGATACAATAGGGTCCTTGCACAACTTTATGCTCGGGCCCTAATTATTGCTCTATCGAGCTAACGTCACACAAATGACTGGTGGGCAAAAACATTTATAATACAGGTAGACGCCTAAAGACGCGAGGGTCAGTAAACAATATTAAAACTTGACTGACATTAAACAGTTATTCAATCTTGTGCAGCCACTGTATTAAGTTAATGTTATTATAACTGGAATTGTTTTCATGTTTCATGTCAACTGTTACACCTAACCGTTAGTTGTGGCTTACGTAATAAACATGCCAATATGCAGCCCCACGGTGGCTAAGCTAAGCTAGCTAGCTAACAGGCAGCCCATGTATGGATTGTGTAGGATTCAATTGCTCTCCTGAGTTATAAGCCAATCTCCTAAAAAGTGCCATGTCTTTTTATGCTAATGTAATTTTAGCTCTATACATGTAGGGATTTGTGAATTTTTGCTCATCTCATCTAGTCTGGGTGGAATTAATCAAGTAACAGAAAATGTTATTCAACTCTAACGTTAAATCAAGCCAAACTGTAGGATCATCTGTCTATCCATTTTTCTAATGATATGGATCGGGTAAAATGCAACGTCTAACTTACTGTCATAAGGCAATTTCATCTAACTAACTTACCTATTACGAAGTCTTGCAACCCTCCTCAGTTTTAATGCTTAATTACTAAATTATATGTCTAGTAGGTTTATATCCCCTTAGTTGTTTTATTGATCAATACTTTCACCTTTATTTGGAAACAGTCAAGCATGACAGTTAGCCATGACCATGCAAAAAATGTATAAAGCTACTGTAATAAACTTTAACCAAAAGCTGTGATACATTTTGCCCACCAGCACTATGCAACTTGAAGCGCTTTTTGTGTGTGTGTCTGCTCATCTCTCTCGCTCTGTTTAGGCACAACTGACAAATATGTGGAATAAGTACTAATTTAAAAAACACAGAGGGGCAGGAAAATCAAAAGCGTTGGCAAGCATGGTGCATATTCTATCATTTATCAGAATCAGATCATTTATATCATGTATAATACATCATTTATATCCTTTATAATGTGTTTTCATGCCAGATTCGCTCGCGGCGGGCAGAGAAAATAGAACAGACACCAAAACGATTGCTGCAGAGAGAGCTCCGCGGCTCGGAACCTCCTGTGTGAATAGCCCAATTGGTTAACATGGGCGCCGAATGGAAGCAGGCAGCAATTCGTGGCGCTTAGGGGTGCATCGTGCCATCTCTGCCTCCTATGTGAACCCAGCGTTAGACAGATCCAGGCAGGTTTCCCCCTGCTTCCAGTCTTTATGCTAAGCTAAGCTAACATGTCCAGCTCTGTAATTATGTAATTATGTATTAAGTCACAGACCTCATGTCTGTGTCTTAAGTACGGATATTGATCTTCTCATCTCACTCAACCAAATAAACGTAATTCCCAAAATGTTAAACCATCTCTTTGAATTCTTGCTTAAGGAAAAAAAATTAGACTGATTTCTTTTAAAGAAGGTTTCTTCATGTTTCAGATTCTCAGTCAGTTGTAAATCAGAGTAAAATAAAGTAATTGGAGAAAAACTAGAAGCAAATGAGGTTGAAGTTCAAATAATTTTAACTCACAGTGGAGAGGTATAAAGTCAAAGTGGTGCTGCCACAAGGTTGGGTGTCATTCCTCTCTCAGTAGCCTGAGTCATAGTGTAATCAATTCTCTCTTCTCAAGAGTACCAACCACGTTTCTTTCTTATGACAGGCATCAAGATGATTAGCCTTAATCCCAACAGCCTCTATTCTCTGCCTGCATGATCTGCAGTGTGTTTATTTTCCTCAGTTTGGAGAGTTTGACTTACCTTGCATACCCTTTGCAGTGTGTCCAATTTCCTCATTATGGACGACATGCACTCAGAGAAGCTGGACTGGAAGAGGATGCAGAAGACTCTGCCAGAGAAGTTTGGGATTAGGGAGAGCTGGTAGAGAAATCTGCAAAACAAGAGGAAACACCAGCTGCTTTGGATCCACCTCATGTCTTCTGCCAGCTTTACTGTCTTCACAGAATGACACACTTCATCAGTGTTGAAGTGTCAGAGGAATACCACCAACTCACTGCTCAGGTTTGTCCAGAGGTTTGGCGTTCTCCTTGTCTTTTGAGGACTTGATGTGCTTTTCAATCTTGTCCAGCTCCTCCTGTTGTGCCCTCTGAGGGAGAGACACAAGAGACTCACTCCACCTGTGTCCACATTCATACAATTCCTCATAACAGTAGAAAGTATACACCTGGGGTTTTCAAATTCTGACACTGTGGGCCCTTATTTGCAATGGACATCAAAGAAGTGTAAAGTATGTGTATCATGTCTGTGTGCTCAGATTTGTTTGAGTTATGACTCAGACAAGAAGTGTTATTTCTGATGCAAATTGTGACAATCGGGTGCTGTAAGTGTTTTAAAGAACATTAATCACCTCCATCAGGTGTGTGCCACGGCCTCTCCTGCTGCTGTAACTGGTGACCGTTCTGACTGTCGGGCCAACTACAAAAACTATTTTTTTCCGCGCCCCACCTTCAACTCGCCTCACAGTTGAACCTCTGGTATACACTATATACTATTGTTGTCAGTGAACAGTTTAGCATTTAGTAAACAAGAAACTGATGTACTTTATCTGTATACAGGGCTCTCTGGAAAGCAGTATTGATACTAAGTAGATTATTCTGGTAAAATAAAAAAAACTGAATTGAAATTGAACTTATCTCATGTAGGTCATACAAGAAGTGATACAAAGTTAGCATGGACAAGCAGTCAGTTAGTTACAACAGATCTAAAGGAATGTGCTGGTACAAAGTAACTCTGAAAACTGTAAAACAAGGACTCAAATGCCCAGACTTTCTTTACAGGAAAGTGTACACAACCACAGACCTGGAGTCAAAGCTGGATTACCAACAGGGCAAAACGGGCATTGGGGCATTGGGGCTTTAAGGGTCCCAGACCCCTATGGGCCCCCAAAGCCCTCTGATTGATTCTGATTCTATTATAATCAGACAAGCAAGATAAACTGACTGTGGAGAGTGTGTATTGCTCACATTTTCATACAGGGCCTGCAGGGTCTCCAGGTCAACTACTGTGTTGTCCAAGTTCAGGATGGCTTAAAGACAGAGAGAGGGATAGGTCACAGGTCACAACTGCTAACACTGACCACTCTATTCAGTAATAATGTTCTTCTTTAATCATATACTGTACACTATGATGAAGGAAAATGGAAGGTAGGGAAAAAGCTGCAGGAAAAGACTCAGATTGAGATTTAGAGGGAGAAAGCAGGAAAACATGAAACAAGAAACAGAACAGAAACAGAAAGAACACTGACAGAGAAAAAAGACAGGTATGTGATGGTTCATCAAAGTCCAGGCTCAGCCTGTAACTGTGTTTAGGTCATGGGTCGATTTAATTCTTACTTAAAAACAAAGGAAAGAAGATATTTGACTATACTGACTCTCTGCTAAAATGCAAAACTAAATATCAGAAAAGGCATATAATAATAAACTGCTTCCAAGCACAGAGCACCACTAAATCCTGGTCGGTAGCGTTTGAGTGTTGTGCAAAGACTAATACTGCAAAGTGTACAGTCATCAGATTTATGGCAATTTATAGTAATGATGTTACTATATACAGTGTCAGCTACTAATTACCCCAAATTACCATACAGTCAGTAAAAGCACATTTACACCAAATGTGATTGTTATACCACAACAACTGTTGTGGAAAAATGTACCAAATAGCAGAAACTAAATATCTTTGCCTTCAAGACTTTTATTGGCAAAGGTTTTTGTCATGGCTAGATGAATATCCATCCACTAAATATTCACACAGATAGGTAGGTAAATAATAGAGTTTCCTTGAGTGGAACTTTCTCATCCTTTTAGCCGAGTCATTTTCTCCTTTAGCAAAAAAAAAAAAAAAAAAAAGGTTCTGAGGGCTGAATGAGATTAAATGACTTGTTGAGACGGATCTTTTCCTCAGTGTACCCTGTGTGACAGACACCTGTCTATTATTATGATATGTGGAATAAGGACCCTGTATAGCTGTATGTAAATATCAAGTAAATATCAAGCACTTACAAATAACTACAGCTAACAAACTGATGAACTCACCATGCTGGATATCTTTCATGTCAAGATGCAGGGAGGACATGAGGATTCCTACTGCCTGAGAACGCTTGTTGTTTAGGAGCTTCACGACCTACAAAACACACAGATATGAGGTGAGATTCAGAGTAGATCTAACTTTGCCATTGCAGCATATCCTGTGTTGCATGCTGTGCTGCTGTGCATTTGATTTTGCTGCATTTTTACTGATATGGTACCAAAGATTATGCTGTAACTGTAAAAATGTCTGTCAAACTGATAAAAGTTGACAGTTGGCAGGAAAGGACAAATATTATACGTAACTAATGACAGCATGGTAACAGGACTGAAAGTCTAAAGGCTCATTGCAACACACATTGCACTCCACATTATTGAAGTGTAGGATGGAACAAATATACCCAAGCTTCTACAAGAGGAAAGGTCAGGGGTCACCAAAATGGTTAGAAATCATCATCTGGGGACCATGAATATCCAAAGCAAATTTGCGAAGCAAAGTTGTTGTTGATATGTTTTCAAATGTATAATTATATACTTTGCACATGAAAATACTGCTCAGTGCAACGTCTTTGTATTTAGACATACACGATTATGGGCATTCTTTATACAACATTATACAGTATGTATGATATGGGTTTATATACGATGGATCGATCATCATTTAAACTCAGTTCATCAAACCTTTTATTTACAGAATAGAATTTAGTGATTAAGACAATGAGAGTCTTTGTGTACCATTCATAAAAAGCATAGATAAGCCATATCAGTTAAACATCTATGGCTGGTTGTTGTTGACCTTATAATTGTGACAATAGTACTTGTACATATATGTAAAACACACTTAAACACACAGACCTGTTTGACCTTGGACTTGGTGATTGTGTCAGAGAGTGGCTGCTTCTTTTCCTTCACAGCTGTTTTGGAGAACAACTCTACAAACTCCTTAAAGTCCACATCAGGCTCATCAATATTCTCCCACACCAACGAAGAGGAAACCTCCCTGAGAAACACAAAGCAGCATTTACAGATGGTAGGTTTTCAGCAGTCAAGTGCATCCCCCCATGGTGTTGCAATTTTGCATAGATTTGTGAATTGTGAATGTGTTTTGTTCACCACTTTGATCATGTAAGGCAAAAGAAATTGTACAACTTATAGAGGCCAGTGGTGGTCACTAAAGGCTGTACTGATCCCTCCCAGATCAGGCTGTTCCATTATAGCCAGTCATGCATTATTTCACTTCACTAATTATGTGTTTTATACAAACATTTGTTCTTTCTGAATTTGTCCAGCATTATTAGAGTTGGGTACCCTATAAGAAAACATCGACCACTCTGGAAATCCCTGTTTCTCTGTTCTTTAAAGAACATGGTTCGGTATGTTTTACTTCCTTTCTTTTTCCTTGCCTTCCATGCAGCCATCAGTTTCCAATCATTCTGGTACACTATGGAAATGAACTTGTAGAGAGTATACGGTATTTTGCTTTATTTTTGCCAAAGTTACTGTACCTTATTGTTGGGCAGTTTAAATGAAGTCGAGAATGTGGACTGAACATAACATTAATATCAGATCATTTGCAGGCAAGAGGCTCAGAAATATATCAGATATTCCTGAAACTGGTTTTAAATACCTGAGTATAAAAAAATCACTTTACACAGCTTGATCTCAACCTTTATATGGAAGAGAGACAAATCTGGCATGGACCCACTCCTTGAAACTCCTCTTATACCTAGAAGATGATAGATGCGATCGCTGTGCACAATCCCCCAGCTGACTGACACTCATGTTCTGGTCATGCCCTAAATTGATAAGTTTCTGGTGCTCCTTTTTTGAAATAATTTCTGAAGTCACTGGGATGGAGGTCCTATAGGGATTGCTATTTTTGGAGTGCCCGACTTAGTCTTCACATCGAGGCAGCTAAACATTATCGCTTTCAGTTCTCTTATTGCTTGCATAAAGGATATTACTTCTTTGGAAGTGCCCTGCACCCCTTTCGTCATCATCTCTGATAGAGTAAATGATGTTTCTTTAAACTAGAAAAAATATAATTTGCCATTTGCGGGTCAGCCCAGGAATTTTACTCTACCTGGCAGGCCCTCTTATCTTATTTTGACCGACTAACAGTGCTTTTCTATGACTAAGACCACTTGTATTATTTGTATTGTATGTTTTAATTTTAATTGGATGCTGTGTATTTGTGTAGACTTATGGCATATAGGATGTACTTTTTTCCAATTGCTAAAATGTATGATATCAGAAAGTATGACTTATGTGAATTACTACTAATGGTGCTTTGTACTTGATGTCCCTGAGCTTATGAGATGACTGATTAGAGTATTGAGTATTTGATGTAATGTTTTCCAACTATTTTCACTGTATTTTGTATTTATAGATTTATCTAAAAGAATGGTTATTACTGTCAATAATGTTTATTTTGTTTGTTATTATTTTATTATTATTTAATTTTTGTTTTTTGGGGTTTTTTTTTTGGCAGTAGGTGAAGGTTGGGTGGGAGGGGGCCAGGGGGGAAAAAACAAAATATAGAGGGACAACCATTTCCATTTGTATTGTATTTGTATGTTTTTGTACACCTAATGTTCCTTCCATTAAAATATTATTGAAGAAAGAAAAAACACAATGAGCAACACTGTTGCACTGGGTGACACGTTACTTCCTTACCATGAACACACACACACTGTAGTAATCCCACATACACCGTCCTGCTGCCCCAAATACTCACTAGAGCACCAAATGTGGATTCATTTGCTGCTGAAAATAGTCCCCAACAAATGCAACAAAGTGTTCCGCTGTTTAAGGAAATTATATATAAAAAAAATATATATATATATAAAAACTATATATTTGGGAGGTGTTTTTAAAGATTTATGTCTTCAGTAGCAACGAATGGACTTGGGGCTGAGAACTACAGACAGGGTAGGGAAGTCAGAAAATATTGAGAGACGGACTGACACGTTACTTTGGGTCTGCACATGGGATTTGTTGAAAATAAGAAAAATATAGAATAGCGTCAACCTTATCTTTTAGGTTATTATGTCTTCAGGTGTCTTTAGTAGGACACCATCAAAGACCACCAAACTCAAATCATATCAGATCCTGTCTCTGAACTGTGACTTCTTACTGCATCGCATGTTTTTATAATTTTCTCCACTATACAGAACAGATAGTGTTTCGGCTCAAAATGCAAATACACTTTTTTTTAAATGGCAGCATCATCTTGAGACTATTTGGGCTACATCATCTTTACTTTTTGGTGTGCAGCTGGATCCTGGTCCAGTAGAGGGGCTTCATGGGTCTGGGAGGCTCCACCACAGCCTTCCTGGGTGGTTTCTCCTGGGTCAGACCCAGAGCGTACAGCCCCAATGGCAGAGGAGGAGGCAGGGAGCCCAGAGCCCCTGGAAGAGCTGGGGGAACACACATGGCTCCTGGTGGAGGAGGGGGAGGAGGAGGCCCACAGCCTGGAGGTGGTGGTGGAGGAGGTGGGCCTCCTATTCCTGGTAATGGAGGAGGAGGTGGAGCAATGCCACCAGGTAAAGGAGGAGGGGGTGGGGGTGGAGCAAGACCACCAGGGAGAGGAGGAGGAGGGGGTGGGGGTGGGGGTGGAGCAAGGCCACCAGGTAATGGAGGGGGAGGAGGAGGTGGGGGTGGAGCAATACCATCAGGAAATGGAGGAGGGGCTGGAGGAACTGCTGGCATTGAGCCTCCTGGTAATGGTGGAGGAGGAGGTGGTGCCACAGTCTGTCCTGGTAAAGGAGGAGGAGGTACTGCTCCTCCTGGAAGGGGTGGTGGAGGTGGAGGAGGAGGCTGTAGCTGGCATGAACACTGGAAGCCGTCCTGCCTGGGTGGAGGCTGCAGAAAGCCGTTCACTCCACCCAGCTCACTACAAGGCACTTTGAACTTAAAGCTGTCATCCATGGGTGAGGTCTGCACTGACTTGGCCTCCAGGCAGCCCAGAGCGGGAGCTGCTTCAGTCTGCAGGTGAGCGTCACACACAGCCCTCAGCTGGCTCTCCTCTCCTCCACACTCCTTTTCTGTGGTGAAGGTGGTGGGTTTCATACTGTCCCTGTCCAGCAGAGGGGGCTGTCGCTCCAGCTCAGCAATCTTAGTCCTGAGGTCTTCGATGGTTTGTTCCAGCTGTTGGATGACATTAACGTGTTTTTCCTTCAGTTTTGCTGATGGAAGGACAAAATCCTCCTGCAAATAAGAGAGAACCATGAGGCATGACAAAAATCAGAGAAAGTAAAATATGTTTATTAGAATCAGCAAATGAAGAATCACTTCCTCAGAAAAAAATCTTTGATCTAAAGTTAATTGTCACTGACAGATCACATTCTGTAGGTCCTCTCTGAAATAAACACTGAGCCCATGGGACCAAACAAAGCCACTGAGGATTCATATGTAGGCTATAGAAACACACAGGACGAATTTTTAGCTAACAAAAATGACAAAGTGCTAAGGCTACTCTTATGGGGAAAAAAATGCTATGTTTAGATTAACTCTATTGGATTACATGTACATGTTTTAGCATTGCTTGACTGTCCATACACTTAATATTTCCTTTTAAATTAATTGTGTTTTGAATGCAATTTGCATTTTCCTTTGATTAGTACACCTCTCTGAATTGTATGTCCTAGATATGTCTATATCTGTACTGAATTTGTGGTAAACATGAGAGTACCAATGGAACCAGAATGGGGGGCTCTTTTTTTCCCAAATTTGAGTCTCTCAGGCATAAAAAAATACAGATTCCAATACATATGTGCTCAGGTATTTTGCTACAAAAATGCCTGTAAAATATTTTACTGCCAATCAAATCTCCCCTAAAATATAGAATTATATAAAAACGTATCATCAGAGCTGGGATTGGTACAGACCACACACCCAGCTGTGATGTTGGGTGTGGTCAGAGGCGCAAAAGGCATGTCTTTCAATCCCTAAAGGCCAGTGGAACTATGATTTTCCCCCTTCCAAAATCTAGTGTGGACTTACTTTTTCAATAAAACTATTAATAATTAACTATCAATACAATTTTAAACTTCTTCATGTGACAGCATACCATCAATAGAGTTTATCTTCTCAGATAGTGGACAGGCCAGACTTCAGTCAAAGTGCTCCCATGTATTTTTGTATAAAATATTGCTCATTGAATCTGAAAGTGCTGGGAATTTAATTCAATTCAATTCAATTTTATTTATAGCGCCAAATCATAACAGAAGTTATCTCAGGGTACTTTGCATATAGAGCATGTCTAGACCGTACTCTTCGTAATATTATTTACAAAGACCCAACAATTTATTCAAATCCATCACACTACCCACAGTCCACTGAGACTTTTCTTACTTCAGTGCAACAGAAAACACTGTATAGATCTCAGCGAAAAAAACGATGAAATAGTTTTATTTTGGGATCATGTTGTAGCACAACAAAAACTTGAGGGTTGTACAAACTTTTGCACAACACTGTACAGAACTGACTACCATGTGCTCTGTATACTGGTCTGTTTTCTATAGACATTTTGCTAAAAACAATTTCAGCCTCAGGCTTTGGGAACAGACAATTAAAGTGACTGACCTCTTGGCTCTCCTGTTGTTGCCTCAAACCCAATATGGCTGCATGGTGTTCTGAACAAACAGAAAAAAAATGTATCAAGTTAAATATTACATAGGTTGATCAAACTTATATATAGTATACACCACAGTTAGGTCTGGGATTGACTGACTGGCTGCCATTTGACTCAGTACTATCTGCCAGTGATATAGAAAACAGCCAGTACACTAAGCCACATCATCATCACTTTTTTACTGGACCAAAATAAATTGGAATTGGATTCAGCTCTGGTGGCTTTGAATATCTGCTTGTGCCAATTAACTGTAGATGGTCTTTATTAAATAGTAACTTCACAGCAGTTTGAAAAGCAGTCTTTTGCTGCCCTCTCTAGCAGAACATTTCAAGTCTGTCTCAGCTCTTTCTGACCACACCCTCACTGCTGGGTGTGGCTTTGTTGCACCTATAACTACACCCAACAGTGATGTCACAGGGTCATGGATTCCACCTGTACATCACTGCAGAAAGGTGAGAAGTTAAACCACTGGAGGTCAGAAAAAACAAGATTTTCAGGGGGTGTTAAGTTACTCTTTAAAACTGTGATACAACTGTGATGCAATTACAGTAAAACACTAGAATTTGTGATATACAATGCAATGCTGACACCGATGTGCTGATATTTATGTACATTTAAAAAACCCAAATAAAGTGGAAATGTAGTTGAGCGCATGCTACAAAAACACATTTGAACATGTCACCCCATTTAATGCTTTTCCAGATCTAAAATCTTGACTAGATTTATGATTTTGATGTGGATAGCATGATAAATGCCTCTCCTGAAATTCTATTTGGCTGAGCAACATGATCATTAGCAAGATCATACTGATATTCATGTTGAATAATATTTTAATATTTTTCCAAACTTTTCTGCAATGTTCAAATGTCAACTTTGGAGTTATTAAAACTGTTATATTTTTATATTTTTCTGTGCTTGATATGATCTGCAGGCCAGTTAGCCGTTTCCCTCAACAAATAACCACGTAGTGATGAACTGGAATACAAACAATCTGCTGCAGTATTTTCTATTTATTGACAAATCAAACAGGACAGAGATAGCAGGATTCCTGTTACAACATTACTAAGCATTCATGAGAACATTACTATACTTTTCTATACTGTACTTGTAGTTGTAGCATACTACTGATAGGGATTGGCTGAAAATGTGTATTAGTTGACATCTCAAACTTAAATATCACCAGCTGGGACACTCCACCCACCCTGGAGTGGCAGGTTTATTTCAAGTTATGATATTATCAAACAGGCAGACAAATCTTCGCCTGGGGCCAATCTACAAAGTCAGTCTGATAACATTTAAAATTCTCTGGCTTTGAGTCAGCACAAAAATACAGTCCACAATATACAGAAATTATTACTCACCTTGATTGTCCTCTAAAAATGCCAAAGCATGAAGATGGAGAAAACCCCATTCAGATGAAGATAGGAAAAGGAAAAAAGGGGGAAAGAAACAAAGGACGTTGTCCTTGCATAAAACTGAATGGAGATCCGTGAGTTTTAAATCTTGGCTTTGACACAAGTAACTATGCTAATTGCCTTTTTCACCTCCTTATGTTCTACTTCCCAATTAAGAGAGTGAGAGACTATTGAAAGCAAGGCAACAATGTAAGAAAAAAACACAAATAACATGCATCTCCAGAATTAAATAAAATACAGGTTGTAAATCCCAGACACAGAGTAAAAGACAGTCCCCACCAAAAATCTCATAAATCTGTGATATTAATTAAATACATTTATGTTGTGGAAAATGTTTTGTATAGTATGTTCTACTATAGTTTTGAGTTTGAAAAGAGTATATGTCATTTATTACAGTAAATATAGCCATCATTCGTGTAACGGTTTTGTATGATTTATAACTTATTCATTTACTTATATGTCTATATGTGTATTCAATTAGTTCATCTGAGGGTCATGCTGATCCTTCATGCTAATACTTCTGAACAACACTGAAACTGCCAATATGTAGCAAAGACTGTTGTTGACATGGTGCAAAAAGTGATATCTTGCCAAGTATTTACTGACAACAAAAATAAGAAAGACTTGCTGCATTAGCCCTGCCAACTAGCCAGCCTGTGATATATACATATAGAGTATGTGTATGTGTTGTTCTGACCTGCCTCTGTGGATGTGAGTCCAGTCCTGTTGTCCCCGCCTGGCCTGGCTGGAGGCCAGGGGCCCTTCAGTTTCCCCTCAAGAAGATCCATGGAGTGTGGTGGCTGGTTAACTGCTGCCCATGTATATAGCTGGTCATGCTGAGGAAACAAATCTCTTTTAAAATGGTTTATTTTTCATGCCAGTTGCACTGACACTCATTCCAGTCAACTCTGTAACCAAGATAGTAAAAAACTGGATTAGAGCCAGAGATGGTGCTAATACTTTTGATAGAAACAGAATTCATACTGACTTCCACAAGTTTCAAAATCAATTAATGTGCATTCAGTGTCTTACAGGTATGGAAACAAAATCTGGACATTGATTTTAGTACTGACAAATGCAAAACATAAATGCAAACTGAGATTTGAAAATGTGTATCTCATCTCATCACACCCCACATCATCTGTTGGACCAAGTTGCTTTTGTGCCACCATGCTTCTTTGCTAATGCATGGATTGAGGAGATAATCCATATATTTGCTTGTGGTCTTGCAAGGCCACAACCACTACTGGTCAAGACAAATATCAAAGCTGATTGATATCAACATTGTATTATTATATATGTTTCAAATGCTAATAAAGTTTAAACACAAATCCCCCATCATTGTGAATAGGTCTCCATTAAGAACATACAGTATATAAAAAGAGCTCACAAGAAACAGGTGTGTGAAGTGTGACTACATACATCAAACTTGGCTGATGCTGTGGAGGTGACGTGGGCAGTGCTTCCTCCCAGCTGCTCTCTGAAGCAGTCAGTGAAAGGCAGCAGGAGACCCATGGCCAAGATCCTGGAGCAGAGCCTCTCAGCCTCCTCCGGCTCCTCCTGCTGCTGCTGCAGGAACAGCTTCTCCAGGAGAGTTCGACCTGGACAGCCAGTGATGAAAACAAGGCTTATGTGACTTGTATATGTGATAACCTGGAACCACAAGTACTTGATTGATTAATTGATTGCATTTGATAAAAGTATTTGCATTTTTTTTTACCAGTCTTCATTAAATACCCACAGGCAAAAGTAAGTTCCATCGTGAGGTCAAGATTTTAAAATTGGTCTTTTCCTGTTTGAATGCTGCAAAACTTGAGGTTTGCATAAAAATTAAAAACTTTATTTCACAGGGTCTGAATTTGGAACTTTCTTGAACTTGCACTTGATGTCCTTGATTGATTTCCCAAATGATGCTTTTTATGATGTTTTTACAATGCTTATGTTTTATGTTATATTATATGGTGTCGTGTATGATTGTTGATGTTTTTTGACATTCTTTTATGCTCCTTTTGCGAAGCAAATTCAATAAAGGTTTCATTAATTCATATTCCATCAGTGCTTACAGTGTCTCTGCCCTCTACCAGCTTTGATTAAGGATACATTGGAGTCTTTGGATGTGTCATGTCTGAGAGGTCCTGGCAAGCATAAGGTGTTCATGAATCCATGTACCAACATGTACTATGACTGCCCACACTGACATACTGGAGTCTCTAATGCTTTTGGAACATTAAATCCAATGAGGGACGAGAGGCAGGGGCAGCACCAGGCAGTAGCTTGGAGTTGCTATAGCAACACAAAAATTTGGCCTTGCAACTGCAAAGCAACCCCAAGGCTTTCATTGTAAAAACAAAATATATATATATAACATATATAATAAAAAATGTTTTGATACTTTTAATGATAGATTTTGCATTTGTATTTACTAAGAATCAATAAAAAGACATATACATTTTACATATACATATACATAAAACTAAGTGGCAAGACTTGCGAGATCTAGTCAGGAAAAAAGCATTTACCCATGACGGGTTCAGCACCTGGGTTAAAGCTACACAGTCATTCCATACACATAATGTGAGTCCTGGACATAAATTCGCCATGGATGCATGGTCTGAATTCAAGTTAAGGAGAGAGGCTCAAAAATCGGAAAAGCAAGGGACTTTGAGAAATACTGTGTGAAGTACACTCCCCACGACATGCAGAATGAACTAATTAATTTAGGGACATTTGGGGACAAAGCACAGGTCCTTTTTTTAAGAATGCAGACCCTAGCTCCAGAAGCTCTTTCTGCTTCAACTCTGTACTCTGCACTCTGCACAATCACTGCCCATGGAATCATGGGCAGTGATTGTGCCAGGGTGTGCTGCACTTAATCCAATCCCTGTGCTTCCTTTTCCAATGCCGATAAGTGTATTTCTGTCATAGGTAATACATGCTTCAGTAATAAAGGTAAAAAAAGAACAAATTAAAAGAAAAATGTAGTGAAGTTTGAAGGACCTACTGGCCACCTTGTGAACGCGCCACCAATGTAACAATGTAACAGAGCCACTGACTCACCAGTTTAACTGAGAAACATTTGTGTCTTCAGAAGAAATCATCTGTCAGATACACATTACAATATCTGTGTTAATTTATTTAATCTTGGATCCTTTTCAATATTATCAGCCATTATGGCAAGAAGAGAGAGCAGAGACAGCAGGGTAAGATGTTCAAACCAGGAGTCGTGACACAGTCACCACTGCACTTAGAGACAAGACTACTGTTGTTTTCGAATTTGATCATATTTTTGCCAAAAGCTTCAACAAAAACAATACAATCAGTTTGTTTTTACAAACTAATTAACTAATAAACTAATTAATGAGATAAATAATGAGATAAAATTCCATACAGATTTCTAAGTTAATGTGGCCAAAAGTCATTTCACAGGCTACATGGATACCTGATTGTCTGGCTTGATAAATACCCCAGATATAAAGTATTTTAATTCATATTCATTAAATAACAGATGTATTGTTTTCTCTCAGTATTCTTAACAGATTGCTGTTTTCCTACAAGGAAAAATAGGGCCACACATTTGCTACTCTGATAAGAAAATT
Organism: Macquaria australasica; assembly: GCA_005408345.1. NCBI lineage: Eukaryota > Metazoa > Chordata > Actinopteri > Centrarchiformes > Percichthyidae > Macquaria > Macquaria australasica. The sequence goes on from SEMN01000258.1 coordinate 498,573, forward strand.
ATGTTATTCTTTGTTCATTCTGCACAGGGGTATAACAGGAGCATGGAGGAACTGAGGAGACAGATGGAGGAAGTGGATGGAGAAATGGAAGAAAAGTCCAGGACCGCAGCAAAGATCATGGTCCTGAAGGAGAGGGAGTTTTGGAAAAGCGACAGACAGCAGCTGCTGGATGAAAATAAGAGCATGCAGAGGAAGCTGTCCATCACTGAAGGAGACAACAGAAAGTTAAAGGCCGGCCTCCAAAAGGCAAAATTGGAAATTGGATGGAGAGAAGAAGAAATCAGCCCATGCTCACATGGCCACCTTGGTCCAGCTGAATGACACATGGTCAGACCTGAAGTGAAATAAAAACATGCTGTCCTCTTTTCAGGGGCTCACAACTGAAAAGAAGCAGAAAGAGCTTCTGGAGCTAGGGTCTGCATTCTTAAAAAAACAACCCACTCACCCCTTTAAACCCACCCCCTACCCTAACTCCATCTCCCCTTATTACCGCCACCCCCTACCCCAACTCCCTCCACCCTCCCTCCCTAACAATTCCCTTTCACTTAATGTATTCCTTCATTAAACTTTAAAAAAGTTACCCAGATGTATCTGCCTCCTTGTGTCTTTCTGAATAGATACATAATATGAATACAATAATCCATCCATCCATCCATCCATCCATCCATCCATCCATCCATCCATTTTCTTCCGGGGCCGGGTCGCAGTGGCAGCAGGCTAAGCAGGGTTGTCCAGACGTCCCTCTTCCCAGCAACGCTTTCCAGCTCCTCCTGGGGGACCCCAAGCTGTTCCCAGGCCAGATGAGATATATAATCCCTCCAGCGTGTTCTGGGTCTGGGCCTCCTACCAGTTGGACGTGCCCAGAAAACCTCTAAAGGGAGGCGTCCAGGAGGCATCCTAATCTAATGCCCGAACCACCTCAACTGGCTCCTTTCCATGCGAAGGAGCAGTGGCTCTATTCCAAGCTCCCTCCGGATGTCCGAGCTCCTTACCCTATCTCTAAGGGTGAGCCCAGCCACCCTGCGGAGGAAACTCATTTCGGCCGCTTGTATCCGCGATCTCATTCTTTCGGTCACTACCCAAAGCTCATGACCATAGGTGAGGGTTGGAACGTAGATCGACTGGTAAATTGAAAGCTTTGCCTTCCGGCTCAGCTCCCTCTTCACCACCACGGTCCGCTACAACGCCCACATTACTGCTGATGCTGCACCGATCCGCCTGTCCATCTCACGCTCCATTTTACCATCACTCGTGAACAAGACCCCGAGATACTTGAACTCCTTCATCTGGGGCAGTAACTCACCTCCAACCCAAAGGGGGCAATCTACCGTTTTCCGGCAGAGATTCATGGCCTTGGACTTGGAGGTGCTGACTCTCATCCCAGCCGCTTCACACTCGGCTGCAAACCGCCCCAGTGAGATCCTGTCCATGAATATCACAAACAGAATCGGTGACAAGGGGCAGCCCTGGCGGAGTCTAACACCCACTGAGAACGTGTTTGACTCAGCACTCACTTTGGTTATATAGGGACCAGATGGCTTGTAGCAGCGACCCCGGTACCCCGGGGGCTGTGCATAGGTTAAGTTTGTGTGTCACTGAATTGTTAACAAAGTTCCCAATTGTGACACACACACACACACACACACACATACACAGACACACGCACACACACACACACGCACAAACACACATAACGTGCTTGTTTTCTTTTCCTCTTAGGAGACAGACAGAGACCTCTCTGTGATCAAAGGAACCCTGGTTTATATTGAGTTTACTGTGATTCACTCATTAATTCACTGTGCATATAGGTACACATATGCATATATCTACAGACATATATGGTAAATATGTTTGTGTGTTGTTATAATAACATAATTGCCATTCAAACCTGGTTTAACACTGTCTGTGACTGTCTTTATAAAGGTGACTTTAAAAGGTGTTTGGTATCGTTCTGCAGCAGAGAATGCCACAGTATTAAATATAGAAGCGTTAGACATATGATCAACTTTATTACCTAAGTGAATTCTTTAGAAAGAAACTGGAACAAAGAAATTAGATAGAATAGATCTAGGGTGGGTGGAGTAAAGTTTCGCACTGTTGACATCAGACATCGCTGCCCCTTTTACAGAAGACTACAAAGCAATAAGACAGCCTAAGATCTCTCTCTTATTCTTCTCTCTTACGCTGGCCTCTTGTGCCCTCTTCCCTTACAACTCTCTGACTGACTGATCTGCCTTGTTGATGCTGGTATTTTAACTGTTCCTAAAGTAGCCCACAAAACAAGCGGGGAAACTGCTTTTAGTTATTATGCTCCAAGACTGTGGAACCTACGCTTGGCTCTGCATTTTAGGGCCTATACAGAGCGGGCCCAGAAGATTGCCCGTCAGCTGTATCCGAACCACAAAGAGCATGCTGAAGGACTTTGAAAGCAAGAACTGTGTGAAAGAAGACTGTCCACCTCTGTGTTCTAACACAACAAAAGTTAGAACTGAAGAAACTCTGAATCCTGCACACCCCAGCCAAGTGGGGGGGTGTGAAGATGTTATCATTCCTCTGCCTGCTGACAGAGAGAGAAACCTCCGATTCAAGCCGAATCGCAACGTGGGATGGAAATCACCCCAAAAATGCTTCAGACCGGCGTCTCGAGCCGAGTCGCCACGTGAGGATGAGCACACCCAAGGAGGCCCGAACGCTCCAGAACGGGCCCACAGGAGAAACGTCTCCCTCCTCCCTTCCAGAGCAACCTCTCTCCTGGCCATCTGAAGTATCAGGTGAAACTTTACTTTTGCTGTGATATGGGAGTTGATGCTATAGATCACCTAAAGTAATTTAGTGTTAGATCAAAAATAGAATCTCCCTTCAATATAATAATGATAAAGAATCGTAAAGTATTTCACTCTGCTTCCTAATAACCTCTCAGCTGCTGAACGATGCATTAAGGTGATTTCACTGGTCAAATACTAAATTTTACCCACTTAGTGGTTTCCTGTGTTTATAAAAAATAACACAGCTTTCAAGATGATTATTCACTGCGTCATCTGGTATAAAATGGTCCTCTTTTCATGCATTAATTGTCTGTTGTTGTATTCATAATTTCATTCATGAATTTATTAATTGTCATCGCTGTATTCATTGGATTCATTCGTGGTTGCATTTATTCATTCATTTGTATATCTAGTAGTTATAGTTGTGTGTTTAGTTAGTAGTTTAATAAACCTTTCATTTATAAAGAACTTGATTACTATGTGGTTTGTGTGCATTAAGTATTAAGGTCACTGTACACGAGTCAAGAACTCTGTAGCAACCTTTAGACTGAGACTGAATTCATTAATTGGCTATCTTTTTCCCTTTTTCAATGTTGGTGCCCTGAGGTGAATTCAATGTTAGTTAAATTCTGTTTTTTAATATAAATATTCTGATAGCCGAAGAGTGTCATATCTCTACTTCAATTTGTACCCATTTGTATTAAGGCCCATATATTTGGTGCTGCTTTGTAAGACTAATACCGCTACACATGTATATAAAGCAACCTGTTACATTAATCATTCAATATTTATTCCAGCATATCTGCACTCTGCGCCATTGCACTATTGTATTGTATTATTGTTATTGTTACAAATTACAGAAACAGTCTGACTTGTATATAGACACTCTATGTTGTTGTTCATTGCTGTATTGTTATCTTCTTTCACCTACTGATTTGTACATAATAGCAAAATGTTTGTTTACCTTTGTTCAGCTTTGTTGTCCTTGATGTTTTTTTAGCTGTATTTCTATTCTGTGTAAGTACATTCAGAGAGTCAAATTCCTTGTATGTGTACACATACTTGGCCAATCAGCTGATTCTGATTCTAACTCTGATTCTGATTGTTGGTGGCTTTATTGTGTATCAGGTTGTGGTCTGATTCTCCAAGTTGGGGGAGGGAAGAAAAGTTGTATGCCCCCTTCACATTGACAGTCATGTGGTCCAGGATTTTATTCTCTCTTGTTGCACAGTCAACATTTTGCTTGAAGTTGGTCTGGACAGAAGAGAGGGAGACATGATTATATTCCCCACTGAAGCAGACTGTCCAGTATATTCCCATCCAGCCATGTCTCCATGAAGCAGAGCAAACAACACTCCCTGTAGGGACGCTGGCTGTTCACCAAGTTAGTTCATCCACGTTGGCCAGAGACCTCATGTTCCCCATAATAATCGATGGAAGGAAATGTTTAAATTTCCTGTCACTCTCGATCCTCTCTCTGACCTCCACACCGACTCTCCTGCCGCGCAGACAGTGTCTTCTGCAACAGGCTGCCTACTGCTTGGAGCCCGGAAGTAGTTTAGTAGTAGTAGTTTATAAGAGCACTCCAGTGATTTAGCATTGCCCTTCCATAGCATTGTCAGACTCAAGATGGACAGTTTTGAAAGAAGGATAAAAATCGATGCAGCATAACCAGAGATATCATCTTTTTTATTCCACACATTCAGCACATTCACATTCCACCCTTATCAAAACCTGGTGCCTACATTACCCACAAAGCAACTCAACTGCCAACAGTTTGGTCTGAGATTCGAGTGTGTTATGTTAATAGCTGCTAATGTAGCCTTGAGCCGCTAGCCTCAAGCAGAGATAAGAAGACATCTGGTGACATCAATTGAGGACATTTATCAGACTTCACATAGCTCCATATGGAGACACTAAAGGCTTATACAACTTCTTCCACATGCAATAGTACTCCCCAACACCTGGAAATCAGTTTACTGCTGAAAGCTGACTGTAATCGCAAAATACTTACACATGAATGTGGCAGCAGTATGGTAGAGTGATAGTGAAATGTGACTACTAACCAATTGCAAGTAAACTGCGGTTTTAGAGTATTCAGACTATTGCAGCTCATGTGTTCTCCGAATTCCAACATGATTATATATCACAGTAATCTGGTTTCTTATGTGAATATAGTAGTGGATAATATAGATTGCTCTTCCCTCTGACCCTTCAAAAGAAAATATAGCAGCCCTGATGGAAAAGCCAGGAATCGAATCAATTGTAATCTGTTACTATTCATAAATTCATGATTGTATTAAACTGATCAAGCTGCTCACTTCTGTAAATCCTGGTTCTAATACCACCCTCCTAAGCTATGAACAGGATTTCTTTCAGAGTTTTCAGAACTTATGTCACTCATTATCACTAACTATGACAGAATAATTGTAAATGGTGATAATAATATCCACGTAAATAAATCTGATCGTAAAGCTACAGAATGTCTCAATATCTTAGACAACCTAGAACTTAATCAGCATGTTACTGGCCCCACCTATAACTGTGGTAACACTCTTGATTTAGTTACTTTCAGAGGAATCACTGTCACGGATCTAGTGGTGTCAGATATCAATGTGTCTGATCATTATTGTGTATCTTTTAATGTTTCATTGAACACCATAAGAAATCATTCTGAATAATTAAATTAAAAGAAGACATTTAGATACCACTCCAGAAAGTAGATGCCTTCAACAGTGAATTGGCTGGCACACTCAATAAAGTAGTTCCTATGAAAACTAAAAAAAGGTCTCATGTTAAAGTGAGGTTTTGGATGAACAAACATATTGGTGCATAAAAGCGGTCTTGTAGGAAAGCTGAAAGAATATGGAGGAAAACTAAGCTAGAGGTAAACCGTAGTATACTGAAAGAAAAAATTGCCACGTATAATAAAAATGTTGGCACTGAGAGACAGATCCATTTTTCTAAGATCATAAATGAGAAGAATGGAAAAGCTAGAGTCCTATTCTCAACCATCAATAGACTGTTAAATCAGGTTCTCTTTGACTCCGAGCAGGCCTCTGCTCAATTAGGTCAGGCATTTGTATACTGACCTCCATGAGATTGTAGCTCAAACATCCTTCTCTACTTGCCCTCTTGATCCAATCCCTAGCAATTTCCTCAAGAATAAATATCAGTATCAATATAAGAGCTTGTCTCCCTCTATCCTAAAGATAACTAACACTTCAATAGAAACAGGTATCTTTCCTAAGGCCTTTAAGACTGCGGTAGTGAAGCCTCTATTAAAGAAGCCAAATCTAGATGAAAACATCCTTAGTAATTACAGGCATATATCCAACCTACCTTTTATAAACAAGGTTCTTGTGAAAGCGGGTTTTAATCAGCTAAATACCTTTCTCAATGAGAACAGTATTTTAGAGAAGTTCCAATCTGGTTTTAGATCCAACCACAGTACAATCACAGTCAAAATAGTAAATGATCTCAGACATGCCACTGACCTGAATCAAGTGTCAGTCCTCATCCTTTTAGATCTAAGCTCAGCATTTGACACCACTGACCATACTATTTTAATAAACCGCCTTGAAACATGGGTCGGCCAGTGCTACTGGTTTTGATCCTACAGAACTGGTAGAAAATTCTATGTTAGTCTGGGTGATCATGTATCTGTCAAACATGACTTGCTTTTTGTTTGGTATCGCACAAGGAAGCTGTCGTGGTTAAAAGTCTTGGTGTCATTTTGAACTCTGATTTAAGGGTTAGGGTTACTCCAGAACTCCACCAGACTTTTAACAAAGATGAGGAAAAAAGAGCACATTACTCCTGTTTTAGCAACCCTGCACTGGCTATTTCTTTTTTATTTTAATTTATTTTAAGGTCCTTTTACTCACATACAAAGCTCTTCAGACTTTTTAACTCCCTGTCAACCAACAAGAGCCCTTAGGTCCTCTGATGCTGGTATTTTAACTGTTCCTAAAGTAGCCCACAAAACAAGCGGGGAAACTGCTTTTAGTTATTATGCTCCAAGACTGTGGAACACCCTGCCCAGTTACATTAGATATGCAAGCTCTGTTGACATTTTTAAAAATCAGCTGAAGACCTACTTATTCAGGCAGGCATTTAGTTAATGTAGTACGTTTTTATCTCTTTCTACTACTATTTTTACTACTTTTATTTCTCTGCCTTTTTATTGGATCTTTTACTCTACTTTTAGGAATGTATTTATTGTATTTCTTTTTCTACAGTGTTTTGTTTTGAATGTATGAATGATGCTATACAAATAAAGTTCTTCTTCTTCTTCTTCTTCTTATTTATTGATGGCTAATTGCTTGACACAAATTCTATCTATAGTATGCCAAAGCTCAACAACATATATTTTTAGAGCATTGACTAAATGCTTTTAATGTGGAAAACAGAGGTCACGCCTGCCATGTATTGATCTTCTATTGAATCCATTTAAATATTTTCACTGACCTGCAGGTATAGAAACCTCAGTGTTACTGTAAGCACAAGATTCAACTACAGGAGATTATTCAACTGCTCCAAAACTATTGAGGTGGAACAGCTGAGTTTTTCTACTTTGTATACATCCTGCCAGAGGCTACTAGTGCTTTGGATGACCAGTGTTATCCTCTGTATGCTGACCTCTAGCTGCTCTCCTCGAGATTCAGAAATCAGAAGACATCCAGGGTTAAAAGCATACAATTTTGTTTTTTTTTGTCCTCAGAGCCTGTAATGCATACATGTTACTTTTATTCTCTTATTTTCTTCTTGCCCCCAGGAAACAATAATCATAGACAGAATTCAAACTGAGACCACTCTGTACTCACCTGTGAAGACGTCCTGAAAGCCGCAGGTAGAGACCTGTCCACAGGAGGATCTTCTCGTAGCACAGATGGGTTGGCTGCCTCCGCCTCTGTAGCCCACCAAATATTCTCCTGAACCTCCAGAGCCTCCTCCATCCTCCTCTCTGCTCTTCAGCCTCCTCTCAAGCTCCTCCGTCCAGTCAGCAGAGCGACTCAGAGGCCCAGCGAGGCTTCGAGAGCGCTGCCTACGGATATGGTGACCCTCAGCCATGGTCCTGTCAACATTTATATTTCTAGTTAGCTTTACTTTGAAAGCAGATCACTTATATAATTAAATAACATAGGGCACAATACAATGATAAAATAAAAATAGGTTTTAAAGGCCCAACCAGTGTTCTTGCATTTTGTAGCCTATTCAGTATGAATCTTGTACTTTTTAATGTAAACTATTTTTCAAGGTATGCTGTGGTGTTTCAGAATTTTGTTTTTGTACCTTTTAGGTATCCAATGGTTTCCATTCATTTACATATGTATGAAAATCAATTTTTAAAAACCAAAACCTGCTTCAGTTAGGTAATCCATCTAAATACCATATATACTTTTATTGCTGTCAAATGTATGTTATTATTGCATATCAATGCAACTAAAAGGGGCACTGATTTGAAAAGTCTGCACTGCATTTTCACACAATAATGTTACTTTGACAACAACAAAAACATCATGCTAACTGTGAAGGAATGCATATCACAAGGATGTTTTGTCTTTGCAAGTTGACTTTAATACTAAATGGAGATCAATGGAAACAAAAGGCTGTCTGGAAGTGGACAAGGAAGGAAAGTTTGCATGCTTTGGAGAAATGCCTGCAGTATAGATAGGTATACTGTTATGCCCTTTTCAGACATGGAATACAGAACAATGCTGGCTTCATCTGTTAAAGTGATGGCTTTTTGTCATTCAGACAGGCAGCTTTTACGTTAATGTTCCTTACGCTTCATTCAGACATGACAGGACATTTACGGAAATGACCATTTTTTAATTATGCATTTTTGGAAAATGCATTCTTGATCTAGTTTTTAGATGTTATTTGAATACCTTGGTGTAGGTAAAACTGTGGTGTAAGTACCTCCAATTTAGAAACTTGCTAACAACGTAGATCCATTTAAACCCCTCATCCAAACACCAATTGTCCAATCATAGCTTAGCAATAGTAACTAGGCATGGCAGTTCTGTCAGTCTTTGAATTTTTTCACATTCTGAAGTGGTGTGCATGGTTTAAGAGCCATACTTGGTAGATCACCTTTCCAAAAACAAAGACACAAGAGCAAAAGTGTAAGGAATTAATTAATTACAGTGTTTGTTTACATACAATATTTACAGGTTATGTTAGAAAAAGCCCCATTCAGGACTGGAACATCCACTGCGTGGAAGCCAGTGTCCCAGATTTGAGGGTTTATTTGCTTTGGGGAGATTTACCAGAGATACATTTGCCGAACCCATCAGTTAGTCCTCATTGTCAAAGTTCATTCTCAAATAAAAGTGAAACACCAATACTAACAATAAAGCATAAATTAAACCTCTATGTTGCTTTTACCTATTATGTATTTCTATAGTAAACGTCTGAATGGCGTATGTTTTCTTATAGTACTGTATAATATAAGGGATAACTAGCTCTACCAGCAAAATAAATGCTCCTTTATTTCCATGACTTTTACATGGATCATCATCTGGTGAGGATAATGATTTTTTTTACCTGGGATCTCTTAGCTTTAGACTCAGTCTTTTGTGCATCATTACACAGCACTGAGTTAACATAATGTGTATATAGTCATTAAAAGCGTGTTTAATACCTCATGTCAGTTAGCAAGCTACCTGCAGCTGATTACATCTGCCACTGTTATTGTTACATATGCAGGTTCAGTGGATGCTTGACAGGCATAGCAACAGTAAATAAATGGTGGCGGTGCTTAGTGAAGAATCAACTTCGGTTTATTAGCATTATCTATCAGTTATGATAACATCATCCTCACTAAGGTAATTGCTGAGATGTGGGAACATGGCGATATTGCTAGACGGCACGACACACAGGCAGTCAGACAATCAGACAGGTTGTAAACAAGCCATTTAGCCAACAGTTTAGCAAGATTATCTAAACCACTTTCTTTAGAGGTAAAACCCAAACCACACGAAATGTTGCCCTCATTCTGCAGGAAAACCTTATGTGTACACAGGTACGGTAAGTACAGTAGGTCAGAGTTTAACCAGGAAGTTGGTATGTGAACTGTGCTGGAAGTTTGGGATATAATTTTACCATTTTGCCTCCCAAATTTGACTAACCTGGGGGTTTGTTTACAACCTGTCTGATCAGTGGACTAACATATTTAGCACAATTAACATGCTGCAACACCACAGGTACCTGTGGAGGTGATGGTGGGCTCTGCGCAGGGACAGGGGGCTGAGGGAGGGGGACAGGGCTGGGGAGTGTCCTGGGGAGCTGAGCTGTCTGGTGGTGGTCTTGATGTAGGAGGGGAAGATGGGAGGGTAGGGTTTCACCATAGGGCTAGAGGATGTGGAGGAGTGGGTGGACCTGAGGAGTTGTTTGGCCAACGTGGGGCTCTCCTGGGGAAGCAGTGGGTTGAAGCACACGCTGCTCCTCCTACATTGCTGGTTGGAGGGGGAGGCACTGGTGCTGGCGACAGGAGAGTAGATGGATTCGGATCCAGCGCTCAGGCAGTCCTCAAGGGACTCAGCACTGGTACCTGAGCCCAACTGACCTTCACCTTCTTCAAACACGGTCCCTGAGCTCAGCCCTTCAGTGGGTTCAGGACTTTTGTTGTGGGTGTCTGCAGGTGGAGGACTGAGATCCACATCCACCCTGGGCTCCCTCTCCTCCCCCTGCCGGGTTTCACCTCCTGCTTCCTCCTCCTCCCCTGGGGTTTTCCCAGCACTGTCAAATGTGAGATCAGGGAAGCTGTTACCACTGGTTGTCATGGCGACTGGGCTGACTGTTGCCCCCCCGGCAGTAGCCATGGTGATGGCTGTAAGAGGGGGCTGCTGCACCCAAGCATGCTGGTCTTTTGTGCCTGTGGCAACACAAAGAGAGGCTTCTCTCTCCCTCTGCCCCTTCCGATTTAGCTCCGGATGCTCCACCTCCTCCTTCTCCTCCCTCCTCTCGTGCACCTCTGTGTCAAAGGGGAGGTGTAGTGTTGGCAGCTGGTCCGTGTGCTTGACAGAGCCAGACAGAGTTACCGTCTCTAAGAATGATAGGGCATCAGACCCTAGTTCTAATTCTGGGGTCAGGTCAAGCACCTCAGGAGTTAATTTAACTACCCCATTACTTTGCTTCCTCGTCCCCTCTCCTCTTTCCCAGCTCAGATCCCTTTCTTGGCCACCCTGTGCTTCGACAATTGAGTTAACCCCCACATGCTGTTGTTGGTGCTGGAGCCTTATTGCGAGCTGGATGTCTGCTAGCAAATCCTCGTGGTCAGCTGCTGAGTGGAAGCTGTAGATATCTGTGTCCGACCCCGAGCTCCCTCCCTTCTGCCCTCCATCCTCTGTGGGAGATGTTGCTGCTGTCAAGGCTTTCTGCTGCATCTCCTGCTTCTGCCCTCCTCCATTTCGATCCTTTTTCCCGTGCTCCGGTTTCTTTTTCTTCTCAGGGAAAGCAGCCTCATTGTCCGACTGTCCGAGCTCATCTGCAGACATTTCAGGTGTTTTTGTGCTGTCCAGTTCGTCATGTTGAGATGCTAAAACGTCCTCCTTTGAGCCTGTTACCGATGAACATGCATCTCCTTTCCCTTTCAGGTTGCCCTTTCTCTTTCGGATGGAGAAAACAGAGGACTTGGACTCAGATTTGTTTTTCTTCTTTCCTGGTCCTGTGCCATGTACCCCCCCTCCTCCTCCTCCTCCTCCTCCACCACCACTGCCTGCTCCCTTACCTCCATGCTTACCGTGGAGTTTCTTTCCTCCCTTTTTTGTCATGTCCCCTCCTCCCTCTCTCCATCCTTCATCCAGTGAAGGGTAGCTTCCATTACCCGAAGCTGCTGCAGCTTTCTTTTGCTTAGCCTCCTGGTTGCCCATGTTGATAGAGAGCGTCCGATGGATTCCTGCCTCTCCTCTCAGGTCATGCTTGGGAGAGCTCCTCCTGCCTGGGGGAGCTTTTTGGATGGTGAGCCTGGGTAAGGTAGAACCGTCTTGGCCTAATCTGTGGATGCACGTCTGATGGAGGAGGAGGAGCTGCTGCTGCTGCTGATGGTGTTTTTTTTTAACCTCTGTTGTGCGACGATCTTCCTCGTTGTTTTCCGGTGACGAAGGCTGGCGTGGCTGTGATGTTGACGCTGATGCAAGGGAGGAATACAGCTCCCTCTTCCTCCTCCCCTTTCTCTCTCTGTCTTACCCTCCCCCTTGTCCTCCTCTCCATCTGCTGAAAGGAGTGACGCAGGCACTGCATGCTCAGTGGAGCTCTGACAGGGATGCAGAGTGGAAGAGATGGAGAGCAACTAGGATGGGGACACAAAGCCAGGCATGCTGGAAAAAAGGGTAAAAAGACCTGAGTGGAATAAAGATGTTAGGACTGGATATAGGGGTGGTAATGCACACCCTCCTGTATAGACTCCTGGCTGCATAGTGCTAAGTGTGGGCTAGTCTTCATTTTCTGTTTAACACACACAAATAATACTTTCTTAAAAAAAATAATAAAAGGTGAGCCATTAGTTAAATCACAAAAGGGTAATTCAACAAGGGTTTCATTTATATATAACACTCATTGTTCATATATTTTTCATTCAAATTGTTTATTAGAAAACACCACCTACTTTTAAGCTCAAGTTGAAAAAAACAATCTCACCACAAGGGTCCCTCAGTAACTGTTCTGGAGCTGTCGTTGACTTCACCTGATCTTCCTCAGCAGAGGGAGTTTGCTCAGTTGTCAGAATTTTTTTTTTCTTAGCACTTTATGAATTTCTTATCCATGTTGGCTCTGTTTAATGTTATGGTAAATCTGTTTAAAGTGATTTTCAGCTTAATTTTATGTTCCCCCATACCAAAAATGTATTATATTCCAAGGTTCTTTCAACTATGGGGTGCAGTCCATTTTTCTTTTCCAGTGCTTGTTAACAATTGCCTCCTACACGAGATAATTTTAGCTGAGACACAAGTGATCAGAAATGTGACAGTTGTGTGACCATCACAAGAACACTATCCAGGTCATAAAGAAAAAAACTCTATGCACTTGTACTGTAGCACTGAACATGCTCTTATTTGTTTGTTTGGGAGGGATGAACTCTAGCTCTTGTTCCTATAGAGGCTGAATGTACTTATTGTATTGTTATGTATGAACAAAAGCATCTGCTGACTGAATGCTATGTAATGTAACAGAAGGAATAGGGAGGGAACGAAAAGAAGAGGTAATGAAGGACAAGGGAAAGTGAAACTTAAAGCTCCTCTTTTGTTTATAAAGCAAAACTACGCAGCACACTAACTGCCTGGTAGAAACTAATCACAAGTTCTCCTCCTCAGCTCTCACCTCCATTTGGCTCAAATATATTCCAAATAAACAAAAAGCCTTTAATCTTCCCAGCAAGAAGGCGGGGAAAGTAGTCAACCTAGAACACCTATTCAGCCATGGCTTGTTTATGACCTTTGACCTTATAGAACACAAATATTGCCTAGCTGACCATTGTCACCTTAAATATAAACAACTAAAAGAAGCCATGACAGAGGAGAAAATAAATGTGTCAAATTTTCATATCCCATGCCAATTTTCACATCTTAAAGTCATTAACAACAAACAAAATGCTGTCACAAATATATAAACTCATCTCATCATGAAAATACCGCATCAATGCCAAAGTAAAAATGGATGTTAGATCTGAAGATCCATGACATCCAGACCCACAAATATTACTATATAATACTCAATATTCCATTTGAGTAGCACTAAAATATGCCAATGTTAGTTAAAAAATATAGTTGTGAGTAGTTGAAAAATCTAATTACAGTTGCATGTAAACATAAATTTTACATTAACCAGCTTATTGCAGTGCATGTAAACACATTCTACTGAATATGATTTCTCCTAATAACCCAGTTTTGTCAGCATGTAAACATACTGAGTCGAAAGGCTCAACAGAGTTGAGGGTATGAATCCAACAGGTCTCTCCCTCTATTACCTCTTTTAAGAGGAAATTTCACTTTCCCAGTACTTTTATTCCTCCAAGGATTGGAGGATAGCAGAAGAGGGGTAGCTATTATAAAAACATAATAGCGTAATGCTATCAATATATTTTTATTGTTCAGTTTATATAAATGCTCTACATTTCTCTGAAAAGTGATAAATAAATATAATCATTAACAATTGATGCAAGTCAATTCACCAGTTACCAGGCCATGGATGAGCCAGAAATAGTAGCAGCAGTCAGCACATGATATTAATGGCATCGGTATACAATTTATAGGTTATATTTGTGTATTTATAGTGTATTTATAGTATATATTTGTGTATTTATAGTGTATTTATAGTATATATTTGCGTATTTGTATCTAGAATCACATGTCAAGTCAGCTGTTTCGACAAAACAGCAACATTTTAAACAGGCACACCAATTGCAAAACCAAGCCTAACCTAACATTAGCTGCTGCAGCAAATAACGCCTATTTGGATAAACTGACCACATACTGGGAATCTAAACGGTTACTATCTCGCCTGAAAAAAATATTAAAACTTAATAAAGTGATATGACAGTCCTACAGCGAAAATGACAGCAGCTTTCATTCAGCCTGGCTCCATCATTGCTGCTGGTTCAAAGTAGTCTTGACTTGATGGTGCTAGTGCACCATTATTATGGTGAGCACAGTACACTGAGTAGTGTAAAACAACATGACAGAATCTTTGCATTTCTAAAAATATTTTCAGCAATCATGTTATATGTTAAAGCTTATGCATTTAATTTAATTGCTCTTCAACTTATATATATTCAACATATATATATATAATCACATAATCATAAAATCATAATCATATATATAATTTTATATATATATCTATAAAATGAAAAGTCTTGTACAGAGTTGCACACATTAATTTAAGGTGCCCTGTGGAGTTTTCTTGCAAACAAACAAAAGTTACCCACCAAAACACTCTGTTTTTAAGTATTTTAAATCCTGTATTGTTTATATCCATGTTTACTAACTTCTTCTTCACTGCCTTTCTTGGCGCATTGCAGCATATCTTGGCACATTACTGCCACCTGTTGATCGGTGGAATAATGGGACATCATTGGTGAGCGCAAACGAGATAGACTCACTCACAAAAAAAAAACAGCTCCATAGTGCTACTAGAGATATAAAACTCCACAGGGGATTGTTAACACATTAATAAACACACAAGTGCAAAGAATTAACTCTGTTTTTAAAACCATGCATATATTATCTCACAACAGTATGTAATTTTTAGGAATACTTAAATATAAAATATTCAGCAGAGGTGGATCAGAAAGGATGGTGTGTTCTGTAGTGTTTGATGTCATCTGGCAAAACAAGTAACATGGGTCCAGTTAGTGAGTGTGTAAGAGAGTGCTTGGTGCTTTTAATTTAAACGTGTTTAATCATCCAAGCAGGAAACCTCAACAAAGCAACAAAGCTGAAAGGACTTTTTTATTTGTGGTTTCTATTGCAAAAGACTTTCTCTCGCTCTGATTCAAAACTGTGGAAATAGTATAGTCTATGTATATAGTATTGTCTTTCAACCAACTACTGTAAAATACCAAGGATACAAGGAGTCAAACATTTATGGCTGCTAACAGTCATTGCTGGATACACAGAGGGAGAGCACAGTTTGTTCATGGGTCTGTGGAAACTCACAGTTTTGTTTCCTTATTTAGTCCAACCACTCACCCTGAACACAACTTGCCCAAAATAAATCTTGTTTATAATATGCCATGTTAATATTTAGTCATAATCAATTGGTAGTTAACAATCATGATGTTCAATACACAATACCATGTCCCTTTTGTAGACTGCATAATAAGTTTAACAGTGTAGTTTAAGTATGCAGTACATTCACACAGGAAAATAAAAAGTAACCACAAAAAGGCCATCATGCAGACTTAATCACAGCATTTCTGAATTTGTTGTTTATGGACAACACAACACAGAAGGACATTTAAGAAACTAATAGTAGCTGGTTATTTTTTCATTTGCTATTTCTGAAGTTTTCAAATTTGTAATTGGCAACAGTGTACTGACACATGTCTGCACACATCATTTCTTACATTACATTATTTCTTCTATTTTAATCAATAGAACAGGGCACTGTCAACTTTGGTGGTTTCTATAGTTAAGCTCTCTGTTCTATTACTGATTTTGTTTATTCTATTTCAGTAAGTTTCCGCACAGAATTTTAAGAGTGCCACATGTGTACCTGCCTGTGCACGCGTGGAACATACGAAGGCAGAACAAAGAAACACACACACATTCTTTCTGGCACGCACACGACATGCGCACACACTCTCTCTCTCTCTCTCTCTCTCTCTCACACACACACACACACACACACACACACTCTCTCTCTCTCTCTCTCTTTTGCATACACACTTCATACTCCTTTTTGTTTTTAGGTAAATATATGTAGTTAGATGATCTTGTGTGTGTTATTTGATAAATAAATGCTTGTGGATATACATTCTGGTCTATTTAATGTTAAAAATTAGTGAATTTTGCCAACCTCTACTATTCAGAACTCCAAAACCCTTCAACCTAGTTATTGATATGGTTATTTTGGTTGTAGTTATTAATTAAATTATTAATCAGAGTTCCAAATTGAAAGTTAGTCTATTTGATTTATGAGACTAAATTAGTTAATTGGCTATCATTTTCCCTTCTTTAAGGGTGGTGGCCCGAGGTGATTTAATGCAAGTTGAATTCTATTCTGTAATGTAAATATTGATTATTCCTGATAGCCTGAAGTGAGTGCAATCACTTTACTTCATCTTGTTAACACTATATAATTGTTGTGCCTCTTTGAGGTTTATTAATTATTGTTATATATTCTGGTATCCTTTAAGCCATATAATCCCTTCCTACCTAAAATCTTTAAAATAAAAAAGGCACAATGAAAACCAAAACTGGCATATGTACGCTGAGCTCTAAATTGTCCTGGTAATATCAGTATTAATAACAAACAAAAACTGGGTTGCTTTTATTTTGACAAATAATCCTAGACGTTAATTTCCTAAACTACACTAAACTACAATTGTATTATTCTATTATTAGAACAGAAAATAATTAAATATATCTCTGCTTAGATTTGTATCTGAAAAGTCTAAGTCTAAAGCCCCGCAAGTCGCTCCTCAAGGCTGCATTTGTTCATTACACCCCACAATACAAAATTTTAGAACCAAAAATATACTGAAAATGTTGTTTGTCGAGCCTCATCAGTATTTGGGGTATAAATATGAAGTCTGTCCTGTGGGTGGTGTCAGACTAAAGGCCACAGACTCAAATTCAAAAGGTTTCATTATAGAATTGTGCATTGGTAAAATGTAATGCCAAATATTCAAATTAGAATGTGAGATATTTTTTCTGTCATTGACAAATTTGAGGGTGGTACTTACAGTGTGATCGTGGGAGTGTCCAAAATGGAAATGGTTTATCTTCTGGGAGCAGGAATCTGCATAGTAAATTCTATCTGAATCTTTCCATTAGATTTTGATAATTGCTGTGCACAAGTGTACATTGTTGCCTGAAAGGAAACTTCATGGGCCCACCAAAAACACTGTAATTCATCCTCTGGGGACTATGAATATCCGCAGCCAACATCATGAAATCCAGCGATCAGTTTTTGAGCTATGGTGTCATTGGCCAAAATGGTGGTCAATGTCAAAAAATGAGCTGAAGGGGTCACAAAATTATTAGCAATTATGCTCTCGGACAATGAATAATCATTCCATATTTGGTCAGTAGCTGTCAAGATATCATGGACATGGGCCTTTGGCCCTTCTGCTAGCTTGACAAAACTTTCTATAACACTAGTATTAGTTTTGGTTAGCAAAATTCAGTTCAAATTTGAGGTTTGTATGCTGCATTCCAACTCTGAATATAAATCAGGAGATCCATCTTTAAACACAGATCCACCCAATAATTTTCCACTGTACTCTACATTGGGTCTTTCTTCCTGAAAGCCACAGCCTTCCTCTGATGAAAATGAGGCTTGTTCTTCTTTTGATTCCACTGGCACATCAAAATATCCCTGAAAGTTGTCCGGAAGGTCTTGTTACACAGTGCATAACACATGGGGTTGACTGTGCTGTTAACATAACACAACCAGTAGCCCAGTGCCCAAAGAGTTTCTGGAATACAGTCCTGACAGAACGTGTTGACCAACACCATGATGTTGTATGGTAACCATGTCGTAATGAAGGCAAACAGGATGGCGCTGAGTGTCCGTGCTGCTTTCTTCTCATTTGCCTTTTTTTCATTCTTGCGCTTGTTGATCTCTGTCTTGGCCTTAGAGGCGAAGCGTTTGGCCATCGCCGCGTCTTTCATGGTGATGGCTGCAGGTGACTGGTCAGTGGGTGATGAGGTGACAGCATTTGATTGTGACCCTTTTTGAATTTTGTTGGATGATGATGGTTGCTTATCCTTGTTTTTCTTCACTTTTCTAGATTTCTTACCATCTAGATAGACAGACAGACAGATAGATGGGTACATAGACAGATAGATAGACAGATAGACAGATAGATAGATAGATAGATAGATAGATAGATAGATAGATAGATAGATAGATAGATAGATAGATAGATAGATAGATAGATAGATAGATAGATAGACATTAGATAGACATTAGATTAGACATTATGTATATTTGTATTATTTTTATATATATCATGCAAACAACACCACTTGGTAGGGTTATGTCCAACCTGTTGGAGGCCTTGATGAGTCTGCACCATCGGCTTCCTCCTCTGAACCTGACTGGTCCCCAGAGGCACCAACTTCATTGTTGTTAAAGCTGTCACTGCTGCTCTGCTCTGTCTCGCCAACCGTAGTTATTGTGGTGTTGACAGACCTCTTGGATGCATGGCGACCTGGCAGCAGTGATGAAAATTGGAAGCAGAAAACGCCACACCTCCCTCTGCTTCTTATTCCTCCTGGTATGCTGGCATTGTCCTTGTTGTTCTTCTCTGAAGCCTGCTGATTTAGTTCATAGCTGCTGCAGCTTTTAGAGCTAATTTGGCATCGCATGGCCGATGAATCCTGGCTGTTAGTCGCACCTTCTCCACCAGCTCTTCCATTACCACTCCCTTGATTCTGAGCTGGGCTTGGGCTATTGCCTGACCCAGATCCCTTGAGACCTTGTACATCTTTAGCACGCTTCTCTGTCTCTTGATAGATTTTCCAAAACAGGATTGCCATAATAGTTACTGGCAAGTAGAACGCAGCGATAGCAGTGCAGAATGTAATTATGGGCTCGGACAGGAACTGGATGTAACACTCATTAGGCTGGACTGTCCGCTCCCCCACAATGTACTGCCAGAACAGGATGGCTGGGGCCCAGAGAATGAAAGAGATGGACCAGGCTAATCCAATCATGGTCATGGCCCGCTTGGTTGTACGCTTGGCCCGGTAGGTCAAAGGTCTGGTCACAGAGAAATACCTAAGAGGTCACAGAAAGAAAGTAGGCAACTGTATACTTACACAGCAACTGTAACTGTGCTGTGCATTACTGTCTACTACATTGTCTTTCTTGATAGTACCACTAACAGTCACCAGAGTCAGACATTTAAAAATTCTACACAAGGGATTTTAAATATGTCCTGTTTCCCATGGCCCTCGACATGATACCATCATGATACCACATGGAAATATTTGCTTTTTGTGATTTGGATACTCCATTCAATATTAGAACACTTTACATTCAGAATAACCCCTTCTTACAAACTAATCCTCTAGTAGATATCAGCATCCAAAGGTGTCCTATTTTATTTAAAAAAATTATCATATAGGTTTTTCATGAGGATAGTACCAGCAATATATGATGATGACTAAGAGCTTCATTGTAGTTAAGTTTATCAACAAAAAATATAATAAATCATGTTCTGCTACCTGTCAAAGCTGATGACAAGCAGGTTCATGACTGATGCGTTACTGGCCACGTAGTCTATTGCAAGCCACAAGTCACAGACCACTGGCCCCAGAGCCCACTGGTCCATGATGATGTAGGTGGTATACAGGTTCATTGACAGTGTGCCAATGGTCAGGTCAGCAAAAGCTAGGCTAAGCAGGTAGTAGTTGTTCACCATCTTCAGTGCCTTATTGATCTTGAATGACACCAACACTAGGATGTTGCCAACAACAGTGACAAGAGAAAGTGATCCAGTAAGGAAGACAATTATGATGACCTGAAGATAGAGAAGTAAAAAGAGAAAGAACCACAGAGGGGAGTTAAATGCATTACAATGTGTAAGATAACTCTTACTGATTTTGTTATAATGACTCAACATCTCAAAACCTAATCCTAGTTTACTGTTTGTGTTATGAAACTCAAGTGTGAACAGAGTTAAAGCTGGGATAGGCAAAATCTGTGCAACCTATGCAAAACCTTCCGCCTCTCTCTCTGCTGCCTTGTGTCACTCCGCTAAGCCCCTCCCACCAAACCCACAACTTCAACCGGCAGCAGAAGGAGTCGGTTCCCCTGAGAATCCGTATCCCTTGTAGAGCTCGCTCTCCACGGCGTGAGCCTCACTGAGACCCCAGTCCCTCCCGCCGCGACTTGTTTTCTCAAAGACGCCCCTCCAGCGCTTTGCGGCCGCAGAGCAGAGCGCCCCAGGCTTCAGAGGCAGCTACAACGCTGTCCAGCAGCAGGAAGAGAGGCTAGTACACCACACACACACCACTGTCCCCCGTCAAAAGTTATTCCCCACTGTTTGTCATCATGCCTCTTTGCCACTCGTCGTTACAAGCGCCATGGCATTGAACGTAATGAGCCTGAAGCTCCGTGTGGAGCCGGGACGTATTGTTTTGTACTATACACTGCTGTAGGCAAAGGAGGTGTTGGAAATTTATCACAAGATTCAGGATTTTCGGCAGGATTTTCTGCCACTGAATCAGGTTTTCACCGTCTGAAGGGATGTGTACACACATCTGCTCTTGTAGCTTAGCCAATACGAACACACCGTCTCTCTGAAATAACCTGTGATAGGCTAAAGTCTATCGTCACGGGCTAGATTTTCTGAAGCCTGAAAACAGAGCCAAGAGGGGGGCTGAAGTAGAGGTCTGCTCTCGGACCACTTGAATTACAATATGCTGCATGGTTAATATGGCATTTTTGCCCAATGATGCCAAAACAAAACTGCCTACCCAACCTTTAAGTTTCAAAATATCAATTTGGAAGCTAGGAGGCTATGAATTATCCTTCATAACAGAACAGTGTTTCTTGAAACCAAAAAATGTTATTCAGCAGCAAATGCCATTGAATTGGAATATTTTCTCAGAACCTTAGCCAAATCCAACTGAAATCATTTCTGGATACCACCAGGATAAATTGAAAAAATATGCTGTCTTTAGGTAAACTGATTCAGTCTAATACTGGAACAGTCTAATACTGGAACACTATTTTGCACAAGAAGATGGGTAGCAGACCTCTACTAGCAATAAGTAAATTTCTTTATGCTGACAAAGCCTCTAGTGAATGCCACCATCCACAGGTGTTTGTATTCAATTTTAAAAATTCAACCATGGGCTGACACATTTCAAAAAGATTCTTTAGAAGAGTCTTTAGTGAATTTCCAGCTGTGGGCATTTCTGAAGAGTTGAAGTATTACAACTCCAGGAGTCATGATTTAAACCACGTCACAGCACAACAACTGCTACTTGTACCAAATTATATTGTCAGTGACCTGGACAATTAGTAACATTCTAGCCAACTTTTAAAACCTTTTTAGATTTAGATCTACATTACATTCAATGATTTTATGACTACATGTCAGGAAGAACTCAAGTAGTATCAAATCAAGTGCTGTTAAAGTTTCTATAGGTGTCCCACAAGGGTCTATTATGGGTCATCTTCTATTCACCAGTTATATAAATAATAAAAGTAAGTAATTTCTGCCACTTGCACTAAAACTGACATTGTTATGCAGATGATGACTCATGCTCATGTCATAATCTGACCTTCGCAAATCTAGTCACCTCTTTTTGATTTTCATCTTTCTTTCATTAAACATAAGCTTGTTTTAATGAAAATGGGTGGCTGGATGACTAAAATGTAACCACACTTGTGAAATTACTTATATAACACAGAAAGAATCAAGTCAATAATTAATTAAAGTATCATAGATAGATAGATATAAGATAAGTGACTGGTTCAAATGAGCCACAAATTCCCTGGAGCTATGAAGAACACAGCTAAATGTTTGTCTGGTGGTTAGAATTCCTCGCTACTGAAGCCATGGAATTTTTACAGTGAGGCCACAAAACTATCCTGCCTGTTCTGTTCTGGAGTGCTTTCAACCTGCTGTGTACACGTCTCATGTCTGCACATTTAGGTGGTAAAAACTGTAGTAGTAAGCCATATTTATACATACACATAATTTATACATATCTAAAACTTAAAACATGTACATTAATGGTTTGTTGGTGGCTTATTCAGTATTACAGTGTCACCAAAGCACTAAAATGGATGCAATGAGAAGAAAGTTAAAAGTTTAACTGTTTTGGTAAAAACACAGCTGTTTGTTACCTGCCAGATAGTGTGTCCTCCTAATGGGTCAAAGTCCTCTGCTGGCAGCATTAATGTCCTGTTAACTGGTGAATCAGTGAAGTTTCCTCCTTGACTGACATTATGTTGCTTCCACCCACCAACACTGTCAGATAATATGGCTAACTCCTGGTAAGAGCCACCTGAAGATGTGGAGAAACAATTCATTTTTAAAAAAAGGCCACAATTCAAGGCACCAAATCACAGATCAGAGATTTGGAGAGTCTACAATTAGTCTTTTTTATCAGCAGACTGTAAGAGCTGTGCATCTGTATTATCTCAGCAACCTTAATCATTAAGAGCTTTTCAAGTCTATTTTATATTCTTTTTATCTATTCAATTTTTGACCTCTTTTTTTGTTTTATTGACTGTATGCTCCATTTTGTTTCATTTATCTATTATTACTACATTTGCTTTTCTTTTCACCCTGTCTTCCTGATTTTTTGAATATACTCTAAAATTTGTTTGATATTGGGGAGCTTGTATAAGCTCTTTTGGCTTCCTTGCTCCCATCTACATACATGAGAGCAGGCATATGTCACTTCCCTGTTGTCAAAACAACCATGCCCCCTTTTAGGTGAAAACAAGTGCTATAAAAGTGCCGGTGACAAATTGAAAAAACTAGTGGCACCATGCCTAAAAGCTGCTGCGTCGCATTTTGCACATCAAAGAATAATAATTTTTAAAAAACGCTGTTTCGATTTTCTTTACTTCCCCAAAGAGTGAAGGACAGTAAAAGAAGAGATTTGTTGCAGGGTGCTAGTTAGCTTGCTAAACCCCTGTTAAGCATGTTAATGTTAGCGATGTAATTAGTTTACAGTAACGTCACATTGGAGAGACTACCAAAACAGTAAAATAAAGTGGCTTAACGACAGAAAAAGTGGCAGATGTCAGAAATACATTACCTAAAGATTCAATAAGGTAGTTGTATATGTCAGGATATGACACCTCTGGCCAATGGGTGGGGTTGTTCATCCACTTTAATGGAGGCAGACTGAAAGGACACTCCTCAGCCCCTATTTCTTGCGTTGATCGGCAATGACATAACATAATTGTTTGTCTGACTGGAAATAGGATTTGGTCTCCTAATAGCTAAAAGCAATATGGCATTCTTATTTTATGCTTTTAAATTGGCAAAACCTCGGAATTTGAATTTACCGTCAGTCAAATTAGAGGGGCTGTTTTCACCAAAATAGGGAACGTGGAATGACGTAACAGCAAAGTACCCAGTGCTGCTCTTATCTATATCCTTTTATTGAATGTGTTTTACAAAGATAATAACTGTGCACAAAACTTCACAATATCTGCATCTCTTAGTTGTTATAAAGATACCAAGTGCTGTAGACAGTACCTAAGATGGCAGGCTCAGCTATGATGGTGGTATCAGGCTGGTCTCTCATACTAGGAGAACTGTTGATAAGGAAGTTGATAGAATCAGAGCTGGAGGTCAGGTTCATGATGACTTATGGACCTCTGTAAGAAAATAGGAGAAAATTGATGAAGGATTAAGGTGTAACTGTTTAACCTCATTCTTTAACATTTTTTGTATACGTTTTAAAGGTAAGAGACAGACATTCAAACTTTATTGGAACCAACTTGAGGCAAGGAAAATACAGAGCACTGATTTAAAAAAAATAGATGAACAAAAAAAAAAGGTAGTCCACAGACCGTGGCAGATTGAGGTGATGGGCCCCTAGACTATACTTTTTGTGGGACCCCCTACCATATTACTAACAAATGAGACAACTGAGTAATTCATTGACACTTTTGACACAGCACGAGTGTAGGGACTACAGACGGATAAACACACATATACGTAAAGCCTATAATGTAAACACAGTAATGCCTTTTAATACATGCTCAGACCCACTGTTCATATTAATATTAAGCAGGGTACAGTTATTGAGTGTATATGAAGAGGTAGTAAAGTCCCAATCAAGTTTTTTGGCCCCAATCCTCATCCGAGTCTTTTAATATTGAGTATCTGATAATACCAAATCCAATCCAATACTTATATTTACCTAAATGTGTCACGGCTCTGCCGTGTTCATTGGGTTTCCTTATGTTTCTGGTGTTTTCCCCTCCCTCTTGTGTGTTGTGCTGTCTCTGTCTGTGTGTGTTTAGTGTGTGTTTTGTGTGTCTACTGGGAAGGCGGGGCTGCCATCTCACCTCCTGCTCAGCTGTGCAATCAATTAGCGCACCTGCCATCCATCAACTCATCAGCCTGCAGTATTTCTACCCCGGCTTTCTATCCACTCATCGCTAGATCATTACTCCAGTTTGCTTGGTAGCAAGCTCTCAGGCCTCAGGTTTTTTGATAATCAGTTCCTGTGTATTCTCGTGCTTTACCCAATCCTGTTTCCCTGTGCTCAGGTTCGTGTCATCCTCTGGGTTTGCCCGTTCTCCTGTGTGCTCCGCCTTCCGCCTCAGCCAGCCTTGCCTTCCTCCTCATCTGTCTCCCACTCACCTCCATCGGATCAGCCCCGCCATCGGCCTTTCCTGCCAACTCCCCCTTCCCTCGAACAATAAACTACTAACCTTTCATTTTACTCGGTGTCTGTGTCCTGCACTTGGGTCCTCTCGGCTAATCATGTCACAAAATCCTGATTAAAAATGTATCAGACACAGTGAAATAACAGATGTAGCCTTCTAAATTTGGCAGACCTTATTTTTAACAAGCTTCTTCGTCCAAATACTGAGGGTGTCAAGGCTCAGCATTTGAGTACTCAAATGCACAACTCAAAGACAGGTCGGTGCAGAATCACACAAGTTTACTGATAACAGGCAAAATACACACAAAATACCAGGTTGGCAGGGAGAGCAAAGGCAGAGTCTGAGTGGCAAGCTGGGGTCTGCAACAAGCAGGCAATCAAAGTCAGTGGCAACCAAAACAGACCTGGGGGGTGGGGGTGAAAGACAGCAAAAAGTCCAAAAAGGCAGGCAAGGGGTTAGTGGCAAGGTAAAGAACAGTGGGAATGTTGTGAATCATCAGATACTATGACAGAAGGTCCTGGATCAAAATGATTATGTTTATAAGCTTAAATCATTGATATGATATGATATGAATGTCTAACTGGGAGAATGTGAAAAAACAAGTTACTCATGGAATTAATGTTAATTAGCGACAGCTAGTATTATCTGTCATTTTAACCGCTAAAAGCTATGGTCTGTGCTGGCTAAACCTGAGAAGCTGCACAGATTCTCAGGTAGTGCTATGTTTTGTACACTGTTCTTTGCTAATAAGAGAGAGAATAACAGCGATAACAGATTTGTTACTGTTGGAGCTCAGCAAACCAGTGTAGTGTTGGCAGTGTAGAGCGCAGCTGTCATTAAGGAGAGCAGCGCAGCAACACTATCCAGTTGAGGTGGACAAAACACAGTAAAGACAGGATGAGATTTTGATTGGGTTTATTTTAGCTGATACCGATTCCTTAAAATATGCCCGGATGGGTATAAAATTACCTGGATCTTCCGCATATTTTCCGTATTGTG
Organism: Macquaria australasica; assembly: GCA_005408345.1. Lineage (NCBI taxonomy): Eukaryota > Metazoa > Chordata > Actinopteri > Centrarchiformes > Percichthyidae > Macquaria > Macquaria australasica. The sequence continues at coordinate 524,384 of SEMN01000258.1, forward strand.
CGGCCCATAGAGCAAGCGCACTAGCGTTTCCTTTAACCCTGACTCCCAACCGCTTGGTCTAGGGCTCACTCACATAAATGACAGTAACTCTGGATTCGGCTATTAATGAATTTTAAGTTTTAGGACATAATGATTTAAATAAGGGCTATTTAAGTGTTCATACTGGCTTGTTGATGTACCTAAAAACAATGATCCGCTGATTTACAGGCGTCTGTTCACAGTCTATGGGAAAAAGTATTTTTTGGGCCAGTGTGCATCACGTGATGGAACCAGAAGTTGTAATTACCCTTCCTGGGGGCTTGGTTGGGACAGGAGCAGGATTACAACTGCACCTTACATGTTAGCTAACATAGCTAGTTAGCAAATGTTAACGAGCAATAACAAGCTGTCTTCTGAAGCCTGTGACTACAAGTAAAATAATTACAGAGGGTGCTAGGCTCCTAAGAAACTACTGTACAAAAGCAAGAGTGTTGGAATACATATTATATGGGTAGTTCAGTAGAGATGAGTGATGAACATCTATTGTTAGATGAATACTGTACAGCCTGCATTAGCCTACATATAGTAAAGGATATTATGCACTAGGGGTGTGCTATAGGCTAAAAAGACAAAGGTGTATTTAAGTTAAAAACTCATTTTTCATTCAGCTACGCTCATCCTCAATAACATTTCATCAGTTTTTATCAGATTAGTGTGCAGTGCAGGATAAAGCTTGACTGATGTTCAGATATTGAAGCCTGACACTGTGCACAAGTGTTGGAGTTTCCCCATTGGCCGCTGATATACTAGAGTTGCATGATGTAACATTCTGTGAAACATCCCAGAGATAAAAGATATCAGCAAACAAAAGGAGCACAGTAGCAGAACCTCTGGCTTGATCATGCACCCCACTAAACACAAGTGGCCATGTTCAGGAGTTGGAAGTTGGCAAAGGTTCTTGCTGCACTAGTGCCAGTTGGTTCAGGCGCCTGAATGGTGGGGGGTGGTAATGGGGAACAGCCATCAGTGAAAAGCAGCAACAAGAACTACAGTGCATTGTGTAATTGGGCATTCTGAGCTGGGAGAAAATGGGGCCAAAAAGTCTGCACAAGTTTCATGCATTATAAGTCGAGACTGACTTTATATCACAAACAGTGGCAAACAGAGAGAAAGGGGATTTAAAAAGAGGCATATTTTACTGTAGTATTATGGGAGGATAGTTACTGTGTGCTCGTGCAGTAGAACTGCCAAAATAGACGGAGTAGGACATAAACTCAACACACCTCTGTTTTAACTGCCTTTCTCTTTCTGATATCTGGGAAAATTCCCACACACACATCACTCATTTGGGTTCCAAGATAATCTTTAATAAGATGGGGAGACCACTTTCACAGTTCGTGATCAGCAGATGGATTTAATAGTAGTTTAGGTTTTGAATTTATGCTAAAATGATATATCTATTGTCATACAATCCTGGGGTTGGACTGTTTTGCTTTCACACCACAAACGAACTGAACCACTTGGAAGCAGACCAAGACCCTCCCTTTCAGGTGGTCCCGGTCTGCTTGTTGAGTCCATGCCAGGGTACGACTGACAGCTTTCAGGTTGGTTGTGAAAGCACCCTTAGAACCTTTTGACCAAGTTTCTGCATTTGGGCCTGTTAGATTTGACAAACACAGGGGAACTTAGTTAATTATATATGTCGTTACAGTTCCACACAATAAACTGTTTTTTTGTTTGTTTGTATTTTTACACATTTTAATGTTCCTAAACTTTTAGGACATTTCACATTTAGGGCATGAATTTTATATACACTGTATCAGTTCCAACTTCAGTCTTTATCTCTCAGAAGTCTTCCATCTGTTTTTTTCTGATTTCTCTTAATTAATTATTAATTATTTATTCATTTCTTGCACTGTCAGCAATTGCCACTGATCACCGCATTATCAGCACCCAGCAGGGTCCTCATTGTATCCTTGGTATGAGTCCCACTATCCACACTGGAATCTCCTCAGTCTGTCTGACTAATGTTATTGGCTGCCTCCAGCTGACACAGATGTTTTCTGTCAAGTCACCAATGATGACAGTCTCTCTGTTCGTTTGCACAGTGAGTTTGCACATGAACAACTACAGACAACTATGTACAAACAAAAAGTGCACTCACAGTACCCTAACGAATTTTGATTTAAAACATGAGTATTTCCTGCACCAGTGCTTTGTAGTGGCCTCCGCTACATTGGAGCTTCTGTCCTTGCATTTTATTCCATGATGAAAATGGCCTAAACATGCTTAATCATTGACTCCAGACTATCAACCAAGACAGCATAGTGTGCACCGTAATGGTGCTAGGCGAAGTATAAAAACATTCCAACAGATTTCAATCCTCAGCTTCCATTGCATTGCTGATTCTGGCATAGATTAGCATAGCCTGTAAAGAATAGATGACATTACTAATACAGGCTGTACTAATTAAAGCCAGAACCATCATATCTCCTCATAAAATGTCTTCAATCCGTGCCTTTTGCTCTGATGCATGATGTTGGAGAAGAGGAAGGTTTGATAGGTATGAAACTTTTAGCTGAAGGGATACATTCCTACACAAATAAATAAAACACACATTAAACAATATGGTGTTCAATGTCACATAAATAAAAAATAAATTATTAAATAATAATCATATGAATACATTGTGTAAAATATCTAAATGAACCAACAATGTATTATTTCATCAATAATTTTCATAATAATTGTTTATTTGATTTTTTTTTTTTTTTTAATTTCATTATAGACATTTTTATTTCAAAATTCCCGTTGTCAAAATTTTGTTTTATTTCATAATGGCATTTTCCCAATGACACATTGTATTTCATAATGTCACTTTTTTCATATTGTCACCGCCCATCACATCCCCCTGCCTCTTTAGCTAGCAAGCTCAACAACTGCTTCCAAAATGACCCAGCTAGTTCCTACTAGCTGGAGCGACATCAATGCTAAAGGTGTTGTGATTCGACTACACAGACACAGAAACTGAACCTTTTTAGCTTTGGAGCCTTAGCGTCACAAGGCTGCTCATGCTACCTACCTAGCTGGCTTATTATTATATAGGCCGGGTTGTGAGCTGTGTTAGCAGTGTCAGCTAGCACCTGTTGGCTTGACCACAGATAAAGACTCTTCACAGAGTTGTGTGTCTTTCCCTGAGGAACATCTTTAGAATCAAAATGCAGCCGGGGTAACTCTGAATCAACCAGCTAATGTTAGCCGCTGCTTTTAAAAGTGGCTCATATGCTGAGTAATAAGCCAAGTTCACAACCTAGCCAGCTAGCTGGGTAACATGTACAACCTTGTTAAGATAGCAGCTAGATAGTTGATTCAGAATTACTTTGACATTGTGGTTGCTTCAGCTAACAGAAGCTAACTGGCTAAATCCAGTAGCAATTGTTCAGCTTGTAAGCTTAAGAGACAGGGGGGCATGTGATTGGCTGAAAGGTGAGAGGGTGGTGACAACACCACTGTCATGAAAAGTAATATCAAATAAAAAAGTCACATTATGAAATAAAAACAGACTTTTGAAAATAGGCATAAAACTCTGTTACTATGAAAATAAGTTATGACTTATTTTCAGTCAGTTTCTTAAACTATTTTGCTTTATTGCTACATTTGTATATTTTACAAAATGTATTAATATGACTATTAATTCCATAATTATTTATTTATTTATTTAATATTTAACAATTTGGGGTTCCATAAAACAATACATAGAAAAATCAACCAAAAACATAACCAAAAAAGATGCAAATACACATTTAACAAATTAAATCAATCCATGCATATTTTTATAATGGGTTATCTGGCCTCTTTCCTATTTTACAATTCCAACACTAACACTTGTACTGTAAGACTTGTACAGTATGGAAAGTAATTTCACCAGGAAAAAAAGAGAAAGAGAAAAATGGAAAATCAATGAACAAAAGAGTAAATAAATTTTCTTATTCGTGGAAAGACAGGAATGGTGGGATAATTAAATACAACAAGCTGCATGGGTTGTTTAATGTAGCTTAAAATCAGAAAAACTTTAATAATGACAGTCATGAGCCACCACACATACAATGATACTGATGTCAAACTCTTGACAAAAATCGGAGCACAAACAATTGGTCTGTAATTCTGTTCACATGTTTCCAATTGTATCTTAAAACACTACTCACATTACGTTGAAATTGATAGTGGCCATGAAGAGACCCCTTCCTCAAGCATTTTCAATGTAAGTGATGTGGGTCAAAATCCACTGCACTCATTAAATGCAAAAATGTCAAAGTAAATGTAAAGTTAAGCCGAAGCTAATATGAGGCTTCAGCAGTCTGTGTTAGGCAAATGAAGTGGGTATCTTCTAAAGTCTTTTTGGTACAAAATTCCCTCTTGTTTTGCTATCCCTCCATTGCAGCTGAGCAAGACAACAATGTCTGGGGAAACACCAAGAATGAAAAATAAAGTACAAAGAATTTTGCACTAAAAAGACTGTAACTTTGGAGGATACCCTCTTCATTTGTGTAACTACAGTACTGAAGTTTAACTGAACTTAAGAATGCATTTTTGCACAGGAATAGGACTGTAGATTTTGTCCCCCATCTCTTACATTCAGAAGGGCTTTAGTAAGGGAATCACTTCAGGACCAACATGGATAGGAGGAATAAATACAGCCACTAATAACTCTTTCAATGTACATGGGTTAGTTTGTTTTGTTTGTTTTAAGATGTCCCGGATTTCTTCATCAACATAAATATCTCTCTGTGTTTATATACTGTAGATGTATAACATCTCCAGAGTCGCATAATGTTCATTCTGAATGTATACGTGAAACATTTACTGGAACCAAATTTCATTTGTTTTGCCTGACATGTGTAAGCCTAATGAATTGTGAATATATCTTTATATATTCACATTTGTTGGAACAAGCGGATATACTGCATAATATATATGTGATACTATTCTAATTTGTAATTTAGAGAATCCTAAAGGGATGTTTAAGATGGAAATCAAGAGTTTAAGAGGTTAATGAATTTCATGTACTTTCCTAATAAGTTATGGATCTGACTGTCTGTGTCTGTCTGTATGTATGACCATGTGTTCCCCTGCAGCACTGTTTACATCTACAAATACAAGAAAGCAAAAGTCAAATGATGAGTAACTGTAATGAAATGCACTCACCAGTGCAGTCTGGTTCCCAGTATCCAATATGATATCCTGGTGTGAAGCTCAGCTCTGCTCATGCAGCATGCTTCTCTCTGCTGTGGCTCAGACTGCTCCGTTGGTGTGTGAGTGGAACCTCCAGCTCCGCCTGTGACATCTGCTTTGCTACTCTGAACTTCTCAGACATGGGCTGTTACATGACAGAGGCAATTTTTATTTGTTTTATGAGGAGGTTCCAAGGGGATGTGACAAGCCTGACTAGGCTGTGACAACCCAGATAATTTGTTCAAATAAATACAGCTGTATAAATAGGCATATATATGACCACATCGATCAAAGATTTGCTGCAAACATGAATTTATTATGCTTGTCAAAGACAAACTAAACAGCAATGGAAAGGCACAGTCTACTTTAGATGCACTGCTTCTGAAATGCTTGCAGTAGATATTTGAACCGAGACAGAGTTGTGACAAAGCCTCAGCGTAACCTGAATAAAACACAGCCACATTAGACAGGTCTGATACACTGATGCAAACAGAACTGATTCAATAGCGTTGCAACATTCAGGTGAATGGGCTCATCACTTGGTCAACTTCAATATGAAATCGAACAGTCAAAAGTGCATTTCAAAGTCTGTAACGCTCTTGGTGGGATAGTTGCACCTTTTAGACAGTAGTACCTGATTGGCTAATGAAATGCAATGTAATGGCACTAATTTTCCTTGTTGTGGGACGAAATAGCTGAGCTGGGAGAGTATAAGAGGTCTCTGGTCCTGGTTGGATCCCGGATTTTGGCAAAAGCAACCCACAATGTAACAGAACTGATATAATACATGAAGTCATGTGGAAATCATCGTAGTTTGACCTTTGCAGATGTGTCTTTCTAGGAAAAAACACCTCACTATGAGTTTCAGAGCCTGGGTACTGGGGGTCGTTAGGCTGTCTACTGTCATCAAATCACATCTTGTCATTTCCATTTTTCTCCAAATTTGAGAGCCAGTCACTGTGGCCGGTTTCCAAAGTTCTCCATCTTTTCGCAATCCATCAGTGTCAAGCTTTTCCATCTTTGACAGAGTGGCCAATGACAGGTTGACTCTAGCTTTATAACTCCTGGAGCCGCAGAAAGTCCACTGTCGTATTTCGCTCCGGATTTGGAATTGAATCCGCCGAGATAACGAGGTAAGATGCTGGCAATGTTATTTTATTTAGTCAGCTAGCTAGTTAGTTAGCTAAAAGTTTATTACTGAGAAGAAACAACTATAACAATATAATAATAATAGCTTTATTTATATAGCACCTTTAAAAACAGAATTTACCAAGTGCTTTGGCAGACAAAGCAAAAGCAGGATACTCAGAAGGCATTATAACACAGAAAGTCAAGATAAGGCAAAACAAAAGCAAGACAAAATTAATTATGAATAAATACAAATATAAACAATAAAACCATAAATTAACAAGGCGCCTTAAAATAAAAGCAAGTCTATAAAACTGGGTTTTAAGAAGTGATTTAAAAGAAGTCACTGATTCTGCAAGCCTTATCTCCTCAGGCAGGTTGTTCCGAAGCTGAGGGGCCCTGATAGCAAAAGCACGGTCACTTAGATTTAAGCCTCAACTTTAGAACGGCCAGAAGGGCCCCACCCGAGGATCTAAGGCTGCGAACTGGCTCATATGGGGTCAACGTAGGGGTTATCATTAATTTTTTTATACTTTGTGGTTCTCTATTGAGCAATTTTTAGCTCACTGTTTCTTAAAGGGACATCTCTTCATTGACTTTTAGAGTTTTGCATTGTTTTTACCTGTTTATATTAATATTAGTTATCTGTCATTGTATATTGTCACGATGTGTGTTGATACAGATACAGTGGCTATTATTTACTGTCACAATGCATGTTGATACATACAGGCGCCATTATTTATTACTGCATTATGAGATGCATTATGAGCTTAACCTGAGAATGTTTACCAACTGATAATAAACTTAATATGATTGTATCGAACCAAACTGTAACACAAGGTATTATGGCATACTACTATATTATACACTGAGCTGAAATTTGTTCATTTTGCTGATTTACAAATGGTATTCATATGCCGTTGTAGTTTTTATATTAGTGAGTTAAAACTACCAACAATTACATGGTTATACTGTGTAATGAAACCGGAGAGTTATAATCTTTAGCTGGTTTGTTGTAAGTGGCACTTTTCTTTTCTCTATTAATGGCAGATGGCTTCCAAACAGAAGAAGCACCGAGCAATGTGCAGTGAGGAGTGGGTTGTCCCACCTGCGTAGGTGTCTGGCCCTCTGAAGGAGGAAACAGGCCAGCAACAGGCCAGAAAAACTTGCATGATCTGTATCTGAAGGTAAACTTGGACAAAGTGAAGTGTACAGTCATAAAACATAAAGCTAAGTCAGTAAATTTTATTTTTAAAATGTGATTTGGGGCATCTGACATTAGTTTGCATAATTGGTCAATGACAACAAAATACAAAAGCAGCATGTAAAGTTGCAGTGTGAGGCTGATCGGCATAGCCTACAATTTCCTTATATGACACAGGCCTGTTACTTTGACAACATTGCTTGTTTTAGTGTGTTTGCAATGCATCTCAAAGATGGCTCTGCTGTAAAAAGCGCAATGTAAATGAAGATCATTCATTCATTTGTTCATTCATTAAGTCCATAAATGTCTGTGGGGGCGGGACTGATACAGACAGACAGGCACATTTCTCTATCATCATGCTTGCATTGTTTTGAAGTGGAGGCTAGTGGTCGTAAAATGTAACGCATAGCGAATCACAACTTGTTAATTAAAACTATTTTATTAGAATCAAAAATTAATATAATCAAGTAGCCGGCTGGACTGATTAGTCAGCAGCTTATGGAAAGCAGCTTATGGAAAGCAGACTTTTCTTGCTGTACACCCAACTAAATGAATGGGATTCGTCGCATTTATTTTACAAGTGGAAATCTAGTGTAAGAGACATTTGCCGAAAAGCGATTTGTTTGCATCCCTGGTTAGATGAAGAAATCATTGATGTTAGTTGGTAAAGGTCGATGGGAGAAAAGCAGTCTAAATATATATCAGGTTTTCTAGTTGTTTCTAAGATTCCTGTGTTTGGACTCATGGTGGAAATCTTTGGGTCTCTGTAAATAATAAAGAGTAACGTTATGGTTTAGACCTGCTCTATAGTGCCCTGAGATAACTTCTTCTATGATTTGTGCCATATAAATAAAACTGAATTGAAGTGGTTCGTTTTCTGGCTGCTAGCGGTAGCGTTTTGGACAATAGTCAGGCTGCTAGGGGTAGCTACCGCTAGCAGCAAGAAATAACCTTAAGAATCCCACTCACTCTTGTTTTTCCTAATTTTTTATCACTCTACCTTCTTTGTCTCCTCCGTCAATGGGGCTCTTTTTCTTTTGCCGCAGTTACTCCGGTTGTTCCACCATCCGTCATTTCCACTATCTGGGGATAGCTAATAATAGCTACCGGAAAATAAAAGCCTTATTCCTCTTCTGTTTGGTTGAGCCGCTTCCTTTGTCCTTTAAATCGAGCTTTCTTTTTCCCCAGCAGATTGTACCCATGGGCGGACAGAATTGCACAGTGAAAGCGAGGCTTATAGGAAACCAGTCTAAACGCCAATGGTGTCATTATTTTATAGCCATTATATTGTACAATCATTCATAATGATAAGTTAAAGCAAAAAAGTTGTCTATTGTCACTTTAAGTGTGAACTAATCACATAAAGTCATAGTGACTTGATCATTTGTTAATGGTGAGCAACAGGAATTCATGATATATCCTGCATTCATTTATGCATTAAATTATCATGAGTCATACTTTAGTTAAGCATAAGTATATGATTTGTACCCTTATTAAAAAGTGTTACCAAATATTTCATTACAAAAAATGGATCACATTGTCTCCATTTATTTAGAGGATGAGTGTAAAGGGCGATGGAAAAATCTCAGGGACAGATATATTAAGGAAAGAAAGACCATGAGAGAGAAGAAGAGTGGTGCAGGGGCAGAACAGAAGACAACTTGGAAGTATTTCTCCATCATGAGCTTCCTGGAGCCTGGTACCCTGTCTGACTCAGAAACCTTTACTGTCCTTTACCTGTCTGAAGTATCTCCCAGCTCCTTGTCTACTCCTGTAATTCTGGCCACTGACAAATCTTCTGAGACCCTGCCTCTTCTTCCAGTGGAACGGGAGCTTATGCTGTGGAATTCCACCTGTGGAATTTGTGAAGGGCCACTGTTGCTTTCACAATGGCATCCACATTCGCAGGGCTCACTCCAACCACCCAGTGGTAGATCCTCCACTGTGCAGCAAACATTCCAAAGCCGTTCTTAACAACTCTCCTGGCTCGTGAGAAGCAGTAGTTGAACAGCCTCTTTGGTTGGGAGATGTTTCTTCCAGGATAGGGCCTCAGCACATTCCTCCTCATAATAAAATGAGAAAAAAAAGAAGAACATTAAAATATATAGATACATCAGAATAGCATAGCAGGCTAAAAATTCAACAATATAAACCAATAATAAAAAATCTGACAGTGCTGTACCAAAATGTGAAAACAAGTAATCAGTCAGTGAAAAAAAGCAATTCTATAAAAATGTGATGGTGCAAGTGATTATTCCTTAGTGGGAAGGCTGTTCAGAGTCAAAGTCAGAAGTCAGAATTCTTTGATACTGTATATATAGGCACTAGACCATGTAAATCCTTATGTGTAATTAATACAAATTCCAAGACTTACCTGAGGGGAAAAGCCTCATCTCTCACGAAGACATGAGGCATGGGCCCCACTTGGTCAGCGCCTGGGAGAGAAGCATCTTCTGGGAGATCCAGCTTCCTCCTCCATCACCCTGAACAGATACTTTGCATCCATAACTAGCAGAAGTACAACAGAGTATGTTCCCTTGTAATTGAAATACTGAGAAGCTGAATTTCGTGGTGCCTGGATTATCACATGCTTCCCACCCATTGCTTCCACACAGCTGGGGAAGTTCCACCTCTCCTTGAAGCCCAGGGTGATCTCCTGCCAATCAGCAGCCTTTGGTACAGGCAGAAATTCATCCACCAGGCTGTCTCAAATGTCCTTGGCCACATCTGGCACAATGTCTGCCACAGTGGAGATGTTCACTCTGTAATTGGAGGAATGGTAGTGTAGTGTTACCAGTTGCCAGCAGTGTTGGGCAGCAGCAGCACTACAAGTAGTGTTGTAGCTAGTTTAATTACATTTCTCAATTGTGTGGTGGTAGCGTTGCTGTTTTCTGAATCAAATAGCTTTTCAGTAGCTTAACTCTTTTATTGCTCAAGCATCCACACAAGCTACATTTTGCCAAGCATTTGTGAAGCTAAAGCGCAGTGGAGCTTTCTGCTGCGGTCTGAAATAACACTGCAGTGGGTGACACCAGTGCCAAGACGTGTACGTGTAGCCGACTGAAGCACTTCTGTATGATGGTGACATCACTTACCAATCCTTGGGCTGATGCCTATGACGTCTCTGCTGCAGGGGAATACAGACACGCGAGCTTGAGTTTACTTGATGGAAAGATGGTAGAGGGTAAGGACGGAGAGGAATTGATCCAGTCACCGTAGCCGTACCTTGAGAAATACATGAGTTTAAATTAAACAGAGAAAAATTGGCAAAAGACAAACTTAAATAAATAAACAAATGCAGTAGGCCTACATATACGAGGGAAGAGGTGGGCAAAAATTAGGAAACAGAGGAAAAGTTTAGATTACTCTGAAATAATACTTTTGTAGTTTTTAACACTGGCCAGCAGAGGGTATAACAAAAATGCAAGTCTCTACAAAACCAAAGTAAATTTACGTAGATACATCTAGGCCTACTACTACAGAGTGAGCCTAATACAAAAAATAATACTTTTTAAACTGCCAGTCATATAGATAGAGTACTTTCTTAATCCCAGAGAGAAATTAAAGTGTCATAGCAGCCACTTAACATAAATCAAAATACAAAAACAATCAGGAAGGTAAAAGCAACAAATACAATTAAAGGCTAAATTATATACAATAACTAAATAGACTTAAACTTAAATATAAAATATAAAAAATAGCTTTGATGTAGTAAACTACTATTGCCATGGTGCTGTAGCTTAGCTTGCTACATTTCTCTGGGGGTAGCTTCAGTGTAGTGAAGCTTCATATAATGTAGAGTAACTGGTAGCTTAGCTCACTACACTTTCCAAGTAGCTTGCTCAACACTGGTTGCCAGGTATCTTAAATTAATGACATCATAATGCTATCAGTAAAAATAAAACTGCAAAACCTCCAATCAAGCTAATTTAAAATACTGTTTTTATATAACCTATCATCAATCAAATCAAATAATTTACAAAAATAAACAAATCAGTGAGCTAATTGTTATTAATACAGAGCAAGGAAGCCTTGACAAGACAAATTTAATTTATGTCTAGCTTTTCATTCAGCTAGCAAACGTAGCTACCTTATAATAGATACTGCTAAAGGCTAGACTAGCCTAAATAGACTAAATAAAAGAGTGTTCTCTAAGCACGGGACAGAGACAGACTGTGACAGTCATGTGAAATATGAAATGTATGCTTCATTTAAAAAAAGAAATGTAGTACTATTCTACTAGCAACACACAAATAAAATAAACAATTTATTTGGGCTTTAGGCGCTCACTTATTGAAAGCACTGATGTGAAGCGCCACTACGAGACAAAACACAGAGCATCTTTTGAGCATACCCACACATTATGATTTTCCGGCCCTTTGCTTGAGGACATTTTCTCTGACTCGACCTCTTTGAAATTTAATTGAATGATGTAATGTTAAAGATCAAAGTAAACACTCTACAGATATTGAGCTTCATCGACAAATATCTTTTCTTGTAAAATGTCCGGCAGAATCAGTAAGACTGGTGTTGGTAAATTTGATTATGCCTTAAAAGTTCCCCAATTGGATGTGTGCAGGTCAGTGACTTTAGAACAGGTTGGTTTCCAACCCCATTGGATGTAAAACAGGTGGAAGTGCTTACTTACTCTAGATGACAATCTTACCTTTAAAGAAGGAATAAAAGTCTTATCAGACTCTGCAGGTAGGGCAATGGGAGCTGTGCTTAATGTAGGGATCTTGGTTATAAAACCTATACACAGTTGTATAAATCTTGTGTCTGCCCTATTTTAGATTGTGGTGCAGGGGTTTGGGGTTATTGTAAACAAACAAAATGTGATGCAGTTCAGAATAGAGCTATGCGCTGTTTTCTGGGTGTGCATAAAATGGCCCCAAAACTTGCAGTATGTGGTGACATGGGATGGGAGCCATGTAAAGTTCGGCATAAGGGTGACATGTTGCGATTGTGGAATAGATTAATCAACATGCCTGATAAAAAACTTACCAAACTAATTCTTTATTGGGATTTGTCAAATAATTCTTCTTGGGTAAGGGAGGTTGCAAAAATATTTGGCAAGGCAGGTCTCCAATATATACATAGAAATAAATGATCTTGTAGTGGTAGTCAAATTAAAACAATACTGTTTGAAAATTATAAACAGAAATGGTCAGAAGTTTTGTGTAAATCAAAACTGAGAACGTACAGTCTGATTAAGTGTATTTACCATCCAGAGCACTATGTCACCCTTAACCTGACCAGAGCACAGAGGTCTGTCTGTGTCCAGCTGAGATGTGGTATCTTGCCTCTGGCAGTGAAAACCAGACGCTTCCACTCAATTCCAGAGGAGAATACAAAGTGTCACCTGTGTGATCTGGGAGAGGTTAAAAATGAAATGCACCCTTTGTTCTATTGTCCATTATATCATAATCTTAGATATACGCTTTTCCTTAAAATCTCTGCAGAATGTCTTGATTTGCTTTCTATGTCTGATGAATGTAGACTTCAGTACGTGTTTACAGACAAAGCGTTTCACCTAGCTCAGTTTGTGTTAAATGCCTACCAACAGCGTAGGAGGGCACTTTATGTTTCATGTGTTAATGTTTCATGTGTCTGTGCCTCCGATGTGCATAAGTTATGATAAGTCTCCGTTTATCGGTTATGTTGAATGAATAAGCTGTAACTGCTGTATGGCTAGTAACACCTTCTTCTTATGTATTCTACTATTATTATTATTATTATTATTATTATTATTATTATTACTAATAATTATTATAATTACTATTGTTTTGTATAAATGAAGATATCAATAAAAACATATTTAAAAAAAAAATGCAGCCTGCTCATTCATTTGAACAAGACCAGTCCTGTGACGTCATCCGGCAAGGTGCTGCGTTGGCCAATCACATACATGATTGTCATGGTAGACATGGTAGATACAATTCTTGTAAAATCCTGTGAGTATTATAAACCACTGTGTAGTGTTTTGCCATCTGATAAATATTCAAACTGATGGATCTGTTACTCAAACTGGACTTCCTGGGTTGTATGTCATGTCTCACAGGTACCTAGACCACCTGCACTGTTTTAACGTAGGGCTAATTGGGATCAGATGTTGGACCCGCTAGGACTGGCCGGGATAGGTCGGAATTCTTATTGATATGTTCGGCAATTTATTAAAAATACAAAAATAAAAAGGTAGTGTGTTTTGAAGCCATATTCATTTAACACTGGTTTTGTGAAGGTAGAGGAGTAGTTGGATGGTTTAGAGTTGGAAGCCCTGTGTGCTTTTGTGTCTTTCTGTTTCTTCTTCCTAGCTGTCACACTTACTCAAACACATGCACACTGACACACACACAGTTCCTTCATTACATTTGGAGACTGACTGGTAAAAGATGTCCGATGAATTCTTCAGGAGCTCTCCTGACCAAACAAGGACATATAATTGGTCACTCTACAGTGTGTTGAAACAAGGCAATGGCCAGACTCTCATGACCCCAAAACACACACACACAGAGAACAGTGAATGTCCAATAAGGAAGTAAGTTACGTATCAGTTTTTGCACTCTTACTAAACACTGAGAATAGAATGAAGAATGAAGCTAAGGTGAAGTGCTTCAATGAAATCATCAGATATACAATAGAATGCTAAAGGTTATTAACTTGGGTTACAAACACATTGCGTATAAGTAAGGTAAAGTAATCACATGGGTACACAGTAGTCAGTAATCCTGGCGTTTAGGCCAGCTTTTAAAGAATACAAAAATAAGTAGGGTCAATGCTATAATTATATACTGCAGTCAGTTGTTCCCCTGGCTAGGTCTTGTTTGTATGTACACAACATGCTCTTCTTCTAACTTACCTAATTTCTTTGACTTCTTTATAAACTCATGCTGTGCAGTCCAGATCTAATTCAAACATAGGGAAACAATATTTTAAATTCTAATGACGATCCCAAGTTTCCAGACAAACATGCCAAATATGTCAGGTTGAATTTGGGGAAATATATGTAAAATGATCCAAGAAATGCGCAGGCATAAAAGCATGGAGTCTTGGGTTTGAAGAATAAAAGATACAAAATGTGACATGGACATTGTGTAAACATTTTATTTTTTATTTGTAGACAGTTAAGGAGAAATTCCTGAGGGACACCAAGCTTAGGGAGGTTAACATCAAATCGTCAGTCTTGATTCTTATCATCCATTTTCCTTTTGAACTTGTGTTTCCTGTGGTTGACAACATTGAGACTGTTTTGTTTTACATGCCTTACCATTGTGCTAGTGTGTGACAACCTGTGCATGCTTCTACCCAGAATGGGGACATAGGATACTCTTTGTGTCACACTGCTGCGCTGGCTGCTCTCCTGCACCCACATGTCTCTATGAGCACTCTAAAGAAACTTTCAGGCACCTTTCAGACATGCACCCCTTTGCATGAATCTGATGGCAATTCAACATGTCAGTCTCACATCTGAATTAGTGCCGGAGTCACTTTTATGTTACAGAAATGTTATTAGGACCGACCCAGTAATATTGCCACCATGACTTTAACACTTTCAACATGACACATGTCTGAACTGAATGCCGTCAGATTAACGTAAAGGCTGCAGCAGCACGAGGTGAAACATGCAGAGAGAGAGAGAGAGAGACAGAGAGAGAGAGAGAGAGAGACAAAAAGAGACAGAGAGAGGGATAGAGACAAAAAGAGAGAGAGAGACAAAAAGAGACAGAGAGAGAGAGGGAGAGAGACAAAAAGAAAGAGAGAGACAGAGAGGGAGAGAGGGAGAGAGAGAGAGAGAAATGCACTTCATCTCGTGTGCCAAGAAATTAAAATCAGTCTTTCAGTCTGTGTGAAAGAGCCAATTTCAAATTGTTTAGGAGATTAATATCAGATCAGTCTATAAAAAATATTTTTCCCCTCGGGTGTGACAGGGACAGAAGAGGTAAAAAAAAGAAAAACCCTCATACAACCACACTAAAAATCGGACCAGCAGTCTCTCTATATCTTTTGGATGTTCTTTCCATCTGCATTGATGAATAAATGAATCTCCAGCAAAATGATTTACATACAGCATGTGAGTTAATAACAGGACTGTCTCACCTTTGCGCTGCTTGTTTGTTTTACAATTAGGTGAAGAGGATGTCGCAATCAAAATTTTTTTTACTTTAGCACCACCCTTAAAGTGCAGTGCACAGCCGCTTCCGTAGCCTGCCCTATGGCGCTGTCCCTTATAGGCTCCTAATTTAAACAATCCAGCTGTCTACACAGGCCTTTACTATGTGACTTGAAGTTTTTTGGTTTAAGTCTAATTTCTTCCGTTTTATGCACCTAACTACAGTGATTGTGTGTTGGGCTCTGAGTGCTGCCAAAATGAGGGGGACCTACACTACTGTGCCTTATCTAGGTGTAATTTTTTATTCTGAGTTGTCTTTTGATGCTCAAGTGACTAAAGTGGTGCAGTGCCATTTGCCATTTAACCAAAATGAGGTCTTTCCTCTCATTTGCAGACCTGAAGAAGGTGTTTTATCTCCTCCAGACTTGATTAAAGCCCTTTATTCTGTTCTCAGCGGGCAAACATCCAGAGACTATAACTTGTATATAAAGCTGCTGCCAGGCTTTTAACACGTGCTAAGAGACGGGTCAGTTTAAAAAATGAGTTTTGAAAAGCCTTGCACAGTCAGGTTCCTACTTAGATCTTGTTCTTCTGCTAATTCCCTATGAGCCTGTTTCTGCTCCTCTGGCAGGGCTCTTTTAGTGGTTCCAAAAGTAGGACCAGGCCTTTGCTGTCCAGGCCCCTCAGCTGTGAACTCCCTGCTCGAGGATCACAGGCAAAGTCAGTGTCCTCTTTAAAAACTAAATGTTATCTTATGACTTTCTCCTAACAGATTTGTTGTAATTGTTTTGATTTTCATTTAATCTCATTTGATGTTTTAGGTTTTGGCTTTTATTTTTTAATTTTATTCCTGGTTTTCCTTTGTAGATCACTTTGTTTTTGAAAAGTGCTATATGTAAAGCTATTATTATAATGATTAAGTTAATAGTACAACTGCAGCTACACGGTTCACCCTTGAGTTCTGTCTCCTTTTCATCTTTCATCTTGAACAATTGCAGTACTGTCATTTAAGCTTCAGAGAAAACAATGCTTGCACCTGTGTCTATGATTGGTGATGGGCTGTCTTACAGCAGCATGTCCACATTTGGCAGACTGTGTAATTTGGCTCACTGTCTGGTTGTATAATAACCCCACTACATTTTCCATTAATCAGCCTCTCAACTAACTGTTTACTGTAATGTCGCTCTAGTGTGCACGGCACATAGTTGTGAGCGCTGCCTCTTTGAAACTAAATGGCCCAGTGTTTCTGTTGTGTTGAGTTGTGCTGTTTGTGGTTATACAGTGATCATCCTGTACTGTCTTCAGCTATTGCTGTGCAGATTTTAGCACAACACTTGTCTTTAAACAGCTGTCTCATCAAAGATGTTCAAAAGTCTTCAAAAATCTTTCAACCCCCTGTTGGTTATTATTGTATGAGTACATGTGTCAAAAACAAATGCTCTATTCAAAACTGTTAATGAGACAACTTCAGCTCCACCCGTTTGTCCAAAGGCTTGCTTATCCCCTAAAATCAGCAATAGACTAACATACAGTAGACCAAGTGAAAATGTAAAATTTTGGATATATATGATCACACTGCCTTGGATTAGATGAGGGTTCAAATCCCAAAACAGCAGGTGCTTTGATTGTGTTAAGCACAACAGAAACCCATATGAAATTCTTAGGCAGCAGAGTGGTGAGCTGTGTCCAAGTCTGCAGCTGCAGGAGCCATTTCAGCTGTATGTATTGCTTTATGTTTATTGTATGCATTAACACCTCAGAGCACTGGGTGAAGCTTACATATCATCAGGGCATAGGTAGAGACAGTAATCAACTAGAAACTGGATCAATGGACAATGTCTCATTAACATTTGGTGAGCTGAAAATAATTTTCAGTTCTTTAATGGAAAACCTGGACATTGCAGCAACCCTCAGTGGCTGTATAAATGTTGCTGATGCACTAGTCTATATTTAAGTCTAAAATGCTGCTGTTTTATCCACATTAAGCGCTATGCTGTGGCTCTGAGTTGTGTCAGACATTTTGGATGAGCTAAGAGAGAATGAGACGACTACAACCAATTTGGAGATCATTATTTGGCCCTGCCAGTCTGCCACACGAGTGTTGTTAAGTCATCAGCATACCGGAATTCCATCATTGCGTGTTCACCTTCCTCTGCAGGCAGCGAGACCATGACATCAGACCACAGAGCAGTCTTATCTGCGGGGGCATTAGACCACAGGGCACCACCAGACAACCGAAGGGACGCCAGGTCACCTGTTAAAGTAGGCTACTATAAACACAAATGCACATTTTAAAAAAATGTCCGAGCTCAAGTCCACATTGATTGCGATCCAGTTATATATACACAGGTAATCGCATGAGTGTTCCATTTGCGGTCTATTATTATGTATTACACTGACATAGTGATGCGGATAGTGCAGTTCATCCATCAGGCTGTGTTTCAGTATTTGAGGTGCTGTGTTCCCTCAGGGTTGCCATAAGGCAGGAGTTGTTGGCAGACTTCCGGTTTTGACATGTGTTGGAGAAAAATAAATAAACTGCTGCTGCTGGTCATTGCACTCCGTCTCTATGTCCCGTTTATTGTTTTCTTTTTAAACCTGTCCAGTTAGACGAACCCAAGACGCTTGGTTGCAATATAAAAAAAACAGGTAATGTACATTCAAAATACAAAGGTGATGAAGCACAAAAAATGCACTAGTGTTTAGTCTGTTGCCTGAAGCAGAAAAAATGAAATATGGTTTTACGACAAAATGTTGAATATTAAGAATGGTTGTCTATTAAAAGTGGTCCTTCTGACAGTACTGAAAAGTGAATTGAATCAAATGCAAAAGCAGCAGGTCAAGTGAAAAGAAGTAATTGTAGCTCTGAGTTCGCAAATCCTCCACTGCATCTGTTAATCAGACATACACAGCATGTTTGATAAAGCAAGATTACCAGTTAATGAAGGCATATTTCAGTAAATGCTCTTTTTGTTTTGTTTCATAAAGCAGGTTAGTAAGTCTGGCCTAAGTTACCAACCCATCCCCCACCTCCAGTTTTCAGGCTTTACCAGTGTTACCACACTGCCAGTTTTCCCCAGAGTCCCTATTTATTGCTGCTCTGAGAACAGACAGAAATCAAATCAAATGTTTCACCATTTGGTCTGCTGGTACTTCAATTCTAGAGCCCATTAAAGCTGAAACCATTAGAAGATTAATTGATTAGTCAATCAAGAGAAAATGTTTTGTTAATCATTTTGTTAATCAATGAATCATCATTTCAGATTCTCAACTTATTGCATTTCCTGTCTTACATTATACAAAATTGAATATCTTTGGGTTCTGAACTGTTGATTGGACAAAACAAGGCAAAACATTTGAAGACGTCCTCTTAGACTTGTGATGGGCACTTTTTGTTTCTGTGACCAAACGATTATTCGATTAATCAAGAAAATCACCAACAGATTAATCGATTAATACAGATTAATACAACCCTAGAGCCCATATCTTTTTTTTAGGTATCTTTCAAGATCAAAAGTGTTGATAGTTGTTCCTAATAGCCACACTGGCAGGTGGAGTGAAAAGCCGGCCTTCGTAGAGAGGAAGGATAATGGCGCACATTTTCAGACAGTCTGTCCTGGAAGACATTCAAAGTGTTGCACTGGGTTATTCACATGAAAAGTGACAGAACTATTTCTGTCACTTTTCTGTGTATGCACTAACTTCGTGATAGATATTTGTGTCTTCACTTCAAAAAGCGTTGTGATTTACTGTTTCATCTTTGACTGATGTTCGATTCTAGCACCCAGTGCACCACTCACTATTGCTGTTAAACTCATTGCTTTGTGTGCACAGTAATAACTGAAGGAGGATCAAACAGGCATATCAACAGTTTTGTGTCTTTTCTTATCAGGACTATGGTGGCAGGACAGTAAGAGGGCAATGTTGAAAAGGAAAACAAAGAATCCGAAACAATAAAAGCGAGGGGGATCCCCAGTGGAAATGATACCCTTGAAGTGCAGGATAAAGGTCACTGATGTTGCACAGGTGCTGCTGCTTACCTAATGATGTGAATTTGAAAACTTTGCAGGACTTGACAGTAGACGGGGAAATGATGAATGAAAGTTACGGACTATCTGAAAAGTGCACGTGAAATGGCCAAGAGATATTTTCAGATAGTCTCATTTTTTATCATCGACACCTCAGACCAACCTAATGCTAGTTAGAGTGTCAGTATTAACGATGTAAGTTGTCACATGTTTACAAAAAAAGTGGTCCTTCTTCCAGTGCTGAAAATGGTGTTGTAGGGCCTCGTGACCTATAACATTTAATCAATTATAATAGTATAATCTATATCTATATTATCTCTCAGAATACACACAACCTTAAGTTTCTAAAGAAAAATCATGCAATATTATTCACTTCCACCTGGACCATTAACAGTTACACAGCCTTTATTCAGACTCAGTTTGGATTTACCCTTTTTTTTTTTTTTTTGGAGGTACGGTTCAAATACAGATCATTCCTTGCTATATGATTAATTTAAGTACCCGGTTCAAATGTTGTTATTTGTATATTCTGTGAGAAGCTAACCTCATCCATATATGGAGAGTGTGGTATATAGCAGTAGTAAACAATTTAACGCAGAAAATGTCTATGATTTCTAAAAGCTTGCAGCACAGATCCCATTCACTTCTGGCATAAAGTATAATAATACAGATGTAGTAGTGAATTTGACAGATACAAATAGTAGCTTTAACGATTTACACTGAAAAATACATACATTTTTAAAACTGATTTTCATTAGCATCTAACCACAGTTTACAGTAGCCTAATCAAGTCCATTCTGCATCTAACACAGCTTCAAATGTTTCCCCTAATAAAAAGAGAGAAATTGCTTGATTATGCACCTTAGTTGCTCAAAATAAGTACAAGGAAAACAGCACATTGCTAAACTACAGTGCTTGTGCTGCAAATATTTTTTAAATCCAATTTTAACATAGTAAATTTCATAGTTATTAGATATCCACCATTCAAATAAACAGATAATTTCCTACATTTAAAAAAAATTGAGCAATACAATCCAGACAACAGCCCTGCAATAAGTCCTAGCATCATAAAGCTTTTATTATTCGTTGAGACAGTCAGAGATGAATTGATCAAACTTGTGTATGTAATTGTGTCCATAGCCAATGTTCTATATGAAAACTTACCACAAAATAGGGATAAACTTCAAAACTGTGAATTAAGAATATTCTCTTCTTCATAAGTTAATTAATAAAGTTTTATTTTAAAAATCATGCATATCCATTCATTACTCAGACTCAGTCCCTCTTTACATGTTTATCTCTCAGAAGTAGTAACAGCCTACTCAAAAAGTCTGTGTGGCAAACTAAATATGCCCTTCTGTGGTAAATATGGAAAATATTTATTTATTTTTGCATAAGCAAAATACCACTTAGTAATGGCATTATTCAGTCTGATGTGGTATTGCAATTAAAAAAACGAACAAACAAAAAAACCTCAAAATTGGCATGACATCATGGTATAATGAGCGCACTGCAATATACACACCACACTGGTTGCTTACTGTAACGTCCACTGTGTTGTCATACTTGTACGGACAGTGCTAAATGCAAACCGCTCATGCATCCTCACTCAATATTAAAGGCGCAATCAGTAAAGAGGGCTCTTTAGCAGCCTCTAGTGGCAGCATGAACAAAACTACAATAGTAAGAGCATCTTCTTCTCAACCCCTCCATGTCTTTGTAACCAAATTCTATCATGGAATTTGATTTATAGTACTTTGGACTTAATGTCACGTACTAATAAAATAAATAAAAATAGATAAATAAATACAGACAAAATGTATAACCTCAAAATTGTGAAATAAGTCAACACATTTTTAAAACTCAGCTCTTTATGAATATTAAATTATTTATTGTATCCCACTTTTTTTTCTCAAAATACCCTTACCGAAGTCTGTTTTATTTCATAATTCCACTTTACATCACAAAGTCTTGGTCAGTCAAGAAAAACGGGGCAGAGCCAGTTATGTGATTGGCTGTTGCTTCGGTCTGGATGAGCCAATCACAAAACTGGCTCTGCCCCTGGATAAAATAACACTTCATAATAATTAGCTGAGTCCTAAAAATGTACTGGATTATTTCACAGTGCCATGGTTATATTATACGTTTGGTCTATATTCATTCATATGAATATTTATTTTATAATGCCTTATTTATTTCTTTTACATTAAACACTTTGGGTCTTACTGGTCTAAGAAACTTAACTTTGAGCTTAATTCACCTTTCACATGCTTCACTAATGGTCACTTAGGTTTTAGAGAAACCAAGCCAAGTGCCACGTTTATCACCTCTACCTGTTTAGAAAGATGAAACAGAAGAGTGACAAACCTGCATGGATGCTGGTTTTGTGCAAAGAGCCAATACAACACACACACACACACTTCAGTGAATAGCATTCCATACTGTACATTACATTGCTATGTTGCTCATTTGCGTCTTGGTGTCATTCAGCAGACATTTGGACTGGTCATCGTAGGAAAAGCACAGGTGTTCCTAATAACATTAACGAGGGCTCTGTTCTATTCTAGTGACCCAGTACAGTGTGGCAGTGAGCCAGCATGAACAATATCAGGGCCCTGAAACTGAAGCAGCTAAATGGAATTCAGCCAAGTTTATTATTTACGTCTGTGCTTTTCCTACTGTGACATGTCAGAAAAGACCTATTGTATCCTTAACTGGACCTCCATATGAGTATTTGTTAAATAAATAAAATAAATAAATGAATAAATTGTATTTTTAATCTAGGACAAAGTTAAGCAAGCTTTTATTTGATTTGCATTTGTTTGCAATTTACAATGGTCAGTCACCTTCCATACACTCCCTGAAGGGCTATTGCTTATGCTTAAAACCAAATGATACTTAGACAGACCTTTGACTCGTAGTATATTCAAACAGAGAAAGCAGGAACCACTTTTTTTTTCAAAGAGATGCAGTTGTGGCAAATGACTTGAAGAGTTACAATGAAGCCCACAACATTTAAATACAACATTACAGAAATCTTAATTCATCTTAAATAATCCTATTAAACAATTTATGGGTGACACAGATTTAGTCTTTTCGTTATACTTGTTCATTAAACCCGCATAATAAACATGCAATGGCATTTTTTCTGAGATAGTTTTTTTTTTTGAAGAATGTTTATACAAAAAGAGTAACTCCGTTTGCTGTATTGCATAAGATAATCACCAAAAAATAAATCAATCAATAAATCGGATAAACAATCCTTATTTGAAAATGTTGTTCACGACATGTTTGTTGAACATTTGCCAGCTCTGAGGACTCATTCAATCAACACACACTTCATATCACGGAGGAATTAATCAGTGAAAAAAAGAAGAAACGATACTGCAATAATTCTGCTAAATAGATTCTTTTCTTTCTGATATTATCATTCATTCTGCCCTTGTCTGTGCATTCCGACCCAAATCCTACAAGGTCCAAACTTTGTAAGTCATGAAATGTGTTATAGAAGGGTTGCGCTTTTCTTCCACTAATTTTCCTGCTTTGCAGTGTGGGGTGTAACAATTAAATACAATCCAACTTACTGACATGGATGATGGATTTCTCCCTCGTTGTTAACTCCTATATTGCACAAGACAGAATGTATGCAGCATGTGTGCCTGCAGCAGTGCGTGTACTAAAACAAAGCAAAGCTAACAAGATGAATTGGTGGTATGGCAGCACCAGAAATGATGAATACTGTTAAATGTCAGGAAAAGCGTTTACGCTGTTGGAACAGCCAGCACACAGGTGAACAGTTCTGCAGTAAACTAACATGCACTCAGTGGCACCTACCTAAAACTAATTCATTCTAATACAACAACCCTGCAATAAGTCCTACTACAGGCTATTGTTTGTCTGTTTATACTGAAAGGTGTTTCTAAAATGTTTCCACTGCATTTATGTCCATGAGGGTAGATTAAATATCAGAACGCAATACGATTCAACAGCAGCACAAGCTACAACTTCCAAAATGACCATACAGTTGAATCAACACCTCTGTAAAAGTTTCAACCAAATTGAACATTAGAACCTTAATGCAGGGAGGATTTACTGCAGGACTAGACTGCATTAGTATTACCTAGGTGGACCTAATAATTGAAAAATACCCACTGGCAATTGAGTATATATAGAGCCACCCCAAACAATTGAATGCTTTAATTATAAAGAAGAAGCCATCTGACTTAACAAGTGACACCATACTATACTGAGTATGAGGAGGGTGGAGGTTCCTCTCTTATTACAACACTACCACTAGTGACACACTCTACTCACACCTGCTGTTGAACATCCACACTCAATTTTCAGTCAAGATGAAGTGTGACCTCATTTAATGCTGTCATTTCAAAACTGAAATCTGACTTCCCAGAACACTACAGCACAACTTAAAGATCATATGACAGCATTGTCTAATCAAACAGAATTGATTAAATCAAATTGAATTGTACATTTTTAAAGTTGTAACACCCCTATGTGCATTGCACAAGCAAGTGCAAACTTTAAATAACTAGAGATGTGGATATTTCTACTCAGGTCTGCACCAAAACTGCTTACAAACCAATGAGACATGCCATGTAATTTTATATTTCCATTAACAAAGTCCTGAGGACATTTATCTGTCTGTCATTCTTCTGTCTTTCTACTTTCCTATAGTGCTCACACATGGCATATTTCTGTCTTTCATAAACACCTAGCCGCCCAGCTCTAGATGTTATCCTCAGCCTTTACATTGTATTTATGTGAAGCTCTCTGACATTCCTCTCTCCTCCTCCAGCTTACATAGCTTACCCCTGGTGTAGTAAGGCACTGTGTCCTCCTGTGTCCTTTCCCTCTACTTTGATTCATACATCATCTGTCTTCAGCCTGCCCTTGCTGTGCGTTCCCAATGCAGGAAACATGACTGATGGGTAGCTCCAGTCTGGCTGATTATTTATTTTAGCTAACAAGCACGCACTAACTTTGTCTGCAGCTACTTTCAAACAGATAAATCACTTTTTTGCTGCTTTAGTATTGCTTTTCATAAAACTACATCATTTGATTAGCAAATGCACCGAGCAAGACCTAATTAAGTAGCATTCATTGAAAAAAGAGTCTAAAGCCTAAAATGACTAAAGTGACACCTAGCGACTGTGATGTTTCTTACACACCACAGTACTGTTGGACGGAACTCACATGCTGGCTATTTAGCTATTATTAGAGTCTTGACCAGTAGTGGGGCTAAAAATGTCAAGTTTGTCTGAATGGTGGCGTTAGGTCATGTGGTCAGCAAAGTTAAACGGGAGCATGAATGTGCTCAGTAAATTTCGTGGCAGTCTGACCAGTAGTTGTCCACATGTATTGATCTGGACCAGAGTGTGGACAGACAGACAGAGAGACAGACATCTCTATCCTAAGACAAGGCTGCTACTGGGACAAAAGATCAAATACAAGAAGAAATTGATAATTCAGAGTTACAGAAGATGTCAATAATGGATTCAACCATTTTAGTCATTTTTTCAAGCACAGTTTTGGGGACATTTCTTTATTTCAGTAGGCTTTCAAAAATAAAATAAAAACAGATGTAGATAACATGCAAGCTGATTATGAGGATTATGACTTGTTGGCGTCCATACTTTTCAGGTCACTCAGCCTTACTGGAACAAAATGGACTGTTGATCATGTTGCTAGGAATGTGAACACTTAGTTAAGGAGCCCTTCACACACAGTGTTGGCATGTACAGGGTGTGGACACAATATTAACAAAAACACTTTAATTCAATCCAGTACAACAGCCCTATTAGTGAAGATCACGATGTTCCATTTTTTTGTGGACAGTGTCACAGAGGTGTTGATTCAACTCTGTGGTAGTTCTGGAGACTGTAGTTTGGTGGTGTGTTTGATTAGGTTATTATGTTGAGGCACCTTATATCGTCCCACTTGGCATGTACCATAAACTAAAAAGCCTAAAAAAGTTACCTCAGAGTTTAACCAAACCAAATCACCTCTCTGACAGTCTCAACAAAAGCTGACATGTAAGCTTCTCAAAGGTCAGATTTATTGCAGAACTGTTGCGTTGGATTACAGCAGGGCTGTAGAGGTGTTTCTTTTTTGTGTCCACACCCTATACCTACATGCAACGTGCATTGTACACATGAAAAGTGGTAAATGTCATCATACTAATCTCTGCTCTTTCTGTATCGATCATTGTCCTGAAAGTCTTTCAGGAGGAATTCTCTCTTTGTCTTCTCCTCTCCTCCTCTGTCCATCTTTGGGTCCTTTCTTTTTCTCTTGCTCCATTATTCCTTTGTATTTTTTGCTTGTTACTGTGAATGTAGAATAAGATGAGGCAAAGAAGTCATCATCTGAGCCAAAAACCTTGACGTGCCACCAGTCACATATTGTACAGCATATAATCTGATATTTTCTATGTACAAAGTCTTAGAAGCATTCCAAACAAAGTGTGCTGGAAGTTGGGGCAGAGCTGGCGAGTTGACTGTCTGAATGAGGAAGAGCTTGGAGGAAGGCTTAGGGTGGGGCCTGTAGAGGAGGCTGGAGATGTAGTTCCTTCTGGACTCATTTGGTAGAACAGGGACTCCTTAGAGAGCAGTAAGAAGGTTTGAGGGATAAGCAGAGGGAGGATGGCTGTAGAGGGCCTTGAACAGGTTACAGTATGAAAGAAGAGTCTGTTGCTCCAAAAACAGATCAGTTGAGCTGATCCTCGTACTGTTTCCGGAAACAGTCACCAGCAGGGAAAAACTCCCAGCAACGCTCCTGGTACATCTTCCATACGTAAGACTCCTTTAAGACAGACAGATGGGAGGAGGTAGGAAGGGTTTACATTCCATATGACATATTTAGAGTCTATTTGACTCATCTACATTGTAGGCTACTGAGGTTAGTAACAGCAGTGTAAGCTTCAAACACTGAGCTACTAAAGGCCTCAGAATGCTTTAAACAAACTAAGGACAAAAGTGTTTCTACCTGTTCCGAATGGCCAAGCTCAATAGCAGGATGAAAATCCTGCTGTCATACAGAGGAGCGAGAGGTGAGGAATCATGAACATGGGGATAACAGTGCAAACTCCCTCAAAGACATTTGTGTGTTGCACTCAGTTGTAAATATGAAAAGTGATTACGTAGTTTGTAGAAGTAGTGTGAAGAATGAAAAAAGAGCTTGAGAGAGTTCAAATCCGGCCCACTTTCACACCTCCACATACTGGGCCATTTCAGATGCTATTAGAGGATCCGTCAAGCACTTTGTTTGAAGCATACTGAGGCTTTAACAATGAGAGGAGTCAACAGCATGATCAGAAATACTGGAGGGAAGTTTGAAGCTGAGCTGTACTAACCACATGACAGTATCACAGTAATGTGTGTATATATATATATATATATATATATACTACAAAGGGAAATGAGCTGGTTTACCTGGCCTGTGTGCTCTGTTTCATCTTTGTTGATGAGATACATCACAAAGAATCTGAAACACACACACACACTTATTAGAAAAACATATCCACTGACAATATTATCACACATACACCCACATGCACAAACCAATAGTGCCTAATGTTAAATCAAATCTAATAATTTCAATTCAGTATGCTTTATTGGCATGAATGTAACAAGACAATATTGCCAAAGCATCAGATAATAAAATAATTAAAAAATGGTAATCCTAAAGCAAAACTAAACCTGAAAGCATCCTCTTTGGACCCTGAATCCTATTTATTCAATGGGGAGGACAAGTGAATATGTGACAAAATTCCCACTGACTTCTGTGTGTTGAGAGGTCTTCTTGACTGCCTCTGACAAATGTCAGCCAGACCTGTTCTGAGATACAGCCTCTATTTCTTCACTTCTAGTAGGTCTGTCTCAAAGGAAGGTTTAAGACATCTCCACCATCTTGCTGAATATAGACTGTATGCAATGACAGTGTTCTGATATAAGGCAGAACACTGCCGCTGTGGGACAATAAAGGCTTATCTTATCTTAACTGCAACATAAACATCAGCATACCAAAAGATTAGCATGTAGCTGAGTGGCATTAGGGCATGTGGGGGTCAGCTCCCAGAATCCTGGATTCACTACGTACAAGGACCGTCAAACAGCCACACTAGTGTTTAAATGACTGTGTCACTACTCAAAAAACCCCAGTTGTTAGAAATCAGAAGCAAAGACCAATGAGAGCCCAGTGCTTGTTGAGTCTTCCAATCAGGTGTACTGCATAAGGCAGACATAATATCTATAATAGTGATGGTGAAATGGCTCCCTTGTATCCAGGTCCTAACTATAAAACACTAGTTGGAACTATGTTAGAATTACAAGTACACACATACAAACACACACAAATATACTCACAGGTAGTTGGCTAAGTTGTGCTCCTGTAGCGTGTGCGTTTCAAAGCCATGTGGCACTGTGTCAAAGTAGTCATTGCCTATTCCACAGATAAAACATTTGGTCTGGAAGAGAACCATGTAAGAGTTAAGTGATTGTCATTGCACAAAACATTTGCCTGCCAGTCTGTACTCGTGAACCCTATTGGGTGTTAAATTGCAACCTGCATCTGGATGTCATGCAAATGGATGAATGCCCACATGGGAATGTGACAGGTCATTTGGAGACTTCGAGGGGGGACTGCGATACTGTTTATTAGAAACAGTCTCACAGCTGTTTGTGTTTTTTTAAATTACGTACTTATTCCACATATTTGTGTGATTAGAAAAGAGCAGAGGAGCTGAATTGCTTGTTGACCGGCGGAGAAATGTAGAAATGTGCCTGTTCATTAACGTGAACAGGCTGGTATTGTTTTGGTTGTGTGGTTTTATTTTATTTGTTTTATTTATTTAGGATATTTTAATTTTTAATATTTTTTCACATTCCAATTCCAATGTCAGAATATTCTTAAATAAATAAATTAAAAGTCCACTGCTCTTTGAAAGGGTGTACTTGCATTATTATGCTATAATCATTATATCAGTGGCATAAAATGGCCTTAAAATGACAATAATATTGTTTATAGCAATTATTTCTGGGACAATATATCGTCCAACAAAAGTAGTTATCGTGACAGGCCTACTATTGGGTACTGTAACAAGAGCTGGCAGTGTGTATTTCCATACAGTTTTATATTATACCTATGATCCATGTCCTGTATAATACATTGTGCTAAAGAATGTGTGTGTGTGTGTATCCTTTCACCTCCATGTCTTCTTTCACTTGTTCCTGCTGGTCCCTCAGCTCTCCGAAAGCATCGATGATCAACCCTAGAATTTCCAGACCACACATGGTTTGAGGTTAACTAACTGGAGCACAACCACCTGGGTCCATTTGAGTCTGTTTTGATATTCAAGAAGGTGCCTTACAGTCTTCATATTACTATCATAATAACAATCACAATTCTATTTGGGTTTATGTGAAACAAAGGCAGAATATTAAATGCAACCTTAAAATTATTAAAATAATGCAATTTCGAGGTTTACAGTATCATATTTGATGCATGTTAACTTCAGGTTGTAAACCTGGAAACACAATACAGGCCCAAAACATGTCAGAGCAGGGAACAATCAGGTGTAATTAATATAATTAATTATGGTTAAATTCCATTTATCTGTTTTGAGTTCATTATGCCTGCTGGTTCACTGGCATGGGTTACTGGGACACAAATGGAACCGAGTCATCATTAATAAAGTTTTACCTGTGTCTGCTGTGAAAAGGCCTGTGGCTTAGAGATGCATACGATGCCCAGATTAATTTTACACCAAACTGTACCAGTATGGGACATATAATACAAATATATGGATTTGTCAACCTCACCACAAAGAAAAGCCAAAATGTTCAATAAGCAGTGAAGTTGTGTGTGTGTCACAACCACATGTCTATTTCCCCAGACCCATTCATTGTCATTTTCCTTTCATCCACCAGATGCCCTCGGACTTTCCCTCCTTTCCCCATCACCTGACTGCCCCGCCCATCTTCACACCTGTTTCCACTTCCCTCATCTGCTCTGCAGTTGCCTGGCTTTCCCCCCTCACCAGCTGTGCTGTACTTGACCAGCCCTTCTCCACTCACCCTTTGTCAGTTCGTCCTGTTTACTATCTTGCCTTGTGTTTTTGCTTTTGAGCTTCTGTCACCCGAACCTGGACCTGGATCCGTCTACCTGCCTGCAAGCTATTTTTTGGTCATTAAACCGCTAATCATCCTGCCATCTCAACTGTCTGCATTTAGGTCCTTCCCGTTGCCACTCTCCCATACCCTCGTGACAGTGTGAAGTAGTGTGAACATTTATTCTTGAAAATGGTACAAAGTGTAGCTCAGCCCCATTTGGATGTGAATAAAATGTGTGTACTCAAAGCAAGACACTGCTGGTTTCAGCGGTTGCTCAGCCTTTGCATTGCAGTAGATAGTCCTAGGCCTAGTGCTAATCTCTATTTTTTTAAATTGAACAAATTTGAACAAACGTTGACTCTAAGATAAACACATCACATTTATAAGTGTGAGATTAATGTGCAGAATACAGAAACCCTGATGATCATTCTAATTGTTGTTACTAATTATTAACAGGTCCTATCCCTAGATAGTGCCAGCATACGTTTCAAAATTAAAAAACTTTTATTTTAAATATGGTCAAGTTGCCAGGGTATAAACTCATATGCCATTTCTTCATGGCTATGAGGTGATATGTTACTACAAAAATATGGCAGATTAATAGGCAAATGTGAACACAAAAAGGAACATCTTTTTATATCTCCTGGCTTCAATCTTCCAACATCAAAGCAGCCGGCTCAACTCAAGTCTCAAGTGTCAGACCCTCCTGATGTAAGAACATACCACCCATGATAATGACTACTAGGGCATGGCTTCAAGATTACTGTGTGTGTGTGTTGGATCTCTCACCCTGGATGATGGCCAGGAGGATTACAATGACAAAGAAGAAGAAGGTGATGTCAAAGATGATGCGATATATCTCATATTCGTCACCCGCTGGGTCCTCAATCTGGTCACCGATCCCTCCACCTGCTCTGACACCTACATACATGTGGAACATGTAGCACTGGGAGAGAGGGCAAGAGACACAGGAAAGAGGAGAGAGAAAGAAAGACAGAGAGAGAAGAAGTTTAACGTGCTGGATTTGAAACGGGGACCAGTTGTGATTTTTGCAACTCACATTGAATTTACAGCAGCTTCACTGAAACATTGCAATAAAAAGTTTTTTGTTGTTTTGCACTAAATTACAGTAGTATTTAAAAATTGCAGGTTAGGGGGACAAACAAATGAGACTGTTAAAATAACTCAGTGA
This sequence comes from Macquaria australasica, assembly GCA_005408345.1. Classification (NCBI taxonomy): domain Eukaryota; kingdom Metazoa; phylum Chordata; class Actinopteri; order Centrarchiformes; family Percichthyidae; genus Macquaria; species Macquaria australasica. The sequence goes on from SEMN01000258.1 coordinate 555,381, forward strand.
TAATTATGTATTTAGTTTTAGTTAAAAAAAAAAGATCTCCAATAGTCAGTAGCTCTTTGTCTGTCTATAAGTTAGAGAAGCTCATGAATATACCAGAACCAAAGTGCTATAAATGAACTTAAATTTTTTTGTTTGAGTGAGTCATATGGTCTATGTCCCAGTACACGGCAATAACATTGAAAATGCTTCAGTACTGTGTGTTTCCACAAAGAACATTTGTAATATGAGCATCATAAATTGAGCAAAGTACAAAAAAAATCAAATTAAAGTTCAAAGAAAGAGAATGAGTCAGAGTTAGTGGGAAAACTTGAAAGAGAATAAGAAAGTGACAACGTCTTAGAAAGTTAAACGGACAAGGAGGAAGATGCAAAGAGGAAGTGAGCAAAAGGAGAGAGCGAGAAGAAGATAGGAAACCCAGCACAGAGAGAGAAAGATGAAGACTAAGAGAGGATCAAGTGAACAGAAAAGGAGAGATCAACTCAGATCCTCTCATCCTGCTGTCAGTGTTATTGTAAGGGATTTATTCACATAAAGGGAGGAGAGGAAGGAGCAGACCTGCCCAGGGCAGTGGCCCTTCAGCAGTCTATCCCTCCATCCCACTAAGCCCCTGTCACCTTCCTGTAGACCAGGCAGAGCTGCCACCCGGCCCCTTAATAGGAAACACAAGAGCTCTATGGAATGCTATGGGTGGCTGACTATACGGGATTAGAGTCTGTGTGTCCTGAAATTTCCGGGTGACAGAAGGCCCCCTCCCACCCCCAGAAAACACACACCATAGAGCCCTTATATAGTATTTCTTTCAGACGGCTTGGCAGCAGGGAACAGCCTCAACACATCACTCTGTCTTTACCCGTTTCCTCCCTCCATCACTGACAAGCTTTTCCTACATATCTGACTGATATGACACACGGTTACACTTCCTACCTGATTATACCTGCTAAGCCAACCTGCATTATAAGCTTTGTGTAAATGTAAAGGCTTATACCACAAAAGTTTAAAAAGCATAATAAACCTGCTCTCACTGTATCATGGCCTGTATCATGAAGTAAGTTAGAAGCTACCTTTGGGCCTTTATCATGAAGCAGGTTCACTTTTAGCCAGGATAAACCACAATGGTAGCTTATGCTGCATACTGTAGCTAACCTGCTCTGGTGTCAAGAAACTGTTTTGTTTCCATTTTCCATTCCAGATCCCTTTATTCAGGATAATCAATGTTAGGCTTCTTACTGTACCCAAAGAAAGCCTCAAGTTGACCTTGCATCATGATAAACATCCCAGGTTGGTAGCATAACATTCTTTCTGAATGTCATGCACACTGTTGCTATTCTTAAAGAGGTAACGGATGCCTACAAGAAACTGATCTTCCAGCAGCTCAGCTGGACCACAGACAGAGCCTGAGGGTGAACACTGTCAGACTGAAAGCATGACTTTCTGTCCATAAATGGTGATGGTTCCTCTTTACTGACAGGCTCCACTTGATACTTCCTACTTTTAACGAGACAGACATTACTGACATTATCAGCCAGAACAGCAGTGAGCCACTGCCCAGAGTAATGAGAGTGAACAGCAGCTAAGAGGCAGCAAGTCGGACCATGGTCTTTACATTTAACAACACTCAAGCATGCAGATGACCAAATGATCAGTGTCAGCTCCCAGTATAGCCGTTGGTCCACATCACAGTGCTTTATCTCAAACACTACTGGCTGTCACTAGCGCCACCTACACATTCATTCATATAACTCCACTGTTGCCCAGGTCCATACATCTGAAACTCAGCATCCACCAACCCACGTTTCAGCCATATGCTATTCATTTCAAGCTCATTCATTGAATGTCAGTTAACCGAATCTTTTCTATCTCTTACATGTTACATCAGGTATTTGTTCCTGTCCACATGTAAAATGGTGCCATTATGCTCACAGTCAGCGCTGACCAACAAAGTTATGCCATTATGCTGGGATGCTGCTTTGAGCCATTGTACCCAAGTCAACTGTATTTGCCATTCTAGTACAGTAAAGCACAATATGTTGAGAATGAGTCTGACTGTACTACAGCACCTAAAAGCAATACACTTCTCATACTCACAGTCAACATGTCATCACACTTCATGTCTGGCAGTTCTCCATCTTCACCCTTGTTGTAGAACTTCCTGAAGAAGTTGAAGGCCACTACTGTGTAAAGGTACACCACCACTGCTAACAGGCCGACTGTTAACACCAGCTGGAAGACAGGAGAAAAGACAAGGCTGTAGTCTGGATCCAGACAAAACATGACCAATACAACATCACTTATAACTCAGCATTTTGTATACTGTAGAAAAATATGAGATGGTTGGTAATAATATTGTATGGAATGTTGTGTATGATGGTTAATCTGGAATGTTGCTAGATGTTTGAGTGCAAGTGTGTAAGTCCTGAAATATGTGTGCAGTTGTATTTATGTTGACATACTGTAGCTGAATATGGAGTTGTTTACCTGTTTGCCATTGTGTGTGACTGAGGACAAAATGGTACGCAGTGTCTTGAAGCCCATGGCGATGTCAAGCAGATGGGCAGCAAAGAAGAAGTTGTTATAGTGACCCAGGATGGACATGGTCATATACCAGGCCAAATACAGGAAGGACTGCAGGGAAGGAGAGAGAGAGAGAATCAGAGGTTAGTCCAGGTGGTGACTTTTACAGACATATATGGACAACTGTGGATGTCAATGTTCAATTTGGGGCTACATTTACATGGGTTTTAAAATATCTTAAAATAAGAATAGATGTTCTATGTGCAAGTGTAAAATTAGTACATAATGACTGTTTTAATGAATACAGAAAAGTTTTGAGATTTTGGGATTTTAGTTATTTGTTGCTGTCCATGCACAAGTAATAAATACATCATTTCCAAAATATTCCCATATCTGCTAGAAACTACATCAGCAACAGCTGCAACCTTATTCAAGTCAAGTCAATGTAAAGTAACTATAGTGACGTTTGAAGAATGTAGTGTAACGTAATGATATTGTGGTTAATTTTAATCAGAAATCAGAAAATGTCTGCAAGGATGGCAAATTAAGCCACGGTTTTATATGTTATTATACATACAGGACATTTTTACTATGGCAGGAAATCAAAGCCCACATATGTTAATATATTAGCAGTAATACCTTTTATTTTGATTCATATATAACTTCATTTTCATTCATTCAGACATGGTTGCTGAAGGATTGTGTGCTTCTACATACTTACATTGTCTGTGAATACAACCCCCAGCTTCCAGATCTGGTACTTGACATCAATGGAGTTGAGCCTGATGACAGAAGGAGAAGAGGCTCACAGAGGATGATCATGCGATACCATATGGCCAGAGGACTTTTGGCCCCCAGTTCAGCCTCTGAAGCAGACCTTGCCTTCAATTCAATTCAGTTTTATTTATGTAGCGCCATATCATAACAAAGTTATCTCAGGGCACTTTTTCATATAGAGCAGGTCTAGGCCGACTCTTTATATTTACAGAGACCCAACAATTCCTACCATGAGCAAGCACTATGCGACAGTGGCAAGGAAAAACTCCCTTTTAAGAGGCTGAAATCTCGAGCAGAACCAGAACCAGAACCAGGCTCTGGGTGGGCGGTCATCTGCCTCGACCCTTATTCAGGGTGAATAAAAGTCCTGCTAGTAAAACCTGATAGCATCAACTCTCATTCCAAGTGTGTACAGATCAGCCTGCTGGGCATTATTCATAAGAACCTGTTTTCAGATTAGGGCTAGTATTCTGCCTCGTCATACTGTTACAGATTGGTGCGCTGATTTGTTCATAAACTTTTATTGAATGACACAAAGGACACAAGTGGAGTCTGTCCTGTCCAGTATAAGACGGCTGCGGTCAGGCCACCATTGTTAACATTACTGCGCATGCTTCTCTTTGAAGTCAAATATTGTGCGCACCTTGCTTAGTAAATCAGTCAAAGGTGTATATTTGAATACTCACCTTCCATGTTTTTTATGCCTTAATAGAAGAACTACTTAAATTAAATTGCTTGGTTAATGCATGCAGATATATTATTGCCACAACAGAATACAGTAAATAAATCTCCATGTGTACAGAAAATACATATAATTGAAGGACTGAACAAAAATCTGGGTATTAATTGGGTTATTGGTTAATTGGCTAATTAATTAAAAACAAGTTCTTAGTGTGCAGGTATTTGTCTTCACACACAGATACACACACTCACAGAGAATACTCACACAGCAGCCAGTGAGCTGTCTCTCCTGGGCTTTCTCTTTTTGTGAGCATCGCTGAAGTCCAGAGCAGCCTTGTCCATCCCCAGCAGCTCACTGATGCGGTCGTGGCCGTAGAACTCTCCATATTTATCCATGACCTGAGGAAGAACAAACCCTTTCCAGATACGTTCTCAAAATTTCTTTAAATTAAACTTCAGCTATGCAGGGACAGATGATAAGGTGTCATGATCCTTTCCATCAGTCACAGCTCCATTTTGACACAAGGAGCTGCCCAGTACAACCACTGTCCTCAACTTACTGCCACTGTGTTTTACTAGAGCCCCCGGGAGGTTTAGCCTGATTTATCTTCACTTCAATCCTCCCAAAAATACAGGCTCTGGGCCTTGGTTGATACTAATGTTCACTGCAATATCTAAAAGTCTCCTGAAGTGTCTGTACAGATGTATAAGGGCTGCAGAGGAGAGATGTATGGGTCCACTGCAGAGCTGATCAGGAGGAAGAAAGGCTCACTGAAATGTGAGACAAATGGCCATATAACATGTATATAAATATATAACTTGTCTTCTGAGACATAACTGTATAGACAGAGAAAAGAGTTGGGAAGACAGAGAGAGATGGAGTGAGTGAGACTGTGTGTGTTAAAGTACGTCTGTGAGAGAGAAAGCTAAATGTGGTACATAACTCTCTCTGTTAAGAGTAACTTGATGTCATATAGTAATGTGTGTGATGTACAATTATTTGTAATCTCGTATGTTGATGATTAGAGAGAAGAAAGTCAGTAATATATATAAATAAATCCATGATAGGAGTCGTAAATAAAACCATGTTATTCACTTTCAGAATTCACTTGGACTTAAAAATGTGATTGATTGTGATTGATATCATTGTTAAGTGAGATTATCTGGGGCCATATTCACAAAACATCCTAAGGCTAAAAGTAGCTCCTAAAAATAAGACGCGTGTCAGTCCTAACTTTAGGACTCCTAAGTTTTTGGTAAATAAGTAATTCACAAAGTATTTTAAACATATGACATTCACACCCACTTCTCGCATCTATTTATCTGTCTGTCTGTCTGTTTTAATTGAATTTGTTCCTGTGTTTCGATGGATATTTTATTTCACATTCACTGTCGTAGACTGGTCACTTGTCATACTGAGCAAGTTCACTCATGAAACATGATGTCATCCATTGCAAAAGGGTCAACCCTGTCTCTTCTCTTAGCTCAGGAGGTCTCTCAGTTCCTTACTAAAAGTTGCTCTCAGCAGCTTTGTGAAGAGCTCTTAAGAGGAACCTGTAGTGCCATTTAGGAGGACTCCTAGTGGTGACACCTACCTTCCTCTTCACAAACTTATCCCAATAGTTGTTGGGGAAAGATCTGAAAATCAGAGGACAAAAGGCTCATGAGTCACATCTATAAAGGTGTATTATTATAAAAATGTAACTGTAAAGAATGGCAACAAGAAAAACAACAAGATAAAACCGCATTTGCAAAATCTTTGTTGTCTCAGAATTTGTTATGGACATAGGTAATGGTAATGTTCCTCTGCACTGCTGACTGCTGTTGTGGAGGACTGCAAACAGACATGTGCTACCTCCATGATTCACGGTCAGCCACTTTTCTCTTGCCAGTGATGAGCTTCACTTACAGCTTCACCATGTGAGACCTTCACACTATCCTACGCAGGTGCCCCGTCCACCCAGTAAGAGTTGCTAGTGCAGCTAAAAGAATGACAACAAGAACCCCCCCACCCATGAAAATGGCCACTGGACTGCACGAGGTACCTCTTCTAGGAATGGACCTCTGCTAAATACAGCAGTTTTTCTCAAGCTACATCCTCACTCTGCTTGTTTACACATCTCCCAGTCATTGGCACATGTTGTAGCATATGTAACTCAAACTACAAGCTCGTATATATACATGCACACACACACACTTGCATACACAGAGTCACAGAGTCTACTCACTGTGTGTTGATTACCAGTCTGTCCCACTGTCCTTTGATGTCATCCTCGGATGGTTGTTCTGTGATGTAAAGGCCATCAAATTCCAGCTTCCTGGCCACCTCCTTCTCACGCTTAAAGATCACCAGTGGCACCTACATTACACACAATATAGGAATGAGATTTAATTCCAGAAAATTCTAATCGTGGGATTGGAAATATTTGAAAATATCTCCAATTCTATAAAAATGAAGATTAAATGACGTAGTGTAAGAACAAAGGATTTAACTGTTATAGGTTTTTAATGACAAATACCAGATACAGATTCCAATAATTTTTATTATTTCAGCTATATATTAATATTCAGTATCCTGCCTTGAGACAGTAGTATCCGATGATGCAGAAGAAGGAGATGACAGTGTGCAGGACGGCCAGTATCCGTAACATGGGCTCCATGTATCCGCTGCTCTCCTCCAGGACAAAGCGGACTGTGACAGGCTTCAGGGGCTCCCCAGCCTCATCCATCACCTCCTCCTTTGTCTCCATTGCTTCTCCTCCCAGTGGATCCCACTGAACACTGCTGTCTGGTTGGCTGCTGGTGTACACCACTTCCCTTTCCTCAACCACAGATGAGGATGTAGAAACCTGGTAGGGACAATTTATTAGTCCTTTACATGTAGAAATCAAGCTAGGTCTGTCAGAATAAAACAACATGACAGTAAGCATGATGTTACCCTGATGACGTAACTGATAACACATCAACATGTGCTATCCTATACTTTAGCCTTACAATAAAATACTACCTTTGTAAATCGTACAATGTTTAAGGTTTTTATAGATTGTCAAAGAGGGCTTCATCCTGAACCAAACCTTATACAGGTTGTGTGGACACAATAAGATGAAAACCTGAATAATGTTAAGTTATCCAGTACAATAGTCCTGCAACACATACAGCTTTTTAAGGCTTATAATGTTCGATTTTGTTGAGATTTTGTCCAGGAGTTGATTGTTACTTTTTTAAATATGTGTCCATATTTGATTCCAAGTTCATTGTGATGCATTATTTTGCATAAACCCCATTTGTGAAGCATGACAAGCAGCCGACCACTTTGTTGGCCAATTGGAGGCAGCAGAGCAAGCTATAAACACTACACTGACATATTATCTTATAAAAATGATGTCTACACATCCAGCAGACACAGAGCAACATCAGAATTCACGTGGAGTCGTGGTTCTGGTCACTCAAAGAATCCAATATCCACTCTCTCTCTCTGGTTTGGTCTTCATCAACTCCTGAGGGAAATATCGCATAGTCTCTATATAGCCTCTTTAGCTGCTAAATGCTCCACTATGTTCACAGTCTCTAACTGTGTCTGTCTGCTGTTTTCTGCTGAGCAGGTAGTGGACAGTGGCTTTGTCAGAGCTTTTTCACTGAAAGCAGCAGCCTGCTGCTGGACCAACCAGCAAACAATGAAGCAAAGCAGTAAAGTGCTGGCCTGTTAACCCAAAACAGTGAGCTGAAAGATACTAACAAGCTCTGTAGAACTGAGGGCAACTGCAAAGTTTGGTAATAGTTATCTGTGGGTCCATCATTATGAGCAACAACTTTGACATTACATGTTGTCATTTGACCCAATGTTAATAAAAAAATATTGAGTAAAGCAGTTTTAAAAATCTGAACCCCAAAAGATTTTCATCATAATGCTTTATTGACAGTCTTATTCATGTGCAATCTTTGCATTAGGGCCCTTTCAGACTGACAGTATCACTGTGGCAAAAAAGTGTCCATATCAGGTAGACTACTTTTAAGCATGTACTTTATAGCATTGGGCAAATTTCACTGTTTAACTCACAAACATTGAGATAGGAGAAAAATAGTGCTGCACTGATAACTTTCTAGAGTTGTACAAGAACAACAAACCAGTGTTACATTTCATCTTTTACCTTAACCTGCATCAACACACTAACACAGCCCCTCAAACTGTGGTAATACTTCTCTTTCTCCATGTGGTACAAGGAAAGGTCTGTGAAGAATGATATTTCCATTTCTTATCAAAATCACCAGTAATTAATAACAATGTCCCTTGTATACCATTACCTTATAGAACAGGAGGATGAAGTTGATAGCAAAGGCAACAAACAGCGCCAGCATCCTCATGTTGTAGAAGTTCCTGGCAAAGTAGTTCTGCAGGGGAGACAGAAAGAGGAGCTACTAATGTGTTCTGGATGTTACACACAGAGCACATGATGTTGGACTTCCATGCAACTGTTCACATAATCACTCACATCACCACATGAAAACGCCCAATTTTCAGTGATGGCTACTAGCTTTCATTGACACTGCATTAATATCAGAGCTCTCCTCTCAGTTTCTGTCCACACTGCATGTAACCAGCAGTTGTTGGAATTGTGTGAGAATATGTTTTCAGTTGGACTGGAAAATACTGAGTTGACAGAGAGAGTTTAACCAGCACTGCTAAAACAGAAGGACTGAAAAGTGCCCTGTACCAGTAGTTTCCTCTGGTAGGCTATGATCTTCTTCAAGAAGGCAGACTCCTGCAGATCCGGTTCGTCAGACTTTGAGGTGTGATGTCTTCTCACTTTTGGCTTCATCTTCTCATTCTTCAGTTGTTTTTCTTGTTTCTCTACATGTCCAGCCCTGAAATCACAAAATAATTCACACTTACACACAGCTAACAATACAACACTGCTTCACTGAGGCTTCACCCATTCCACTGGGCTTTTACATCCTAACCCTTGGAGGGCTAAGTAAATAGACCTCCTATATGGATTTACACACAAAGTAATGATTTTTAAAATAATGGTCTTTAAACCAAAGCTAAATTGTAAATGTGTGTACATTTTATACATCACTGCATGTTTTTTTTTTTTTTTTTTACCTTTTTAACATATTCCCATTGATCATCATGTTTCCTCTAAATAAATGAATACTCTAACAAGATAAACTGTTGCAAATGTTGATCTTGGTTAAAAGGACAAGTATTCATCATGTACAAATGTCTGTGGGCTACCTACTAAACATATTTGCTCAACTCAAGGTCCACTATCTTTTTTCTGAAACTTTCAAATGCATCTCATGTGGCCAAAGTATGCAACTTCTGTCAACAGAGATAAGTCTGTCTGTTGAGGAAAACTGAGGAAATGTGGTTGAAAGCTCTGGATAAGTAGTAAGTGGACCCTGAGTTAAGACAGTTTTGTCAAAAAACTCTGCACTGTGACTGTATGTTGGTTCTTCCCCTCTAATAAACACTTAAGTACACTACAATAAGTAGTGGTGACAGGTTGGAACTCTTCTGTAACTGTGGTTTAATGGCATTTCATAGCTGTGTCCCAACTGTACTGTACTTTAACATCTCCACTGTCCACACAATGTGTGTTTTGTCTGCACCATAGTTACAACGCCTGTTGTAGCAATCAGATTACATAACAAAAAAGTGTACATACTCTGATGTTTTCTCAGGTTCACAATCTGTCTCTGCTGTTGCTTCCTTGTCCTCTGAGGAAGATAGCTTCGACTGAAACAGAAAACACTATTAGACAAACAAGCCAGTTTGTGGGTGGAGTGTAGCAGCATGGCTTAAAGGCCCTGAAAACCTATTTTCTCAGTCAGTTTCTTGTTATGACATGAACACACACTTTTGGTTTTGACCATTTGATATGGGGGATTTCTGTATTTCTTTTTTCTCTGTGCTCTTCTCACTGGACAGAAGAGGGCAGGACTTGCAATTGTTGCTCATTTAGTCCTGACTGTTTGGACAGTCACACCGACAGACTGAAATATCTAACTATTGGGTGGATTGCCATGACATTTGGTACACACATTCATGTTCCCTTCAGGATGAATTGTTATAACATTCATGATCCTCTGACTTTTCCTCTAGCGCCATTATCAGGTCAGAATTTTAATGTGTCCAATACTTTGCAAACTAATAACATTCCCATTAGCCTCAGCTTCAGTTTGTGTTTAGTGCTAACATGCTAACACACTAAACTAAGACAGTGAACATGGTAAACAGCCCACATCAGCATGTTAGCGTGCTCACATTTAGTACAGCCTCACCGAGCTGCTAGCATGGCTGTAGACTCGTAGTCTTGTTTTCCTTCTATGAGACAGGTTCTATTTCTCTACGATTGACCACAATAGTGCTGGTTTTGACAGTTTTGAGAGACCAGTCCTAAATGACATTGGGCTAATATTTGGGATCATTGATAGTTGATCCTTGATTTATCAATTATGTAAAATAGACTGGATTAAAAAATACTGGAGAGAAAGAAAGTGATAAGGAAAAGAAAGAAAAGATTATGAAACTATAACTTAAACTCACCTGATGCCTCTGTCTCAGCTCAAGTGGGGGTGCTGTGGGTGGGGTTGGAGGGGTCGGGGAAGGAACCGGGGAGTTGAGCAGTTCGGTCAGGCTGGCATTGGGGTTATGTGGGGTGATCTTATACTGCCCCCCTTCTCTTCTTAAGTCTAGGCCAAAAATGTCTGACAGTAGCTCGGTCTCACTGGTGTTGACTGCCAGGTCAGCCAGGTCCTCCTTTGGGGAGCTGCGGTCAGAGGGTCTCTTTTCTCTGTCCTCCCCTTCACCCCTCACCTCGTCCTGGGTGGGGTCAGGCATGCTGGCCAGCAGCTCCGACACCTGGGGATGGAGCCAGTTTATGTATTTAGAAACAGCTCTTACTGTATTTAGTTTGTTTTAACAAGCTGTGGATACACTGCTCTATTCTTTTAGAATTATGTATAGTAACCTTTATGGTCTTGGCCCCCTCCACCAGATTGCCTCCCATGAAGGTGTTGTAGAAGATTCTGCAAAATCCTCGGGCCACACTGAATGCCACGTGGAGGAGGCCCAGCAACACTGACCAGTAGAAGGACACCAGGGTGGTCACCATGTCCTTCACTGTCATGTTCTTTATCTTCTTCATCTGCTTCTTCAAACTCTTCATGGACAGCACCTGGAAAGGGAGAAAAGTATAGGTGAAGTGTCTGTTCACTGGTACTTAACTGTTTACTGCTGAGTAATAACACAGACTGTTCAATGCCCAACGTTTACACACTGTCATGTAACCCAATCAAACAGCATCAACCGTCATGTTTCCTTCAATAAGACCAGTTACCAACAGTTACATGTCTAGCACAAGACTGCTGATCACTGGCACACCTCTTTCTGTACTGAAACAAGCACACCATACACCTCAGTCTTGCCAGCTCAAAATTTGGAAAAGTGCTGCAAATGTATATAATTTCTCCTTAAAATTAGTCATTATAAAAGCCCACACTAACACTGATCCTACTGACAGCCAGGCCTCCCTTACCTTTGACTTAGAGTGAGGGCTTCTCTCATGTAGTGTGCTATGTGTCGTTTTGTCTCTTGGCTGCACAGCAAATCAAGATGTTATATTTAATAAACTAAAATGACAAAATAAACCACAACCATGACACTGCACATCTGCACAATCTTACAACAGCATATTAGTAGTTAGAATTTGTACCATTGTCTGTCTCATTGAGAAGCATGTTTGTCGGTCTACAATGTATTTCTGGAAAAATGATATCCTTGCATATTAGAATTTTCAAAATGTTAGAATTCTGAATATTTTAGAGGAATAGTACCTAGTTAAAGAGTGTGTATTTACTGTATTAGCTTTGTTTTTGAGAGTTAGATGAGAAGATGGATATCACTTTCATGTGTGTTTAGTGCAGAGCTGAAGTCAGGACCTGGTTAGCCTAGCTTACCATAAAGAAGCAAGGTGAAAAAGGCGGCCTGGCTTTTTCCAAAGTTCAAAAATACACCTACCAACACCTCTAAAGCTCACTAATGTACACATTTACCAGTAACACTTTACAATAGGGTCACTTTCAGCCTAGCTACCACCAACAACACAGGACACACTGCATTTGTTTCCAATTTTCCATGAAGAAATGATTCCTGCTCCCCCCCCCCCCCCTTCAACCCAACCGGTCGAGGCAGATGACCGCCCACCTAGAGCCTGGTTCTGCTCGAGGTTTCTACCTGTTAAAAGGGAGTTTTTCCTTGCCTCATGGTGGAAATTGTTGGGTCTCTGTAAATATAAAGAGTCGGTCTAGACTTGCTCTATATGAAAAAGTGCCCTGAGATAACTTTGTTATGATATGGCGCTATATAAATAAAACTGAACTGAATTGAATTAGCGAATGCCAGTCCGAGGTTCACTCCGGTTTTTCCTTGTTTTTTATCACTCTACCTCTTCACAGTTACTCCGGTTGTCCCACTGTCCATCATTTCCGCTAGCAATCAACATTTACTTCATAAAAGTTAAAGCAAAAAAGTTGTCTTTTGTCACTTTAATGAATCATTAGGTAATGATTAGTACTAAGTATCTGAGTCAGAATAGCGACCACTTTCTTCATAAGTAGTTCCTGATAAGTTCTGAACTAGTAGTAATTCATTCATTACTAATGACTTAATAATTAGTTACTCTGCTTGTACACCCCCAAGTAAAGTGGTAGATCATACTGAGAAGTTCCAATGTAGTCCTTTGTTACTTAATGATTATCTGACCATTACTTTATGGAAGTTTTGATTGGACTTTACAACTATTAACGTTTAAAGTCCAATCAAACCTTCTATAAAGTAATGGTTCTGATTCGTAACTACTCGCATTTCTGTGTACTGTATTGCAAAGTATAACCCATTTATCTTGTTTGTTTGACCTGTACACAGAAATGTAAAAATGACTATTTGTGTTTTTTTTATTATGGGCTGGAACTATTTCTTGATGAATGACAGTTCATCCATCTACTGAGCTCTTTTGTGCAGCGTCTCTGATCAGACACTTAACACACAGACTATGAGATGAGCTATGACATGAGTATCAATCTTGCTCCAAAACACATCCACACTCTTTTTTTGATTGTTAGTTTGTTTGCTTGGTTTGCTGTGTGTGCTCTCACCTTTATCAGCAGCATGACGTTGTACTGCAGAGCTAACAGAGCCATGCGGACAGTGGTAACAGAGAAAAAGCCCATGTCAGGGTTCTCCTCATCTGGCTTCTCCCGCTCACTCTCCTCTTTGACTGCTGAGCGCTCACCAGCGTCAGACATCTGAGCTGCCAGCTGCATTTCAAAGATGGTGTCCTCGCAGAAATTCACAAACAGCTCCATTTTCTCCTTCTCCCCTCCTTCATTCACCACATCAAAGATGAACTGACGCTTGGATTCTTTGACCTGGGCAGAAGGTACATAGGTGAAAACAAGGAGCTGGGAGGACATTTGGGAATTTGTCGTCAATATTGAACACTGTAACCAAATCAAGGGATGTCTCTTTCAAGTGATGCATTTTGGATTAACTGCTTCATATGCTTTACCTGAGGCTTCTCCCACTGTGTTCGACTGGACTCGCTGATCTCAAAGTAGACCCTCTCGATGCGCTTAGCGCTGCCCATGATCTCAATCCGGCCCAGGTAGGGTTGAAAGTAGTTGAGGACACTCTCTGCCAGCTCCAGGAAGGTCTGCAGCCGGGTGTCATGAGGCATGTGCTCTGACAGGTTGGTCAGCAAAACCGCCACATTGAAGCCAATGTCCTTTTGAATCACAGTTCAGTTTAAAGTTAAAGTTTCCTTTTTCAGCATGTTCCTGACTATATAAGTTCAGCACCACTGAACCTCCAAAATCCTGTGATAAATGAGGCCCTGAGGATGGCACCAGAATGACTTCTCAGAACGTTACATCTAAAACTCAGAATCAAATGCTGTTACTTCCGTCTGTTTTTCTCAGGTAAATGTGAGCTACTACACTGTAATTTGCAGGCTGATGTTTGAAAAGTGAAAGTTAAAAAGTATATCTGGCCAGTGACAGCAGACCCACACATGATGTATACAGCACCATACCGACAAGTGAAAAAACGTTTAATACTTTAAATTACTTTCAGATACTTAATGAAGAGGCCGTTTTTTAAGCATTTTGAGTAAAAAGTTGCTACAGTATGAAATTAAACTACAGTATGTCGTTTTCTCTTTTCCTAATGGGTACTGTCCCAGTTGAGCTTAGAAACTAATTCAAGTCTTATCAATTCTTATCCCACCTCACTCTAATGCAAGCAAGGAGGGTCAGTTTTATGCTCCCCTACTGATATTGATAACAAAAAATATCCCCAACACCTTTATCCAGTCTAACAAATGGAAAGACAGAAGAAAAAAAAGAAAAAGAAGACAGAAATAGAAATACTGTATCAAGAGAGCTCTCCTACTAAACCCCCTGAGATGTTGAAACAATTCTCTAAAAATAGATTGTAATAATACATTTGGATCATTCAGAAGGGCTTACAATTGGACAATTTAAGGCCCTTTTTAGACATTTTAAAGATCTGTAAACATCAAGGCATTTACCTTGGCTGGCTCATGAAAGCGCTCAACAAATTCTTCATAGTCCAGGAGTTCATTCTCATCAGTCTCAGCACAGGAGAGCAGGAACTCTGTCTCAGACTGGGTGTAGTGTTTGTGGCTCTCCATGGCCTTATGGAAGTCCCTCTTGGAGATGACACCTGCAAGTTCATTCATAAATCTATAAATCATCAGCAGCTCTCTCCATTTCACTCTGGAAATCTTTTTACATTCAAATGATTCTGATGCTTCCCCACTGACAAATATGATGAACGAATATATGTCTATAAATATGTTTTTAGAGCCTAGCCTTTTCCGTCAGGGTCATACTCCTTGAAGGCGTCTGAGGAGGTCAGGTCTTTCAGTTTGAGGAACATGTCAAAGAACTTGAGGATCATCTCCACGTTGTTGGAAGACTCCACCAACATGTCCACCATCTGCTTCCCAATGGTCCCATTCACCACATTACCTGCCAAAGAAGACAACACATTTACAATATAGGAATTCCCTTGAAACCACAACACAACATTTTAACATGTAAAGGAAGCATTCTGGTGCACTCTGAGAAGTAAATAAAGGGAAAAGACAACATTTACTTAAGGCAAAAAACACATTTCTTGAAACCAGTGCTGTTTCCGAACAGTAGTTTATTTCTTCTTTAACTTTAGCTGATGTGCTAACAAGCTGGCAAGCTTTCCATTATAAATAAGTTGGGAAAGATTTGATGGGGTAATGGCCATCAATAATAGAATGTTTCATTTCATTATACATTTCGTTTATATTTAGTTTAGACAGGAAAAGGTTAAGAGGCTTGTGCTCAATTGTAACTGGGGAGTTTCCAATTTTTTTCACGTCTGTGACATATTCTACAGATATCAATAGTCAATATGACTATCAACAGATCATTTTCACTGTGTATTTTTGCTGAGAACCGTGCGTGTTACGTGGAAAAAATAGGCAAGACTCCGAATCTCTAGATGAGGCGCGCTGAAGACGTGTCTGAGACGCGCGTCTCACGCTGTGTGGCTGCTCTAACCTGTTAACATGGACGGCGAAATGAAAAGCAAGAGGTTCTGCGACGCACACGCGCTGCTCAGGTCGGCAGTATTGCCCGGCCATTACCTTAAAACTAGTGTCCATTGTAGTAGTACTGCGAAAAGTTGTCTTTATACATCCATGGAAAAGAAGATGATGCAGTTATCTTGATTTTATTGAGAAGAAGATCGTGACGTGACGACAGCTTTCTGAAACGTCTCTGTTCTCACTCCAGTCTATGGGCAAATTTTGCCGAAAAGCGACTAGTTTGCAGGTATGAAATACCCTTGTGACAACCTTGTGTTTCTGTCATTCTAGCAGCTCTTCCAGCAAGCCACTCCTGCTTTGATATTTAATACAGGTGTACTCATGTAAGTAAACCTACCCTCCAGCATAGACAGCAGCATGACCACCATATCTTTCTGCAGATCCATCAGTTCCTTCAGTAACTCAATCTGACTGGAGTCCTGAGGTGAAAAAAGAAAGAAAGAAAGAGGTGCGTTAAGAATTTCCCAATCATCTACACTTTAACCATTTTAGAAAGAACAACCTCAGAAAGGCTTCTTGCATTGATCATTTTCTGTCTGAAATTAATAATATTTGATGTGAATGTGAAGGAATTAGTGGCCAGTGAAGGTTGATTACTATACATTTGAGGAAACATTGTTTATCATAGCACCCTTGCTTCATAAAAGTGTGCAAATTCAAAATGTGAATTGACACACTGAAGGCAAAATACACCTATGCAGTTTAATGTATAACTAAATTAGATTTTTTTCCTCAATTAAGGTTTAAAAAACCCCAGCAGGTCCAGTTGGAGGAGTTTAATGCTGTGTCTCAAATCGCGTACTCCCGTTAGTACACTTACATGCAGTATACTGTGTACACTATGTGCTGACTTGTGTAGTGTGTTAATTTTGACAGGATAGTGTCGTCTCAAATCGAATACTGCTGTTGTTTGCTTACAGGAAATGACGATCGCAACCTTTGACCACGTCGTCTTCTTCTTTTTAATGGCGGATTGCAACCAGGCGGAGCATTATCCCCAACATTTTACCACTATTGATGCACGCCGAAATATCTGCCAGCTTGTTTTGCTCACTTCAATTAAAAATGAATTAAAACTGAACAAAAAATGAACGTGCTTTTACTTTTAGCAGTAACAATCGCAACCGCCATTTTCATACGTTGGTGGTCCTCCCCTTCCGCTGTGTAGCCAAGATGGCGACTGTTGAGGGTGAGAAGTGTGCAGCGTTCCACACTCTACTTTCTGACCGTTATGTGTACATCATCCAGGTACTCATAGTACACTGCATTTTGCCATACTTGTCAGTGTGAACGCACTTATGCACTCAAAATATTAAGTGTGAGTACAGAAGTACGCGATTTGAGACACAGCTTAGGTCTTCCTCATAAGTGATGGTGAACGATTGTGAGATTGGCTGGTGGTTAAAGGTATTGGCTGCAGTTCATTCTTTTGCTACAGCCTTTACCTATAGTGAGAAAGCAGCCAAGATGTGGTTTCTTCACAGGCTAGCTGGTCTCGCCAGTTGAGGTGGTAAGGATGTGTGTTAGCTGCCTCTCACTGGAGGAATTTCAGCCATGAGTGAATTGTTTTTTATTTTCTTTTGGACACATTTTGCCTGCATTAGGTAGTTGACAGTGGACATGTAACAGGAAAAAGGGGATAACTTGCAAGAAAGGTCCATGGCTGGACTCAAACTGAGGACGTTGCAATTACATTTGTCAGCATCTTACGCTGGGTTCACATATGAAGCGGACGAGCCGCGAAGCGCCCCGAATTGCTACCTGCTTCCATTCAGCGGCTATGTTAATTAATTAGACTGTTCACAGAGGAGGTGCTGCACAGCGGAGCTCCGCGGCCGACTTGAGCTCTGCAGCGATCGTTTCGGCGTCTGTTCTATTTTCTCTGCCCACCGCGAGCGAATCTGGCACGAAAACACATTATAAAGGATATAAATGATGTAATAAACGCTATAAATGATCTGATACTGATAAATGATAGAATATGCACCCTGCTTGCCAACCCTTTTTCCTTCCCCTCTGTGTTTTTTAAATTAGTACTTATTCCACATATTTGTCAGTTGTGCCTAAACAGAGTGAGACGAGCAGACACACACACACAAGCAGCGAGCGACAGAGAGGGCGAGCGAGCAAGCGAGAGGGGGGGGAAAGTTGATCCTAGATGTGGAGAAGCACCGGAGTTGTATAATCCGCAGCACATAACAGCAAAAAGATCAGCCCTAGAAAAGAGCAGAGGAGCAGCTTGTTGACCGGCGCAGAGAAATGCACTTCTGATGTGAACAGCCAGGTTAGCTGCTCGTGTTAGAATGGGCATATCGTGGCGCTTCGCGGTGCGTCCACCTCATATGTGAACCCAGCGTTAGAACCCTAGTCCACAGATGCCCCACACAGTGACATTAACTCACCTGAGACAATTTCATCTGCATATGAGCGAAGACATGTAGAAAACCAACCACAGCGTCCCACAGTCGACTATGGGCCAAACTCTGCTGGTTGCCAGTACAAGGACCCTACAACATCACCAGTTACAATCACAATCACATCACAACCAACAATTCCCTTTACTAAGCAGGTTTCCTACATTGAAGTATGTGAGTATTTGCCACAGTTACAGCCTACAGAGATTTAGAATATCAGTCATGTTGCTTTTCAAGCTGTCCATTAGCCTACATAGTAGAAATGATTTCCTTCAGATCATTTTCTTGTCATACCCAAAACAGACAATAATAAGACAACTGTGACTGAACATTTCCTCAAACTCTGCATCAAATGAATATTATCAGAAGTAAAGAATCTCTCTGCCTTCATTCATTTAGCATCTGAATAAAGCAACAGCTCACTGCGGTGAAAAGGACCTCTAATATGACTGATAAACACCCTCAGTTTGGATTATTTAAGACCTTTTCATCGATTTTTGAGAATACTCTGAGAACTACAGAGGTCAGTTCATTCTATATAACAGTGACTTCAATAGTGATAACTGCAGTGTCTTCTCGTACCTGGATGTACTCTGTGAGTGTATTGAAAACCTGCTTGGCCACATTTATTGCCTTGGAGAAATTCCTCTGGCCCTGCTCGTCAATAACATCTTTCCCAGAATAATACCAGTAGAAATCACTGATAGACTCCTGGAGGAGAGTGAAGGAGAAGGGCAGGAGGGAGCAGGGGAGTGGGAGTCAGATGAGGAGAAGGAAAGAAGACAAGAATGAGACAGATTAACTAAACTGAAGATACCATTTTAACAGTTTTGATTATTATTAATAGTAGTAGTAGTAACAATAGTAGTTGAAGCAGTAGGATACCACTGTGGAACAGAATGTATAGGCAAAGTGAAATGTATAAAAAAGCAATAGAATCAGGTAAATACAGTTAGTCCAACGTACACCAGAAGGTGGCTCTGCAAGACAATAATCTGTACAGTGATCTGCTACTGTGTCTTTTCTGTACTGGAGGGTCGTGCACAGGTACATGAATCCTACTGACTTGCTGGAAAGAGGTGTGTAAATATGGGAGACGGGTAATAATTCATGGTGATACGACATTGTCACCAGGGTAACAATTTGAATGCTTTGTTAATTGGGTTGAACTGTACTCTGTGAAGGATGGTGCATAATATGGCATCATAACTGACTGCCAAAACTAGTAACATAAAAAACTTAAATTTCAATCAAAACTGGACTTAGGCTAATAAAGGATAAAAGGGTTAGTTGTGTTGCTTAAGTTCACACTGAACTGTCCTTTAGAAGCAATTAGTAAAATCTAAAATTCCCCTTAACTGAATAGGAATTATGGGCTTCTTAGTCAAGACTGTATGAGGACTGTATGACTCAGTGAAGACTCATTTAGACCCATTTAATTTCAGTTTCAACTTTGTAAAATGTATCCCTGATGAGACAGCAGAAGCAAACAAAAGGAGCTAACCTGTACTCTGAGGAGGTAGTCCACAGTAGAGATAATGATGTTGACGGTCGTATTGTTCCCTGTTTGTGTCCTCAAGTAGTTCTGGAAGTCTGAAACAGGATATCATAAAACATTTTAATTTTGTGCTAAAATGTGTTCAAATGAATAAACACAGCAGTGGTAACATTTCATTAAAATATTGCATGACATTTTATGTTATGCCTTGGACATCAGAATAAAATCTTCATAGAGGAAAGCTTACAGTATAATGTCCAAAATATATAATCTCTGAGTAAATATGCATTCATCAGTGGGTTAATTAAGACATGCAAAAAAGTGTATGTTCTTTGACCGTGATATTGACATACTGGTTGAAGAAACACATTTCCAATCACTTTTTCAAACTGCAATTACACACTCTTTGTGGGGAAATGGCAGTTAAATAATGTTGTCAGCTCAACAATTTTAATAACTGGAGTGAGGCTTCAGTTGGATGCCAGTAGAATGTTCTTACAGTCTACTCTGACTTCAATTTTACAAGCAAAAAATATGGTGCAACCCAATAATAAATGGACAAACATTACCTGACTGGTTAACATCTAAAAAACACTATTATCACTATATCATTAGTAAATCTACCCAAAATGTTGATGCTCAGCCATATCCCTAGAGCGAATCAGTAAGTAACAGAACTTGCACACACACCTGAGTTGTGTCCTTCGCAGAGCAGCTGCAGGAAGCGGAAAAGGTCACAGGTGAACTCATCATCCTGCATGACCTTCTCACCTGGCCAGAGAGAAGAAACACACACACACGCACACACACACACACACACGTACAAAGACAGACACACATGCAGACACACATATGCACAAGCACATACATAGGTATGCACAAAGTACACACGAGAACACAGGCATGTGCAAACACACATGAATGCACACACACATTCATATAAACAGACACACATACACATAAAGAAAGTCAAAGAACAGAGGAGACAAAAGCAGACAACATATAGGAAAGGGATCGACAGACAAGAAGATGGAGAGTGAAGAAGTATTAAAGACATGGTGCTAATGTGAGTAAATACCCAGTGTTTTCTTTCAGTCAGTGAAAGGTGTATGGTCATAATACACCATTCTTACCTAGCACACACACACACACACACACTCTCTCTCTTGGATGAGCAGTGGGCAGCCACAGCACTTGGTGGTGGACTGAAGTGGATTGGTTTTTAAACGGCAGCATTTTACAGTCAGGACTGGATTTAGGCTCTCAAAGGAGGTTTGGTTTAAAGAAAACGTGTTGGTTGCTGCTTGCCATCATAGATTCTGCATAGATTACAAATACATTGAGGAAGTTGAGGACAGCTGCTCTGACTGTGCTAAAATGCTGCTTTGAACCATGGAATGCAAAAGGATAAGAGGGTCAGAGAAGGAAGATGACACACTACACAATAACTTATACAATAACATCAACAGAAACATTAACAACAAACTGAACTGGGCTGAGGGAGGAAAATCTGTAGGTCTGAAACAAGACTGAAAGTGCAATTTCCTTTTTCTTTTTTAATGCAGGCAATTTAGTGAACGTGCAACATTTTCTTATCTATAGATCAGTCCTGCCAGGATGTCAGAGGTTTAGTTTTACTTGTGGCCCAAAATGACTGAATTTGTGCTGAATTTTGTTGATGTCCACTTGTGTAATGAAAAACAAAAACGTAGCAGCAAAATTTCAGTCCTTTCTCTTTATCGTCTTAATTTAGCTGCTTCTCTCAGTGTGGGCAGTAGAAGTTTCTGACTTGTATCCAAACAATCATATGGTGCATAAAACTCACGCAGACTTGTTGAGTATCGATACTGTCGATTTAATTCATTCATTCCAACAGATTCCGGCTGGCAGTACAATGCTATTTCCTTTTCTTTAGATACAGTTAAATACTGTCAAAAGCTGTGTGGTTTCAAACTGCTTGCACACTGTCTACAAACTGATTGCCTGTCTTAATTACTACATAACCAAAAACACGTTCGTTTACCGGAATCTACACATGCGCAGTACAGTTTAAATTAACCAATTAACTAGCACCATATCAAAACTAAAAACTTCAACTGTGCAAAAAAAAAAACTATTAATCAAAATATACCTTCACTGGTTTTGAAGGTTCTTACAAAAAATGGATCTGACTGCATCTGCTAAAATAATATCCGAATTCAGTTGTTATGTGTTACTTTGTAGTAACAGGTTAAAATTGAATGACAATCATAATGCATAATAACTGCTAGAAAGACTAAAAATCAAGCATTTATAGTGGTGGTGCGGTGGTGCAGTGGTTAGTACTGTTGCCTCAAGGTACAAACATCCCTGCTTCTCACCCAATGAGTGCTGGAATAGGCTCTAGCCACCCTATGACACTGATAAGGATAAGGGGGTATAGATAATGTATACATGGTTTATAGTGCATCCATCCTTTCATTTTCCATCACCTATTCAGGTGAGGGTTGCAATGGCAGCAGGCTAAGTAAGGAAACCCATACATCCCTCTCCTTAGCCACGTCCTCCAGCTCAGGAGGATTCCAAGTTTTTGGCACATCAAATGGGATATGAAAGCCCTTCAGTGTGTTCTGGGTCTTTAAGGACTCTCCTCCCAGTTGGATGTGCCCAGAATACCTCAAAAGGGGTGCATCTAGGAGGCATCTTAATCAGATGTCCAAACCACTTCAACTGGCTTCTTTGGGAGCAGTGGTTCTACTCCAAGCTCCTTCTAGATGTCCAGGCAGCTCGCCTTGTCGTAAGGGTGACCTCAGACACCTTTCTACTGAAATTTATTTTGGTTGCTTGCATCGGTGATCTCATTCTTGCTGTAATTACCCAAAGCACATGGCAATTGGTGAGGAATACAATGTAGATCAATTGGTAAATTGAGATCCTGTACAATGCCCACATTACTGCCAACACTGCACCAATCTGCCTGTCAATCTCCCACTCCATCTTACCCTCCCTCATCAGGTTAAGATGGAGAGAAAACTTAACTCCCACAATTGGGGAAACAACTCACTCCAAACTCAAAAGTGGCAATCATTTTGAGTTGCACCATTCTTTTTCTAGCAGAGTACCATGGTGCCATCAGACTTTGAGGTGCTGATTCTCTTCCAGGCCACTTCACACTCAGTTGCAAACCGTCCTAATGTGTATTTATGGTCACACTTGGAGGAAGCTGTGAAGAAGTAGAACTATATATGCAAAAAGCAGTGATACAATCCAGAGGTCATCATACAGGACACTTTCCACCTGTCTGAACTCCAGCTGAACCTTGACCTTGAACCTTGAGTGAGAGATTCTCACTCTGGTAAACAAGGACTAGATGGCACATTGTACAGCATAGGCTTACCCAGAGAGGCCCAGCAGTGTGTTGCCATGATAATTGGAACACAGCCTCCAGCCAACTTTTTCAAAAATGGGAACCACCACCCCCATCCTCTAGTCCACAGACACTGTCCCCGACCTCCACACAATATTCAAGAGGTGTGTCAAACAAGAAAGCCCAGCAGTATCCAAAACAGCCAGGGATGTCACCAGGAAATGGGTACGGCTTCCCCCAAGTCATCCAACTCTGCCTCCTCCACAAAGGGTGTGTTGTTTGGATTCAGGTGTTCCTGAAAATGTTCCTTCCACTACCAAACAATATTGCTGTCAATGTCAGCAGTTCATTTGCCATGCTTTAAAGTCTGAGTTTTTGCTTCTGGAGCACAGAAGCTGCAGTCCTTCTGGCCACAATTGCTAGCTCACATAAATAATGTGAGGACTGGTTGAATTTGTGTTAAATCATGTGTTGTCGGGTATTACAGTAAATTCCTGGATAGACTGATGTATAGAGTGGGTAAATCTTAAGATTTACTCTCTGAAAAAAAGACTTTAACAACCCCAGCACCTGTTCTACAGTTATTGATGCTATGGCAATAAACCACTATTGAATATTTTTGTAGATATGATAATTTGTGTTCAATCATTAGATGACACAACAACAGCAAATACAATATGATCTTTAGAATGTTCTATAATAATAGTGAGTAACCTAACACTTTATTTATTACCAAAACAGATACCTAAATTTTTTTGGATGACACTTAATTTGTTTCTAAAATTGTAAGAATATCCTGAAAATACTATTTAGTGATTGTGTAAAGGCACTTTCAGGCTTATTCCCAACACAATGATAAACCAGATGAGGGGAATACAAATGAGACCATATTAACTTTTTATTCTTAATACTTTAACAAGTAAATCTCTGTCTATAGATTAGGATTATAAAAAATGACAAGCTAAATATGCGGTGTAAACTAAATTCACATAAAACTTCCTCTAGTCCATCAAAACTCTAAGGTTGTAACACATAATGCATGACTACAAATACAACCAAATCATAAATTTAAAATACAGTACTGGGGTGAAAATAAGTCAAAACATAAAATTATAAAAAAGCAAGTTATTCAAATTGAGTTTTTTCACGTAAAGCAAAACAGTCATGAAGGACAAGTACACTGACTACAGAATACAGCTCAGCCAGTAAACAGAGAAAAGGGAGGAAGGAAGGAGGAGGGAAGGAGGAAAGAAGGAGAAAAGGATCAGAGTTCACTCCCCTCCACACAGAGCAGCATGGCCTAAAACAGCCACTTCAAAGTCCAAAGTACAACGCTTACAGAGAAAAAGAGGACAGGCTGACCAAACAGAACGGATGAAAAGGTGAGAGATGAGAAATAAGCAGGGCTGCAACTACTGGCTATTTCTGTTTGGGGTTTTTGTTTTTTTCCAGATGAATCTGTACATTAAATATTTAAAAATAATTAATCAAGAATACATATTTAACATTACCCTGTCCTTAAAACTGTTAAACAATTAAAATGCGACTTTCTTTGTACTAATACAGAATGTCCTGATCTTTGTCTTTTCATCTGTCCTAATGTAAGATCAGTTGTACTATGACAGTTGAATAAATAACATTCATATTATTTTTTCCACCCCATTTACATCAATGAGGGTAGGCTATAAAAAAAAGGTTTCAACCAAAGCTGAACATTAGAACCTTCATGTAGGGAGGATTTATTATTGCAGGGCTGTTGTATTAGACTGCATTAGCTTTAGCTATGTGTATCAACTGGCAACTGAGTGTATGGTGACAAATTGACAAGATTGTATTAATCCTTGTACACATTGGCCAATTTCACATAAATTATTTCTGCAGACAAGAAAGGTAATTGATATCTAAAATGTTAAAGCTGCATCAACTGATTTTTTTGGCCACTTGGGGGGAGCAGAACAAGCTGTTAACATACACTGGCATAGTATGACTTCATATATTTATATGTCAAACGTGTTAGCAAACACTTGGCAATTGTGCATTGCAGCAGATTCAGAGCAACATTAGCATTCATGTGAAGTGGTGTTTGTGTCCACCTGATGAATGTATGTCCAATATTCTCTCTGGTTTGGTCTCCACCAACGCCTGAGAAAAATATCTGGCTCTTTAGCTGCTAAATGCTCCACTATGTTCACCAGTGAGAGACTGTTTGGTGCTGGGCATTTGAATCATTTGTATTATAAAAATGTTGATCAGTGCAGCTTTAATGGAGACTTAATCTACCATTTTTTTGGTTTGGTATTTTTTGTATTCATTGTAGCCCTAAGAGAGTGAGTCAGAAAAAACAGATAGTGGCTGAGAACACAGCAGGGATTGTACACTTCACAACAGATAACAACCAGCACAATAACCATCTCCATTACTGAGACAAAACATCCAGCTGAGTTTAGGTTGACCGAGAGGGTGGGGGTGTAGGATGAGGGTGGGGGAAGGTAAATAGTGATATTAGTAATGTTTAGAATGTGCCAGATACTGTACAAATCCTGAGAGGGAGGCATACATGGGTTCTGTATTAGATTGCAGGTTGTGACACTACAGCTACACTTCTACTACTTCTGCCTGAACATTAAATCTTAATATCTACACTATATGGTATGTACCACAACAAGTCGTCATAATATCATCATCAGTTTGCTTATTGTGGAAGATAATGACATAACACATTTTATGTAAAAATTCAGAAGTGGACTAAGACTTTAATCAGTATAAAAAGACAAACTACAAAACCAAGCAGAGAGCGAGTTATAATTGGCCTAACAAAACAATAAAAAGATTAGAATGGTGAGGGCAAGGCAGAAAAGTAGCATAAAGCACAGAGCAGGTAAGGACGAGGTTTGAAGGTCTACACTCAGGACCTGGACAGAACTGACACAACAACTACCCAACCGTAGTGAAACAGAGAGAGAGACCAACCAACACACAAGAAAATGGCAGGAGGCATAATTACCACGCTCATGAGTGATGACTGAGGAAGGGAAGAAAGTGCAGTAAACCAAAATGAGAAAAGGAAAACAGGGGGAAGAAAGAAAGAGAGAAAGAAAGTAAGAAACAAAGAAAAAGATTACATATAGGGAAAAGAACTTCGAAATTCCGAATTTAGTTGTTTGGTCAACATGGAACAAAAATAATGTGTTGACAGAAAACCTGTTCAGCTCAGTAAAACTCAATAAGAGTTGTCTAAAAGAAAATTTAAAAAATATATAACAAGCCCTTGTGCTTTTTTTTTTCTTCTTTTGATTGTGGACGTGCATCCACAGTGAACCTGTTAATAGGGCCTTTTTAAAAAGCTGGTTACAGTGATTACAGCTGTAGTTAGTGCCATGACTTTATGCAATAATAGGTGCAGTACTTATTAATACAAAGTCAGTTTTAGTAATTACTGGTTTGGGAAGAGCTTTTTCTTCATTCTGCACATACACAAAAAATACTGTACATTTAGGATAAACACCTCATTATGAGTAACATTGTGAACTTTAAAAAGGCAATATTAATTGTAATATGTATTTATTTGACATTTAAACAGTCATGATCTACTTGTAGTGAATACCAAGGAATATAGTAGTAATATGAATGTAGTAATGACTGGTACAAAAAAGTAATTATGTAGTGACAGTAATTATCTATAACAGTTTTTCACACTTTTTAAAGTGTGACTTGATTTGCACCCCCCCCACCCGACCCCCGGGTGAGGCACGGCTCACAGCTTGAAGGCAGAGGCCTTATAATATTACGCAGCAATCATTAGAACAAAGTGCTGTCTATAGTGATCAACTACTACAGAGACGTCCCACTATAAAGGAAGCCAGGATACAAACATTGTATAAAGATAAAGACTGCAATGAAACATTTCTAAGCCATCATTTCAAGTATACTTTTGTATAAAATGAAGACCAAAATCCTCAAGGAATTTTACATGATTAATGATGAATTTGTAGGTGATTAACGAGGCCTATTTTGATGCTAAAAGTTGCTGTCAATTGGAATGTCTCAATTAAAGCAGAGTAGGAATTTCCCCACAGAGAATGTACAAGTTATACTTCCGCTATCAGGCCATAATTAACTAAATGTCCTCATGCCTAAAGAAAAAAAGGTCTTTGTCGGAGCAATGACAAGTACACATTTAGGGATTTCATGCTCTGCAAATGTTGGGAGTAAAGTGTTCATGTATAGTGAGGTGAAATGAAAGAATGAAAGTCAGAAATGTTGTATACTGTAACAGAATAACTACAGGTATTTACCTTTTATTTTCAAACCAGAAATGACTTAAACCAAACTTGTAAATAATCACTGCATCTATTGTAACGTGATAAGAAGGTATGCACCAATAACAACCTATTATTATCCAGTAGTTAGTTGGTTTGAAAGTTATTACTGCATTTTAAAATCTAGTAAAACAATGGAGAACATTGTTCTAAGTTATTTACATGAAGGGAACTGATTTGAATTTTGAAAAGTATCAGTATGCATTCTAAAGGATGATTGTGTTGTACAGTTGTAACAAATGTATACACACAGAAGATGTAACAGGCAAATCATAAGCACATACACTTGGAAATCATACTTGATAATGCATGTGAACAATAGGTAGTACTGCATTAGCACCTGATAAAAATCAACCAACCAAAGTGACGACAGGATAAATTGGACAAAGCAAGATAAAGAATGATGATTTGATGAGGATAAAAAGAACCTTCATGTATCAAAGCTAGCACAACTACTTTAGTGATCACTCTCTACAAGGTCCAGTGCTGGAGACACTCCAGGACATGCTAATGCAAATCTTTTCATGGGAAACTTTGATATTTTCAATTAGAAGTTTTTTTTTTCCCCTTCAGCTATCTTAGAATAAACCTTTTAGTATTCCACTACGAAACCAATGGTTTCAGCAAGCAGTGCCCTCTAGATTGTTCTAGGTAGAGGTTTAAATGTACCATCCTTAGGTTAAAGTGACATTTAAGAATTTCACCTGCACCTGGTGAAGAAAAGCATTTTAATATTAACATACTGTACCACAGAAATAGAAATATTCATTGAACTTTTCTTTCTATTGCCATGACCATTCAAAATATCAAGTGTAACCACAGTGAAGCTTACCTGATCCCTCCTCTGTCACCATCCCCAGTCCTTCTGCTTTGTTCTGCCTCTCAAATGCATTCAGATCCAGAACACTGAAACAAAAACATTGTGTATTGTGAATGTCCATTATTTTGTTCTCCCTTCACTGACCTTCCTCTCACCTTGCAACCTTGGCCAGTGGCCGAGCCCCATTCTGTTAATTACTCTATGTAAACTTCAATTCAATTCAATAGGCTTTATTGGCATGACATTTGACATGTGTTGCCAAAGCACAATTGGCTTTTTTTTAAACACCTGAATTCAACTTTGTCCAGAGTCAAAGCTGCACTCTTCATGTAAAAAACCTTCTTAGCCTAAATCTTGAGGTAGTGCTGTAACAAATAAGAGCACCCCACCTACCTTATTGAGATGACGTAGATTCAGCCTATTCAGCGCAAAATAAATAATAGTGTTGTATATGTACATTAGTAAAAACTAATGATCATACCAAGCTCAGTGATGAATCCAAAGATAGGGGTGAGTTCAGGAGATAAGGAGATGTTCTGTCTTTCAGCACATTTTGCAAAACACATAGCATTCTAACAGCTTGATGAAATTTTAATTGCACCAAAAACTGTAAGATCATAACAGTGTTCGACATTTATTACTGAAGTCAGACTTTAAAAACTGTTGTGTCTTGCCGGATTTGTTAATGTATTTCATGTCATGTCATGCCTTAGTTTTAGTTTTATGTTAAGTTGAAGTCACTCATGTCTAGTCTTGTCCTGCACTTCCTGTTTTATTTTGTACTCACCTTTCCCTCTCGTTTCAGACCCTGACTTCCTCCCTTTGTGTGATTTTCCCGCCGTTGATTGTCTACCCCGCCCCTGATTGGTCTCACCTGTTTTCCCCTACCTCATGTATAAATAGTCCTTGTCTCCCTTTGTCCTGTGCCAGTTCGTCTTGTTCAGTCTGTCAAAAGAGTCGAGTCAAGCGTACCAGCAAGTTTTCATGTACACCCATATATGGTCTGGAGAGTCGTGCAATTGAGTCCACCAGTTTTGTGTCGGAGTTCGTGCCAAAACTCAAAAAAATAAATAAATATCAAGACAACTGTGCCTCCCCCAGCTAGTAATGAATTTCGTAACTCCTATTATTCATTGTCTTTCTTCTATTTGGTGGATAACCATGCTCTAAGTTTTGGAACTACAGTTCCCATAATGCATTGGGAGATGTAAACAGGAAGTATAAATATAATGTTGCCATGGATTCAGTGAGTTACAGTGTGGGCTGCAGCTTGAGTCCTGTTTTTGTAAGCCATTAACAGTGTGCTGAATGAGCTGTTAGCGGCTACTGTTTGCAGTGTACCCATGGATGTACAGACTATCACTATCACTGGATTACTGTGATACTGAAGAAAACTTAGTTATAAGGAGCGTCTTTTTCCTATGATTTCTAAGCGGATTTATGGACGTTTATTTGTGATCTCCTTGGGAAGTGTACGTCACACTGAATCTAGTATGTGTATCATGTCTGTGTTCCAATCTGACTGAGTTAGGACTTTTGTTTTAAAGTGAGTTAAAGTCAACTCTCCTGCGACCTCCTAGTTGCCTCACAGTGTGAACCAGGCTTTGCTCTGTAGCATTGAAGCAGGGATATAAAGTAAAAGGACCATGAAGAAATTCAAAGAATATGGCTCTTATGCCTTACTCTCATTATTGGCAATAGCCAGATATGTGTGCATGTAAACATAGTCTCTGATTTTTTGTTTCTTTTAAATGTATGCTCTATATTCAACATCTTTTAGCTAAATATACTTGACTGCTCTTTGAGTGAGCCTATCCAAATTGCACAGTCAAAAACCATTAACCAACCCAACTGTGGTATGAATACATTGTCAGTATATTTGTTTCAGTCCTGAAGAGTGTGTAGTTACCTGCATGACTGCATCAGACCAGCCAGACTCTGAAAAAAGCCCACATCCTTCTTGTCTTTCAGATAATCCAACATTTTCTGTCAAAGAGACAGAAAGAGAGGACAAATACATAGCTGAGTTATATTTTACATATTACATTGTACACATGTTCCTGTTAATCAGTCCAATACAACAGCCGTGCCAACATCTATCTTTACGAAGCTCATAATGTTCAGTTTGTATGGGCACTGTCAAGAATGTGTACATTCAATAATATGTTCATTATTGAGGTCATAGTTAAAGGTCACTAACAATGACCTAAATGCTAAAACACATAATTCAATTAACACCTCTTGACAGTGTCAACAAAAAGTGAATATGATAGGCATCATAAAAGTAGACACTATGGTAGAACAGCTGTATTGGATTGCATTCAAATGTACAGGTAGAGTAGTAAACTTTAATGTCCCCCAAGGGAAATCTGTCTTGGGCTCAGTGCTACAGTCCGTTACTTCACACAAAAAACATCCCAAAAACACGAAAAGCGTTTGACACAATGCTAGACAGTTGCTTCACATGAAGACATCTTGAAACCTAAAAGAGACATTTGACTACACATTTGACATCGACAACACAGTGGCTTAAAAAAGAAACTAAGAATTAAGGTGCTAAGTGCTAAAGTGCTTGTGTATTTATTGCACATTGCTCTATTGCACTAAGGTTTAGCATTAGAGTTCAGCAGCTTGATGGAAAATGGAACAAACAATAGCTTCAAGTGGTGTGATTTGCACTTTGGCACGCAGAGTCTTCTTCCTGATGACAGAGGTTTGTATTCACAGAGGAGGGGATGTTGAGGGTCCGCAATAATTTTTGTTGCTTGTTTCCTGACTGCCTGCTCGTAGAGACTCTGTATGGGCTCATATTCTTTCTTCCCTATTACCTTCATGCTGGCAAGCCTGCTTTTCAGTTGCACTGTTAGGTTGCCAAACCATGCTGTAATTCCTTATCTAATGATACTCTAGGATTGCCCGATAGAACATCAGCATGATCTGGCTGCTCACTCCATACAGCCTCAATCACCTTAGAAAGTAGAGTCTCTGCTGCAGTCTTTTGCACAGGTTATCAATGTGTGTTTTCCAGCAAAGAAGGTTGTCTATGTGGAAGTATTTGTACGAGGACACCTACATGACTGTCTGGTCTTTGATGGCCACTGGCTCATGGTCAGTCACTTGCCTCGGGTCAAGGACCATCTCCTGTGTTTTGGTGACATTTAGAATGAGATGATTGGTGTCATACCACTTGATGAAAATGTCTATCTCATTGTAGTACACAGAAGGGTCCATGTCCTTGTGGAGAAGGCTTAAAATCACAGTATCATCAGCGAATGTTTTAATATAATTATTGGGGTCTACTTTCCTGCGCTCGTTAGTGTACAATGTAAAGAGTATTGCTGTTTGACAGCGTTCCATTGACCTTGCTGTGTCCTATTATTTAAAAAAAAAAAAAATCAGGGTAGTGTTAACACTCACGTCCTTCAGCTTCTCTAAAAGCTGGTAGGGTTGCACAGTATTAAATGCTGAACTAAAATCAATGAATAAAATTTGAGCGTAAGCTTTTGTGTTCTCAAGGTGCTTAGACATACATGCTGAGGATGGTGTACCTAATAAAGTGGCCACTGAATGTATAGCCTTTCAGATACAATGCAAACTGGCCATGTACACGATAGAAACAGAAGTGAGTGAACACTGAAATACCTGCTGTACAGTGGAGTTTCCTCCATTGAGAATAGCTATGCCCAGCTTCAGAGTAGAGGCCACCATGGGACCCATCTCACCTGGTGAAAAGGAACCAACACGGAGAAAACAACTGGACATTTGTCCTTCATCTACCACAGTGCAGACTCATTCCAAAGTCATTCCCTGTCTCCTCCAACAAAGAAGCAATACACTTTGACATTTCGATCATGTAGCCCCCCCACTGAATATAGCAATAGAATCCGTCTATATTCTTCAATAAAACTTCAGGTCAAATGTCAGAGCTGGAGTCCTGACAATATTCCTTTAATTCCTTCATGCAAGTGTAGTGCAGGTGACCATTCAATTAATCATTAACACTGTCACTGATTGGTCATTATCAGTAGCATTTATCCAGTAAAAATACATTTGTAAAAGTTATCTAATAGTCCATAGTTTGAATGGATGCTGACTGTAAAATTAATCTTTTTAATTTGGGAAATGATTATTCACTTGAGGTGAGTAGCTGTAAGGTTCCAACTGTGTCACTTTCAAATAGGCTTTGGAGTAATAGTAAGTTTTTAAAAATGCTACTTGTTTGCTGCCTCCAGCTTACACCTACGTGCATGAACCTGAGCACTGTAAGTGACTATACATCACACTCAATCAAGTAGTGTAACTAGTCTTATAGTATAGTAGTTATAGTATTCAGTAGTGTGATAGTATGGGGTGGGAGGCAGGACCCTCAGTAAGTGAACGGTACCTTTGCTAGCGCTGATGGTTTGAAGCACCATCTCAGCAGCTCCACGGTCGTGCAGCCTAGCCTGCTGATACAGCAGCTTCTGCTTCTCCATCTCTTTCTCCTAGTTATGTGAAACAGGACACGTCTGACATGCAGCAGCATACCAGTTTATCGCCAAGATAGACAAACAGAGTGACTGATTACATACTTCAAAACTCTTCACTTCCTCTCCATCTTCATCCTCTTCATCATGGCAACTCTGAGGGAGTGAAGAATGAGTTACATGTGGACAGCAGTGGGTTAATATGTTGCAAAAGGAAGAATTACTGGTATTCAGTAGCTGGTACCTTAGCCATGATGTCAGCATAGGCCATGTAGAGATTATCCTCATCCAGTTTACTGTAACAGGAAATAAACATAAACATAAACACACACACACACACACATTAGCACAGTTTGACTGAACAGCTTTTATTGTTTAAGCTGCATTAAGCAATTTGTTGGGTTTTTGACTCAAATGACTGGTTATGTGAGGGGTCCACTGGAATTGCAGATCCCACTGAAAATCAAGTGCAGCTGGATCCAACTTTTCGCCACTTTAGGCTATTTTTTTTTTTATTCAAACATGTCAGCTGGAAGCAAAGTGTGAGCAGCCTCTCCCTGCCCAGGGTGAAGCAGCAAAGAGCGGACAAAAACAAGTGGCTGGTGAAGGGAGTTGAACAGCTAGTAAGTTAGACAGACCCAGATAATTTTCTAAAACACCAGTAAATGTTGGCCTCAACTTTGACTTTTTCATTAGATGTAAGTAAGTAAGTAAACAGTTGTTTGCTAACATATCACCTATTATGGTGGTGCAGAAAATACCTCACATTTGCTAGAACCTTGTATCTTACATATATCAACGAGAACCCACCACTTCTCTGTGAGGGCTGTTCTGCTGAACAGCTGAATGAGCTGATGCAGTGGATCAATGTGCTTCACCCCCTCCTCTTCCTCAGATGGCTCCTGTTCACCTGGTTTCTGAAAATCACAGCAGACTCTATGATACTCACTGAAAACAACAATAACCTTAAGGACTACTTTTCCTCAAAGTAGAAGACATTTTCCAGGGGTCAAAATAATTGTTTCCATTTATATTGAAATGAACTTACAGCGAGGTCCTCTATGAGTTTATCTTCAAAGTAATGTTCCTCTGCCTCAATCCAGGACTTCTCGTAGCCCTGCAGGAACAAGTTGACAGCCCGGTGCCTAGTTTGGGGGAGATACGTAGGAATAAAAACTGAATAATATCTTTATATATGTATATATATATATATATATATATATATATATATAGTCTTTTTTACGATACACTAGATGTACAGTACACACACGCACACTCTGTAAATCCTGTGTGTGTGGGTGCATAACTTACCTGGGCAAGTTATAGAGTGGTGCCATCCTGAAGCAAGCAACCACTGCTCTCTTCCTCTGTTTGGACAGCAGTTTGTGCCACACAGCCTTCTTACTGCGCTGAGGATGTTCAACCTAAACACACAAACTGAACCACTCAGTACGGAAGACTTTGAGTTGATGTAGTTCACCATCTGGAGGCCACATTGCCCACATGTCTAGGACAGCTGGTTAGAGAAGTGCATTTGTAAAAAGTTTTGCCTTCAGAGAACAGACATGCTTATGTCTTTTTGGAGGTGGGACAACTTTAGTAATGGACAATCACATCAGCTCTTCTAAGAGGAGCGTGCAGGCCAGGTATTCTTCAGGTGGAGCACAAATATCCAGTACATCAACCCAGATATGACTAAACAGCACTGCAGATATTATATAGATAGTTCCCATTGCCAGTAATCCCACAATTATTGAAATGCAATGTTGCAAATATCTTCTGCCCTATGTCATCTTTTATTTTCCTAACAACTTAAACACACATACCTGGTCCAGGTGGAAGAGGACATGAGCAATGTCCAGGACTCTCTCCACAGTCTTCTCTGGGTCAGAGGTATCCTCATAGTGGTTTGGGAGGTCTCTGTACAGAGCCATCTGCCAACGAATAGCTGGGTCCTCCAGCTGTACATACAGTCACAAACACACAGAAGACATGCATTGAAATCTGTGTGGAGGCTGTGCACTATGAACACTCAGGCTAGATTGTGAACCAAGTGTTGGAGCTGTTACCACTCAGACTGTCCACTACAAAAATCTTTTTATTTGGGCGCCCCGGTAGCTCACCTGGTAGTGTGAGTACCATTAAAGCTGAGTCCTTACCGCAGCGGACCAGGTTCGACTCTGACCCGGGCCCTTTGCTGCATGTCCCTCTCTCTCTCCCACCTTTCCTGTCTCTCTTCAGCCATCACAAAATAATAATAAAGGCTAAAATGCCCAAAAAATCTTTTTATTTCTCTGTAGTGTAAATATAAAGCATGACGTCATCCTCAGTTTATCCCAAATATAGTTGTAGTATATTGACACTGTTAATTACAAGCTCAAAGTATTCTTACCTTTCCTTGTAAATGGAGATTGTTCCTAATGATCTCTCGAACTTCATCCTCTGTATCTTTCTATTGACAGAATAAATGCACAGTCCATTGTGAAACAAAGGTAATAATTAAATAACAGGTCTTGAATGACATAGAAAACAATTGTAATGATATCATAAGCAGGGCTTAATTTGTGCCGGATCCTATTTGATTGTATCTGGCACCTCCTTTGTCACTATCAAAATCAGCACTGTATTCTGGCAGGTGGTTTAATGCTTTTCGGTGTCTAAATATTTTGGCATATGATTACTGTAAGCCCCACAGCTAAGCAAGTGGGTGCTGTGAAATGGTGAAATGAGTAGCCTATGGCTAAATTAGGGGGTGAGTGTGTAGGTGTGGTGCTGTCCATAGCACTGAAACGGAGTGGAGGATGTCGATAGACAGACAGACAGACCACGTCACTTAGTTTGGTTTCTTAGCCTGCTTGCTTTTCGTGGTTGTAAATAGAACTTTCGGCCCTAATTCCATTTTCCCCCCATTGTAGCAGGGAAGAGAAGGGACAGTCAGAGAGACACAGTGAATGGCCGTGTGTAATGGAACTGCACTCTGACGTGGCACTTCTCAGATCAGAGGCTGCAGATTTAACATGTGTCCCACTGCCTTCTGCAAGGTTACAGCTGAGTTCACCTTTGGTAAGAAATAATTCATTCAATTTATTTCAACTTCAGAAGTAAGCTGGACAGTTGTTGTGGTTCTGTATTTATTCATTTTATGCCAATTCATTTATTTTCAAGTGGAGGACATTCTATATATAGTCTATGAATGTGTATAAAATGATCAAGTCAAGTGGTTTATACAGCCAGTTTTTAATTTGGATGTCTCATACCATATCAGAAAAAAGAGCAATGTTCATAATCTATAGATAAGCGTTGTTTTTGCTACCTGGGTGAAGCGGTTCTTAGCCAGTGCGATGAGCTCTTGTTCGCCAGGGGCACAGGTGTTGAGTCCAACAGGCAGCAGGCGCTTCAGAGCGGCAACGATAAGACTCGTCTGCATAGAGTATCGATCTCCCTTCCTCTTCATCTTCTTCCTCTCCTGGTCTGAAACTATTCCCTGAGGCAAGTCAAGCATCAGAAGACAAGAAATGCACACATGGATCAATTATGTTTCATGTTATGTTCAAGTGCAGAGGGGACACACCTTCTGCACTCAGTTAGCTCTGATTGAGAACTGCTGGTCCAATAAACTGCAGTCCACACAGATGAAGCCAAGCCACATTGCTTTGTCTCTCTTACTCATTGAGTGAATTTCCTGATTAGCGAGCGTGAAGAATGAAATGCGAGTACAGTTATCACCTGTTATGTATTAAAATTCAAATACCCTTTGTACCTTTAGCTTTGCCTTAATGCAAACTTTTCAAAGATGAAACATTGTCTAAGACAGCTGGATAAGAAATTCACAGTGTTAGCGATCTCTGAGACTTAATGAGGAACACGCTACTACGGTCGACATAGGGAGATGATTTTTTATTAATAGAACTCAAAATAATGGTGGGGGAGTTGCTTTATACATCGATAAAAACTATAAAGTAAATCTGTATGTAGTATGTCAATGATTATAGACAATATCATGGAATGCATTACTGCAGAAATTGAGAAATCAAAAAATAGACTAATAAGCTCTATATATAGAACACTGGGAACTTGACGATACATTTAGGGATAAGTTATCGGGGTTGTACGATGTCATAAACAATAAGAAAATGTTTTGTATGCGGGGATTTCAGTATTGACTTACTGAACCCACTTGAACACAATACAATTACAGAGTTCATAAATTCAATGCACAGTATGAGCCTATATCCCTCAATTACACAGCCAACTACAATAACAACACACAGTGCTACATTTATTGACTTGAATTTACCAATGTTATTGATAGGAAAGTAGTAACTGAACTACTTATAAATGACACAAGTGACCACCTGTCGGTCTTTGTGGCCACTCAGAGCTGTATTAGGACCAACAAGGACATTAAAGCTTGTAACCTAATTAGACACAAAACACAAGATGCAATCAACTCTTTTAAAAAAGACCTAATGAAACAAGACTGGAATGAAGTATATGTGGAAGATGTAAATGAGACATTTTTGTCCATAACAACCACGCTCTATGAAAAAAAATTGTCCTCTGGTAAAGAAAATAGCGAAACAGAAATTTACTGAAAAAACATGGCTAACTAAGGAAATACAAAATGCATGCAAGAAAAATCTATTATATCAAGATTTTTTTAAAGAAAAGAACAAAGCAGAACACACTTATAAGACAAAAACCAAACAAACTGACAAGACTCATAAGAAGCAGCAAAAGGGATTATTACAGTAAATTACTGGAGGACAACAAAAACAATATTAAAAATATGGTCTGGAATGACATTATTAAAAATGGAACTGGAAAAACAGAATATCCAAATCATTTCCTGACAAAAAATAATACAGCTACTAATGATATGGATTTAATTGCAGATGGTCCTGGTTTGGCTTAGGAGATTGCACAGACTAGCAGTAGAGATGTTATGGAAAATAACATTATAAATGTAAAGACATCTATGTTTAAAAGAGGAACAAATGACAAAGAAATTATTGACATCATCGAATTATTTCAGAGTAAGAAATCTACAGACTGGAATGGAATTAATATGGCTATGGTTAAAAACATTATTGAGTGTGTGGTGATACCTCTTACACATATTTATAACCAGTAGCAAAAGTCATACCAATACATAAGGCTGGAGATAGACATGCACTTCAAATTACAGACCATCTTCTTTACTTCCACAGATCTCTAAAATACTGGAAAACAACTTTGTTTGCACTTGTGGAATTTGTTGAGGAAATAAGAACTGCTATAGAAGATAAAGAATATGCGGTATGGGTATTCCTAGATCTCAAAAAAGCATGACCATGACTTATTAATAAAATAATTACAAAGATATGGAATTGGAGGGGTAGTACTCTCCTGGTTAAGCAGCTACCTGGACAATCTGTGGGCTGTTTGTATGTCTGGAATGCAGGGACCTTTGTTATTGATTAATATATATCTACACGTATACACGACTGGGAGTCTAGCAGTGAAATTATTAGTTTAATGAATTCCCTCTTTATATTACATGTAAATATCTGTTCAACATCTTATCATTTATGTCCTATTGGCAGTTTATTCAACATTACCCATGTACCCTTGTCTAATGTCGGTTTTCCTTTCATCCCTTTCTGCAGCACACTGCCATGGCTGCTGCTCCACAGCCAATCATATTGTTATTGCCCTCATTAAACCTGCACCCTGCTTTACCCGCAACCTCAGCTTCAGTGTCTCTTTCTGCACCTCCACTGGTCATATGACCGTGACTGCCAGCCTATATCACTTATCATCCTATACAGTTACACTTTCACCAGAGGTCCCCGACCTCATTCAGTAAACTTCTGACATGTAAACCTTAATTCAGCCCACACCCATGTGTCCATACCTTTGACATCTTACACTTGGTGTCAGTGATGAGGAAGGACATGTTGTTGATTTCATTCTGGACCACAAAGTTCTGCTCTTCTCTCTTAAAGTTCTGCAGAAAGATGACAACGTGACACCATTCACCACTCCAGTCATACGGTTATGCTGTCTGATGCTGCATTAGTTTCAGACTCTTGGGTCAAAAACAAGGTCAGATTTGTAAACATTTTGTGATGGTTCAGTGACAAGTTAAAAGACCATGACTTCCACATCGTGTTATGTTGAGATCACACACTGTACACAAGTGTAGCTTTCATTTTCATTGAGTGGGGTTCAGTTCTGCTAAGCAGCTGCTGGATAAGAGTTGAGACTTTTTCTCTTACCTCAGAAAAAATTCTACAGGTGAATTATACCATCACAGTATAGTACCTATAACCTAAATATTTCGTAACAACATATTTCATATCTAAATATAGAGTACATTCCATGTCTTAATACAATCCTTGTTGGTTTATTAGGGATGGCAATGAAATATCTCAACAAATATGAGGTGCATTGCCTTGAAATTTTGTACAGACATTCATGGTCCCCAGAGGATGAAGCCTGCTGAATGTTCCTCTAGCACCACCAGCAGTTACAGTCTGGTACTGTTCCCCTCAGAATGAATCGACTTTACTGATCCTCTGACTTTTTGTCAAGTGTCATCAGGTCAAAATTTTAATTTGTCCAATCCTTTGGTTTATGACCAAATACCTGCAAAACTATTGACATTCCCGTCAGTCTATGCTGTACTTTGTGTTCAGTGCTAATTAGCAAATTAGCATGCTAATATACCAAGCTAAGATAGTGAACATGCATCCTCCTGGTGATTTTCTTACATGAGACTTGGCCCAGAAGATGAAAACCTCGGCCACCATGCGGAACACCTCCTCAGCCTCTGGGTTGGACTCTTTCAGCCATCTGGCCCTGTCAGTGTATCAAGACAGTTTAGTGATAGTGGCACTACATAAAGGTCACCTGTGGAGTTTTAGACCTGTGGTGTGGGTACACAATACTATGGAGTGAAAATAGTCTCAATATTATTTGTAAATGTGTATTCCATGATTTGTAACTGAAAAACAAGATTTGTAACTGAAAAACAAGATTTGTAAATGTGTATTACATGATTTGTAACTGAAAAACAAGATTTGTAACTGAAAAAACCACCGAGGGGCGACGCTACAATGGTGTTGTGTGGAAGCCCGTTCCCCCGTCGAAATGTGTTTCCCTCCTGTTAGAATTGTGTTTCCCGTAGCGTCGCCCCTTGGTGGTTAGGGGTAGGTTCAGCCAGCAGTAGCTTAGTTAAACCATATATTTACATTTATAGGTTACTGTATAGAGTCTGTTGTTGGTAAATGCATGTGCTCTAATCGAGGGGCGACAAGCTATTCTGTCTATTTAGAAAAATGTCTTTCCCACTTTGAAATTAAACACGAATATGCCGAAAGCCCAGATGTCCCAGTTTTCCACCAGCACTTAAACGCATCATGCATTTACGAATCTGTGGAGCTGGGACCAGCGTTAAAATAGTCTCATAATCCCGAAAGCGAAAGTAACCTGATCCGTGCATAACACGAGACATTTGTATGCGCAGGAAGCTTTTTGAAAGCGAAAAGGATCAGATCTGAGAAGCTGAAGTTAAAAGTCTGTAAATATTTTCAAATTGTTTTTTGTCCAGTTACAAATCTTGTTTTTCAGTTACAAATCGTGTAATACACATTTACAAATCTTGTTTTTCAGTTACAAATCTTGTTTTTCAGTTACAAATCATGGAATACACATTTACAAATAATATTGAGACTATTTTCACTCCATACAATACACAGTCCTACCAATGGTGTCATTCTATCCTACTGATCAACAGGTGGCGGTAACAAGCCAATATATGCAGCTATACGCCAGCAAAGGAAGGGAAGAAGAAGAGCGCAAGCTAATAAACATGGATGTAAACAAGGCAGGATTTAAAATACTTAAAAATCGGCATTGTTTTATGAGGAAAGACATGCACTTGACACCACAATGAATTTTGGTGAATAACATAACTTTTGTTTGTTTACAAGAAAATTCCACAGGGCACCTTTAAGCAAAACAAAGTACCTCATGTTGTAGACATTGATTATTGGTGTCGATTCAGTCATCCTTTCTCCAAAATACAGAAAATATGCAGCTTAGTGCTTAGATCTGATGTTAAACTCTGACAAAACTGAAGTTATTGTACTTGGCCCCAAACACCTCAGAAAAACATTATCTAAAGATATAGTTTCTCTAGATGGGATTGCCCTGGAATCTTGGAGTTATCTTTGATCAGGATATGTCCTTTAACTCCCAAATAAAACAAACTTCAAGAACTGCCTTTTTTCACCTACGTAACGTTGCAAAAATCAGGCACATCCTGTCTCAAAAAGATGCAGAAAAACTAGTCCATGAATTGGTTACATCTAGGCTGGATTATTGCAACTCCCTATTATCAGGCTGCCCCAATAAGTCCCTTAAGACTCTCCAGTTGATCCAGAATGCTGCGGCACGTTTACTGACAAGAACCAGAAAAAGAGAACATATTTCTCCAATATTAGCTTCTCTACACTGGCTCCCTGTAAAATCCAGAATATAATTTAATATCCTTCTCCTCACCTTCAAAGCCCTCAATGGTCAGGCACCATCATATCTTAAAGAGCTCATAGTACCCTATTACCCCACTAGAGCACTGCGCTCCCAGAATGCAGGGTTCCTTGTGGTTCCTAGAGTCTCTAAAAGTAGAATGGGAGCCAGAGCCTTCAGCTATCAAGCTCCTCTCCTGTGGAACCAGATCCCAGTTTGTGTACGGGAGGCGGACAACCTCCCCACATTTAAGAGTAGGCTTAAGACTTTCCTCTTTGATAAAGCTTATAGTAGGGCTGACTCAGGTGACCCCTGAGCCACCCCTTAGTTATGCTGATACAGGCCTAGACTGCCGGGAGACTTCCTATGATGCACTGAGCTCCTCTCTCCTCCTCTCCCTCTCTATCTGTACGCATTCTTATCCCATTAATGCTTGTTACTAACTCGACTCCTTCCCGTAGTTGTGTGCTTTCTCTCCTCTGTTTCTCTCTCTCCTTCTGTTGCTTTCTGCAGGTGTTTCTGCCTCTGGAGCTGCAGTCTGGATCTATGGTTGCAGCCACCTGCTGCCCCTGTGCTCCTGCTCTGCACCCGCTGCTGCTATTACTGTTATTGGTCTTATTATTAGTATTACTATTATTATATTGCTATTAGTATTATTACTATTATTTTACATCTGTCTATTTTACATCTCTTGTATCACATTACTGTAATTAATCACACTGAATGTGATGTAGTTCATATTTGTTGTTTCAGAAAAAATGTCAAGTACAAGCAGAGAAGTGTTGAAACCATCCAATCAGAGCACTGTACCTGTTGTAGTCAACAAATCGTATGAGGAGAGGGTAGAAGGCATACAGGTCTCTGACCAGTATGGTGAACTGGTCCATGATGAGAAGCTCTGTCTCTGACATCTCACCCCTCCCCTCCACCTTGCTGTGTTCCTCATCCATCAGTACAACTGCTGCTTTCTACAAGACACAGTAATAGATAACCTTCTCTTTATTTGAACACCAAATATAATGTGATCTTAGTAGTATTATAATCATACTTTTAATGCCTTATGACATTATAATCCAGTATGGAAGCAACAGTTCTCCTAAGAGATAAAACCTTATTAGATAAATCTCTGAGAACTAGTGCAAGAAGGTGCTATTAGATGGGAGTCAAACCACATGTCAGTTTAAATAGTCTGTGTTAGGGTAAAGAAGTCTATAGTTAGAGTGTATAATACATAATACAATGACAAAACTCACTTTTTTGAGTTTCTCCATCAGAGGCAGGAAGTGGGTCTTGAGTAGCTGGGCTTTGGCCTTGCTGATGATTGGCTGAGAGAAGACTTTAAAGCAGGGACAGAGATGGGGTTCAATGATTTAGCAAAGAACAATATATTTTCATTTAGCTTCATTGTTTAGTTTGTGTTCATTGTGTTGACTTTGATGCAGTGACAGTGTGTGTGTGTGTGTGTGTGTGTGTGTCAAGGTGCCTGACGGATGGTGGCAATTGAAAACTTTTTAAAACCTTTTAGTTCTCCCTGGAATTATATTAAACCATTTGACAAACAAACATAGAAACATAAATATTAAGCCTTTCATTAAATTAATTTTTAAAAATTGCTTTCTAATACAGTAGGCTCCTGG
Organism: Macquaria australasica; assembly: GCA_005408345.1. Taxonomy (NCBI): domain Eukaryota; kingdom Metazoa; phylum Chordata; class Actinopteri; order Centrarchiformes; family Percichthyidae; genus Macquaria; species Macquaria australasica. The sequence continues at coordinate 598,033 of SEMN01000258.1, forward strand.
GAACCCTTACTGTTACTTAAAACACTATTTGAAGTCAAGTCATTACTCATTATTTGTGAAGCACATTTCATTTCACCCAACATATGTGGAGAGACATGAGAGAGAGAGAGAGAGAGAGACAGAAACCTACTGTGCACAGGTCACAGAGACATAACTTTAAAGATGCATGCGGGTTAACACACACACACAAAGTGTATTGTCATGTTTACCAGCTAGTCTTTTCATCCAGGCCCCTTCATCTATTCCCAGGTTGTTGTAGATTATCTTGAGAATGTTTCCCAGCAGAGTGTTCATGTGTTCAGAGGTCACAGAGGTGCAGCAGCTGTCAGCTTTGTCTGGGTTGCTCTCTGGTCCATGTTCCCACCAGTGAGACATGTAGCTGCACAACATCGGCAACACCACCTACATTAAAAGGAAAAATACATACTTCAGGTTAAACTATGATGAAATCACCGACTTCCCCATCCTGACATAATGCTTTGTAGAGCTTCTCATTAGCTGTGTTTACATGGACCCTAATATTCCACTAATAATCGGAATAATAGCCCAATCAGAATAAAAATGCCTCATGTAACTGCCTCAATCGGAAGTGACTTGCACGATCAGGAGGAATTTTCAATCAGGTTGAGAGGGGTGGTGTAAACCTTTGATAATCCGTTCAGTAGGAAAATATTAGCACCTAATAACCATGTAAGTGCTTAATCAGATCGTTTCTCTCTGGATGGAATAAATATATTCTTTCTGAGCATGTTTGCCCCACGTAGGGGGAACATTAGGTGACGTGACGAGTTTCCGGGAGTGACAGAAACATAGCAGCAGCAGAATTAAACTTCTCTGTGGCTGACAGAACTTTTTTGATGGACACCTTAAAAGAATTAAGGATTGTTTAACACCTCAGTGGTCGAAAGGCTAGAAAGAACGAGTTGTTCTTCTGTTATATTTCCAGCAGATTAAATGTTTCACAGCAGGCAGAACCACTGTGCGCTTGTCAAAAAAAAAAAAGTTATATTCTCATTAAATGCTTTGGGCATGTAAACACACATCTCATCGGATCCCTTTATTTAGTGTCCATATAAACAATTAAGTTGGAATCTCTAATCAGAATGATTCAGTTCATGTAACCGAAGCTATTGACAGTTTGACAATAAACCCACAGATACAAACCTTATTTGAGCACTAATTGGGTTCAAACAACAGAGGCTTAACATCTCTAATTTCCCATCAGTAATGTCTGGCTTTTTAATGGACATTCACTGGAGTACTGGGCGTGCACAATGTCACTCCATAACACTATGAAAGTATAGCTGTATATATATATATATATATTAAATAAAACTAAATAGTTTGATAAGGTAGGTTTAAGTTGAGTTTTATTAATCCCCATGGGGAAATCAATTTTCTGCATTTAACCCATTTAACTATTTAGTAGCAGTGGGCAGCCAACAGTGCAGCACTGAAGGACAGGGATGAGAAGAAACCAGAACACCCTGAGGAAAAAAACCCATGTGGATATGGGTACAACAGAAATACGGTTGTTAAGCATTTTTTGTTTGCTACTTAGTTATTTAACCCACCTCCATGACATGGGGCATCTGAGTGTATTTCATGCCAGACTCTGCCAACTCCATGATCTCCTCCAGAGACTTCTCTAAGTTTGGGATAAGAGGACAAACCTCCCCAACCTGCCCTGGAAGACCTAGAGCTGAGAGGTGGAAAGAGAAATGCACTTAAACACCAAAGATAAATATATAAACATGAATGCAGAACTTAATAATTACATGTTCATATATATTAATGCTGTTAAGTTTGTATTCCACTGGGAAAGTGGAAGTTAGCCTACTGTAGCTTGCTAGACGTTACTTTTTGTTCATGTTATTTCAACTCCTGCTGAGTCATCAGCAGCTTCTGCACACTCAGTGCTATGTTTTTCCTTTATTGGAAAGAAAGGGGGGCTAACTGGTGCTAGCTCTCTTACTTTCATGGGTTCAGTTGTGGTGATGGCAAATGACCAGACTGTCAAAACTAATAGAAACAGGTAGTCCTGTAACCTCAGCACTCTGTACTAAAACGTCTTCAACATAATTCTCATTGGATACAACTACCACAGGGCTTGTATATCTTGGTGCGATGATTCCAGCCCCTCATGTATGTGAAATGCAAGCAAACAGAACAGCTAAACACTGAAATGAAAACCAAATTCATCAGTACCCGCTCTGTCTTTAGCTCCTTTGCTGTTGTAGATGGAGAAGCTGTTGAACTTGTTGATGTGAGGCTCTAGGAAAGCAACAGGGAAGGCTGCAGAGAAGGCAGCTAAACACTTTCCTAAGGCTGGACGCTGTCTAGAGAGGAGAGGAGTGGAGAGGAGAGAAATAATGATTTTCATTATCAATCATCTATTTCACTTTTCCAAAGAAATAAATTAATCAATGTCAAAATGAATAAGCAATATTGCTTATTTTGTCTAAACATGGTAAAAACAATAATACTTTAAGATAGGTTGCTTTGGAAAAATTGTTTCGTAATAATACATTTTGAAATATTGCTTTTTTGTTAAAGGTGCGATATATGAGATACTGAACATTAATATAGCACCAAACAACTATTTGCTATGTAAAGATATAGTGGAGAAATGGCATCCTGATCAGAGAATGACATCACACTCCCTCTGTGTGTGTTGTTCTCCGAGCTGCTCTGTTCTTTGTTTTGAAATCCGGGACGGCTACGCATGCATGTTCGTGCATGTTAGTGCATGTTGGTGCTAGTGCGACATCTTGTGGCAGCCAATATCGTATATAGAGCCTTTAAAGATATAGGAAACTCAAAATTGTGAAACAGGTGTTAATTGTGTTGGTGGTTTTGCATCAGCTCTAAGAAAAACCATGAATTGCTGTTAACTGCTACCATGTTGTTTCTTACTTTACTTACTGTAATTCAATTTTATCATCTTTATTTTCAGTTTCAGAATGCTGGGTTTAAAAAAGTTTGGCAGTGTTTCCTCAAGCTGAGAAAAAGGTGCCAATAGTGAACACATGCTGACATGCTGATGCCTGTTAACCAATGCAAGGACTATTACACGAGGAACATCTACATTTGGCTGATTTTCCACCATAAAATATTTCAAGGAGGAAGAAAATTTGTGTGCAACTGCAGGTAAAACAGATTTAGTGCAGGAGGCAGCATGGCAGCTCTGTTGTTGGGATTTCTTGAAGCCCAGCAACGGGTGCACTTTTTACACATTAACAGAGAATTGGCAGTGATGCTGTCTGTTACATACATGTTTTACTGTCACAGCTATAGCTTGGGGTGCATGTGTAATGCTAAACAGATTGTCTCCAATGTTAAATTAAATCATCAATCACTCTCTGCCTTAAGTATTTTACACACACAGCCAAATACAGAGCTTGCTGGACAAAGAAGTACTAGCATTCTTGTTGGTTCAAACATACAGTTTATGGCTGTGAGATTCCTCTGTTACCTTTACCCTGTGTGTTGCCACAGCAACCTAAAGACATTATTTTGGCTTTGTCGTTTCTGTGGTCTTCCCAATGTTATTTGCGTCTAATTGTCACATTCTGCCTCTCTGTATCTCTCTCCAGCCACATTCCCACTTCCCCAAACCTAACCATTGCCATTCTCTACCTGTCCACCAGATGAACTCCTTGAAACCAGAGTAATCCGTGAATCTGAGTCTCCCTTTTCATCAACTATTGTGGTGGTAAGGAAAAACAACAGCAGTGTGCAACTCTGTATGGACTACAGGAAGCTGAACTTACAAACCATCAAGGATGCCTATGCTTTGCCAAAGCTTGAGGATACCTTCACAGCACTCTCTGGATCTGAGTGGTTTTCAGTACTCGATCTGAAATCTGGTTACTATCAAAGTGAAATGGACAAAGCAGACAAATCCAAAACTGCCTATGTGTGTCCCTTAAAATTTTGGAAGTTTAATCGCATGCCCCAAGGAGTAACAAACTTTTCAGCATTTTATGTATGACTTATCAATGACTTGATTGTTTTTGCACCCACCTAAGAAGAACATGAAGCAAGGCTAATGAAAGTGCTGGATCGGATGAAGGAGTTTGGCCTAAAATTATTAGTACTAAAATTACTAAACTACTAAAATTATTATTATAACTGAAGGAATTATTAGGGCCCGAGCACGAAGTCGTGCGAGGACCTTATTGTAACTGAAGGAATTATTATTATTAGGGCCTGAGCATGAAGTTGTGCGAACTGTATATTCTCGCGACTCTTATCATTTCAGACATATTTCCCATTGGCTTTCATTAACTCCGCCCACCTGGGAGTCGGCCATTTTGAATTTTGTGTGTTTTTCCTGTATTTTATGCTAACTTTTTCAAACTCCTCCTAGAGGGTTTATCGGATACATTTCGAATTTGGTAGGTATAATCGTCAGACAAGTGTGAAGCTAAATTGTGAAGGAATTGTCAATATCTCAAACAATGACGTCATAGGTCATGAGACAAGATGCCATTTTAGACAGTTTACAAGTATGGAACTTTTCGAACTCCTCCTAGAGGATTCAACAGATTCATTTCAAGTTTGGTTGGCTTAACCTGAGAATTTACATCTGATATGGATTTTGGGCATGGGTGTGGCAAAATGGCTCGATAGCGACCCTACAAAATTAAAAAATCAAAGCCCCCACCTTTAAATTTGACGTAGATGTATGAAATTTGGGAGGCAGATGTATCATCCCAAGACTTAAAAAAAAGCCTCTTGGAGCCATACCCTAAACCCAGCAGGAAGTCAGCCATTTTGAATTATCTGCGCAATTTTAGGCAATTTTTTGTCAATTGCAGGCTCTGTACTTTAACGAACTCCTAGAGAATAAATCAGATCGTCTTCAAATTTGGGCAGTGCAATCTAAAGAACTTCATGATAAAAAGTTGTTAAAAGTTTGATATTTCGTTGAACGGCATGCCGGTGGCGTGGAATTTCCATGTTCCGCCATGAAACAGGAAGTTGTTGTAACTCAAATGTACATTGTTCAGTCTGCCCCAAACCTAACATGTTTGATAAAAGTCCTGGCCTGAAGACATCTACGTGCCAATATTGAGTTATAGTCATAGCGCCACCTACTGGCACCAGGAAGTAAGCTTTGTGTGACAAACATCATCCGATTTCCATGAAATTTACGTTGTGTGGTCCACACCTGACATACAGCAACATAATGCGTGTTTAGAGTGTGTTCTCTAGAGCCACATAGGGGAAACAGGAATTGATAGAAAATGTGCAAAACATCATGTCCGCAGATGGTTGCAAAAATCCATAGCCTCATCCATTGCTGTCCCGCCAACAACCCGACGTGCGAAAAGGTGCGAGGGCCCGTTCATTGCTGCTTGCAGATGTAATTATTTTTATTTTACGACTTTGACTGGAAAAATTAGGTGCTAAACGTGCTTGAAAACTCATGAAAATTTGCACACGTAAGGCTTGGTGAAAATAGTGATCTGGGTTCGGAGCATATGGGGGGGGCAAAAAAAATAGTGCTACCTACAGTTTTCAAAACAATGCCCCCCCTCTTAACTTTCATGTGTGTAGGAGCTACACACACAAACACACACTGTCCTCTCAACTATTTTTGAGGACAGAGAAACCAGCTCGACCATAGATGACAGCAAAACATGATAGAGAACTCTGAGCATAATTTCTTGTCTTCTCATTCAGCTAACATGCTGCGGTGCACTCAAGCGTTATAGTGTTAGGAAAATCCCTGATTATATTATTTTTTATGGGCGCTGAGATGAATGATCTATAAAATGATTGTGTTTGCCGACCTCGTCACCAGCCCTCACGGCCCAACAACCAGCCCGGCCCACCGGGAATCTTCCCATTTCTCCCGGTTAACCTCTCAGTGCTTGGTGTCTGGTCGTGAAGCGGCGGATGCTGCACACCCTGACGTGTGCCGATGTGCCTGTTCATCGCTGCTTGCAGCTTTAATTGTGTTAGCCTTCAGCTATCAAGCTCCTCTCCTGTGGAACCAGATCCCAGTTTGTGTACGGGAGGCGGACAACCTCCTCACATTTAAGAGTAGGCTTAAGACTTTCCTCTTTGATAAAGCTTATAGTAGGGCTGACTCAGGTGACCCCTGAGCCACCCCTTAGTTATGCTGCTATAGGCCTAGACTGCCGGGGACTTCCTATGATGCACTGAGCTCTTTTCTCCTCCTCTTCCTCTCCATCTGTACGCCCTCATATCCCATCAATGCTTGTTATTAATTCAACTTCTTCCCGTAGTTGTGTGCTTTCTCTCCTCTCTCTCTCTCCCCTTCTGTTGCTTTCTGCAGGTATTTCTGCCTCCGGAGCTGTAGAGTCTGAGTCTGTGGTTGCTGCCGCCTGCTGCCCCCGTGCTCCTGCTCTGCACCCGCTGCTGCTATTGCTGTTGTTGCTCTTGTTATTAGTATTGCTATTATAATGTTGCTCTTAGTGTTGTTTCTGTTGGTGTTAACATCAATGCCATTACCATATCTACTGCCTTACATCCCTATGTGGAACTGTATTGTGCTGCTGTATGTTCTCTTTCCTCCTGCTCTCTCTCCCCCGCTCCCCCCCTCCCCCTTCAACCCAACCGGTCGAGGCAGATGACCGCCCACCTAGGGCCTGGTTCTGCTCAAGGTTTCTACCTGTTAAAAGGGAGTTTTTCCTTGCCACTGTCGCATAGTGCTTGCTCATGGTGGGAACTGTTGGGTCTCTGTAAATATAAAGAGTCGGTCTAGACTTGCTCTATTCGAAAAAGTGCCCTGAGATAACTTTGTTATGATATGGCGCTATATAAATAAAACTGAATTGAATTGTTTTGTATTTATGTATTGTTTTTTTGTTTTTTTTCAATTACTGACATACAAGTTTACTTATGACTTACCAATGTGTCCTTGCCTGTGGTATTCATGCACATTGGGTTCCCAAATTAGCCTATCTTCTGTGCATCTCTAGTCTGTAAACTCAAATTTAAATTCTAATTAAGCTAATCCCACTTGCTACATATCAGTGGCCGTTAAGTGAACTGCAGTCAGCATCCTGTTGCTCGCCCTCACACTCCGTAGACATGAGCAAGCATCCTGGGCATCGTCCAAAAGAGTGACGTGACATACACGAGACTTAACGTGATTTACAGTCATATTTAGAATAACGTTACCATCTGTAATGTTCCTGTATTTTATTTGGACCATTGGCTCCATGATACTAACTAGCTTGCCGTTTGCAAATTACTTTATCAGCTAATGTTAGGAAGCAACCAATGCCAGATCTATAGCTAAGTTACAGCTAGCTGGCTAACCTTAGCTTAGCTGAGGTTACAGTTACCTAGTTGGCCAACCCTGCCTTGCATCGCTCTTGTCTAGTAGAAAGCAGTTGTTAATTATACACCTTTGCTTTGTACTGTTACAGCATGTGTTAGTTGAAAGTCAGGGAATGTCGTTACGTTACAATCTGTTCACACATTGGCGATACAAAGCCATTAATAAATGCAAATTGCTACACATAGTACCTTTACATTTTGGAAGAAACATGATTAGACATGTGTACTGTAGGGTATACTGTACCTCTCTACATAGATGCTTTTGTTGGTTCCCAGAAAGTAGAGGCTGTTGAGGATTCTGTAGCAGGAAACCTGGACATCATCCACTGGAGAAGAGAGGCAAACAAAAAAGAACTTTTGCAGTTTACATTTCAGGGAGTTCTGTCCTTTCTTTTAATGGAAAAAAGAAATTCCACTTTTTTTCCTGTAAATTACCAACTAATAAGTTTTGCATCACAATGAAACAGGAATCTATTTCATGTTGGAAATCTGACAATCTCCAGATTCCTCTAGAGGAAAACATTGGAAAACATTAATTGTTAGGATTTCATCTTTGATGCCTCAATCAAACATAATATGAATACTACAAGTCAGTACGCACATATGAGGTCTTCTCCAAACATGTTCTGTCCGATGTGTTCAAACAGAGAGGAGAGGACAGGCAGCAGGGCGAAGGTAGTGTAGTTGATGATCTGAGTCACGCCTCGCGGCTGCTCTCTGCTGTGGGTGAACTGACCAAGCTTCAGGTTCTCCTGCGTCTTCTCCAGATCTTCTGCTGCACTGTCGAAGTACAACCGCAGTGCTGCCTTCACTGACTCCAGACCAGTCTTCATCACTGTCCTGATATAAGGGGAGAGTTAGATTTTACATGATTATCTTTACAAAAGATACTTCTTCTAACCAACTGTAATTTAATAGACAGTACAAGAAAACACACACATTCTACTATTTTAATCACTGCTAATCAAAAGAATGCAAACAAATGACATACTCTTGGATAATAAAAGGAACACAAAGAGAGAAACAGCCAAACTACATTACATCACAGGTGACATGTCAGGATAAGATGCTTTCAAAGACTGAGCCCAAAGTTCAAACCAGAATGTCTAAAGAAGCTCAACATCCAATGTTCACTGTGGCTTATGGCTTCCCAGCCACTATAAAATCTCAACTTTTGGTTGTTTTGTTAAAATGATAAGCGGAAGAAAATGGATGGATGGATGGATGGACTTATTTTTATCTATTTGATCCCTAAACAAGACAGTTTAATGGTTGATATACAAATCCATTTCTAGTCTGATTCCTTTGAATGAATTTGATCACAAAATACAACAAACAACGCAGCTTTCAGGGTTACAGGGTGAAAATCTACCGTGTTTCCATAAGACTGATTGGTCCATTTTTATTTCTTCAGCTTGCAATAAGAGTATATGATGCCAGTGTAGCACTGGACCTCAAGTTAAGATTATTTTTGTCAAACAGTCAGGTTTGTCCAGCATGTATAGTTGGCATCAAAGGTATGATGAATGCAAATAAGAAGACAAACGTCAAAGACCCTCCCCTAACATTTATATCACCTGCTGGAAATGGTATAGTTTCCTAAATTACAACCAATGCTGGACAAAGAGAAGTAAATCACTGTTCAACTTAAGTCAGTTAACCTTCTGTCTCTAAAGAAAAACCAACATCAAACATGACCATTTGCACAAACCCATTTGTGACAGCATCATACATACAGTATATGGTCGAATTGATTAAACTCTGCTGTAATGTTTCTTTACAACTGCATAGTTTTGAAATTAAGATGAAACCTTACTGACACATTTCCTTTTGTTTGTTTTTTCCCTTAATTTTTACAGCAAGAATTATGGCCACTGAGAAACTTTGTAAATGAGGAACAGAAACTCATTTTATGCATTCAATGTTTTCCATAACTTTCCAAAACATAGTGAACTGTTGAACTGTGCATTTTGTGTACCACTGCTGTAAGCAGCAGGCACAAAACACCATACACCACCTGTCACAAACTGTTGGTGTTTAAGTGCATCAAACCCACACAGTTATGACCATGACTTATTGTGATATGGTTATAGAGCCATGTTATAACATTTTGTACAGTTGAGTTCTTCTGTGTATGTGTTCACCAGATTTGGTTGCAGTTGCATAATGCAATCGTGACACACAGCCCTCTTTGTAAAATAAAAAGTTGTGCCAAGTCAAGACCTGTCTAGTCAAGTCAATTTGAGTAGCCCCATGACACCTTCAGGATTTCTAAGTAAAAACTCTTTAAAACACTGTGTTTTATGTGATGTTTTTTTAAGAGCTTCTGTTAATTCTATGTTAATTGTAGCTGTGGGTAACTGTGACATCACATTTTGGTGTGAGCGCCATCTTTGGGCCAACTTGCACTACTTCAGATCTTCCTTCAGTCCATGAGGAGGAACCACAGAGAGATGGAACAATTATGCATCTGACTGTTGGTGGGAAAAAACACAGTATTTTGATAAAGTATATTTTTCACTGTGTGTGAGATCCTTCCTTACTTCCTAGTAAGGTGCTCTTCCATTTGAGTGAGTCTTTAGCAGTCTGTCTATAATTATGTGTCTTCTGCTGATATCTACTGTACATCTTTACAGCCTTTACAGCACAATCCCAGCATTCTAGAGAATCTTAAGCACTGATGGCAGAAAGGCTCAACTTGGTTAGTAACTCTGAAGTTTACATCTGTAGATCAAAAACATGTTGGTGGTAGTTGGATGTGTGAGATGCAGATGACTGCTAAGTTAAATTGAACATAAATGTACTATTAACCTCCTTTATAGGGGGTTATGGTAACTGATGAAAACTGATACAACAGCCAAAAATTAAATATCCTCTAGAAAGGACTACAGTTGATTTTAGGATATAAAGATGAGAATTAGCTGTGCAATTACACATCCTGCCATGACTAACAGGAATATGATACAAATCAAAAAAGCCAGTTCAGACTTTTTGGAATGAAATACAGTTTAATCATGGTGCTGTTTATAGTATAATACCAATGAATTACTATGCTATTAAATATGACTTAAATTAAATATTTGATTTTATAATTACTGTATGATCACCATTATTTCAATGAATTCAGATCAGTTTTACTAATCTTTTTGTCACTATTATTTACTTACTTCTATTTGCCTGTTATTCTGATTGCTCTTATTAGTATGATATTGATAGGGTGCCTGAAAAATAACGTGTGTTTATAGTGCTATTGGTAGTAGTGTAGTAGTCCTAACGGGTACTGATTGAAAATGTATTCGCTGAAACGGAGGAAGACAGGATAACACAACTCTGCTTGGAGGTTGCCCCTGCCGACCGCCCGAGGGGAGCTGGAAGAAGTTGACGCCGGGAAAGGGACGCTTGGTGCGATCAGATGGCCCTGTTGCCACTGCTAGACAGCGGGTTAATGGTTAACATTTCCGTAATGCAGTTCGCAGAACGTTCAGGGAATGTGAGGAAAACAACGTTCGCGGAATGTTGTTACAACATACGCGGGAAGTTCCGAACAAGTTTATATAACCGTAGGGGAACGTTCGCTGAGGGTGTCCAGCGAACATTCCCGTCCATTCAAGCAACGTTCGCAGAACTGAAAATTGTTTGCTGGGCTGCGTCAACACAGGCAGGCTCCATGGTGTCGTCTCACGGTACTGCTCCTCGACTCTACCCGGCCACCGGCCCTGACCCCCACCCCGACCCAGTTGCACAAGCACTGCACCCCCAGACAGTGTTCGCGGCTCAGTGATGGCCGATAATAACAGTGGGTTGAACAGAAAAGCACCGTCACAGCCCACCCTTGTTTTTCCCAAACGTCACTTTGGCCAGACTGCAGCGCATTCCACCCAGGCTACCGTGGGAGACCATGGCTGGAGTACTCTGCAAAGCTAGATGCTTCTGGTTTCCCCTGCAGACCTGGAAATTCACAAGAAGTGAAAAAGGTGACGTGTGTAAATTCAGCCCCTGTAGGGGGGTCTGGGGGCATCCTCCCCCTGAAGAATTTTTTTGCAAACGAAGCATTCTGGTGCACTCCGAAAAGAAAATAAAGGGAAAAGACAACATTTGCCAAGAGGGCATGAGAGCCCTTGTTGCTGTAATTGATTTCTTTGTGCAGAGGTTGCATTTTGCATACCCCGCTTTATCAAATTTTTTAAATTACTGTGACAGCGGGACTCCTTTCACCTCCGTTTTCGCCTCAACCTTTAGCCAGGCCCAGCTCCATCTGCACCTCAGCCCTGAGTCAAGCTGCACATAAATAGCATCTTCCTCTTTAAACTCTCTCATTCTGAAAAATAATTGCCTAGATATTATCAGCTGGCTTCATGGCCTCCTTTTTCATGATCATAAAAGTTTGTTATGGCTAACCCCAACTGCATCCATCAAGGTTAAATGATCCGCCAGAGCCGGCGTTTCCTTAAGTTTTCGTTTTTATTTCCCTCATAACTTACGACAGTCACGGACATTAAAATCAGATAACAATACGGATGCAGTGGCAGTTAGCCTCAACAAACTTTTGATTCTGAACTGTAACGTTGTAATCATAGACTGAATGGTTGAAATACACAATTTACTGAAGTTAACGTTATCTGACATGCTAACAAGCTGGCAAGCTTTCCATTATAAACAGGTTGGGAATTATTTGATGGGATAACGTTTGGAAAAAATTATCACGAAACACTTCAACTTGATTTGGCAAGTTAACGTTACTTTAGCAACTAGTTACCTAACATTAAGTTAGTTGAACAGCATATTAGGTCGTTGGCAGCAAACAAGACTAACCTCAAAACTAGTACTCCATTGTAGTAGTACCGCGAAAAGACTTTATACATCCGTAGAAAAGAAGACGGTGCAGTTACCTTGATTCTGATTGGCCAAAGGACTCGAAACGTCTCACCAAAGACGTTCTATTGAGAAGAAGATCGCGACGTGACAACAGCTTTCTGAAACGTCTCTGGGAAATTGCGCTGACCACATTCCTTATTCCCCAGGCTCCTTCATTGCCAGTTTCCATCCATCCACCAGATGCCCTCAGACTTCCCCTCCTTTCCCCATAACCTGACTGCCCCACCCATCTACACACCTGTTCCCACTTCCCCAATCTGTTCTGCAGTGGCCTGGCCTTCCCCGCCCACATCCTCACCTGCATCTCATTCTCTCATCAGTCTCTCAGTACATACAGTATACCGGCCCATTTCCTTTGTTCCTCTGTCAGTTTACAAAGTTGCAATGTTGCTCATGTACTGCTCTTAAGCCTCGGTTACCCTGTATCCTGCTATCTGGAATCTGTACCTGAACATGCCTGCCTGCCTACCTGAACCAGATCCTGGCTTTCTGCCTACTTGCACCTGTATCTGCCTGCCTACCTGTGCCTGCCTGTAAGCCTATATACTGTATATACCTTCACTTCAGCAATAAATCACTGAATTGTCACATTCTGCCTCAACTGTCTGCGTTTGGGTCCTTCCCAAACTCACCCATGCCCAAATTCACCCATGTGACAGATATGATGTTGCGTGATTTGTTTGCTTCCAGTGGCTCTTCTCTGTAAGGGCATTGTCAGTATTTATCTTTAACACCATGGGACAACATGCATATTATGGGTCCTTCACCACCGGCTTGGACAAAGTGTTTTATCTTCCCTGGTGTAATGACAAGAGGCACACACGCGTCACAATTCATGTCTTTGCTTACCTGGCATCGAGGCTTTGTCCCAGTATCTGCAGACAGTTGACTATGGATGTGGCATTGTTACCTGGGAAGTAGACAGGATCACATAATAAACAGAAAACCCTCTGTACATACTCGGTAGGGTTTGAGGTTTATATGTGTCAGGGATGTGAAGAATCAAGCACAACAGCACACTAAAACAACAAAACATCAGCCATGTTCAAATCAATAGGAGCTTTCTGTCTGGGGAAAACAAATCTGAAGAATCACATCTGTCATGTATAAATAACACAGCAGAGCATCATATTCAAAGAAAAAAAATGTTCCTTTAAAAATGAAAGCTTAAGTCATTCATAAGTTGGGATATTACAAGCTTTTTAATTCAAAGCCTTTTACACTGTCAACAGTACTGAAAAGCAACAATACTGACAACCTAATAAATACCAATAATAAACATTGTTTATTTGTTTCCAGTTGTATCAGGTTTTAGTCTGCAGAAGTGGAACATCTTTTTACTTTGAGGAGTAAGACATGGTGCTTTGGTACAAGTTGCAATACACACCACACAACACACACACCTGCTGATCAGAGGATGAGTATACACACACCCACAATATCATGCATGCATGCACACACACCCAAGCACACACTATTTAAGGATGTTCTTGAGCTTTCTAATGTTCATCCTCTATCTGTGTCTCTGTCCCACACAAACGCATGTTACTGTCATTTCTAAACACATACACAGCAAAAACTAAAAGTGCCTCGAATATCCAATAGGGTACCCAAGGAACTTAAAAATATGTTTGATGTGCTTCAAGAAGCCCTTTATATATGATGAGGTTACTCAAATATCCAACTGGGTACTCAGAACTTAAAATTACATTGAAGGTGCTTCGAGTAACCTTTCCATAAGATGAGGTTCCTGGAAGAACCCTCAACAACCTATAAGCTCTTGCAGGAACCTCTGACCACCACAGTTGGTTCCAGCAAGCACTTTTCTTCAGCTCACAGCTTCTGGAGGAACCCTCTTTAATTTGAGTGAGTCCTCGAGCACCATGGAGGGTTCCAAGAAGAACCCAATGCCTAAAAGGGTTCTTTTAAGAACCCTGGACTTTTCTAGGGTTACCCAATGACCCCTTTTACTCAAAAAAGATCCTAGAAGAACTGATGTTTCTGTGACCAATATTCATAACTACAAGAATGGTTGTTGATTTTTTTCTCAGATTATTTAAATCTACATCAGTGTGGTTGTGAAAGTTAATAGGTCATTTTGAGATGATTTGCATAGGGCAAAATGAATAAATCAGGGAAATGAAACCATGTGCACATCGATCTATTTAGTATCACTTAAATTAGGAATGCAGTAGACAGTCAAAATAGAGAGAGAACACCGTCAAAAAAGACCGAGAAATAGGCTAATGATCTTGACAATCCATATTAAACTGTCAATATGACATGAATATTTAGACATTAACTATATAACTTTGCGGCCCTGTGTTGCTAGGATATATCGACCTATCGATCTACGTATATAGTTAACATCTCTAAATATTAATTCATATATGTACTGTATATACACAGGGTTCAGCGTTAACATTTTTTGCCATTGAGCCAGTGGGTCTGAAACGTATCAGCCCCAAGACAATTTTAACTGGCCCAACCTCCAAAAGTTGTAATTATCAGTATTATTATCAGTTATTATTTACCCATTTCATTTGAAATATTGCAAGTTTGCATAGACGTTTCATGTTTCAGTTCTGATGCACAATGGGGTGGCATATTGTCACAAGGCTTATGTTTGAACTTGTATGAATTCTAGTTCCATTTAATGGATATTACAGTATGGTGGCTGGCCTGGTGACTAGCAGATATAAATGAAAACTGTTCAGTCCAACTCTGCTTAAATTTGCAGGTGTATTTCGAGTTTGTAGGTGGAACGCCATCCTGCCCTGACATTTTGACAGCCCGCCTGCCTGCGCAGAGAGCAGCTGCGCACACGCCCCTCAAATCAGGTTGTGGGTTGCCAGTAATAGATGAGTTTAAATTGTATGTAGTGTGTGTAGATTGTGTTTCATAGACGATCTGGCAACTTGGTGACGTCAGACAAACATCCCAAACTTATGCGTATGACAAGTATTCATAATAAAGTTTGTGGACCGTGGAAATTACGGGAGTGTGCTGGGAGAAACAACAAAGCGAGAGGGCGCTGGGAGATGGCCTTCAATTACGGGAGAAACCCGGGAAAAACGGGAGTGTTGGCAGGTCTGGTATCAGCCGTCTCGCACGATCGAATCAAAGCAACTCCTCATCCAGAGTGGAAACGGGCAAAAGACGGTTGGCCTTTGCATCGATTTCTAAGGTCAGGAATATCTTAAAAATACTCTCTACATATCACAACAGTTACGGAACAGAGTAACATTATTTCTATGTTGATGTTGGAACACAATTTCAAGTTTTGAGTTGTTAGCTAGCATATTTGCTCTTGAAATGTATGCTAACAACTATTTCAGTTGAAGTCTGGCTAACGGTTATGAGAGACTGAAAATGTCTTGTCAGTTTAATCCTTTAAAGTCTTATAGTAGTCCTCTGCTATCTAATTGTAGTCTGAAATACATTTCATTGTAACTGCATATGGTTTACTTGTATGCATTGTGGTTTATGTAAAAAAAACAAAAACAAACGTATTTTGGAGGACATTATAGACGCAAACTTTACGCTAATGTTAGGCACTGGCAAGCTAGTTTGGAATGTTAACGAGCTAGCACTTAGCTAAGCCGGTTTAATACTTAAGCGTTGAAACGCTGTAGTGTCCTAACGTTACGCCAGTGTGAGAAGATGTAGCTAACGTTAGTTCAGTGTTGGAGTCTGTGTGCTCACTGAGCTGAAACAATGGACAGCAGTATCAATATTTTATTAGTTCTGCGCTATTAAAGCACAGATGAAAACGTGAGAAATTGTGTCTAACGTTAAGTTATATTTTCTGAAACAGAGAGTGCACTCTCGGACACACTGTTGCGTCCAAAGCAATGATGTGAGATATTTTTCACCGTGAATTTAGTGACATCTTGCAATGTGCACCCGCCCAGGTGTATTAATGGCCGGTGTTGTGTCGAGTTCTGCCTGCCTGTCTAGAATTGCATGCAGTTACATTTCTGTTGTTTTAAAGGCTTAATTTCTTTAACTGGCATTCAATAGTGGAAATGAAAAAATGTCCCTCGTCAGACCAGTTCCGCCATCTTTTCTGTAATTGCATTAAACAGTACAAGAAGTCTTTATTTTTTCGTCTTTGTGCTTTTGTACAGGAATCCTGGCATTGTATGCGGAAAAAAAAATTCAAGAAGGAACGAAAACCTCTTGTGGACCTTAACGTCATTGAAGTGCCAGGACAATACATCAGCAAAGGGAAAAAACGAAGCCTGGAGAGTACAGAAAATGCTGGACTTGCTGACATTGTCGGTATACACCGATCAGCCATAACATTATGACCACTGACAGGTGAAGAACATTGATTAGTGGGTGGGATATATTAGGCAGCAAGTGAACATTTTGTCCTCGAAGTTGATGTGTTGGAAGCAGGAAAAACTCACATTTCTCGAGGCACAGGCCGAGGAGGTGGAGTTGCAGCCATCTTCGACTCAAGCCTATTAATCAAACCTAAACCTAAACTAAATTATAACTTGTTCGTCTTGTTCTTAGTCTTTCACACCCAACCTGGAAAACACTACAGTCAATTCTATTTGTTATAGTATACCAAGCTCCTGGACCGTATTCTGAATTTTTATCTGAATTCTCTGAGTTCTTATCAGGTTTAGTCCTTAAAACAGATAAAATAATTATTGTAGGAGATTTTAATATTCATGTGGATGTAGAAAATGATAGCCTTAGTGCTGTGTTTATCTCATTATTAGATTCAATTGTCTTCTGTCAGTGTACATAAACCCACTCACTCTTTTAACCACACCCTCGACCTTGTCTATGGCATAGAAATTGAACATCTAATAGTCTTTCCACAGAATGCTTTTTTATCAGACCATTTTAATTACTTTTGAATTCCTATTACTGGACTACACGCCATTAGGCAAACATTCCTACACTAGATGTCTATCTGATAGTGCTGTAGCTAATTTTATGGAAGTGATTCCATCTGCATTTAATTCAGTTCCATGTCTCAATATAACAGATGACTCCTATGCTAACTTTAGTCCCTCCCAAATTGATCATCTTGTTGATAGTGCTGCAGGCTCACTGCGAATGACACTCGACTCTATTAGCCCTCTAATAAAGAAGATAATAAAACAAAGGAAGTTAGCTCCATGGTATAACCCGCAAATCCGCAAATTAAAGCAAACATCGTTTTTATGGTTCTTAATCACGTTTACTTCTACACATTTGTAGGACTCATGGTTAATGCAGCAATCCTCGTCTTGCCCCACCTGCTTCACGAGGATCCCGGAGGACTCTACGTGATTGATGAGGTTAAGCTGATTCTTAGTCAGTTCATAAAGTTAATGTGTAAAACCATTCTGAATTTAATTTTGTTAAATGTGCCCCCCCCCCTGTTTCTGGTTAAGCAAAAAGGATCTTACTCTTTAACAGAATTTCTATCTCTGTAGGGATCCTTTCCATAATGTTGTCAGACACTTAGAATAACAGTCTGAACCAGATTCAGTGGCAAAAACAAGCACTTTTAGTGGACGGACTTTTCAAAGGCGCGATTGCCTGCAAGGATGACGTTGCTGCCATTGCAGCCTATTCGTGGCTGCCGGCTGATGCGATCTACTGGACCAATTCCAAAACTGTTGGTTCCTATTAGTCATTTAGACTAAGACTAAATTTGTAAAAAATAGGGCCCAGGTTTAAAAATACCGGAGTTTCCCTTTAAGCAAAAAGAATCATTGTGTTTTCTCTTTGTAATGCATGCTTGTTTTGGTGTTTTTCAGTTTCTCTTTTAATGTAAAGTAATTAGCATTTATTGTTGAGTACTAAACATTTGCATGAAAGCATGAGAATGTGCTAAAAAATTATTTTATTGGTCAAAGTACCAAAGTTGCACAGGACCTTGATGTTGTATTTCTTGTATTTTTCTTCTTATCGAGGTTCTTGATCTTCTTGAGCTTTTGTGGTTCCCAAATATGGATTTTGATGATAAATCTGTTGTTTGTTGATGAACTGATTCATAATTTTATCTGTAAAACGTTAAAGTGTCTTCAGATTACTTCCTGATGAGCAGCTAAAAAACCCCCCAAAGGTTTCATTTTTAGCTATATAAATCTGAGAAAAGCAAGTAATTCTTAGCATTTGTGAATCTGCAACAATCAAATGTATTTTTACTTGACAAAGAACTTAAATACTCCACTATCAACATTTTTTTTATTTTAAAGTAATTTTTGTACTGCTTTTGCAAATTCGTGTCTTGTTTATTTATTGCTTATTTATTTTGTGTAATTTGTTAATTATTTATTACAATATAACAATACGGATGCAGTGGCAGTTAGCCTTAACAAACTTTTGATTCTGAACTGTAACGTTGTAATCATAGACTGAATGGTTGTAATACACAATTTACTCAAGTTAACGTTAGCTGACATGCTAACAAGCTGGCAAGCTTTCCATTATAAACAGGTTGGGAAAGATTTGATGGGATAATGTTAGGAAAAAATGAACACGACACACTTCAACTTGATTTGGCAAGTTAATGTTACTTTAGCAACTAGTTACTTAACGTTAAGTTAGTTGAACAGCATATTAGGTCGTTGGCAGCAAACAAGACTAACCTCAAAACTAGTGTCCATTGTAGTAGTACCGCGAAAAGTCTTTATACATCTGTAGAAAAGAAGACGATGCAGTGAATGACATTTCGATTCAAAAGGGCAAATTTCGCTGAAAAGCGACTAGTTTGCAGGTATGAGTTTTTGTCTGTGGAGTAATGTCTGTACATGTGGGTCCCTGTTTTGTTGCAATGCGATACACATTCCTGCCAATGGTTTCACTATTCCACTGACCTACAGTTGGCGGTAACGTGCCAAGAAACACAGCAATGTGCCAACAAAGACAGGGAAGAAGAAGACTGCCAGCAAGTAAATCTAGATACAAACGATGCAGATATCTAACTTTTAAGAAAAATTGGCTTTGCAAATGTTTTATGAGGAAGGAAATGTTTGCTAGTCCACAAGGATACACACATTTTGGTGAGTAACACTTAAAATAACCGAAACTTGGTACAAGAAAACTCCACAGGGCACCTTTAAATTAACTTTGTCCTAACCCCAGTTACAACAGAAACCACTTCCTATCATTTGGAGGACCTGAAGACCAGGCTGAACCCATTCCTCCACACAAGGTACATTATACTCAAGCATACATTTTGTTTTATTTACAGTACTTTACGATTGCTAAAGCACAATTTTGAAAACAGGGCTTATTGTGTGAAAACACAACACGCAAGTAGCAGAACACCTCAGATCGTTTGCAAAATTAAACACTTAATTCCCATTTTTGTCAGCGTATGGCACACACATACTGTAGTTCATATGATCTGATTCAGTTTGAACCAGTTACACACTGCTGTGCTCAATCTAAAACACTTGACCTTTCTACTTTTCTAATGATACAGTCTGGGTTAGATTTTTTAAGAGGTATTGTTAGAGTAAAGTACGTGAATATATTGACCAAACACAACACACAAGACGAGTACTGCACACTGATGAAAATATTTATTTCTCTCCACATTGTAAAATCAGTCAAAGCATCCATGCATTTCCAAAGGCTGCAGAAAATCACAACAGAACATATTCGAAATAGAATATAGTACATAAACACAGCAAAAACATTTGTGGAGACAAAAAAGAAAGCATGAATTAAAAAAAAACGTGAGCATCATCTCTTCGCTGGATTTGGCCATAGCACTTCATCCACATCACAGGTGATGTCCTCTTTCGCGAGACTTCTCCATCTGCAAAACTCTAAAAAAACAAAAAACATTGTGTAGTTCAATATAGGCCTAGTATAAATGTATATGTAAAAAGGTTCTGTGTGCAGTGCACAGTACTGAAGTGTACATTACTTACCTCCACACATTCATGCCGCAGGTCTTTTACTCTCAGAATTTCTTTCAAATGGCACTCTGTAGAGTTGTTTCATCTGTATGTGATGTTTTTTCGCCCCAGTGTTGATAAAGAGACCTGATGGACATTATTGGTGGTCATTGAGGATATCTGCTGAGGTTGGGCTGAACTCTCTGTCCAGCCTCTATCAATGTCAGCCCATGGTTTACAACATGGTCAACCAATGTTGCTTGAATCTCATCTGATAAAATTGGTCCTAGTCTTCTTCGTCCATGTCCTCCCCTACCTCTTCCTCGTCCTACCTCTCTTCCTCCACAGGCTCCCCCTCTCATCCTCACTCTCACGCTTCCTCTTACTGCAACGTTGCCTTCCATTTTTGTTGAAGACAGGTACACTCACCTGTTGCCTTTTTATAGTGCTTACTCCCGATTGCTGAGTTTACAATTAAGTACCTAAGTGCCTGCACACCTGACGGCCGTGTTTGATCAACTGGTTCATAGCTGTGGTATTTTGAAAGGCAGTGCCTTGAAATGACAAAGAAGTACATCATGTAAGATTTCTGTGCCTAATGTACAGAAGTGTGTTTAGTGTTTTTCAAAAAGTGTGAGGCTGAGAATGTGCTTAGGCTATAGTTGTGCAGATCTGGGCTGAGGTTTTGCTCAATGAGTGTCAGGTTTCACTAACTGTGTGTTCTTTTTAAGCAATCGTAAAAAACTGTAAACATATGATGGACAATTGAAGGCAAAGACCTGACTGATATTAAATATATTCATATAATTCAATTTATCCTGTGGTTAAAAACGTAACAAGAACAGTACTGGTTATATTTTCATTATTTACACTTGACCAGTGACCTGCTGGGTATTGAGCCTCAATATGTTTGAAATGTGTCCTTAGCATCGAGTATCAAAAAACTGTCCCGTACTAAAAGCTGGCATCAGATGTCTGGTCAGCCTCGTTATCTTGTTAATTTATTCTTTGATCAGGCAGTTTTTGATTTCAAAACAAAGTTTTTATATGCCTCAGTACCAAATGCTGGGTATGGTATCTATCAGCACTAGTATTGAAAGATTTTAAGCAATACCCACCAGTGACAAATGACCACTTGAATGCAAATGTGGAAAATATGAAATGTGATATTTCATGGATTTACAAGGTGACCAGAAGTACCAAAATGCACTAATAAAAAAAGTGACTGATCTACAATGGCTTATGGGATACTAAATGCCACAAGTGATACACCAGTTGTGTCACTTTACACCAGCAGACGTCACTGTCTCTGCAGCATTTGGAGGAACCTTTGAAATGGGATAGGTTATGTCAACACACTATGATGCAGTGACCTTTAACTGCAATAACTGATTTTTTTGAAGTTGCAATGGCTAACGTGGAGTGGCATTGGCTCTGGATTAGCGGCTCGATTCTCAGTTCCTCCTCCCCACATGTCGACACAAGTTGATGACATGTTAAAATGTCCTTGCCATCGGTGTGTGTGTGTGTGTTATAAAAGCGCTATATAAATCTTTTTAGCTCTGGTTTGGTCTCTATCAACTCCTGAGATGCTGATGAGATGAGAGCAGTGAGACTGAAACAAAACAGTAAAGTTGGGGTCAGTCAAACTGAAACAATGAACTGAAAGATAATATTAAGTTCAGTAGAGCTGAGAAATACTGCAGAGTTGGTGAGAATTCTCTGCGGGTTTGTCACTAGTATGAGCAATCATGTAATCATGGATCACATGAAGTACTCGTGATCCATTGTTAATATAAGCATACTGATTACAGTCACTTCAAGTCTATATGATCAGTTCCCATCATTTTCCCCTAAGGGTCATCAAGATCATGATGTCTTAATATGTCACCATCTTGGCATAGTATGAAAGCATTCATAGTGCACTCACATTCACTCTGAACAACAGCAGAGAAGGCGCAGAAGTGGAAGCATTAGGCATGAACGTCCTTACCAAATAAGGATATCCTATGTCTGACAAGAACTCCGAGTTTGCAGAAAAGACTGAAAAGATTCAATGAAAGAAGAGAGGAGGTAGAGAGGGAAGCAGAGAAAGAGATAAAAGAAAGGTGAGAGACAATCAAATGAGAGAGACCCAGAGAAAGACAAAGAGGGAGCAGGAGAGATATAAAGGCACAGCCTGATGTCAAGCTGTTGAGACTTCAAACTGCTCCATTGACTACGTTTACGTGCACACAAATCTTCCAACATTATCCCGAATATGATAGTATTCCGAATTTGATACAGGTCATATAAACAGCATATTCCGTTTGGATATTCCGAATTAGGCCTTATTCCGAATGTAGCATTTTCCGATTAAGACGATGTATGCCGATATTATTCGGGTTTTAGAAGCATTCTTTGGACATGTATACACATGCATTCAGAATATGTGTCTCAGTTGGGGTTTTTACTGCAGTTTGCTACACGCAGCCTCTTGCCTGTTTAAGGTCAGCTCTGTGCGTTGGAAACAAACCAACTAGCCAACAGTTTGCAAGGCTGGGTTAGAGATGCATGCACAAAAGAAAAGCCCACATTTCTGGTGGGAAGGACAAACACACCTACTTTTAAACATTATAAAGGACTTGGGTATCAACAGGTTTCTGGATATGCGCAAATATCGCAACGCCAACCTTTTCAAGAAGGTAGTTGAACGAATGAAAGGCTGAGAGGCTGAGTTCGCACTGTCGAACAAGACTATGTAAATAGAAATATTAGTGGAATATTCATGTTCATTACCCATGTAAACAGCTTAGTCACAATATTGTCTTTTTTGGATGAGGGTAAAAACCGAAATATTTTGAGCATGTAAACATAATCAATGACTGTCATAAACATGTAGTCTATTAGAAATAGCCTCCAACATACAGTCAAGGTCTTATTTAACATTTAAACAATTATACATGAGAGCGAGTGCTATATCCTGCAATACTGGCATTTTTGGCTTTCTATCTGCCTAATGTATCATTTGCCACACTCACCTGGTCACCATCTCCTTCTCCTTGTTGGAGGCGTGGCCACCACTGCTGATTGGATGGATGGCTGTGGACAGGAAGTACAGCCTGTGGTTTTTAAAGTACTGATCCACCAGTGGCAAGACAACCTGAGGGTTAAATGGCAAAAATCAGGCATGTGATTGGCAAAGGACAAAAAAGCTGGAAAATTTACAGATGGGAAACAGGAAATTTACATTTTCCGTGTATGCTGAAAAAAAAAAAAATTATCTTCAGAATGTAATAGTCTGTCAATTCCCTTCATTTGGTCTCACATAGAAATGCAGGATAACTATTTATAGTGCTGTAATTACATTAAGTTATCAATATCAAAATAATGTGTATGTTTACATTCAGTCTGACTAATGGTTCAGGAACGGTTTGAAGAACACGACAACGAGTTCAAGCTGTTGACTTGGCTTCCAAATTCCCCAGATCTCAATCCAATCGAGCATCTGTGGGATGTGCAGGTCAAACAAGTCCGATCCATGGAGGCCCCACCTCGCAACTTACATGACTTAAAGGATCTGCTGCTAACGTCTCAGTGCCAGGTACCACAGCACACCTTCAGAGGTCTAGTGGAGTCCATGCCTCGACGGGTCAGGGCTGTTTTAGCAAAAATGGGACCTACACAATATTAGGCAGGTGGTCATAATGTTATGGTTGATCGGTGTATGTTTCTTTACACATAACTTCCGTCTTAGTGATAGCAATTATGTTTGAGCTGGTGCATGTAGATTGCTTTTGTATGGGAGGCCGATTAGGGTGAAAACATTGAAATACGTGCACATACACACTGAAAACGTACACACGCATTGAAAACTTGCACACACACATTTACAAGGTGCACACATGCACTGAAAACGTACACACACGCATTGAAAACTTGCACATACACAATAACAATGTGCACTCGCGCATTGAAAATGTGCACATACGCATTGAAAATGTGCACATACGCATTGAAAATTTTCACACCCCACCACCTTCACATGCAGTGTGCCTTCTTGTTACACTGAAACAACTTCTGGACGCACTGAAAAATATTTTAGGCGCACACAGATACCCACACACACACACACAAGGGTGCTCCGTGCCAGACTGTTTTCAGTGTGTCCGGAAGTCAGTTCATTGCAACAGGAAGGTTTAGAATTAACTGCCTTCCTGTTACACAACAACTTCCGGGCGCGCTGAAATTATTTTACACGCACACACTCAGATACCCCTACACACACAAGTAGTCTATATCCCGCTGCGTGTGAATGTGGTGGGGTGTGAAAATGTTCAATGCGCATGTGCACATTGTCAGTGTACAGTGGCAAGAAAAAGTAAGTGAACCCTTTCGAATTACCTGCATTTATGTATAAATGTGTCTTAAAATATGGTCTGATCTTCATCTGAGTTACAATAATGAACAAACACAATCCGTTTTAACTAATAACACACAAATTATTGTATTGTTCTTTTCCATATTGAATACATCACTCAAACATTCACAGTGTAGCTAACTGGAGTCAGGAGTTAGCAAACCTGGAGTCCAATCAGTGAAATGAGATTGGAGGTGTGGTTTGAGTTACTTTGACTTATAAAAAGCACTCAAACATTTTGAGTTTGCTATTCACAAGAAGCATCTGCTGATGTGAACCATGCCTCACAAAAAAGGGATCTCAGAAGACCTACGATCAAGAATTGTTGATTTACATAAAGCTGGAAAGGGTTACAAAAGTAATCTCCAAAAGTTTAGATCTCCATCAGTCCACAGTTAGACAAATTGTCTACAAATGGATACAATTTAGTACTGTGGCTACTCTCCCTAGAAATGAGGGCGCCCAGCAAAGATGACTCCAAAGGCACAACGCAGAATGCTCAATGAGGTAAAAAAAAAAGAACCCTAGAGTAACAGCGAAAGGCTTGAAGGAATCATTGGAACTGGTTAACATCTCTGTTCATGAGTCTACCATACGCAAAACATTGAACAGGCATGGTGTCCATGGCAGGACACCACGGAGAAGCCGCTGCACATCTGAAGTTTGCCAAAGAGCACCTCGACACTCCACAACGCTACTGGGAAAATGTTTTGTGGACTGATGAAACTAAGGTTGAATTATTCGAGAAGAACATGCAGCACTACGTATGGCGTAAAAGGGCACTGCATACCAACATGAAAACACCATCCCAACGGTGAAGTACGGTGGAGGGAGCATCATGATTTGGGGCTGCTTTGCTGCCTCTGGGCCTGGACAGCTTGCCATCATCGAGGGAAAAATGAATTCCCAAGTTTATCAAGATATCCTACAGGATAACATCAGAGTGGCTGTCCGCCAGCTGAAGCTCAGTAGAAGTTGGGTGATGCAGCAGGAAAATGACCCTAAACATTGAAGTAAATCTACTAAAGAATGGCTTCAAAAAAAGAAAATCCACCTTTTTGGAGTGGCCCAGTCAGAGCCCAGACCTTAACCCAATAGAGATGCTCTGGAATGACCTCAAGAGAGCCGTTTATACCAGACATCCTAAGGATATGGCTGAGCTGAAGCAGTTCAGTAAGGAAGAATGGTCCAAAATTCCTCTTGAACGTTGTGCAGGTCTGATCCGGAGCTACTTGAAGTGCTTGTTTGAGGTTATTGCTGCCAAAGGAGGTTCGACCAGTTAAATCCAAGTGTTCACTTACTTGCACTGCGAATGTTTAATGGGTGTGTTCAATAAAGACATGAAAGATTATAATTGTGTGTGTTACTAGCTTAAGCACATTGTGTTTGTCTATACTTGTTACTTAGGAAGATCAGATCACATTTTATGACCAATTAATGCAGAAAACCAGGAAATTTCAAAGGGTTCACTTACTTTTTCTTGCCACTGTATGTGCAAGTTTTCAATGCGTATGTGTACGTTTTCAGTGTGCATGTGCACATATTTCAATGTTTTCACCCTAATCGGCCTCCCATACAAAAGCAATCTACATGCACCAGCTCAAACATAACATTATTGCTATCACTAAGACAGAAGTTATGTGTAAAGAAACATACATGCGTATTGAGTTTCTCCGATCTTCTTCTCCATGGAGTTCAAAACACCCTCTCTCGTTAACTGACTGCGGATGTTGCCAAGCTGTCACTCCGATCGAGACTGACCAATAGAAACGTGTCTTGCATCTTTCAGCTTAGGTCCCGCCCACAGAATTCAGCTGAACAGCAAGCAAAACTATTGGATTTGTAACCAAAACTTTTGGATGCGCAAAAAAAACTTTTGGATCCGCATTAATACACGTTTTCATCACACATTTATTTTATTTGCAATAAACCATTTTTTGATTGCAGTGTTGATAATTTTGCTTTCAAACCTATTTTTTGATTGCATAAAAAAGACACAAATGTACCTCCATACCAGAACAGCTGTCAACACGCCGATAAGCATCGCGAACCAAACAGAGAATAATTTAAGAGCCTATACAGAATGGGGGTTACAGTACGTAACCAATGGTACAGACACTCGCCTGTTCATCTCTGTTGTTGTCGAAGTGTTTTGGCAAGAGAATTGTTTGGGCAGCGTGAGACTGAACGTGAAAGCGTGTCTCACGCCAGGAGCGTGAGAGTTGGCAACACTTATCCTGACATACCTGAATAATAATATTCTTGTCAAGACGACTCAACTCGACTCACTCATACTGCGTGCACAATGTGGACCAAATGTTTGTTATTGTTTATCAGTAAGAAGTAAGTTTTGGTAACCCCTATGAGATGATTTGGAATACTGTCACAGACAAGCTTGATGGTTACTGCTGGATAACATCAGTGTATTGCACACTGTCAAGTTCACTGGTTGCTTCAGGCCATACGGACCCATATTTCAATACGGTGTTTAAATCTTTACTAGGCCATGTTTTTCTCAAACTTTAAATTAAAAAAACTCCACAGTCAAAGTAAACATATCCAAATACCCAACTTACTGATGAATCAAATAAAATGATCAGTTCTGACCTTTCCAAAGAACTTGATCTGCTGTTCATGAGGAATCTTCTCTCCCTTTGGTCTTGTTCCCAGATCTAAACAACGGATAGAACACAATACGGTCTGGATAGATTTACATGGTGACATTCATCTGACATCTGCACATCACCAGAGGTGGTTCAGTTTGGAGCAAGATTTTTCCTTTTTCATTCCCTAAAACATTTATGCAGTTCAATTTGTGGTGCAAAAAGTCCACTGAAAAGGGCATTCAGTGTGGCAGCCAATACCCCCTTAATCAAAAACTGCCAGAATCCAGTGGGTTCTTCAGTAGCACCAAGGGAAGAACACTACAACTCAGAGTGTAACATGTCTTTTCTAGTGCCATTTCCATACTGGACTAGTACCTGGGTACACCATGTGATTCAGGAATTGATCCCACGTGTCTCTCTTTTCATGTCTATGGATTTAAGGCAGATTCACATGAGCCTACAAACACAGATGATATCTGCAGGTATTTCAAACCACAGAAATACTTAATATAATACTAGTGCTTACAATAGAAAACATACTCCCTTACTTCCTTAACTTGTTATTGGTAATGCTGCATCTGTAGCATTAGCCTCTCTGAGTACATGGTGTGTAGGTTTGTACAGAAAATAATAGGGGTGACAAAAACATTGTGTGGTGCTCAGGTATAAACTGGGTGTTATAACAATTTGCATGGCCTTGTCTAAAAATGTATGGTATGTTTAGGCAAATTAAAACAACTGCATATAATTTACACATACATAAATTGTGCTTATTGTATGACTATCAGGTAGCCAGCCACTCTGCACATTGTTGTTATTTTGGTAATATAGCAGCCTCCTCTCTGCACCAGCCTTATGAATTGTTCACTTACATACAGTACTTGCATGGCATGCACATTGTATTATATCAATTTCAAAACTGTCATCTGTTTATCATTCACAGAATAACAGAAAGGTCTCACCAAACTCCATCATGTGTTGGTGTGCCTGGTCTACATATGTGATGAGCTGCTGGAGGAAGGTGTAGGCAAATCGTTTCTCTATAGCTGGAGTGTCCAGCTCCTGCGACTTCACACCTCTGGAAACAACATACACACTCTGAAAGGGATGATCTGACATATTACCCAGATTCACATTATCAATTTCATATGTGTGCATCCAGTACAGAGATAGGTCTAGGATGTGTTCAGCTTAGCTTAGCACGAAGACTGGAAGTAGGGGGGTGCTGCTAGCTTTGTCAAAGGTGCAAACACACTTTTCAACTACTGTACAGCTGTCTTATTTTACAGTTGTTTAACTGAATTTTAGATACTTGGAACTATTTCTTGAATGACAAGAAATAAAACATTGTACATTGAATGCACACAAAATCTCAAAAGTCCTAGTTGCCAGCTATCATGGAAGGCATTTTTTATTTGCTAGGCTGGCTAGCAGTTTCCCTCTTCTTACACACTCTGTGGTATGTTAAGCTAAACACATCCCAGACCTTTGTACTGGACACATATAGATGAGTTTGATATGACTCTGGGTCAGACATTTTAGCAAACAAGCATATTTCCTGGAATGTCAGACGGTTCCTTTTAGCTTGTGAAAACAAACCCAGTAGAGATACACACTGTTACGCACACACTGTAGTATGTCATCAAGCAAATCTCACAAATCTCTCATATTTGAATTCAACTAATCAAACTCATACAAAATTCAAATGTTCTTTACGGTACCTCCAATCTGTGTGTAAAGTGTAAAGTCTGTTTCCTACCTGGACACAGTGTAACCATTAATCTGGAGGAACTTGAGGATGTCTTGTGCTTTTTCTCTGTCTTTGGATTTCTCTTTGGCAGTCAGTGTATCATAGGGAACCAGCAGAGGATGGTTTCCTCCACCTGGAGCCACAGCAACACAGCAGGATGGAGAACCAAGATAACAGGTTGACACAAAGAGGACCCCTGTTTGTTTGAGCAGCCCTTTCAATGATCAGCAAAGCTACAGGAAACTCAAAAGCACCACTTTTTAGCTAACTGTATTAGTGGCCTTTCCATCAGCTCAGAGGAAATAAGTGTTCATTGCTTCCCTGATTTCTTGATTACTTTATGATCTTTAGTTCCAATGCAGTTTTGAATTATTTGGTTTTGAGAAAACAATCCAGATGTGGAATACTCTTACACTGGTAAAATTCAGACTATCATGTTTTATGCTCAAACCTTGATCCATGCATTTGTTTCATCAAATAATGGCAACAATATACTGTAAAGTTGGTGGTGATGGCAGAAAAGGAAAACGTTTTAGGAAACGTGTGTGGATGTGTTGTGTTATATCTACCTTTGGCTTCCAGTTCCATTTTCTTTTTCCTGGCCCAGATATTATGATAATTCTCTGCAAGCAGCTCCGCCATTGACTAAAGAGACACAATATTAAACATTTGTTAAACGGCACATATCAATTAATCTATTCATTCACAATATCTTCTAGTTTTTATATGGATATCAATACTCCTCCATATTGCTATAATAGTCCAGTTTAAACTCAGGGATCAAACAAGTATCCTACCTGCATGTCTCTAGACAGTGTAACATTGCTCATATCAATGGGTCTGGGGCTGAAAGCTGGAGCGCCTTCAAAAGACAGCTGTGGAAGACAGGATATATATTGATGTCACTTTTTCATGTGGTTTTCCTTTTTTCTATATGAATATTCTCTATACCAAAATATGAAGTTAATTTGTATGTGCACGTGCGTGTAATTGTGTGTGTTTGTGTGTACCTGGCTGGCCTGTGATATCCTCCTGGACTTGTTGTGAAGGCTGGCAGGGTCGCCCTCCCTGATCCTGTCGATGCTCCAGCCCCACGACAGCATGGTCTTCAGAGACTCTCTGACTGGCCAGAAATACGCCTCCTTATCCTGCAAGATTACAGCCAAACTTTAGACAAAAACTGACAGTGAGTCAGTACCTCTAAAAACAATTTCACCTACAAAACTGCGATAAACCACACAACACTGTAATCTATCAAAATATAGGTGAGTGTCTTTCAGGTTGGTCTTTTGGCAACATCAAAATGAAAGGTGCCCTGTGGAGTTTTCTTGTACACAAACAAAAGTTGGGTTTACATTCAGTGAGCTCTAACAAACATGGTGAATGCATTTCCTTTCTCAGAAAACATTTGCAAACTGACTTTTCTTAAGTTTGAATCCTGCACTGTTTAGATCCATCTTCCATCTTGTTTGCAGGCTCGCTTGCCTTGAATTGCCCCTTCAGGGACGAAAAAGTATTTTCAATTGAACTGAATGTTTACTAGCAAGAAGTCTTCTTTTTTCCTGACTTTGCTGGTGAATTGTTGCATATCATGGCACGTTACTGCCACCTGTTGATCAGTGGAATAGTGTGAAGCTATTGGCAGGAATGTGTATCATGTCACCTACGTCCTTGTGAACATGCACGAGACAAAGTAAACGGGGACCCACTCACAGAAAATCTTCATAGCACTATAGAGGTAAAAAACTGCAGGGAGTCTTTAAGTGAAACTACAACCATGGTAGACAACTGCTTGGGCCAACAGTGGCCCTAATGCTGGCTATCCAGACTCATGTCATGCTAGTGGTAAATGATACACCAGAATCAGGATTCCATGAGTGGACACTAACCCAAGGCTGGCACCCACCGAACCTTTCCAAGTCATGCAGCCATATGTTGGCCAGATCTGGCTCACATTTGGTGATACTGTGCTATAACACAGCTGAATGCTACCTGGTTAAGTTAAAACTCGAAATTTGACAACATGAAGACAGACTCAGACAGCTGCATGCAGACTACCTTCTCAGAGAGGCCTTTGTATGGCTTCAGTAAAGGGTGGCTCTTAGAGATTTCACACATCTGTTCCCCATATGACCAGCCATTAGAAAACTGTAAAACATAAGAGACATTTCAAAATCCCTGCATTGTCTTCCATAATATAACTACTGAGCCATCATTAAAACAAATCAGTAAAAGTTTCATGTGTGACTCGTCGCCTCCTTACCTTTTCTATACACCACTTCTCATGTTTGTGCTCTGCATATCTGGTTATAAAATAGTCCAGTTTCTCTGGGACAGTCACACTGATGAAGACAGAAAAGAAAAGAAAAACTTTCAAATATGTTGGGTCACCTGCTGTCAAGGCTGATCTGAACTGCAATCAAAGCCAAGCCAAGTTTTTTGGTCAAATTTCCTAACTAACTTTAAGGAATCCTTTATAAAAATCTGAATTTGGATCTGCACCAAAAATAACTTCAACAAATAAGCATGACAACGATTTTAGAAAACACTGTCTTGTGGAGTAACAAAGAAGAAATACACATGTTGCATACTTGGCAGTGTCTGCAGGCTGTGGAGTGAAGTTTCCTTCTGAGTCCATGGACGACTGTTTCTCCATCATGGCCATGTAGTTGGACTCCATGTAGTCTGGAGGAAGAGCTCCGGCCACAGCACTGAGACATGGTAACGCCAGCTTAAACAGCTCCTGGTCATACCGCTACATCATAAAAACACATCATCATTAGACAGCACTGTAATGCACGAGTCTCCCCTTTACAGACATGCCCACTTTATGCTAATCCCATTTTGGGTTAGGGTTAAGCCTATTTTAAAAATATTTCTGCATACTGGGGATACATACAGTGCATACAGTATTTGAATTGCATGAATTGGGTATGACTGAAAAACTAATACTCTTGTGGATTCAATGAGCCCAATTGTATATGTGATGATGTTAGTCCCCATAGTAGCCATTTCATTGTAGTGAGACAATTTTTTTAAAAACTTGACCTCACTGTATAAAATTACCTAATGTGACCTCTAGAATAATCATAGCCTCATGAAACTGAACAACCACAAACTGGAGACCTAGGGCATTCAGAGTATGTAAGGTTTTCCTAGGTATATTGACAATAAGGGGGTTTCTGATAAATTTCCAGAACAGAAGTGCTTGCCATAAATCGCCGAAAAATGCAATTCTTACAGAAATCTCCAAATTTCAAAAGCTTTTGATACCACTTCACAGCATGACATTTTTTATGGTGTTCCTTAAGATTTTGGTGTCTTAATGTGGTATTTTAAAAGGGTGGCATATACTGATCTCAGATGACTTTTCATACATTACTTAAAGGGAAACTCCAACAACACAGTTCAGTTTACTTGTCATGAGGAGAACTACTCAGCCTGTGAAAACAGTTGTATAATGTCTTCAGTGTCTCTGGAGGAGCTTCGCCAAGGCTGAGAAAATATGTCAGCAGGGTTATCTCAGCTTGGGCATGGAGAGTATAAATTTATAACAAAACGCCTAATTTACAAACTGGAGGTGTGGAGTTTGAAAGAAGTGACCATTCACCAGCTCATGAAGGTCTAACCAAGAGATGTGATTGATCATTGCATTATGGGAAGTGTAGGATTCTACCAGCCTCTACTGCTTTGATTTTGATAATTTCTTTAATAAATCTCTTGCGAGTCCCTCAACTTTATGGAAGTACCCCTTTCATTTAATGTTCTTTAGAAAAATAGACCTAAGCTAGAGCCTCACCTTGCGTGACAGAGCATCAAATATTCCCCAGAACAGTTTCCTGGAGAGGTGAAGCTCTTCATCTGATGCAGCTCCAAAGTTGCCCCAACCTCCAGCCAGGCAGTAATACTTCCAACACCGCTCATAGTGATTAGTCAACAGCTGGGGAAAGTCAGGAGGACATCAGTCAACTGTACGCTGGCTTTAAGAACCATTTTCATTAAACAAATGTCACCAGTGGCACAAACTCAAAGTGCAAGATCACTTGTCCATGATCCAACATATTTTTAGTAAATCTGAAATCAGAGGTGATGATGCAAAGGAAGTGCACTTGTAAAAAAAGCGAGTGTGTTGTTGACAGCTGGATTAGAATGAATAAATTTTCTGAAAGTGTTGTATGAGGTAACTTTAATTATACACAATCAAATAAACTTCTCCGATTCCTATTACCATGACACGTCATCACAATACACTCAGGGTAGAGTGGAGTATCTGGTCTGAGCTGAGGTAATACCACAGTAAAAATATAAAAGTCTATAAAAGTCAAGTATAGTCCCTGTAGATTCATTTGAAAAGTACTTTGGAAGTGATTGGGCAGAGATGTTACTGATGTGTTTCTCACCTTCAGAGGCATCTTGGTGTGTTCATTAAGCAGAGGAACGTCAAACACCAGCCTCCTCAGCAGATGCTGCATCATCGAAGGCCTCAGCTTACTGCACATTATTAACATAATGTACATTAGTTGGTTATTTCAACTGCCACACAGAAGCAGGATAAAAAACATAAAAGACAAATCGGATCTTAAAACAAATAAAAAAATCAGCCAAATGACAAATACAGTACAAGGACAGAACACAAAGAGGAACTGCTTCAAAATACAGAAAGACATGAACATGAATGAGTAGGGATATTAAATAAATGAAAATATAGCGATTAAGTTGAAGCCAGAGCTGTGGGGAGTGAAGCACCCTTGCAATGAGAAGAAGAGGTGGTGATGCTCACAAAATAGTTAAAATGACTCAACTCAAAATGGGGCTGAAGTTCATGCTAAGGAAGTGAGTTCCAAACAGAAGCTTTAATACGATCAGTTGACACTGATAGTCATAAATCAGCTAAAACCCAGTTAATGTCTTATAATCTGTATATGCCCTTGATTATTTGTAACATATTTGATTTTATTTTGTCAACCCAATTCAGACACCACTTGTCAGAATCTTACGTTGCTTTCCTGACAATCTCTCCCAGGTGTTTCAACAGTATTTACACTGTGGGATTCTGGTGATTCTCACACATACATGTGTGTTTTGCTACTGTCCGTTTGAATTCCAGTCTTACCCACAAACAGCCAGCAGACATTCCTCTATGGCGTCCCTCTGGGCCTTGGTGAGGCAGCAGCCTTTGGACAGGCGGTACACCGTGTGGAGGAGGGAGTCGATCAGTGAAGCGAATGGCTCCGTCCCCGCAAACAGTGGAGCACATTTAGTCAGGAGAGGCAACACGGCTGTACACAGATACCTGTTGAGGGCGAGGGCCATGTCTGTGGCACTGAGAGCAACCTGACACAGAAAAGACTAGTTGAGCGTGTGATCAGGTTTGGTCTGGGAAAATGTGCATTCTAAAGGCAGTGGGAATAAAGAGGAGCAAGGTGTGTCTGTGGCTGAGAAAGACTACAAGTCAAAAGTCCTGTTCCAAGAGAGTGCCACCCTACAATATGGAAGTGTTAAACATAAGGTCTGCATAATGGGTTAAAAATGCCTTCAGAAGGCTGCGTTCCAGAAAACATGGTGTGTTGAATCCTACAGTACCACAATTGTAACAAATGAAGGGAGTGCTTGATGGACTTGTTTTGTTAAGGTCATTAGTTGTTTAGTTACTTGTCCCTATTGTAGGCTGGGCCATTTAAAGCTGCATTAACTGGGGGCATTGGAACAACTGAAAACATAACACTGATATATTATCACCTCATAAAGTTGTTATGGCAAATATGTTAGCAAACAATTGTCTATTTACACATCCAGCAGACACAGAGCAACATTAGCATTCATATGGAGTGGTGTTCCTGGCCACCCAATCAAAGTAGCTCCTTTTAGCTCTGGTTTGGTCTCTACCAACTCCAGAAGGAAATATCTGGCTCTTCAGCTGCTAAATGCTCCACTATATTCAACAGCAAATCTCTAACTGTGTCTGTCTGTTGTTTGCTGCTGAGCAGGTAGTGGACAGTGCCTTTATCAGAGCTTTCTCTCTGGAAACAGCTGCTTGCTGCTGCTGGAAACACCAATTGGGGAACCAAAAGAGTGGAGTTGCTGGCTGGAAAACAAAACAATGATCAAATATAAACTAAGACATTCCGTAGAGCTGAGGGGAACTGCAGTTAGTGATAATGGGTTAATCACTATTTGCAACACCTTTCACATTACTCAGTACGTATTACGCAGTATCAGCAGGTTTTCACACACACACACACACACACACACACACACACTTACAGTGTCCAGAGAGGCGGCAGCTCTCAGGTCTGGTAAGAACCCAACCTCCAGCAGGTGTAGCAGGAAATTTTGGTCCTCTATACCGTAGACTCGGTCTAGGAACAGGACCATGGCTGCTTTATGGTCCGGACAGAAACCAGCTGACATGTCTGGTTCCACCACCAACCCATCTATGCATGCACAGGCAAACACATAAACAAAACATATAAGAAACAAGATTAAACTGGACCTGTTTCTAATCAGGATTACCGTTTTATTCATTTCAGGTGGGGTGGATGCTGAAGGCTTACCTTTAGCCAGGTTAGGCATGGAGAATGGAATGCTGATGACTCCTACCAGGTCTTCAATAGGAATCAGAGACCTCAAAATGGCTCTGATACGTATCGCTTCCCCTTTACCAGCATGGATCAACTGATAGAAAATGGGTTAGGTTATTGTGAGTATCTATACGAGTCTGTGTGTGTGTGTGTGTGTGTGTGTGTGTGTGTGTGTGTATACAGTGTATTGCCACTCACATGCATCTCTGGAGCACAGCGGCCCAGCAGGTCAATGAGAGCAGCATAGAAGGTCATGATGGCATTCCCCATGTGGATGGTATCATCTTCCTCTTCCTCCAGCATGTCACTGCTACACACACACACACACACACACACAATAACATGTCACTGATGCTTCTAAATAGTTCAGACCACTCTCGTCTCAAACACATTCCAACTTTAAATCCCAGTTTTTCTGAGGGTTAGTTTCACACCAAACCTTTGCAGGTGTGACAACAGCCACGTATTAACAGAGTGAACTGACCCAGAAGTACTGTATCAGTACACAGTAGAAGGCAGCCATGGTACTGTATGAGCTGGTAGGTACAACTGTTTACATGTTACAGTAAGGAGCTGTAGTGCTTCCTTCTTTCTCCTTCAGCCAGGGAACATGAGACCTTCCTTTATGAAATGAGGGGACACATGAAAGGTCACTGGACGAATCGAGGTACTGGAAGACATCGCCAGGCTATGTTTGGTAGCCCTGCTAACTGCACTACTTATACTGCAAAACCTGTACTGAAGGGCAGGTTGCCGTCCCAAAATTCCTCACGCAAGAAACAAATGACGTAAAGTGTGTGCGTTCCTGTACAACTGATTGCTGTCCATTCAGTGAAGTTTAATACACAGATCTGGGATTGATAATCAATCATGTGTTTGGGTTAGAACAGGTATCATGTTGGCCTTTACAAGAGCACTGATTTATTGAACTCTACATGGCTAATAGTAGAGTAAATATAGATACAGATAAATAACAAGACACAGTGGAAATGTACATACGGTATATTTCCCCCCTAAAATCTCATTATCTAAAACTCTAAGAGCATGACAATGTTGTCTTACAGCGATTTGCTGCTCTCAGACGTAGGAGAGGGACCATCTCTGGAGAGATCCTGAGAGATCTTAATGGCTTCCTCCATTGCTGCCAACAACCCATCACCACCTTCACCCCGAAGGGCGGGGCCAAAACATTCTGGTCGGCGAATCAGAAGCCTCACCACAACATTGGCATTCTCCTCCACACTTTCACCTGGCCACAGAAGAGTAGAGGTATTCAGGAGTACATTCTGTATGCCAAACACATACTACACTGACAAAGAGGTACAACGGTTGCTAGTTGAAAAGAACACATTGGACCAGCAATATAGTCGACTATGAGCAAATTAACTTAAAATGTTTACCATTGCAGAAGACAGCAAAGCGCAGGAAGTCGAGGTAGCGTTCCCCCTCCACAGGGTTCCAGCCAATGTCTGGGTATCCTTTACGCACCAGCATCACACAGCTCTGCAGCCCACAGCCAGCCAGGTACTGCACCACCTGCAAAGGCAGACAAAGGGGACAAGGAAAAGGTTTCTATACTTGTGTCATTTCATCCAAACGTCTACGCACACCTGAATGTGTGACAGGTCTGTGGAAAGCACAACCTGAATAAAAATGATTGATAATAAATGAATCATTTAGTAATTTGTCACAAAAATATTGGTTGCTTCCAGCTTCTCGAATGTGAGGCTTCTTCTCTCTGCTTCATATGGGCACAACAATATCAACTCAATATTTATAGATTGATTAATTATGAAAATGAGTTTACTGGTGTAAATTCCCACATATGCATATTTATATACACCTTTAGGTGCGTCATTATACTGAGATGTGTTTCTAATATGTAGTCCATCCACATTGATATAATTGATGTATATTGAATATTAGAAACACCTCTCAGTATAACACAATACAAGTCAGCAGCAGCACAAATTGCACGCTTCAGAATGACACCTCTCTAAAAAAAAGAACATTAGAACCTTCATGAAGGTAGAAGTTAGTGCAGGACTGTTGTAGAAGACTTTTCTTTCATAATTCTAACAGTGCTTTGGCAACACATGCCAAATGTCATGCCAATAAAGTCTACTGAATTGAATGCATTCATTTTAGCTAGGTAACACACCATCTACTTTTGGTGTGTGTGTGTGTGTGTGTGTGTGTGTGTGTGTGTGTGTTTGTCAACCTCACCTTCTCTAGGTCTGGCTCTCTTAAAGCCAGGGCCAATTCATTATTATCCATAACTGATGCTGCAGCCACATCCAGAGGAGTAGATCCTCGCATGGATGGAGACGCTGAGGAGAGGAGAGGAGAGGAGAGGAGAGGAGAGGAAAATATAGAATTAACATAGATTCAAGTAAGAGGATAGAGAGGTGTATCTGTTGGATACAGCACTGCTGGATACACGGCACTGTTCAAACGGCAGACAGGGTGGAGGGAGCAGAGGATCTTCCCTTTCAAACATAC
Organism: Macquaria australasica; assembly: GCA_005408345.1. NCBI lineage: Eukaryota > Metazoa > Chordata > Actinopteri > Centrarchiformes > Percichthyidae > Macquaria > Macquaria australasica. The sequence goes on from SEMN01000258.1 coordinate 635,928, forward strand.
GATGAAAATGAGGATTTCTTGTGTTTGTCACATACTGGCTGCATTCCCCCATTTGGGGGGATTTCAGACACAGCCCATGAGAATTATTTTGTCAAATGACTATTTCCAAGATCACAAATGAATTTTCACACTCAGCGTTTGATCACTGTTTCAAAGCCCTTTATCAATCACTCTAACAGTGCTGCTGCTCACACTCCCACAGGTAGTGGACTTACATAAATGTCCAATCCAGGATTGATCCACAGCACCAAATCATCCACATGGTCTGCATTTATGTTGTGGCTCAAGTAGTATGTACATGATGTGCATTTCAATGTAAACTGTATACAGTACACTTAAAGAGTGGAGAAGTAAAAAAAAAAAAAAAAAAAACAGAAGCAGCAGATACAGTATAAGTCACACATACACACATACTCACCAAGGCCAACACTGCTGTTCTCCAGCAGGTAGCTGAGATGGTCAAACATGGCTTTCTGGTTCTGACGACTGATTCGACAGAAGTAGCAGAGAAATCGACAACAGTTGGCCACCATTTTAGGAAAGGTGATTTCCTGCAAAAAAACAAAAATCATGCATCAATCACCTTCTCATTATGAATGCAATATTGTCCATAAAGTTTTATTATCACTTTATTTATTTATTTAAATGTCTTTGCTCTCTTTTGGGTAAAAATGTACAAATTTAAAAAAACATTTTGAGCCCATGTTGTGTAAAAACTACACAATGACACCCCTTCATTTACAGTTGGCCAATAGAACAAATCTCCTCACGTCCAGACATCTCTATTTAGACGAGACTAATACGAAATGACAACAAGAAGAGATAAAGCATATCTACACTAAACCTAAGAGAGCCACGTTTGTGATTGACTGAAGCTGTTCCTGGTCCTGCTTTCGTCGACATCCTGATCCAGCCTCAGTACTTAAGTACTTATTTTCTGGCTCTGCAGCTTATATATACTTCATACCCTGGAGTCTCCTCCACCGAGTACGTTGACCATGACCTCCATGACAGTCTCATGCATCCCCAGAGCTCTCATCAGGTTAGGGTGTTGGTAGAACACCTTGTTGTTCATGATATCACTGCAGAGGAAGAGGGACGAGTTCAAAGCTGAGTGGAGATTGAGGAATGTTGCTGTAATCATCAGGTTTATAAGCACCGACTAAATGTGATATATACAGTACATCACAAACAAAAGAAAAAAACTCTTTACAGTTATAAGCTCAAACTCTGGGTGTCTGAAGTTCTATTAACTATTAAAGTTTTCCTCAACATGTTGGTACAAAACCAGTTGGGGTTATCTAAGTTCTAGATCGATTTGTTTTCCACATAAGGAAATGTCTTATTCCCAGATATCTTAACATTGATCAGTGCAATAATCCCATTCACACCCAACACTTTGCCAGCGGACTGCTGTAGGCAACATTATTGTAAAGTCAACCCTTCCTGCAGCAGCTTCACAGTTAGAGGCTTTCCGCTGCTCTTCTTGTTTCATGACTTTTGTTAGATTTCATTTGATTCTCAGCAGTGATTTAACATTAGGTTCATCAGTAGCTTTTATAGATTTATATTGTCTTCAAACACAGTTTGGAAAGAAGACAGATGCTTGGGGTGTCCTGGGGACCAGTGGTCGAAGATGCATGCTATAAGCTATAAATCTCAGAGGTTGAGAAAAGTGTGGTTCAATTCTGTAGGGGTCATTTGATGACCTTCACTATTCAATAGAACCTCACTGCACTAATGCACTGCAGCTGATATTAATCACAAATTCAATTAGAGATTAGACTTGACTGTACTTCACTGGTTGTCTGAAGGGCAATTACATATCATAGTGACATATAGCATATTCTAATTAACATACATGAACATATTCAGATTAAGACATAAGTACAGTATTTATTAACTGGGTAATCATTTTCAAAAGAACAACAGTCCCGTGCCCTGACAAATGGAAAGTCATTACTGTTCAATAAGAAAGAGAGGACCAAAGGGGAAAAAGTAAAAAACATAAGCAAAGTAAGGAAAAGGAAGTTGTAAACGGTGTTGAGGAGGCTGACAGATGAGTGTGTTCTCACCCCAGCCCTCTGATCATCAGTTTCTCCTCCTCTCGTCCCATACGGACACTCAGCAGTGATCTGATCTGACCCAGAGCAGCCAACAGGTTGATGGTGTCCTCGATCGATACAGAGTTTATAGTGTAGGTCTTAGGAAGAGCCCGCACCTGGACAGGTAGAGACAGGTTCATAAGGTCCACACATTTCTTTTATCATCAGAGACTTGATTTTACAGTGATGAGCTGTACAGAGTGCAGACTGAGCAGAACAGTCTTTTCTCACCTACCTTCTTTACTAGGATTTTCTATTATCATTTATAGTGTTCCTTTAAGTCTCTTGTTAAGGTTACACATCAATTATTAAACACATCACGTATCTTTAATAATTGACTCCTTTCTGATAGAGTTTGTATACGAATGTCACCTTCTTCTAATATAATAGTTTATTTGTATAGCACACATCAAAACCAGCGTTACAAAGTGCTTTACAATGAAAACATAAAACAATAAAATACAGTAATGTATAAATAAAAGGCTGGCATCTTTCATATTCTAATGTGACAGTGTAAACAGGGTCTTCAAGGATATGGTGTCTCTATTAAAAACCAAACCAACCTGCCCTCCAATGCCATCATACTGGCGGTGCAGCAGGACAAACATGGCTCTGACCAGCTCTGGATCCTCAATAACTGACTCTTGAGCCCAGCGGACCATCGTGTCTGAAATCAACTGCTGTAATGTACCTGCAGAGAGAGGCGGGGGGGGGGACTGTGTGAAACTGGGACTTATAAACAGCTCATACACAACTAATCAAGTGAAACACATTGGAAATAAAATACATGTTGTTAGATTCTGGTAAACTGGCCCATGAGAGAACTCTCCTGATATTCCTTGACTTTACACTGACTTGTTTTCATTTGGACGCTTTTGTCCAAAACAACATACAAAGTGAGGTAGAATCCAAGCCACAGTAGATCAAGGAGAAACCTTCGAGAATAAGTGTCTCAACACTCGGTTCATGTTCCACCTGACAAAAGTGCCACAAGGTGCAGGTTTTTTAGAGAGAGAGAGAATGTAAGGAGAGTAAATACTCTAGGAAGAGGTGGTCTTCAAGTGATTTTTGAAGACAAAATAAGACTTCCCTAACACATTTTCCAAACACAATTCTTTGATTTACTTGTTTAGCATAAATCCTCTCAAAATTCCATAACCAGTGGGGATCTTCTCAAATCCACAACCTCCTACAATCCTTACCAAAGGCTTAACATGTAAAATTTGTCCTGTAGGTAATGCAAGAAGAAAGGTCGTGGGGCCATTCAAATTTAAAGGATCTATCCATCAGGAATCTGTTTTTCTAGAATGAAAAGATTTAGGGTAACAAATTGTAAAATGTACCCCACTGCTGTCTGTCTGTCTGTCTGAGTATGAGCTGGTGCAGAGGACTTACTGGGTTTCCTGTTTTTTTTCTCCTTTGGCAGGTTGGCCATCTTCTTCTTCAGGTAAGCCACTTTTTCCACCAATGACATGAGGCGACCTCGGATGGTGAAGTCACTGTCACCATCTATCCCCCTCTCCTCATCCAACTCTATACCTGACAGAACAGAGGAGTCAGATATTATATATTACAGATATTATTGATTCATATTATTAGTAGTAGTAGCTATTGATCTCTGTGGGCAACCTGGATATGGTAGTTAATTTGAATGTTTGGTTGGCTGTGTAGGTGAAGCTGATTGGTTGTTTACCACAGTGTCTCATCAGGTCCTCGTGGAAGTCGAGCAGCTGTTCTCGGATGTATTCAGGACAGGGACACTCCTGCTTCTCATCCTTAAAGTTCAGCAGCATGTTGATCTGCACAAACACGTACGGGTGGGCTGTGATACAAGTCCTGTTCATGAAATACTTCTACAACAACCACTGGGATTACATCAAGGAAATCCACCAGACATTTGGTCACAGGGTTTGAGTGGGATGTTGTGTATTGGAAAGATGCTATTTGACTTGGCATCTGCAGTGCATTAAAGTGATGTCTCCACATACAGTAAGTGCCAAAGCAGCACAGAATGGAAAAGTGTCTCTGTGACTTCAGTTTCATACACTGCAAGAGTGAGCCTGTTCAATGTAAAATGGGAGAGAACAGGAAATAACTGGTGAACGTCAGTAAATAAGGTGATCCAGAATATGTTCCTGAACATAATTCCTTTATTCAAAGTGTCTCAGCTTTCCTTTTGCTCTATTGCATGCTGTTCTTCTCTGGTTGTGTTCTACTTCATGCTCTACTATACTCTTCTCTCTTTCCAATTTCTTTGGGGTCTACACTTGACCTAATTTAACATACTCTAATACACTTCGTGTTATTGTTTTACTCTACACTGTTATTCTCCAGTCTGCTCTATACAACCTATTGAACCTGTATTGTTCCGTCCTCAAGTCAAGCCTCTCTTTTCATCAGTGGTGTTCCTACCTGTTCCTGTGGAGGAGATCTGAACTCTTTGGTCTTCTTGGCAGTGAGGGCTGCAGACATGTTGAGTGCCAACATCACCTCATTGTAGCGGAACCGCTGGTTGTCTTGGAGACAGGCCACAAAGTCATCAGAGAAGGCCACCACCGCCTCGATACGATGACGCACCTGGCAGTCACACAGGTACTGCAGCACATGGCACATCTACACACACACACACACACACACACACACACACACACACACAGATTAGACACATACAATCACAAATAATGTTGGCTCAACTACATATCACGATGAAAAACTAGATAAATATTAAAAAAGGTGTAATAAGTTTGTACTATGCAGTACATCCCTCTGTCATCAAGCTTTGGCATCATTGTCCTTGCACATTTAAAAGCATTTTCAAGGTGCTTTGAAATTGCTAAAACTTAAAGGCTAAGAAAATCAAAATTGTGAATCTGTAACTAAAGAGGTGTTAATGGGGTTTGTGGTCTTGCCATCAGCTCTTAGAAATGCCATCAATTGCTGTTAATTGCTCCCATGTTGTTTCTTTTCTTAAAAGTATCATCTTTATTTCCTGGTTCTGGTGCTGGGTTTTAAAACAGCTGGCCAGTGTTTCATCATACCAAGAAAAAGGTCTAAACATGTGTTTCACTGCTCTTCACTATGTCATGGGGATAATTAGTGTTAAGAGAACGCTGACATGCTAATTGGCTTCAAAGCAAGGACTATTACAGGAAAAACATTTACATCTAAAACTTCCAATGTGCTTATTCCAAGTGAGGAAGGAAAAGGAGATTTGTGTGCAGTGTTAATTTTAGATGGTAGTTAATAAAATATCAGCAACTGGTGAGTGAAATGGCAGAGATAATCTACACATGTTGTACTGTTACAGCTGTTAGGGCACACGTCCTCTAGTGTTGTAATACTATGTCAGTGTTCTGCAAAAACAAACTTTTCATTTGGTTCCTTGCTGGGTTGAACTTGGTGAAGCTCGTCTGGCACAGTTTATGGCTATGAGATTCCTCTGCTCCTCTAGCAAACTACATCACATGACTTTGCTGTTTGGTCATGGTATTTGTAGATTTTATTTCTATCCAATCGTAACACCCATACCATCCTGGCGTCTGGATGTTTGAGAAAATCCAGAGCTACGGTGATTTTTAACTGTTATTTTTTCTTTGCACAGTGCACACTCAACTAAATGCAGATATGGAAGACATGTTTTCTGTAACTTTAAGAAGAGCTTTGTTATCTTTAAATAAGACCAGACTGTAAAAAAAAAGTGAATTCCCTATCGTCTAATATAAAAACAAATTGCAACGTGACAGAAAACAATTACTCGCTGTTACATTCAATATTATTAAAACAAAAACACCACTAATATGATATAGTAAAACATGTAACTCTATTTACAAACAGAGAGTTTACTGAGTGTCACCTGGAGTTTTACAGGCTCTGGTAGCTTCATCTGTAACAGTCCTTCTTTAGGCATGTCCCTCCCTCCATCCTCTCCTTTTCCTTCAGTCTCCACCTCCTTCACCACCTCCAGCTCCATGTGCATGTCCTCCTGCCCTTCTCGTCTTTCAGAGAACACAGATGGTTCAATTAGTCTGAGGATGTTCTTCAGATCTCCATTTTGGAAAACTCCCATGATGAGCATGGTGTAGAACAGCTTGATGAGGGGGACGAAGAGAAACTCAGTGCTGCCTCCTATCGGATCCCGTACGTGCATGCTTCCCTCCCGCACTGCCTCCGTTAGCATCTCAATCGTTTTAATTTTCAGTATATCTAAGGGGAATTCAGGGCTGTACTGGAAACAGTCTCCTGATCCTGATCCGTTGTTGCCATTATTACGATACGATGGCCCGGCCCCACAGACAAAACTTGGGGATGAAAAGTGCATTCTGGGTCTCAGGGAAGTGCTGAGGCCGATGCCTGGCAGGCCATGTTTCTTCTTCTCATCTGGAAATAGGGTGATGCTCTTGGTTTCGTCTGTCATGGGAACAATGTACTCATTGTTCATCATGAGGCGAGCTGTGGCATAGCTGCTCAGGTGGATGTCTATGAGGAGGTCGTAGTAGCCCGCACGAAGCAAACCTGTGAGTGACCGACAGACAGAAAGATAGTTATAAACATTCAACTAAAACATTAAGCCTTAAACGTACCATTTATGTTCTTATTACTGAACAGACTACATCCATTATCTGGTAGCACTAATTACATGAATTTAGTTTTTATATAGGTTTATCTACTTTATGGAGAGCCAATGTGTCCAAAGTCACACCCTATTTGCTACCTCAAGAACTATGTATTTTTAGCCACTTTATTTGTGTATTTTAAGTGTAAAATGTATGCATTATATAGTGCCCTAAACAAATCCCACAATTGACAATATGTAAATTACCATGAACATTACCATAGTGGACAGTAACTAAGTACATTTAGTCAAGTAGTATACTTTTACTTTACAATTCTAAGTACTTCACTTTAGTATTTCCATTTAATGCAGCTTCATACACTTCAGCTACAGCTATAGTTAGAACTTACTATGCACATTAATCTGCATAATGAGTATTTTTACTCTTGATACGTTTACATTTTACTCATAATACTTAATAGATAGAAAGCAATAGAAGTATGATAAGTAACAGAAAGTATTGAGAGACGCACTAACACACTGTTGGTTTGGGTCTTTGCGTGAGATTTGTTGAAGATAAGAAAAATATAGAATAATGCCAACCTTGTGTCATGGTCCCGGCTGTGCCTCTCCCTCATCCCTTGTGTTTCAGCTGTTTATCCCTTCCCTGTGTTCCTTGTGAGTCCCGTTTGTTCTCTCTCCCTCTCTGTGTGTTTGTCTGGGCGTGGCGCTCCGTCTCACTCCTGCTGCGAATCTATCTGCACACCTGCCACTCATCCTCTCATCAAGCTCCTGCAGTATATTACCCCAGCTCTACTCTCCAGTCTTCGCCAGATCGTTCAGTTCACCACTGTGGTACTAATGCTACTGCCAAACCTGAAACATCAGGTTAGTATTTTCTTGTGTATTCCTGAATGTTGTTTCACTCTGTGTTTGCCTGTGCCTCAGGTCCATTCCCTTCTGAGATCTCTGTCTGCCTGCCTCATCCAGCGCCTCGCCAGTCAGCCTGTCAGCACACAGCCCAGTAGTGTTGTCACGATACCAAAATTATGACTTCGGTACGATACCAGCCTAAAGTATCTCGATACCAATACTGAAACGATACCACAGCAAAAATCTAAAACATCAGGAAAAGTAATGGAATAATAGATGACACAACATGAAACTTTGAAGTTTTCTTTATTAATTAAAAAACTTAAAATTCAAAATAAATAAAATATTTTGTGTCAGCTGCTTAGCAATTCAAAATAAATAACATATATAGTTAAGTAGCTGACACAAAAAAACTGTTTAACATGTTTTAACAAAAATACTTGTTGCAGCTGCTGAGCAGGGTGGCTGCATGGCTCTTCCACCAGGTTAATTAACAACTAGGACCCCCCGAAGACGGCAAAATCAATTTTGAGGGGGTCTCAAAATTAAGCTAATTATTTACTATTTAGCTATATGGTAAAATGTATTTTCATGTTTAAATATTGAAAGGTGAGCAACACAGAAAATGCGACTGATGACAGTGAACAGGCAGCTGATGTAGCCAGCAGCTGCTGACGTGGTTACCGGTGGCGGTTGTAATTCTGCGGTGCAATAATACATTCTGACTCCACGGTTCCACCGCTATTCATGATGTCACTGTATAAGCTGTGAATCTTTCAGAACAGCTCACCGGTGTCGGAAAAAGCTCACAAGGTCAGTTAACAGTTAAATCCCAGTGAGTTAATGAAGGTATCCACACTGTGCCAGCTGTGCGTAATATTACACAGTTTTGGAGAGGTGTGAGTGTATGTCTATTAAGTTCGCCTGAGCAGGAAACAAGTGAAAATTGTTTACTGAAAATGTGGAGCTTCTGCCTGTTTTATCAATTTATTTGTTAACATTTATTTATTTCCTCGTTGTGTGCCCCGACATTTTTTGCCTGTAATCGGAACAGGTCACCTCGTGAGAACGTTTTTAATAACATTTATTTTTTCCACTGAGAATTAAAAATAGTGCATGGCTACAAAATACTGCCAAATTTCGCTCCGTGCGTATGAGCACTTGAAGCATCACTTGCTGCTGCCATTCTTCACATTCACCATGTAACCCGCAGCGCATGCATGTGAGAGAATAAAACGTTTGGCCACTAGTGCCAGATGGTTTGTGATCTCACTACTCTCACTGTCTGCAGAGAGTAGCAGAACGCTGCACACACACTGCCCTGTTGTCGCACTGACCGATTTGTTCTCGCACATCGACGCAGCTGATAGGAAATACGGCTCTTTTTAAAACACTGTCATTCTTAAAGTATCGGTACTAATAAAATGGGGTATTGGACCATTTTCAATGGCAGGGTATCGCGGTACCTTCTTGGTATCGGTACACCGTGCAACACTACAGCCCAGCTCTGTCTGTGCCTGCCCTGCTTCTCCGTCAAACTCCGGCTCGCTCTTCAGCTCCATTCCATCATCTTCTAAATAAACTCCATAAACCATTGCCAGTCTTTGTCCGAGTTCTGCTTTTGGGTTCCAGATTGCAGAACGATCTGGCCAGCATGGACCCAGCGGACTTGGACCAGGAATCAGACACCATACAGAGAACAGTCTCCAGCCAAGGAATATTACACGGGCAACACGAACAGATCCTTTTAGCCCTTTCTGAAAGGAACCAGGCTATGGTAAGCCAAATCACTCAGTTAACAAATCAAGTTTCCATGTTAACTTCTCAACTCACTCCATCAGCCCCTGCAGCTCAGCCCAGCCAGTATGTCCCTCCGGCTCCACCACCCAGAGAATCCTACATTCCGGACACTGAACCCTTCACAAAGGATTTAGCAAAGTGCAGAGGTTTCCTCCTTCAGTGGTCTTTGGTGTTCAACCAGCAGTCGCTGACCTTCCCTTCGGACCAATCTAAGGTACATTATATTATGGGTCTATTTACAGGAAGGGCTTTGGCTTGGGCAGAAGCTGTTAATGCCAATCAGTCTGTCACCACTCTCTCTTTTGATGAATTTGTTTTGAAAATGAAAGAGTTTTTAATCATCCTGATCCCTTTAGACATGCTGCTAAACGTCTGTTAAATCTCCATCAGTGATATAAGAGTGTGGTGATTAGTGGCTGTGGAGTTTTGTATGCTAGCAGCGGATTCAACGTGGAATGATGAGGCTCTCCAGGGGTCTTTTTGCATGGGCTCTGTGAACAGTTAAAGGATGAACTGGGTTCTTGTGATGAACCCACTAACTTTGACTCTCTTGTTTCCTTGGCCATCAAGCTGGATAATCACCAGCATGAGCGCCACAGGGAGAGGACTGGCCATTCCTATTCCTGCCTCCACATCGCCCTTATGATTGCGCCCTAGATCTACTACCCAGTGCCCCTCTTCCCGCAAGTAGACTCTACAATCTATCTGTTCCCGAGAGAGAGCCTATGGAGAGATATATCAATGACTCGCTGGCCACTCTCTTCATCCCAGTATGGATTTCTGTGGGCTAAATAATATCACTGTCAAGAACAAATATCCTCTGCCTTTAATCAACTCTGCTTTTGAGCCTCTCCAGGGTGCTAGTCATCTCAAAGCTGGATCTCAGGAACACGTATCACCTGGTTCGATTCAGAGAATGAGACGAATGGAAGACGGCTTTCAACAAACCTCTTGGACACTCTGAATACCTGGTAATGTCTTTTGGTTTAACCAACACTCCCACTGTCTTCTAAGCATTGGTCAATGATGTTCTGAGAGATTTCAGGTCCATGCCAGTTATGCAAGTTTCCTCGGTTGCATCATTGACAGCGGGTGAGTGAGGTCAGGTCCAGAAAAGATCAGAGCAATGGCAGAGTGGCCAAAACCCATCACCCGCAAACTACTTCAGCAGTTTTTGGGCTTTGCTAATTTCTACCGCTGTTTCCTTAGGGACCACAGTAGGGTAGCAGTGCCCCTTACCAGGCTCACTTCCACCTTCGCCCCCATCCTGCACCAACCTGACCACTCTAGCCAGTTTATTGTTGAGGTTGATGCTTCCGACACTGGAGTAGGGGCAGTTCTCTCCCAGCGCTCAGATCCAGACCAAAAGCTTCATCCCTGCGCCACCTCTCGCTAGCTGAATGCAATTATGAAGTAGGCAATAGAGAGCTACTAGTTATTAAACTGGCGTTAGAGGAATGGGGACAGGCTACCATTTGTTGTGTGCTACAATTTGTTGTGTGGACACTCAAACTGCCAAACGTCTTAACTCCCATCAAGCATGCATTGTTTTGGTGGGTTTAATTTCACTCTCACTTACCGACCCGGTTCCAGAAATATTAAATCAGATGCTCTCTCCCTCCAGCGTGTGATTCTCACTCCAGCCCGGACACCATCCTCCCTTCTACCTGTGTGATGGCAGCAGTTTCCTGGGAGATCGAGTCCTTAGTAAGAGAGGCTCAGCAGACACAACTTGACCCAGGTAACAGTCCACCTAACCACCAATTTGTCCCTGATTCAGCTTGTTTGCAGGTTCTCCAGTGGGTGCACTTTTCCCGTTTTGCCTGTCATCCTGGAATAAGCCGCACTCTGTCCCTCCTCAAACGTCATTTCTGGTGGCCCACCATGGAGGCAGAAACCTGTGCGTTTGTCTCATCCTGCACTGTTTGTTCCCAAAGGAAGTCCTCTCATTGTCCACCTGCTAGTCTGTAACAGCGTACACAGCGTGATGTTGGTTGCATTTCTCCAAAAGTTGATTGTGTAAGTTTTCGCCACAGGGCAGCTGCATTTTTTTTTTCGCCCCTGCCTGTGGTCCCCACTGCTGCAGCCTAAACACACTACCCACGTTCAAACGAATAGGAGGACTGCTGTTTTTGGCACCTGGTTTGGCTAATAAACCAGGTGGCTAATAAAGTTATACTCACCATTGTTGACCATTTCTCTAAGTCAGTTCACTTTGTGCCTCTTCCCAAACTCCCCACAGCCCGTGGAACAGCTGAACACCTGGTATACCATGTCTTCCGTCCCCATGGCATTCCTCTGGACATTGTCTCTAACCGGGGTGCTCAAATCATATCCCAGGTTTGGATGGTGTTCTGTCAAGTTCTCAGGGCTACTGTAAGTCTTTCCTCTGGTTTCCATCCACAGATCAACAGTCAGACAGAGACGGCTAACCAAGACCTAGAAGCTGCATTATGGTGTGGGACTGCTACCAACCCTTCATCCTGGAACTCTCAGCTTGCCTGGATTGAATACACCCATAACTCCCTGACCAGCTCTGCTACAGGTTTGTCCCCTTTTGATTCTTCTTTGGGTTATCAGCCACCTCTGTTTCCCTCCCAAGTGAACTAGCCGTTTCCTTGATCCAAATGCACCTCTGCCACTGCAGTCTGGAGAGTCACCCGCTCTGCTCTACCGACATGCATCGCTGACCGCCACCGGACCCCAGCCCGAAATACAAACCAGGTCAGAAAGTTTGGCTTTCATCATAAAATATCCCTTTGAAGACTTAATCCAAAAAGCTTTCTCCTCATTTAATTGGTCCATTTGTTGTGGAACGAATAATCAACCCATCTGCTGTCAGGCTTAAGTTACCTAATACTGTGAGAATTCACCCTACATTCCATGTTTCTCAGTTAAAACCAGTCTCTTCCAGCCCTCTCTGCCCTACTTCCAATGCCCTTCCACTCGCCCAGGTCATTGATGATTGTCCAGCTTACTCGGTTCGACGTCTCATGGATGGACAGTAATATGCTATATTTAACTAACCCTCTGAGAGGTACTGAAGTTTGGTTAACATGCAAATTGTGGTGCTGGTAAAATTGAAACTGAACCAACAGGAATGGTTTACACCTATCCACTAATCCAGAAAAGACGGGATGTCTGGTTTTGTTTAATAGCTAATGAAACAGGAAATGTGAACGTGCATTTACTTAACAAATAAATTGATCACAGCTTGTAATGAAATAAGATTTAAGTTGAAATGCCACTCTCTGAGGGCAAATGTGTCTGTGTGGGGTTAGCCCACTCCTTCTGCATCTCCCCCCTCCTCTTCTACATTCCTGTAGCAGAGATAAGAAGTGGATGACCTGTAGTAATTCTATCTACTTCTTTCATTTGCTGTACCTGCCTTGTCCCACGTGAGCGGGCCACTGGGGGTGTGTGAAGAAAATGTAATAATTCTTCTTCCGAGGAAGCTGAATCGCTATGTGGGATTGAAAGTGGCCCGAAAATGCCTGAGAGAGGGACCTGCGGCTCGAGCTGAGTCCCCACATGGGGACAAGCACACCCGAGGAGGCCCGAAAGCTCCAGAACGGGACCACAAGAGAAACGCCTCCTTCCTCCTTTCCAGAGCAACTTCTCCCCTGGCTATCTGAACCATCAGGTGAAACTTTACTTTTCCTCTGATACTGGGGTTGATGCTATAGATTACTAAAATTAGCTGTATTTAGCGTTAGATCAGGAATAGAATCTCCCTTCAATATAATAATGATAAAGAATCTTTAAGTATTTCACTCTGCTTCCCAAAAACCTCTCAGCCGCTGAACGGTGCATTAAGTGATTTCACTGGTCAATAGGTTTTATCCACTTAGTCGTTAACTGTGTTTACACAAGTTAACACAGCTTGCCAAAATAATCATTCATTGTGTCATCCGGTATTAAATAGTCCTCTCATATAATGCAGTAATTGTGCATCATTGTATTCATAATTTCATTCATGCATTTATTAATTGTCATCTCTGTATTCGTTGGATTTATTTGTGGTTGCATTTATTCATTCATTTGTATGTCTAGTAGTTATAGTTGTGTGTGTGTAGTTAGTAGTTTGATAAACCTTTCATTTATAAAGAACTTGATTACTATGTGGTTTGTGTGTATTAAGTATTAAGGTCACTGTACACGAGTCAAGAACTCCGTAGCTACCTTTAGACTGAGACTGAATTAATTAATTGGCTATCTTTTTCCCTTTTTCAGTGGTGGTGAATTTAATGTTAGTTATATTCTGTTATTTAATATAAATATTGAAGTTGAGTATCATCTCTCTACTTCAAGTTGTACCCATCTGTATTAAGGCCCATGTATTTGGTGCCTCTGTGTGAGACTAATACCGCTATATCTGTCAAACTCTGGCTTGCTCTTCAGCTCTATTCCATCATCTTCTAAATAAACTTCATTATAGAGTTCTGCTTTTGGGTCTGTGCAATCACCTTATCCTTTAAGTACATTTTCAAAGCAGAGCTTGTAGAGTAGTATCTTTACATTGTGGTATTATTAAAGGATCTGAATACTTCTTCCAACTCTTCCTACAATTATGCCACACAGTATCATGCAATTGTGATCTGTAAGTGTCTTAAATTGACTTCTTACTATAGAGTAAACTATTGACAGTTTAGTACGGGAATAGTGAATGAGTGAATGAAGTAGAGAGTTTGGAAAGAGTCATAGTCTATTACATGACTATTACCTGGCCTCTACTTATTTCTAAGGGACTATTACCTTGCATGCAGTTATTTTTTTCTAAATGTGTGTGTTACCTGGCATGTACTTATTCTCTATAGCCTGCAGGAGCTGTGCCTCATCTACATGGGAGCAGAGGGCATGTGCCACACGGTTGTTTCCCAGAGCACAGATTGCAGAGTACAGTCTGAGGGTATGGTAGTGAAATTTTAATAAGTCCCTCTGCTCTGACAGCTCCAGGATATCCACCGACCTGGACAACAAACACAGGGAGATACTGCATAAGAAACAAGAGAGGAGGAGGAAAAGGGGTCTGTGTATGTGTGTAGCTGTGGGTACTCCACCAGTTCTCCTCAGGTATGTGCAGAGACATGAACCGCAGAGGTTCATTACACTGGACCAGCCAGCCGTTTCTGTCATTCACTCTGGATGCTGACACCTGAAAAAGAGAAGCAAGATGAATTTAAGACAGAAGCTGTGTCCCAATTGTTAGAACAGTCTTTTCTTTTTAGAACTGTCAGCCTTCACATTCCTTTGTTCTATACATTGCACAATTAGTGATTTGAACATTTTGCCCAGGTCTACATTTCTATCTTTTATATCCAAAATGCAGTCAGCCAAAACAAAAAAAACCCCAAAAAAGCCAAAATGCAGACCTACTATAAATAGGTAGGAGTTGTTACCTTGAGGAAGTGGTTGGGAACACGACTCCATAATACAGGAGTAAGAAACTGCACATGCAGCCGAGGAGGACACTGAGGAACCGGGTTCTTCCTCTCACTCTTAAACAGACCAGCTGACAACGGCATCACATTCTGACAGGAAACAGACATGTTGACAATGATACAACATCACAGTACATGCAGCTGGAAAGACACAGAGGATACTGAGGACATAATCAAACTCATTGTGCATTTTTTTTCTGTGTTGGTTTTCACATTAGTGTTCATTAGTCTAATTATGTATAAGACATCATTTCATCCCAAACTGAGCAAAAACTGACTATTTTGCTCAATATAAACAGGGAATTTAAAGACACACGATTGCTGCTCTCTTCCTCTTTGTTAATCCCTTTTGATTGCAAGCTCCCTCTTCTAGAGTGTCACTAAACTGACATCAAACCAGAAGGATGTCCCAATCTTAAAGAGGAATTGTAACAGGATTTAAATACCTTATATATAAGTCTTGACAAACAAATCAAGTAATTTATGTGTAATTTTTGTTAACATATGTGATTGTTTCTCCATAAAACATTAAAATCTCTCCATCTGTGTACCACCAAATGGCTTTCATTATGAAGGAGCAACAGGAAATGCAGGGTTACTTGTCACTAAGGTTAGAAGCAACCTTCCAAACCTGGCAGGAATTCAGAATAGGAAGACAGCTAAAACACTACTCTATTTTCTGCTTTATTTTGATGACGAAGCTGTATGTGTGTGTGTGTGTGTGTGTCCATCTCACCTTAATACGCCCCAGTTCGAACTGGACAACATTAGGGCTGGTGGCCTTTGCAAAGACTGCTGGGAACAGCTTAGTACTGGGCTCCACCTGTGTAGAGGAGAGAGTGCTCAGCTAGTTACAGACCTGCAAATTCACAAGAGGTGAAAAAGGTGACATGTTTGTAAATTCAGCCCCTGTAGGAGGGTCTGGGGGCATCCTCCCCCTGAAGATTTTTTTTGAGATTTTAACATGTAAATGAAGCATTCTGTTGCACTCTGAAAAGAAAATAAAGGGAAAAGACAACATTTGCCAAGAGGGCGTGAGAGCCCTTGTTGCTGTAATTGATTTCTTTGTGCAGAGGCTGCATTTTGCATACCCCGCTTTATCAATTGTTTTTTAATTACTGTGACAGCGGGAAGCTGTGCTGGACTCCTTTCACCTCAACCTTTAGCCAGGCCCAGCTCCATCTGCACCTCAGCCCTGAGTCAAGCTGCACATAAATAGCATCTTCCTCTTTAAACGCTCTCATTCTGAAAAATAATTGCCTAGATATTATCAGCTGGCTTCATGGCCTCCTTTTTCATGATCATAAAAGTTTGTTAAGGCTAACCCCAACTGCATCCATCAAGGTTAAATGATCCGCCAGAGCCGGCGTTTCCTTAAGTTTTTGTTTTTATTTCCCTCGTAACTTACAACAATGACGGACATTAAAATCAGATAACAATACGGATGCAGTGGCAGTTAGCCTCAACAAACTTTTGGTTCTGAACTGTAACGTTGTAATCATAGACTGAATGGTTGAAATACACAATTTACTGTAGTTAACGTTAGCTGATGTGCTAACAAGCTGGCAAGCTTTCCATTATAAACAGGTTGGGAATTATTTGATGGGGTAACGTTTTAAATTATCACGATACACTTCAACTTGATTTGGCAAGTTAACGTTACTTTAGCAACTAGTTGCCTAACATTAAGTTAGGTAAACAGCATATTAGGTCGTTGGCAGCAAACAAGACTAACCTCAAAACTAGTGTCCATTGTAGTAGTACCGCGAAAAGACTTTATACATCTGTAGAAAAGAAGACGATGCAGTTATCTTGATTCTGATTGGCCAAAGGACTCAAAACATCTCACCAAAGATGTTCTATTGAGAAGAAGATCGCAACGTGACAACAGCTTTCTGAAACGTCTCTGTTCTAACTCCAGTCTATGGGAAATTGCGCTGGCCACTTGCCCCTCCCCCCCTCCCCCTAAAAAAACTATTCGGATCTACACGATTCACGTGAATGACATTTTGATAAAAACGGCAGATTTCGCCGAAAAGCGACTAGTTTGCAGGTATGTAGTTACTAAAGCCCAACTGAAATTACAATGTCATTCATTTGCAGTCACTAATAGCTAATTAGCTATCTAGCCTGCAAACTGACGTTAGCAGTACACTTTTTTTCACATGTTCAGCAAGGTGCAAGGCAAGACATGTGTTCATGTTTGTAAAAAAGTAACGGACATTAGCTAGAAAGCCAATGTGGGTTGTTCAAAGTCTATGGCTCTTTGTATTGTGTCTCAGCCCGCTGTCAGTGTTATGTCACTGTCAGCCAATTAGATGATGAGGTGATGATACTGCTTTATGCAAAATGAAATAATTTGATTGGCTATATGAACAGAAGTTCTCTGTATACGTGTACAGAGAGCCAGCTGCAATCACTCATTAATGCAAATATAAGTGGTTCCATCATGAAACCAAATGTGGTGGTGGGGCGTGGTTTGAGCTTGGCTACAGAGAGGGAGAAGTGGAGGAGTGGCTCAGGAGCTCAGGGCAGGTAGCCCTGGGAAACACAGGTGTAAGGCATTAATCAATCTGTGTGTGCTTATATCAGTAGTGGCAGCCCTGAGGAGGGGGTTCGGAAAGGAGAGGCACGAAGCCGAGCTGGGCCAGAGGACCGCGTCAGCGAAGAAGACATTGTACATAGTTGTAAATAAACGGGCCGAACGGCTCCTGAACATAATCCCGTGTGTGGTGTTTCTCTGTTGACGGGCCCACAGTAGCGAGTGTTGCTACACCAAAGAATATAAAATATAAATTTCTCCCCTTTGTTTTCAAAATTCTTCTCAAAGGAGAACATAGTCATATGAGTTACAGAGCAGATATGTACCCTATAGCAGAAAAAACATGCAGTTTGGTTTCGGTTTTTGGAGAATAGGACAATGTGGTTTAAATATAGCTGGTGCCACACTGTAGAAAGAGGGAAAGGAAGTACAGAAGGTAGGATAACAAAACGACTCGGGAAGAGAGAAGAAGATGGAAACAGGAATTAAAGAAAAGGACCATTCAAAAATCTGTTACACCATATCAAATATTTACCTGGTAGTATGTGCTGAGTTCTTTGCCATTGGCTGTGAAGGTCAGCAGTCCATTTGTTGTGTCAACCAGACAGCCGATCTCTAAGCCGTTGTTGTTCCTCCCCTGACCAGGACTGCTGCTCTCTCCAGCCCACACCATGTAACAGTTACTACGCTTGATGCTGGAGAACACACAGACACACCATGTAACAGTTACTAAGCTTGATGCTGGAGAACACACAGTGACACCATGTAACAGTTATTATACTTGATACTGGAGAACACACAGACACACTATGTAGCAGTTACTTCACTCTATACTGATACAAAGAAAAGTAAATCCTGATCAGGTATTATAGAAGGTTATTTAGCAACAGAATTCCAGTTGACAGAGATAAAAAGGAATACATTGTTTGCTATATATTGTATGTTGCCAGACATACACCAGAGGATCCTACAGATAACAGATCCTACAGATTGTAAAGGATCTGGAGTAATGTTCTACCAGCCTTCATGACACATGCTGTACATCCCACCCATCCCTGTCCAATATCAAATTATACAAATCTAAGAATTTACGCTAAGATATGGGTTGGCTGCAACTTCACTAACCTCTCATGAACTTTGCCCTTCTCATCTCCCAGGGTAACAGTGACAGTTCGGACCTTGTGCAGCTCAAAGCCTGGGTCGTGCTGATGGAAGTCAGAGGTTACCCAGCCTACCCAAACACTGCTGGGCTCCTGACCAGGGAAGATCCGAACTGAGTAGTAGTGCTGCACAGAAAGAGAGGTGCAATCATGTCAAGTTTAATTGCATTGCCCTCGATCACAGTTACTTTCTCAAAGGGCTTTACAACACCTGTATTATGAAACTGTAAATCAATATATGGAATCAAGGACACTTGGGTGAACACTTCTATCAGGTGCAGGGGATACACATTATTTGCTAAAAACCAGAGACCTGAATGACAGTTGAAAACTGCAAATAAATTCAACCATCATATTCAACAAATTTAACAACTGAACTGTAAAACTTGTCTAGGACCTATAGACCTGTACCATGTGGTAATTCTAACGGCTTGTAATATATTCAAAATGTATTCATTTCAGAACCTTTTCTGTATCTTTAGCCTTACTTGCTCTCTTGGAGCTACTCGTCATCAGTAACATATATATTGTATGCGAGTGTTTTGGGAATTTTATTTTGTATGTGTATTGTCTTACAGTAGAGGCTTGCATGAGGAATTCGTATTCATCTCTGTCATCAGCCATAACTTCCTCTGACAGACGAGCAGATGATGGACAGCTGTTGTCTGGCTTGTTTCTCTTCAACATGAACCTGGTAGATGAGATGGTTGGTTTAGGTTCATAGTTTAAAAATAGTAATCAAATACAATGACAGAAGAGTAAAAATTACTAGTGTACAGGAGTTTTAAACTGATGAATCTTTAATAATGATATACCGTTGCTTGAGCTTTGAGGGCTTCTCCTGGTTATAATCTTTGTGGTTGTTGAATTCATCTCTCTCAGGTCCATTGGGACCATTGTGACCATGAGAAGACTTCATCAGGACCTCAAAGTCTGATACAGTTTCAAAGTCCTCCAGCTCCTGCAGAAACAGACAGTGAACATACCACACATATTCTCAATCATATACCCAACCCTACTGTGTAAACTTGCAGGTAAATGTGAGCAGTAAATGGTATTGTGATGAGCTTCCCTTTAATAGTTCTATGAACAATGTAAAAGAGATTAAATACATGTACAGAGATGTTGAGTAAAGAAATTCATTTCAGTTTTATTTATATAGCACCATATCATAACAGAAGTTATCTCAGGGTACTTTTCATATAAAGCAGGTCTAGACCATACCCTTTATAATATTATTTACAGAGGCCCAGCAATTCCCACCACCAGTAAAGAAATTCCAGATAATGTGCAGCAGCAGAATATCCAATAAATTCCACTTGGGCAGTGGAGGAAACTGCTACACAACAGATGGACTGCATTTGAGTGTGTTTTACATGCGAATTATATGTTGGTCAATGTCAATATATCTGTCTGTCATATGTGTATATGTGTTAAGAACTTGTCAATGTGTTTGTGGTACTGTTACCCTCTTTGGTGAGAAGAGGCTGTCGCTAGGTGGGGATCTGGAGAAGGATTCTGCACACTCTATGGGCATGCTCAGTCTGTAGAAGGTAATGTCAGTGTAACTGTTCTGTGAGCCAAATGACCTCTGGGTGACCCTTAGGCATGGACATGACTCCACTGTCCCATCTATCCTTGTCACCTGACAAAGGAGGAAAAAACAAAAAACATTAGTTATGTCTGTACTGTCAAGTTAGCATGTTACAATCAGCTCTGCTTACTTTTTCAATAGTTTACTTAACAGTTTTGTTGGAAAAACCATATAAGACAAAAAAATATTTAGGAAGGTCTTGAAATGTGTCTGAAGGGATTACATTTTCCCAATGTCATTGAAAGCTCTGCCAAAAATCTACATGTAACCCTTTCACCATAGGCTCGTGATATAAGGAACACTTTATGTTTTACTCAATAAAGGGATTAAACTGCTTTAACATCCAATACATGGTAAAATGGTGAAAGAGACATCTCATTGTATTATAAACTTGTCTAGGGTAGACTATGACTCTCACTCTCTAATAACCAATGAGAGGCTAAGGGATTAATTCTGGTTTTAAGAACCCAATATATTGTCACTGCAAACATGTATGAATCAACTTATTTAGTCACAGCATATGAGAAGCAAACACACACACACACACACACACACACAGTATCTCAGTTTCAATTTGTATTAACGGAATGCAAAATTCAATCAAAATGCGGGAAACCCCAATATGGAAAATAAAAAATGAAATAAAATAGAAAGACCCGGTCAAGTTTTAGTCTTTAGTCTGTGTTAACCTGAAGTGCACTTTTTGTTTTAGTTTGTTCTTTTAAGGAAGCTTGCATTAAGGTTCGTTGGCGCGCTTAACGTCGGAGCTCATGAAGAAACAGAACAGCAGTACCTCCTCTGTGTAGAATGAGAACAGCTCCTACTGTAGAAATCACTCTCACCAGACCCGTCTCAGTCTGCAGCAGCACAGCAGCGATGAACAGCAGGAACCACACCCTTGTCGACAGCAGAACGTCCTCAGCGCTGGGCAAAACATCTGCGACGACAGCTGAAGCTTCTCCCGAACACAGTCTCTACGTCCGTGCAGGCGAAGAAAAAAAACAACCCAACGTTTTCCGGACGATGGCGGCAGTTTAGCTAACCTAGCTAGCTCACTTCACCCAGATCTCGATAGTAAACAGTCCCAAACTCACACACGTCAGGGCGCATTCACCAGCAAGTGTTAACCAGCAAAAAGTTCAAAGTCCAATACAAAAAATACACACTTTATAGTCTGTGACGACTCATACACGTTCAACTCTCTGTTCAACACCGCTAGGCTCGTTCAAGATGAGCCATGCCTGCGCAGAATCAATGACCGGCGATCACCACACAATGCATGCCAGTTAGATTTGTGTCCGGCTTGATCCCGACTTGAGGCAGACGCGCCCGGAAGCGCCACGAATTGCTACCCACTTTCATTTGGCGACCATGTTAATTAATTGGGCTGTTCACACAGGAGGCGCCAATGGCCATATCTGTTCATTTAAGGTCCAATTTTGCTGAAAATATCTGTTTGCGTGTGATTAACTCCTGATAATAATTTAAACAACTGTTTAAGACCCCATGAAATTGCATTCTTTCTTCATTGATTTTATGAGCTCTGGCACTCAATGCAATAGGAGAGGGACAGCCATAAATGCGCGATAGACTTTAAATTAGGTTTTTCAATGTAGACTACATCAGAGATACACCGATCAGCCATAATATTATGACCACCTGCCTAATATTGTGTAGGTCCCCCTTTTGCTGCCAAAACAGCCCTGACCCGTCGAGGCATGGACTCCACTAGACCTCTGAAGGTGTGCTGTGGTATCTGGCACCAAGACATTAGCAGCAGATCCTTTAAGTCCTGTAAGTTGCGAGGTGGGGCCTCCATGGATCAGACTTTTGTCCAGCACATCCCAGATGCTCGATTAGACTGAGATCTGGGGAATTTTTGGAGGCAAAGTCAACACCTTGAACTCACTGTTGTGTTCCTCAAACCATTCCTGAACCATTTTTGCAGTGTGGCAGGGCGCATTATCCTGCTGAAAGAGGCCACTGCCATTAGGGAATACCGTTTCCATGAAGGCGTGTACTTGGTCTGCAACAATGTTTAGGTAGGTGGTACGTGTCAAAGTAGCATCCATATGAATGGCAGGACCCAAGGTTTCCCAGCAGAACATTGTCCAAAGCTTCACACTGCCTCCGCCAGCTTGCCTTCTTCCCGTAGTGCATCCTGGTGCCATGTCTTCCCCAGGTAAGGGACACATATACACCCGGCCATCCACATGATGTAAAAGAAAACGTGATTCATCAGACCAGGCCACCTTCTTCCATTGCTCCGTGGTCCAGTTCTGATGCTCACATGCCCATTGTAGGTGCTTCTAGTGGTGGACAGGGGTCAGCATGGGCACCCTGACCGGTCTGCGGCTACGCAGCCCCATACGCAACAAATTGTGATGCA
The DNA here is from genome assembly GCA_005408345.1 of Macquaria australasica. Lineage (NCBI taxonomy): Eukaryota > Metazoa > Chordata > Actinopteri > Centrarchiformes > Percichthyidae > Macquaria > Macquaria australasica. Next base: position 658,384 of record SEMN01000258.1, read on the forward strand.
CTGTGTGTTCTGACACCTTTCTATCAGAACCAGCATCAACTTTTTCAGCAATTTGAGCTACAGTAGCTCTTCTGTTGGATCAGACCACACGGGCCAGCCTTTGCTCCCCACGTGAATCAATGAGCCTTGACCGCCCATGACCCTGTCGCCGGTTCACCGGTTTTCCTTCCTTGGACCACTTTTGGTAGGTACTGACCACTGCAGACCAGGAACATCCCACAAGAGCTGCAGTTTTGGAGATGCTCTGACCCAGTCGTCTAGCCATCACAATTTGGCCCTTGTCAAAGTCACTCAAATCCTTACGCTTGCCCATTTTTCCAACACATCAACTTCGAGGACAAAATGTTCACTTGCTGCCTAATATATCCCACCCACTGACAGGTGCCATGACAAGATAATCAGTGTTCTTCACTTCACCTGTCAGTGGTCATAATGTTATGGCTGATCGGTGTATTTGTTTCAGAAAGCAATTCTCCACTCCATGAAAAAACCTTAAACGCATTATCTCTCTAATAAATAGGAACACTAACGGAACTCTATAAGCTCCTTGTCCACAATACAAGACAGGCAGACAGGGAGGAAAATCATTCAACTTTTAATTTACTTACAATTTGGCACTCTCTCTTCCAAATAATCCAGCCACGTAACTATCCATTCATGAAATGAAATCGCACACTTGAGGATCCTCCTTAGTATGGGTTATATTACCGTAAGATTTGACCGCTAAGCAGCTGAGTCCATGCCAATCAAGTGTAACGTTAAAATAAACACGTTAACGAAAAGGAGAAGTGCTCGTCTTCACTCCTAAATCCCCTTTAATAAATCAACAGGGTAATCAACACAACAGTAACGTTAGGCAGCAGGTGCTCTCCACCGACTGCAAGACCCAGGGCATGATGGGAAACACCTGGCTGTCACCTGATCAAAGGGCTGATTGGCTCTTAATTTTGACCACAAACATCACGTTTTGTAGAAAATCAAAATTTTCTGTGTAATTGTAATATTTAACGCTAGATTGTAGGCTGTATGTTGTGTAATGAAGGTTTAATCTGTTAACAAACATATCTTGTGTGGTTGATATGAATTATAATAAAGTTTATTTCAGCCATAACTATCCGACTGTGATCTGCAAACTACAGGTAGCCTACAGGTGGATCCAACAGGATGTAAATATTTCTGTGACTTCCTGTATATTCTTTGAAGGTTGCTTGAAACTGTCTGACTTGACTGCTGCTGTTTGTCACCGCACCCTGCTGTTCCTGTCTGATCTCGTCCACTTTCCAAGCGAGGTGCAGTTCATCTCAAACAAGTCTATTTTTTCTCTTCTTCTTCTTCTAACTTAATTCTCGCGTGATTACTCAGAGGTCAACAGGAAATCAAATTCTTCCAGGTCATTAATTCTCTAACATAAACAAGAATTATTATTAAGCCTTTTAGGCATTGAACCGCCTTGAAACATCTTGAAATATATATATATTAACTGTAAATTACTGAATCACTGTCTGAACAGAGTAATATATGAACAGTTGTATTGGGACTTGCTTGCGGTGGGGGACTTGCTCTACTTGTTAATAATAAATGGTGCAGCCCGCGTCATGTTACTGTTACTGTGGAGTTTTTCTGTTGCCCCGCCATGATGGTCCTTGTTTACATTCCCCCATCCGCCAACGTGACCAAGGCGTGTGACATCATCCACTCAGTGATCGCCCGGCTCCAGACACAGAATCCGGATGCTTTCATCACGATATCTGGAGACTTCAACCACGCCTCCCTCTCTTCATCCCTCCCCACTTTCAAGCAATTTGTCAAGTGCACAACCAGGGAGAATAAGACCTTGGACTTACTGTATGCAAATGCTAAAGATGCATACAACTCCTCAGTACTCCCGCCACTTGGCAGATCGGATCACAACTTGGTGTACCTCTCACCCCTTCACATCCCGAGGGTCCAGCGGCTGCACGCGACCACCAGGACAGTGAGGAGATGGTCACAGGACTGCCTCGGGACTACAGACTGGAATTTTATCAGTGATTCCTGCAGAGACGATGTGGAGGGATCTGTGGACTGAATGCTTCACTGACTACATCAGGTTCTGTGAGGATAACATCTTGCCCTCACGGAAAGTAAACTGTTTTCCCAACAACAAACCCTGGATCACCTGCTGAAAGAGAAGAAGAGGGCCTTCAGAGATGGTAATATGGAAAAGGTGAAGCGGGTCCAGAAGGAACTGAAAGTGGCAATCAGGGACGGGAAGAGGGCCCACTAGGCCAAGATTGAGGGCCAGCTACGGCAGGACAGGGTGAAGGATGTGTGGCAGGGCATGAAGAACATCACAGGCTTCAAACAGTTGACTGATGGACCAGTTGAGAGATGCCAAAACCATGCCAATGGGTTAAACCTGTTCTTCAATAGGTCACCCCCACCCCCTCTCCCCCATCACAATCAATGACCCCATCAACAACAATCCCCATGATTAACGACCCATCAACACCTCAGACCACAGGTCAGCACCTCCATGGACCCCCTCCAATTCTCCTACCAGCCCCTCATCGGAGTGGATGACGCTGTCATCTACCTGCTTCAGAGGGCCTACTCTCACCTGGATGTGGCTGGGAGTGCTGTGAGAGTCGTGTTTTTTGACTTCTCCAGTGCATTCAACACCATACAGCCACAGCTACAGGGGACCCTGTATGTTATGACCCTGGGTCATGTGTGGTGAGTGACTGATTTTGAGGGTGTGGTCCCTCCCTGCCTGAGGGTGGTGCTGTTTACAATGTTCTTTGTTCTTAGTATGTTCAGTTCCAGGTGGTGGCTGGTGATTGGACGGGAGACTGATGGCACCTACTTTAAAATGGCCTCTGTCCAGGCTGACGGACTCCCTCCTTTTGCCTGACTCCCAACCAGACTGTGCCGTGCCCTTGGATTTAAAGTGATCTTCGTGCTAATGTGTTTAGCTGTTCTACATAAAATACCGTTAAAAGAGCAGTCCGGGTATCTGTAGGGGAGAGAAGCTGTTTTTGTTTCTACAACTGTTTTCTCTTGCTAATGTTAGGGAGTTAGGTAAGATCCCTGTATTTCTTTTCCTGTTTTGTTGGGTTAGGTAATTTAGTTGGGTTCTCATAGATTGCTTTGTTTGTTGTTTTGGCTGTGCTCTCCCTGAGGTCAATTATACCCTGAGAAATGAATAAATCATTCCTGTTTGGACTGCATCCGTTGTGGCACTGACTATCTTTGGGAGCAGAGAAAGGGAGGGAGTCACTTTCTTTATGTTGTGCACCAGTTTACCCCTAGGCCGGTCGTAACACCAGCCCCTCATCGGAGTGGATGACGCTGTCATCTACCTGCTTCAGAGGGCCTACTCTCACCTGGATGTGGCTGGGAGTGCTGTGAGAGTCGTGTTTTTTGACTTCTCCAGTGCATTCAACACCATACAGCCACAGCTACAGGGGAAGAAGTTGAGGAAGATGGAGGTGGATGCCCCCCTGGTCTCCTGGGTTGTGGACTACCTAACTGGAAGGCCACAATTTGTGCATCTTTGTGACTATGTGACCAGAAGGAGTGCAGCACGGGGGCTCCTCATGGAACAGTACTGTCCCCCTTCCTGTTTACCGTGTACACCTCTGACTTCAGATACAACTCTGACACCTGTCATCTGCAGAAGTTCTCAGATGACACGGCCATTGTGGGGTGCATCAGGGATGGACAGGAGGAGGAGTACAGGAGTGTGGTGGAGGACTTTGTGGGGTGGTGTGAGAAGAACCACGTGCAGCTCAACATCACCAAGACGAAGGAGATGGTAGTGGACTTCAGGAGGAGTAAGACCCCCTGTCTCCATCAGGAGACTGGACATTGACACAGTGGGGTCCTACAAGTACCTGGGAGTCCACCTGGACAACAGACTGGAATGGGCCAGAAACACCATGGCCCTGACGTGTGCAGTTCACTGCTGCAAATGTTCTACCAGACTGTTGTCTCCTGTGCCCAGTTCTACGGCGTCGTGTGCTGGGGTGCTGGGATCAAGGCGGGGGATGCAAACAAACTCAACAAAATCATCAAGAAGGCCGGCTCTGTGCTGGGTACCAATCTTGGCTCCCTAGAGGTGGCAGAGGCAAGGGCACTGTCCAAACTTGTTGCAACAATGGACAATGTCTCCCACCCACTCCACAACATGGTGGTGGATTTGCAGAGCACCTTCAACTCCAGGCTGATCAACCTGCGGTGCCACAAGGAGCGCAATAGGAGGTCCTTCTTGCCTGCAGCTGTTAGACTGTTCAATGCCTCGCTGTGACATCCAGGCCAATCCACTCACTCTCCCTAACTTGTTTACTGGTGTCTACCTCAACTTGTTTAACTTGTTTACTGGTGTCTTGTATTACACTGTGTTTTTGTGTACTGTACTGTATGGTTCTTTGCAGTTTGCATTAACTGTTTGTACGGTCTACCTCTGTGTTGCACTGTCTGTCACAGTACTTGCACTGTCTGTCCATTACAGCACTGTCTCCAATCATCCCTTACCTCTATGTGTTGGTGGTTGGGGGGTACGGGTACAAACTGAGGTAGCCTCTTGCTGAGCCACATGGTGACATCCCGGTTCATGTTGACAGCGAACGGTTCGTAACCTTCCTGCAGGCCGCAGATGGTGAAGTACTTCAGAGTGCTAACGTCTTTACCAAAGTTCATTCTCCCCACCTGACACACACCCAGACTGCACACTGGGATAAAACCTGGAGACAAACAGAAGAAATAATTTGTGCATTACTACCTGTAACACTATGCATCGAGGAACCATTTATGGACCATTTGTGCAACTCAATATTCACCTAGTGAATTAAGATCTTCTGAAAATGTTATTAAGCACTGATTAATAATTACATGTTTCACAGCTGACTGCAGGCAGGGCCAATGTCCTTTCATCTTTGAAAATGTTCAGACAAATCTGCCCATGGGGGCCTTACATCAAAGGACCAGACTTACAGGTTTGTCAGCGGGTGTGAAGACAACTACTAAGCTTCAACCTTAATGAGTAGCAGGTAGTGACCTCCTTGTTCTATAATTGGCATGACTCTTGTGTCAAAGGGTTTACAAAAGAACCAGGAGGTTCTTCAGTATGACGGGGATGCTTTGTATGATTAACTTTGTAGCCTCGTCGTTAGTCAAGGCTACAAAGTAGTGTAGTGTTAGAGTTGTGTCCCCAGTTACAGATGCCATGTATGTGCATGTGTATGTTGTCAATAACATAGAACTGACCTTCGCAAACTTCAAAGTCCTTGAATGCCAGCTCAGATCCAGAGTCATCCAGCAGCACTTCTCCATTAAGTGTGAACATCATGGTGTGTTCGTTCAGATCCACCATGCAGCCCACTACGTCCCCCATCTGCCAGGCACGTCCAAAGTGCTCATTACCCTGGTGCCAGCGCTGGACCTAGGAAAAAAAACACTTTACCCATTTGTGACTAATTTGGACAATAATTTAAAAAGAGACATGCTCCACTGCAGTGCCAAGAAACTGAACAAATGGGATGCATAGAGCAAGGAAAAATCCAGCCACCTTGAAGCCATCAAAGACAAAAGCCTGGTCATCAGATCCCAGCTCCTGGTCTGGGAGGCATCCTGGCCTGGCCCAACCCACCCTCATCTCTCCTGCTGTTAATACCTGGAGGAGAAGCAAGAACAGGTTCATATCCAGTTTAGGAACTGTAACACAGTGACAGTAAAATCGCAGTGTGATAACTTGGCAATAGCTGCACTCTTCAGTCTGTTGGAGTTTTTGGGGACATTTGACAATAAACAAGTACATTCTGCTTGGTGTCTGCAGATTATGGTGGATCAAGAAACACATGCAGAATAGTAACATTTAGTGGAAGGTTTTTATCATATCCTATTAGAAATTCTAATAGTTAATATACAGTTTGTTTTCTACAAAAAAGTCATCACAGTGAGCTTTAAATTTGTATCTGTTAATGGCTGATATCTGTTGTCATGTCTCTTCTTACCTCCAGCTCAAAGTACCACTTCCCTGCATTAACGCAGTAGGTTTTCTCTGCTCTGAAAATGCGGAACCTCTCAGCAGACATGTTGCTGAGGTCAGATTGAGCTGCTGGATGAGAGGGAGGCAGGGAGAGGGAGGGGAAGTAAGCAACCTAATGAGCAGTCTTATGGATATATTATCTTACACGTTGTGCTTTTGTATAATAAAAGGTAGTAATTTTTGCCCAAAAATATTATTATACAAAATATTAAAATATTCCTAAAAACGACAAGTCATTGAATAAAGTGATTCAATGAAGGGTAGGTATTGTACCATGGTCCTGGTCAGAAGCTTCCAGGTTGTATCCATATCCCAGCAGAGTCCTCACGGCCTCTCTCAGACTGTCTTTGTTAGACTTCTTGGTTCTCTCATCCAGCAAAGTGTAGGGGACCAGACGAGGGTTTCTACGATTCTTCACATCCTGAGAAGAGGTAGAGGACAGAAGAATAAAAAGTAAATAACCTCATACTCTATAGGAATGCCGTGCTGGGTGGGGAAAGTGAAACTGTAGTGCTTGCCCCTCCCTCGTTACAACCACTGAGGTGCCCTTAAGCGACTGTAAGACATTTGTTTTCTTTGTGTATGGAGATAACCATTGGTTCTACTCAGTCAACTGGGTGAATTGGGGAAAGCATTCTATCTTCAGTGTTATCCATGAGTCACTTAGAGTGATGCCAAATGGTGATATTACCTCTGTAGAAAAACCCAGCAACCTATACTCTGGGTTGCCGGTTTAAAGATGCTGCTGCCAGTGTCATCTTACAACTGCCGATTTGCCTTTCTTCTATTGCTAGGGGTCATTTTCCTCTATGTTTATAGTGCTCCTCAGTTTGACTGTTTGGACTCAGGATTCCTCCCCACTGAGATGATATGGCTGTAATTGACCCAATACAGCAGCTATAGTGCCCTGTGTGAATTGCCATGAGAGATGGGCACTCAGGCTTCCAACTTGTTCTAGACATTTATATTACTGGATTATCATTATTAGTGATTGTGAAGGCCAAAACACAGGCAGACACCAAAACGTGTTAGTAGTTCATTTTTCTTTTTTAGCACAGTTAACATACAAACTTTACATACAAAGTAATGACATAGTCTTTTGTTTTCATTCAACACACACTTCATTGTTTGTTGACAGTTTGTTTGTTAACTTGTCATTGTCTGTCATTAACTCAGTTATATTTGCTTTTTTATTCATTTATGTTGTAAGTCCCTCCCTGGCCAAAAGATGTGGCACCAGTTAAGATGGTCTCTTATACTGTGAGAAGCAGGAAGTGGAAAAGGCCAACTGGGTGTGCCAGAGTGGAGTCTGGCATTTAGGATCCTAGTTAAATCTAACTATTTTGGGACTTTAAGGTAGATTAATTAAGATAAATACTTTTTTTATTTGAATCTTGATTGCATTAGGTTAATTTGCAGTTTAGAGTTAGTTGTTTATTCCTGATCTTCTGTGTGTCTGTGTAGGCTAGCCTCTGTCTATATAAACCCTCCTTTTGAGTCATTTGTTAGGTCATTTATGTTTAGTTCAGTCCTCACTTGCTTTTTGTTTACCTGGTGTCCTTGAGCCTTACTGCTTGGTCCCTGGCATTGATGCACTAGCATGTAAGCAGTGTCTAAATGTTGTAGCAGGTTGACGTGGAGTGTCCTGCCATTCCATGGCCCTCACAGGATTATGAGACACTAGCAACTACAACTGTCAAAAGAATTTACAACATTTCCCTCTGAATTAAAGTGGAGTACAAGTATTGCAGTAAGTAGCATAAAATGGAAGCAATCAAATAAAGTACAAGTACCAAAAAATGGTACTTAGTTTTGGATAAATATACTTATCTTCCACAACTTCAAGTTAAGTCTTTAGACTTTACTCTTTTATTGACTTCAGACTTGACTCACACTCATTTATAATGACTTGTGAACTATAAGATCTTTCAGGTACATTATGAATTAACAGACACAACAACAACACAAACATATAGAGGACAGCTAGGGATTGAAGGACAGTGGCAAAGCAGACCACAACTTCCATCCTACTGTGTACACTTCACTACATCTGTGGAGCTGACCAGTCACCAATCCAGTCACACAGGTCATCCAACTGTCAAACTGCCCCTCAACAAGTGACATTTAGAGATATACTGTAGGAAACACTAAATCACCTTTGTCTGTCTTAACACATAAACATAAACACATACACACTGCCCAGTATTTAACAACATGTGTCAGTCTCCTACCTGTTGGATGCCATAGGTCCAGCCCTGGCGGATGCGGTCTCTTGCCCAGACGTTGTGTGCGTTCTCAGCCAGTTTGTCCACCATGGCTTCCTGGGTGGAGGTCAGTCTGATGTGACTCAGGTCCAGAGGAGCAGGTTTATAACCACCGGACAACTCATAGCTGCACAGAGAGAGTTGAATCACTTAATCGTTAGCTAGCCAGCTGCTCAACAACCTTCACCTTTGTCTAAGAGCCTCTGTTGCTCTGGTCATCTAAATATTTTTTTGTTCTGTCCAATTAATCATCTCATGAAAGATCCCACTGTCTCCATCATTACATCATGTAAGTACCATACTGCATCCGTCCTTGTTGAGTTATGGCATTACTTAGCTTTTATTACACTGATGGTTAAGATGACTTACGCTGGTGACAGTTTCATGCTCTTGACTTTCTCTACAGCATGTTCATCTGCTAGGCCAACATGGCAACCCAAGGCCAGTAGAGTCCTGTAACACACACACAAACACGTAATTTAGTGTTCAGGTGTTTGATACTGACCCAAACATGTTACCATTACCCATACTCCTACATACTACATGGAAACTTACTTAGTGAGTTAACTGCCTAGTCCACAGTAAGAGTTTGCTAATGTACAGTATGAACACATCATGTGCCATCAGGGCTTAATGGTGTCACAGATAAATATTTGATCTAATTGTCATATCTTATGCTGCTCACTGCACTGATGCATTACTTGAGAGTCTCCAGAGACATCTGTAAGTTGTAGCTTCGCTCTTGTTCAGGAAGCTTGGAGAACTCCACCAGGCAGGGGTGTTGCCGCTTGTTATCATCTCGGACCTGAAACAAACACACACACACACACATAAAAAAGCAAAGGTTAGCACAGTAAGGGAGTCTGTTGGTTGGCACACTTTGATCTCAGGACAAAGAGAACCAAGGGACACCTGGATGCATGTAGTCATATAACTGGACTGTTACATCCAGGTAACTTCAATTTTTGTAGTGCTCTGCTCTCTGACAGGTTTCACTACTGATTGTTTGGGACAAACAGTCAAGACAAAACTTCAAAGGAATTCTGTAGTCTATTAGAAACTTTTGATTTGTTGCAGCATGTGAAAGGGCCCAAACACAGTCAAGGACACATTCTGGATTTGGTTATTAGCAAGTATGCTGCCATCAGACATATGTAATGAATATACTTCACAGTAAGTTAAACGCCTTCCTTTCATCAAAACTCTGGAGACAGTCATCCATTTGTCTGCAGGTTTATTGACTAGAAAAAGGGTGAAACTGAGAACAGACAAAAGGCATAATCACAAAACTATGCTTACTGTAAATACACTGTAAACTTACTTTCACGAATTAAATTATACCTTTTTAACTTTACATGTTTATGTATTGCCTATTTAATAAACTATCAACCAAGTGATCAATGACAGTCTTATTGTCAATCACTGTATTTTACTATACACTCCTGGTGGCTATAGATAGCACTGGTAGTAAATGAAATCAGCTGAGAATTGTTGTCCTCCCTGCCAAAGGTATCTACTTCCTGTCTAAAGTCACATGGAAGGTCAAAGGTGACTTCCGGTTACCAACTTCCTATATTTCTTAAAAGGGACTACTACCTGTCACTGAAAACGTTGAATTTACATAGAAAAATGTTATTAACTAAACAACAGTAACAGCACAGAGAGAGTGTTAACATTTCCAGCACTATTGTCAGGGATGTAGGCCTTTCTGACCATTTCTGTGTTTTCTTAAATATGTTGGTTTCTCCTGATACCCAAACCAGATCTGTTTCTGTCAAGAAAAGGTGTATCAACAAGCATACCAGCTGTCTTTCTATAGAAGCTATGTCCTTGACAATAAGCTTAACATCAGACTCTGTTGATTTGTTCTTTTATAATTTGGACTGACTAGATTGTCATAGACGTCGGTACAAACGGCATTCAAAAACAGCAGTCCGAACTGTTAAAACAAGACTTTGTCAATCTCTTTAATGTCCTCAAACACTCCCATAGCAGAGTTTACATCTCCGGCCCAACAAACTCTGGGCCGTGGAATGGGGCGTTATGAAAAATTGTGATTACATTCATATTTGTATTTTTAACAATCCTGACATTTTAGTCCTTTCAGAAACTTGGTCAAAAAAGTCAATTGGAGATGATGAAATTAATTTAATTGACTACAATTTATTTAGATGTGATAGGCTTACTAAGGGCGGAGGTGTAGCAATCTATGTCAGAAATAACATCAAAGAATCCAAGTTAATTAGTGTGTCCATCCCAAAACAATATGAACTATTGATTTTGAATACAGAATTAAGTCAAAATGCTCATTATACGGTTGTTGGTATATATGGCCCACCATTTAGAGGCAGTTGCTGATATTTTTGAGAATTGAACCCCCAGTCATGACCTCCGAAGTGACTGTTATGGGAGATCTTAACGTAAATTGGATGTCCACAGACTCAGACGGTCTGAAGTTCATCTGTGCTGATCTTGGACTTACTCAAGTGATCTCTGACCCTACTCACCCAAATTTTAAAGACCCTACTAAATCAACCTTAATTGATATCATTTTAACATATCACCCCCATAAGTATTCTTCCAGTGCTGTACTTTTGTTAGATATAAAATTAAGAATAAAAGATAGGTCCAGCCCCTGGTTCAACTCTGACCCAACAGATCTGTTCCAGTTAAGAAACAAAGCGTGGTCCTTAGCTAGACATTCTGGGTACCCCTCCCAAGACAAGTGTATGAAATCAGCCAATTCTGCAAATATATTCACTAACAATGACAGTTCTGTAGATAGAGTAAACTGTGCCCCTCAGTTTGCCCTCCATCCACTTTCTCCTAGTGTAGTTGCTGAAGCTCTTCTAGCCATTGACTCAAAGAAAGCAACTGGCGAGGACCCATTTCTTCTCAAGCTCTTTGCCCCAATAATCTTGGAGTACATAACACATATTTTTAACTGGCACTATTCCTAAAGAATGGAAGTCGTCTCATGTTTTACCTTTGCACAAGGGAGGAGAGAAAAGTGACCTAAACAACTACCGCCCTATTTCAAAACTGTCTTGTCTGTCCAAAAACCCTTGAATCATTAGTAAACAGTCAACTCAAGTCATTCTTAACTAGATGTTCTGTATTAACCCACATTATAAATATTTAGGCATCTGGATTGATGATAATATCATAATATTTAAACCACATATTGATGCACTAATAAAAAAAATTAAGAATTAAGCTTGTTTTTCTGTACAGGAACAAGTCTTGTTTCCAAAAAAAAAAAACAAATCCCCAAAAAAGGCTTTGGTTTTTGAGATACCCCTACCCGAGGTAGAACAAAGCACAACCATGTTATTTCATAACTTTAATATGTCTAGTTTTTTAAATGGATGGTTGTATAAAATATTTTACTGCAAAATTAGTTTATTTGGTTGTTGTTTGGATCCTCCCCAAAACCAAAAATAGAGAAAAGTTAGGCTTCTCCAAAAGGGACAGTGTCTGCCTAATCACATCTATCTCTGGAAATAATGATCACAATGTCACCAAATTTGGACTGGATGTTCACAGACAGTTATTGAACACAATAAAGCAAAGATTTCATCAACACCTTTGTCCATCTTTCAAATTTATACACTTAAATACACTTAAATTATAAAAATGTCATTTATATGTAACAAAGACTGTTATCTTATCATGAAAGTAGGTTATTTGACTATTCACTTCACCCTCTGATGTCATCAGCCCCTAACAAGTAGCTATTGCAGCCAGCACTTCAAACCGACATATACAATGGCGCCCCATTGGTGTAATGTTGAAGAGAATGACACAAACCATAGATTAAGTTAAAGAAAAGAAGATATAACTATTATAATTTAAATAATAATGAACATTTCTTTATGAATCTAAATAATTTTTTTATATATTATGTTACATTTGAATAACATATGATATGATGATAATATGGGCCAACAGGCTGCATGACAATATTTTTACATGATTTAACTGAAACATTTGACTGAATTAAATGGAAAAATCAAACATGAATCATAAATTGGATCCTAAATGAATAATCAATTATAAATAGTATAGATATACAATGTGACCCAACATTTTGCAACAATGCCGTCATACACAATACTATTAGGGCACTCTAGAAAGTCACAGGCACAGAATTCAATGCTTCTGTTGACTGCATTGTGTCAGCCAGTCAGGATGTTTTCTATTGCTCCTCTATAAAAGTTAACAAGAACTTGGCACTAGAATTTTGCCTTCTTAAGTTTCCTAAAGAAATCCAGTCATCTCTGAGCTTTTTTTTTTTTTTACCAGGGTGGAGATGTGTGATGACCATGACAGATTCTCTGTGATGCTGATTCCCAGGAACCTAAAACTGTTCACCTGCTCTAGACAGACAGACCTGATGTAGACAGGGGTGTGGCCTCCTTTTTCCTAAAATCAATGATCAGCCCCTTGGTTTTGCTGACATTGAGCAGTAAGTTGTTCTCTGTGCACCACTCTGCTAGATTGTTGATTTCCTCCCGATATGAATACTCATTGTTGTTGGTAATCCGGCCTATGATGGTAGTGTCATCCACAAACTTCAAAACAGAACTGTCTCCATGTCAGGGGTTGTAGTTGTGGGTGTACAGTGTGAACAGAATGGGGCTGAGCACACAGCCCTGGGGGGCTCTAGTGTGAGAGTGGAGGAGGTGTGACTACCAATCCAAACTGTCTGGGCTCTGTTTGTGAGGAAGTCCAATATCCAGTTGCAGAGTGTAGTATTTAGGGCTTAACGATTATGGCCAAAATCATAATCCCGATTATTTTGATCAATATTGAGATCACGATTATTTACCACGATAACATATTGCAGTTTGGGGTGTTTTTTCAGGTGGTTGATCAAGTTAGTTGTTTTGCTTTGTGCCGCAGACACAAGTGTAATGCACTCTTTGTGTATGATTTGTTCTTGCTTAACATCACTTGCCCTAAATCCGAAATACTTCCGAACAACAGATTTTGATCCATTTCGAGGGACTAGCTCTTCGTCTTCTGCTCCAGACATTTGATTTTTGTTTTGCCCATCTGCTCTCTGTTGTATATTACTCTTCTACTCTGGACTGCAGCTGCAACATCCAGGAAATTTTTGCAAAGGCTGCTACTGCAGGGTGCGCATGGAGCAACATGATAGCTACCCAAAAGTGAAACCAAACAAACTGGCATGGGATGTGCACGGCCCAGGACTGAAGGGCTCTGTAGCAGTTGATAAAACCGCCCAGAACATCATGAGTACCCATCTACCGAGCATCAGTGATATCGGAGCAGTGAGGTGCCTGTGCAGAGCCCAAAGGATACTAAAAGACAATACCCACCCCAGCCACAGCCTGTTCACCCTGCTGCTGTCTGGTAAGTGATACAGAAGTATCCTCTGCCATACCACCAGACCACAGAGCACTCACTGATGATTCATTTTTTTTGCAACAATTCATAAATTGATGGCATCTAGGGGGAGCACTAAGAGGAACAGCATGATTTTCGACCAGAGAGAGAGAGACCAAACAAGGGAGCATGTGTGTTTTTGAAGAGTGGAGTAAAGAGGCGACATAAAAAGGTACATATTCTTTTTTACATTAGTCTTTTCACCCCTAGAGGCCTGGAGAACTTCCATTGTGTTGACTGGATATGCAGTGTTTTCTGTTGCATTAATCCTGTTCTCTGTTCCCTCGCAGAGTGCCTTGATAGATACCACACCGGCGATAGCCGTGGCCAGAGGCATTATGTTTTCGGGTTGTCTGTCCATCCCATTCTCGTGAATGCGATATCTCAGGAACGCCTTCAGGGAATTTCTTTACAATTTGGCACAAACGTCCAGTTGGACCCAAGGATGAACTGATTAGAATTTGGTGGTCAAAGGTCAAAGGTCATTGTGACCTCTAAATAGGTTTTTAGCAGTAATTTACTTAATGCCTCACTCTAAATGTCAAGCGTCATCAGAATCATGTGACTGCAAACAACCTATTGGAGCACACCAAGCTAATTGTGATCCTGTGAGTGAGTGAGTTTCAACTACAGATCATAGAGAGGCTTTGCATCTAAAAGTGCCAGGAGAAAACAAAAGCACCACATGTTGTGTGGCTATCCTCTATCCATCAAGTACATGTGTACCTGTTTAGCGAATACATCTATGATATCGAAATGATACTAACAGGAGAAATTTATAACAGCTCTTAATCATTGGAACAAGACCTACATTTAATTTCTGTCTGTGCCTATTTAACCTCGTGCTGCTGCAGCCTTTACAAAATAATCTGATGGCATTTAATTCTGACTTGTGATTGTTGTCATGACTTTTAAGTAAAAGTAGCCCAGGTACTTATTCAAAATATGAGACCAACATGTTAAATTGCCATTACATTTATGCAAAGAAGAGCATGAAGAAGAGTCTCATAGGGCCTTATAATCAGTGTTTCATATACAGTATTGAGCTGATACTCACTGCACCGTAGGTCCAGCCCAGTTCTATCTTGTTCATCACCCACAGTTCATGGATGTTTTCAGCAAGCTTCTCCCTGATCCTCTCCAAGTGAGGTGGCAGCACAATCTACACTCACACAGAAAGACAAACAATTTATGTAAATCACTTCAGACATCACTTTTCTGTTGCTTCAGTCTAGCTCTGCCTGTTGTTTTGATCGACAGAAAAAGTTGAGAGAAAATTTCATGAACATTGGCATGCAATAAAATATTCAGTGGGAAAAGTGGCATTAAAACAGATTTTGGGAAGGGACATTTTGAAATCAAAAATTACCTTAAATGAACCGTTATTGTGAAAAGAAGGATGAAGTAACACTTCATAGTAATAATTTAAAATGTATTGGTTTATTTCAGAATTTCATGGTTATATATTGTGTCTATCATAATTCATATTATTTATTTCATAATGTCTTAATATTGAACACTTTGGGTCTCTATAAATGACCACTCCTGTAAGCTGGTAATAATGCTAACAGTGGTCTGTACCTGGCTGGTGTCCACAGGTGTGGGTGTGAATGCTGCCTGGCTCAAGGTGACAGTCGGTCCCCGCAGGTCTTTGGCTGCAGTCTGGTCCTGACTGGGTTCCAGTTTCAGCTTCTCCCTGGGCAACACCGCCTCATAGCAAGGAGCATAACCTGGAGGAGGGAGGAACTTAAACTCCCCATGACGACCACCGAGGAGGAAACGAACCCTGCAGTGTGACAGACAACAGGAGGAGGAATCAAGGAGGAGAGATTATGGTTTACAGGGTTTGATTTCAACATGAAAAAATTTATTTATTTACTTTCCCAAATGTCAAAGGAAGCAGTCTATACCACCACCAAATAAACTTAATAAGTTAACTTAGTAAGTTAGTGACTTTGTTTTGTCAGTATGACTGGTCAGATTTCAGGATTCTGGACAATTTACCAGACAAGTATAGTTATATAGGTAAAAGTTATGTAGGTAAAATACATTTAAATAGCCACAAATAATTCAAATCAAAGTGCAGTAATGCAATAAATGTATTTTGTTTGGGTGTTTGGAAGTTCAAAATGTGTCCTTTAGATCCATTCTTTTACTCTTACTAATTCTTGTAGTATTTTGCAGTCCTATATTTAACTTTATTGCCATTGTTCAATAGGCATTGTAAATTATGTTAATCTAATTGTGTGACACAGAACTTTAATTCTACAAATGATATACAGTACATATTCTCATCAACATGCAATGTAGTGTTAGGAAAACAGCATCCTGCATATTTTAGCAAGAAATAAGCTAATTCATTTTAAATCTGATCAGTCAGTCAAAGAGGTTGTGGCTGATTATTACTATATAGTGTAACTTGTACTACAAAAATATAAGAAATGCAGCCATTTTTGGCCTCACAGTGTAGAAGGTGACTCTCTGTTGCTCTGCAGAAAAATCTGAAAGTCATTTACCAGCTTTTTCAAACTTTTATGATTATGTGTTTGATGGTCAGATAAATATATTTAAGATTCTTCTGACATGAGGGGAATAGACAATAACTGAATTTTCATTTTGTGTTAAGTGTTTTCATTGAAGCACTGACTTGACTCCAGCAGAGAAGCTGGCCACAGGGAAGAAGAGGCCATCAGAGTTGAAGTTCTCAAACATGCCCTGGACCGGCTGGCCATTGATCCTGAAGGAGATACTGGGCACACTGAGGTCCAGGCAGCAGCTCACCACATCCTCTGCTCTCAGAAGGTGCTGATTGGGTGAGCTAACAGTCCGCGCAATGCAGCCTGTACAGTGAGGACAGAGTTTCAATTTGGTTTGAGTTGAACTTTTAGTTTGCAACATGTGAAGATCCGAATTTTGAATCAGTTTGAAGGTAATTTCATCTGAATTCATGCAGTTTGTTTGTGTAAATGAATAACATCAAAGCATGCTTTTCATGGTGTGTTCAAAAATGTGCAGAGTAGCTAGAGAAGTATAGAAGTATAAGTACCAGCCATATCTACAGTAGTTATACTACCATCATCTCTCTCGACACACACACACACCTCACCTGACCAGAGATGGAGTCCATCAAAGCCATAGGAGTAGAGGTCATCACCCACCCCATTGCCTCCCCACCCCTCTCCCCCGCTGGGGTATGGTGCGTAGCCACTGGTGTTGGCCCAGCCCACCCTGAGGTGAGTGGCCTCTGCTGTGACGAACGGCAGCGCCTGATCCACGATCAGCTCATAGTACCACTTCCTGTACTGAGCGGAGCCATCACTGACTCCTAGGAAGATGTTGGGGCGCATGCTGTTGGGGAGATGAAGCAGAGGAGAGACTGCCAATGATCCCTGTGAAATGGGAAGTCTGAAAATGACCTTCTAGCGAGTTAGAATGACAACGCCTGTGCATTCTGAAAGACACAGGTATTTGCTGTTGATTTTTTTCTTCGATGCTGTGAACACCACACATTACATTAAATGTGTGTGTGTATGTGTGTGTGTGTGTGTGTGTGTGTGCGTGTGCATGTGCGTGTGTGTGTACGTGTACGTGTATACCTGCTTACGTGGTTGATCAGGCGGGTCTGCAGTAACAGATCTCTTCCTGGCAGCAGGTTGTCACAGATCAGGTGCTGGTTGGAGCGCACTGCCACACCGTGACACACACACAGCGAACACAACACATCTAGAACCTAGAACGGTACACACACACCAGAAAATATGTTAGTGTTAGTGTAAATACATTGTTGTTACAGTATGAACACACACATATAACCAGCTACTGGCACGGGCTACAGCTCTGTGTTGCCTTGAGAAATGGTTTGTTGTCATCTCAATCTGCTCGGTGAGTGCCCTCCAGGAATTTATGACAATGTATTCCACTTTAAAGGAGTTTAAAACAAAGAGAAATGTGCCTAAATGTTTAAACCACAGCTTCTGGCAGGTGTGTTGATCCAGCGCTGTGTCCTCAGCTGCCTCAGGTTCTGCCTTTTCACACCACACACAAATATTCATGTGGATTTGCACAGAACTATGAAACTGATTTCAAAGTATATAATGGAAGCTTGTACACGTGTGTGACAGATATACTGTACATATGTCTACGTATGTCTATAAGAATAAAGTAAGTGCCTGTACCTTGTGGTTGCGTCCATGCTTGTCCAGCAGAGATATAATGGATTTGATGTGTCCCTCTTTGATTATGTTCAGTGCCTCGGGACTCTCCACCAGCACACAGTGAAGCACCTCTAGTATGCCTAGAAATACAAAATATGTATAGTAAGAAAGACCACATATGTACAGTGAGCATTCAAAACCAGGGGCCATATTCACAAACCATCCTAAGGCTAAAAGTAGCTGCTAGCTGCTGGAGTTAGGAGAAACTCCTGAAATGGTCTAACAGTAATTCACAAAGCATTTCAGCGCTGAAAGTGGCTCCTTAGTCTGAGAGAAGTTAGACGAAGTGCAGAGGACTACTGAGTCACTGAGACCTGCCCACAATCAGTCTGTGTGCACCTCATTGTGTTGGCATTTTGGAAAAATACAATGATAATGGACTTTTAAAAGCATGCATTTGAAGGCGAGAGAGTTGATAAGTATCCGATCAGTTAACCAACAAATCCAAACAATCCAGTAACACCGGAGGAAGGTCTGTATAGATGCACATAAAACTGATTTCATGGCCAACGCCAATCCATCAAATTTATTTTAATTTGTTCCTCACACAAGAATATTTGATTTCCCTTTCACTGACACAGACCAGTCATACTCATGAAACATGATGTCATCCATAGCAAAGGGGTCAACTGAGGAGTGCTCTTTGTTCTTTAGCAAAAGCTTTGTGAAGAGCTTTTAGTGCCATTTAGGAGGACTCCTAGTGGTTAAGATAAGATACATGAATACAGACCCAGGTCCATGTTATTAAAATGCCAAGCATATTATGTATATACATAAAATGTTAAAAAGTTTTATTTATACAGCGCCAAATCATAACAGAAGTTATCTCAGGGCTCTTTTCATTTAGAGCAGGTCTAGACCGTACTCTTTATAGTATTATTTACAGAGCTCCAACAATTCCCGCCATGAGCAGCACTAGGCAACAGTGGCAAGGAAAAACTCCTTTTTAAATAAAGAAACACATCAAATGCAATTCAAATGAAAAACAGATTCATTTGTTGAATTAAATGTGGACTCTTAAACATTAGATCTCTCTCATCTAAAGCTGTTCTAGTAAACGACCTAATATCAGATTATAATATTGATTTATTTTGTCTTACTGAAAGCTGGCTGTGTCATGATGAATATGTTAGCCTAAATGAATCCAGTCCCCCCAGTCACATTAATACTCACATTCCTCGAGGCACAGGCCGAGGAGGTGGAGTTGCAGCCATCTTCGACTCAAGCCTATTAATCAAACCTAAACCTAAACTAAATTATAACTTGTTCGCCTTGGTCTTAGTCTTTCACACCCAACCTGGAAAACGCTACAGCCAATTCTATTTGTTATAGTGTACCGAGCTCCTGGACCGTATTCTGAATTTTTATCTGAATTCTCAGAGTTCTTATCAGGTTTAGTCCTTAAAACAGATAAAATAATTATTGTAGGTGATTTTAATATTTATGTGGATGTAGAAAATGATAGCCTTTGTGCTGCGTTTATCTCATTATTAGGTTCGATTGGCTTCTGTCAGAGCGTACATAAATCCACTCACTGTTTTAACCACACCCTCGACCTTGTTCTTGTCTATGGCATTGAAATTGAACATCTAATAGTCTTTCCACAGAATACTTTTTTATCAGACCATTATTTAATTACTTTTGAATTCCTGTTACTGGACTACACGCCATTAGGCAAACATTCCTACACTAGATGTCTATCTGATAGTGCTGTAGCTAAATTTAAGGAAGTGATTCCATCGGCATTTAATTCAGTTCCATGTCTCAATGTAACAGATGACTCCTATGCTAACTTTAGTCCCTCCCAAATTGATCATCTTGTTGATAGTGCTGCAGGCTCACTACGAATAACACTTGACTCTATCGCCCCTCTAAAAAAGAAGATAATAAAACAGAGGAGGTTAGTGCCATGGTATAACCCGCAAATTAAAGCAAACATCACGAAAACTTGAAAGGAAATGGCGTTCCACCAATCTGGAAGAATCACGTTTAGCCTGGCAAGATAGTCTTAAAATTTATAGGAAGGCCCTCCGTAATGCCAGAGCAGCCTACTACTCATCATTAATAGAGGAAAATAAGAACAACCCCAGGTTTCTGTTCAGCACTGTAGCCAGGCTGACAGAGAGTCACAGCTCTGTTGAGCCATGTATTCCTATAGACCTCAGTAGTAATGACTTTATGAGCTTCTTTAATGATAAAATTCTAACTATTAGAGACAAAATTCAGCACCTCCTGCCCTCAGTTGGTACTGACTTATCTTCAAACACAGGAACCTTAGAAACAACTGTAAAACCTGACGTACATTTAGACTGCTTTTCTCCCGTCAACCTTAGTCAACTAACTTCCATGATTTCTTCATCTAAGCCATCAACGTGTCTCTTAGACCCCATCCCAACTAGGCTGCTTAAAGAAATTTTACCCTTAGTTAGCATTTCTTTACTAGATATGATCAATCTGTCCTTATAAAAGGCTATGTGCCACAGTCCTTTAAAGTACCTGTAATTAAACCTCTTCTTAAAAAGCCCACTCTTGATCCAGGGATTTTGTCAAATTATAGACCTACATCTAACCCTCCTTTTCTCTCTAAGATCCTTGAGAAAGCAGTCGCCAATCAGTTGTGTGTCTTTCTACACAACAATAAGCTGTTTGAGGATTTTCAGTCAGGATTTAGAGTGCATCATAGCACAGAGACAGCACTGGTGAAAGTTACAAATGACCTTCTAATTGCATCCGACAAAGGACTTGTCTCTGTACTTGTCTTACTAGATCTTAGTGCCGCATTCGATACCATTGACCATCACATTCTATTACAGAGACTAGAACATTTAATTGGCATTAAAGGCACCGCACTAAGCTGGTTTAAATCCTATTTATCAGATCGATATCAGTTTGTACATGTTAACAATGAATCCTCTATGCACGCCAATGTTAGTCACGGAGTTCCACAAGATTATGTGCTTGGACCAACTCTGTTCATCTTATATATGCTTCCTTTAGGCAATATTATTAGGAAGCACTCCATAAATTTTCATTTTTATGCAGATGATACCCAATTATATTTATCGATCAAGCCAGATGAAACCAGATCAATTAGCTAAACTTTGAGCATGCCTTAAGGACATAAAAACCTGGGTGACCTGCAATTTTCTGATGTTAAACTCTAACAAAACCGAAGTTATTGTACTTGGCCCCGAACACCTTCGAAACACATTATCTAAAGATATAATTTCTCTAGATGGGATTGCCCTGGCCTCCAGTGACACCGTAAGGAATCTCGGAGTTATCTTTGATCAGGATATGTCCTTTAACTCCCACATAAAACAAACTTCAAGAACTGCCTTTTTTCACTTACGTAACATTGCAAAAATCAGGCATATCCTGCCTCAAAAAGATGCAGAAAAACTAGTCCATGCATTTGTTACATCTAGGCTGGATTATTGCAACTCTCTATTAACAGGCTGCCCCAATAAGTCCCTTAAGACTCTCCAGTTGATCCAGAATGCTGCGGCACGTTTACTGACATGAACCAGAAAAAGAGATCATATTTCTCCAATATTAGCTTCTCTACACTTGCTCCCTGTAAAATCCAGAATATAATTTAAAATCCTTCTCCTCACCTTCAAAGCCCTCAATGGTCAGGCACCATCATATCTTAAAGAGTTCATAGTACTCTATTACCCCACTAGAGCACTGCGTTGCCAGAATGCAGGGTTCCTTGTGGTTCCTAGAGTCTCTAAAAGTAGAATGCGAGCCAGAGCCTTCAGCTATCAAGCTCTTCTCCTGTGGAACCAGATCCCACTTTGTGTACGGCAGGCAGACAACCTCCTCACATTTAAGAGTAGGTTTAAGACATTCCTCTTTGATAAAGCTTATAATAGGGCTGACTCAGGTGACCCCTGAGCCACCCCTTAGTTATGCTGATATAGGCCTAGACTGCTGGGAGACTTCCTATGATGCACTGAGCTCCTCTCTCCTCCTCTTCCTCTCCATCTGTACGCCCTCATATCCCATCAATGCTTGTTACTGACTCAACGTCTTCCCGTAGTTGTGTGCTTTCTCTCCTCTCTCTCTCTCTCTCCTTCTTTTGCTTTCTGCAGGTATTTCTGCCTCCGGAGCTGTAGAGTCTGGATATATGGTTGCAGCCACCTGCTGCCCCCGTGCTCCTGCTCTGCACCCACTGCTGCTATTACTGTTATTGCTCTTATTATTAGTATTACTATTGTAGTGTTGGCTCTTAGTATCATTTCTGTTGATGTTGGCATCAGTGCCGTTGCCACAGCTATTACTTTACATCTCTATGTGGAACTGTATTGTGTTGCTGTATGTTCTCTTTCCTCCTGCTATCTCTCTCCCGCTCCCCCCCTCCCCCTTCAACCCAACCGGTCGGGGCAGATGACCGCCCACCCAGAGCCTGGTTCTGCTCGAGGTTTCTACCTGTTAAAAGGGAGTTTTTCCTTGTCACTGTCGCCTAGTGCTTGCTCATGGTGGGAATTGTTGGGTCTCTGTAAATATAAAGAGTCGGTCTAGACCTGCTCTATTCGAAAAAGTGCCCTGAGATAACTTTGTTATGATATAGCGCTATATAAATAAAACTGAATTAAATTGAATTGAATTATAGCATGCTATATTATTATCAGTAGATATTTCTTGATGTAGAATAGCCTCAGTGCGTTAGGCTACTTATTCTGAATAGCTAACCATTGTGTAGTGTTGCTGTAGCCTGACTACTTCCAAGGAAGAGTCGCTTGTAGCTTTACTAGCTACAGTTTCAAGGTAGCTACCCCTACGCTGGTAAAGGTCAAATAGTAAGGCATTTTGTTTGGGTCAGCAGGTTTTACATACAAGTAAAACTAAATCAATTGTTCAAGAAGGATTTAGTTTGGATTGGTTTTCTGCAGTATTTTAAAAGTCACAATGATCACCGACAGCTTCTTTCACCTGCTATTGTGTCTTGAGAAAACAGAGATGATGAAATGAAAACCCTCTGACTTCAACATGATCACTTTAAGATGATCCAATGGTGATCAGTGATCATTTGCATATTGTGGATGCAAAGCTGACCTACCAGAGGAGGCCTCCAGTCTCTCCAGTCTGCTAATCAGCCAGTCCAACGAACCGGAAAACTGAGCACAGTTCTTCCTGTTTCCTCTGATCAGTGCAGCTGTGAGGAGACAGGACAGGAGAGACATGACTTAAGAGGTGCTGCTGTTATGTGATGATGGTAACCCACAAAACTGTAGCAAGAGCTTTTCTTACTATTTCCACATCTGTGTGGATCTCTGTCCGTCTCTGATAGCAGCCGTTTTATTTGAACCTAATCTTTCCACTGAGTACATTTTGATCACTTTGAAAGTTATGAATATCAATTGAATTTCATTTGATTACTTTACATAAAGCCCTTTTAAAATGTGGTTTAAGATAACACAATTTGTTCTAACCATATAATTTCTGTGTACATGTGTGTATACCCAGTAGTTGGTAGAGGGAGTTGAGGATGGAGCTCCAGGCCTCTCCTGCCTCCCTTCCTACTGCCTCAGCAAAATGAGCTGCACTGCTGTAGACATGAAGACGATCAATACACTCCAGTACCAGGCTGATCATCCCCTACAGACACAGAGGTTGTTGGATTCAGATCTTTCTAATCAACGAGGTAGATAAGAGAGAGAGAGACAGTGCATGCAGTAGGTTTGAAGTGGTAACACTGTGGAGGCCCAGCTGTATAAAGAAGGTTCAGAATTGTGAACAGTGACTCCACAGTTACAAACCTCAGAGAGGAAGGCTGCAGTTCAACTTCACAAATTTGCAGTCTACATGTTTATGTAAACTGCAAACAGTATGAGAATGAAGCATTGTCACAGTACAACACCTGTGGTTGATATAAAGCTCACATACTCTTTTTTTCAAATTTCCATAAAAAGAACTAGGGGGGGGGAAAATGCCATCAAAAACAACAAAAACAAAAAAAACATTGGTGAGGGGCCAATAAATACAATTATTACACAGCACGATGAAGGAAGAGTAAATTTGCAAAGAACTTAAAATGGCACCTTTATTATCATTGATTCCTGTAATATAATATTTTAAATTTTGATTAAAAAATAAAAGCAATAATTAAAAACCACAGATTAAATAAAAAAACTGCCTATTATTTGACCTATACATGAAGGTTATTAGAGGTAGCATGTACACAGAGAATACATTGATCCAGGAGTTAAATCTTGTGGCACAAAGTGCTTAGCCAGTGACTGTGATGAAACATAATCATAGGTGAACAGCCATTATGTGACTTTTTCTTGAATGTCCACAAGGGACTCAACATGTTGGCATAATCTGGCATGACATTAATTTTACAGTATTGTGACCTAAGAAATTAATTTGCTACATTATAAAGGAGATTCTGAATAGGAAATCAACTTCATACTCATGGGTATTTAGGTAAACAAGAGCCAAACACACACACACACACACATTCCCAACCTCTTCCTGAAAGAGGTTCTGCCGGTTCTTCAGAGCTCTCAGTCGGTTCTGCTTGTCTTCATGTTCCAGGTGATCTCCGGGTGGTTGAAAGTAGCCAATCAGATCCTGCAGACTCAGACTGACTGAATCTATTGGTAGATCTACAGTGGAGCTCTTCCCCTTTTTCCTTAGTGTGTCCAGACCCCTGGAGCATAGAGAGTAGAAGAAATCAATCACTGTATTAATAATGTGACAAGTTTTCATTGGGACTCTCCAGTCACTACTGCAGTACTGATTGTGATAACTGACACTTAAAATGTATGTGCATTAGGATTTGCTCTTCTGTTGCAAGCTAATTTCTATGCAAAGGTTTTGTTAGTCACTGTCCATGTTGTGTGTAGCTGGCTGAATAACTTATTCCTTTATTTCTGCAGTGAGTTTTGGTTCAGAATGATGATGCTTTCAGATTGCTGGCTCTGAGTTGGTTGGTTGTGACAAGTTTGTCAGTTTGAGCTAAATGTTTATGCACTCCTCCCTGCTGCTCTCCATTGGTTTGATGTATGGATGCGATGATTCCCCAGGCCAAAAGATGGAGTGAACTTTCAGTCCAGATTCAGTGTATCTACAGTCTATTCTTCACTGACTAATATCTGCCACTGCAGCTCTCCACAGTCCTGACAGACTGTCTC
Organism: Macquaria australasica; assembly: GCA_005408345.1. NCBI lineage: Eukaryota > Metazoa > Chordata > Actinopteri > Centrarchiformes > Percichthyidae > Macquaria > Macquaria australasica. The sequence continues at coordinate 683,447 of SEMN01000258.1, forward strand.
TCTGACAGTCCTCCTGTGAGTGTGGAGGCTCATACCTCACATCTCCACTGCTTCTCACTTAACAAAACACACACATGCATGCACGTGTGCACCCACACACACACACATATCTCTGTACTGGAAGTGTCTAGAGAGTTTAAGACATCTTAATGCACAGAAATGTGGGAACAACCCTGTTACTTAGATGTTTAGAGCTTTTCATAGTTTACCACCAAAGAAATTACAAGATGTGTACTGACTCCTGTCAGAACAGCAGCTCACTAAAGACATCTTTAACTGGGACATTTTGCATAACTACAGTGTGATCAATTTATTCTTTATTTTTGAAAACAGGTTGCAGTAAAATGTCCGTGATATTCAGCAAAAACTGTTCCTCATCAGAAAAGAGGGTAAAACTTTAGGTTACTTGCGTAACCCCGGGTCTTTGAGTAGCATGAAGGAGTGTCTCACATTGGGAACGCCTATAGCGTGACCTCATCAGAAGCTCCTATTGCATTCTGCCAGCCAGGATTGGCTGGAACTAAGCACGTCAGTGTCAGGGAGGGTGGAGACCCTCCCCCTATAAAAAGGGTCTGACACTATGCTGCCAGTCATTCAAAAAACACTCACCTCTTCCTCGCTACGAATGAGCAAGGAGGGTGGTCTAGTGAGACACTCACTCATGCTACTCAGAGAACCGGGGTTACGCAAGTAACCTAAAGTTCTCTTTCATAGCATTCGTTTCGTGTCTCACATTGGGAAAATACTGACTCCCGGATTGCTAGGCTGATGTTACCGGGGGACCAACTGTCCCGAAATGAGCCTCACTGTGCCTTAGCCACACTAAGCACCGAATGGGCCAATGGAGGAGCCGTAACATCCAGCTTGTAGAACCTGGCGAAGGTGTGCGGCGAGGCCCAACTTGCTGTGGCGCAAATCTCCTGAATGGAGATCCCTCTGAAAAGGTCCCATGAGGTGGTGAGACCCCTGGTAGAATGTGCACGCAGCCCCTCTGGTGGCTGTAAACCCTTAGAGCTATAAGCTAAAACAATAGCCCCCACAATCCAGTGAGAGCCGCTGCTTTGAGACTGGCTTTCCCAAGTGGTTCTTCGCCCAAGACACAAAAAGCTGGTCACTTTTCCTATAGCTTTTGGTTCTGTCCATGTAAATGCGCATTGCCCGCACCGGGCACAACATATGTAACCGCCGATGCTCATCTGAGGAGAACGACGGGGGATAGAAGGACACAAGGTCAACTGGGGAACATGACCCTAACACTTTAGGCATAAAGACAGGGTTAGGTTGTAACGTCACCCTTACATTCCCCGAAGAGAACTTTGTACACTCACGGTGCACTGAAAAAGCATGAACCTCCCCCACACGTTTAGCTAAAGCAAGAGACAGCAATAAAGCTGTCTTTAAAGCCACCATTTTCATGTCCACCAGTTCCAGTGGTTCAAAAGGTGGGGCCGAAAGAGCATCCAATACAGTGGGAAGGTCCCAGGATGGGGCCAGTGGTTTAGAAACTGGGAGCCTACGACGCGCGCTCCTCATGAAGCGGCAGACCAAGGGATGCTGTCCCACAGCCTTCCCATCAAAACCAATATGGCAGGCAGAAATAGCTGCCAAATACACCTTGACTGTGGAGAAAGCCTTCCCTTTGTCCACCATGTCTTGTAAGAAAGCCAAGATCACAGCCACAGAACACTGAAAGGGGACTTCTTGTAAGTCAGCGCACCATTTCTCAAAGATTGACCATTTGCTCTCATAAAGGGACCTCGTCGAGGGGGGCCTAGCATTCTGGATGGTCTCAATTACGCTCAAAGGGAGGCCCACGGTCCTCAGATTGAACCACTCACGGGCCAGGCCCACAGAGCCAGCCTCTCTGGGTGGGGATGAAATATTTCTCCGTGCACCTGAGACAGCAGGTCCCTTCGTATTGGTAGAGGCCATGGTTCCTGGTAAAGGAGCTGGGTTCCCACACCCTGGCTAGGGTCGGGGAGATCAGAGCTATCGGGGGGAATGCATACAGAAGAGCACGAGGCCACCGGTGGGCCAGTGCGTCTATTCCCAGAGGTGCATTCTGATCGTGAAGGGAGAAAAACAGAGGGCACTGAGTATTCTCCCTCGTTGCAAAGAGGTCCACAGACGGCCGCCTGTAACGCTCCCAAACCAGACTCACCACGCCTGGGTGAAGTCTCCATTCTGCATAGAGGGGGTTTCCCCTGGACAGAAGATCTGCCCCCTGGTTCAGTATCCCCGGCACATGGGTGGCCTTCAGGGACAGAAAATGTTTGCTGCTCCAGACAATCAATCTGTGTGTCAGCGTGTGCAACTGAAGGGACCTTAGGCCCCCCTGTCTGTTGACATAAGCTACCACTGTGGTGTTGTCTGACCGGACTAACACATGGTGGCCCCTCAGAAAAGGGAGGAAATGTTTCAGTGACAGATGAACAGCTAACAACTCCAGGTAATTTATGTGAGATGAGCGCATGTGAGGATCCCAGGTCCCATTCACTGCTCTCCCCTCGAATATGCCCCCCCAACCTGATAGGGAGGCATCTGTTGTGACCACTTTCCTGCACAAAATAACCCCCATAGGCACTCCCTGAGTCAGGAAGCCCACGCTTCTCCATGGGATTAGTGCTGCTGTGCAGGCCACTGAGACTCTCACCCTGTGAGAGCCATGACAGCGTGGGTCTAGCCTGTGAGAAGCCACCCAACGCTGAATTCCCTTCATGTGCAAGCGTCCCATTGGAACCACCACCAGGGCTGAGGCCATCAGCCCTAACAACCTTTGGCAAAGCCTGAGAGACACACATTTCCACCTGCGAAAAAGGGCTAAACAGCCTGCAACCTTTCTCCTGTCAGCCTCACTCTGGCCTGACCAGCTCGCTGTTCTCAGAGACAGGGGACTGACTGGCCAGTCTGTCACACATGGAGTGCGAGCTCCCTCTCGTGGCATAGGAGCACAGTACCGCTCGCTCAGTACTGCGCCTGCGCGAGTCGTGAAACTCACGGCAGGGATGTCTATGTCCGAGTGAGGTGTCACTCCTTCTGGGAAATGAGTGACCAAGATGTTTTGCAACAGAGGTTTTATTTTGTTTTTCATCGTTATTAACTGCGCCCTCTGCACGTTGCCTGGATGCGACAGTTGGGATAACTTTAATTCTGTGTAACAGTGAGAAGTGCTTATGAGACATGCTTCGGAACCACTGAGGGTTTCCGCCCGCTGAACACCGTCTCTGCTTCTCTTCACGGGGCGCTGGACCGGGTCGAACATCCCGTCGTCCGTGCGTCGAACAGAACCGAGCTCTGTGAACCTGCTCGTGAACGGGGCCGCTGGAATGAGCAAAGCTGGAGGGGGAGGCAGAGCCGCCTCGCTCACCACAGCCAGGGAGGCTATCAGGCCAGCCGCTTCTTCCTCCTTACCACATGAGAGGAGGTAGGGGGTGGTTGGTCAGACCGCATCCCTTCCTGACTTTTTTGGCCATGGGCCCTTTGGAGCCGATGCTCTCGGCGGGGCTTGAGGGGCTGCCTGAGGCTTGGGCAGCCTGGGTATTCTGAAAGTGGGAGGTGGCCGCGCCACCGCTTGGGCGAAGGATTGGCGATGGGCCGGAGGGGTGGCAGAGGGCGCCCTTCTTGGCAGACACAGCTTCAGAGCTTCATCCTCCCTCTTTCTCTCCTCACATCTCTTTTGCATCGACGTGACCGCCGTACCGAAGAGACCCTGGGGTGTTATGGGGGTGTCAAGGAGGTCCTCCTTCTCCTTGGTCAACAGGGTGGTGAGATTCAGCCAACGGGCTCTCTCCTGCAGGACCATCAACCCCATGGCCCTGCCCTGTGACTGGATCGCCACCTTGTGCAGGTGGAGGCAGTGGTCGGTGACGATGCACACCTCGTCCCATAACGCGGGATCAGGCGAAGCGGTCATCTCCACCTCCAGCTCGGCTTGGTATGCCATCAGGAAAGATGTGGCATTGAGTGCCCGGACAGACAGTGCAGCTGCCTTGTATGCCTTATCTGTCAGGCTGGATTGAAAACGGTCCACTTTGGACGGGAGTGTAGGCCCCGGTGATGACAGGGGTGTTTTCGGGTGGAGGTGAGCTGCCACCACGGGCTCCACCGGGGGGATGCTGCAGAAACCGTGGCTCTCCATCCCCTCACAGTCAAGCATGGAGCTGCCTGCCACAGGATGCTTCTCTCTGTAAGGCTTGTTGCACCAAGAGAGAGCAAATTCCTCCAGTAATTCCGGGAAAATGGGCAGGAGTTGTTTTCCCGTCCTCTTTACTTTGAGCAGCTTTTTCCCGTCATAGCGAGACCACGACACCTCAGCCTGAACTTCAGGCCATTGGATGTTGAGCTTAGCAGCCGCGCGTTTGCACACGTCCTGCAAGTCCAAGTCCAATATGGGGGAAGACGAGATCTCGGTTCCCGCCGGAGCCGCCATTGAGGGTTTGGGTTTTGCAACCCGGCCAGACAGTTCCAGTGAAGAGTCGTCGTCTTCATCCTCGTCGGTCATGAGGAGTTCCGACCCACCGTCCGAGTCATCATCCGCTGCACCAACCAGACAATCCAGCGGACCTGCTGCGAGGCCGGGTCCGGTCGATTCCTGAGACAGCGGGTCACAGAAGTCGAGCTGATCCCCCCAGCTCGGTCCAGCTTCAGCGTCGGCAGCCATGGTCTGAACAAGATCCATCGGCTCCAGAGCCGCTGCTGTGGTAGAAGCCATAATTGGGTCGCCGCCGGACAAATTCGTCTGACGAGCCAGACGGCGACGGAGCACTTTGAGGGAGAACCGGCCACAGTGTGTGCACCCCTCCGTGGACTCAAAGGCGGCTTGGGCGTGTTTCAGGACAAGACACATCACACACATCTGGTGAGTATCCCAGCTCGAAATTTTATTCCTGCAAGGGCAGGCTCGCGCCTGTGATTTCTCATCTGCTGTAGTGGGCACATTAGCAGCAGCCATGGTCACTAGCAGGGTTTGTTAGCTGTGAAGCTATGCTGTGTGCTATTGCTAACCTGGTGTGGCTAGGGGATAGCAGGAACCGACTGGGAGTGTTGCGACTTCCAGGCAGATTATACAGCTGGAGTATTGCTACTCTATGATTTGTTAGCCAAAGGAAGCTAACGTTAGTTTGGTAAAGTATTCCTACTTTGGTGGGGTATTGCTACCGTAGAGTGTTGCCACTCGGTTTGGGTAGCTGCCAAAAGTATTGCTACTTTCGACAATTAGCAGCCCAGACTACTGTTTGGTGACAGGCTAGTGTGAGCGGTCACTCTCGGATAACTGAGCAGACCGTGAACCAAGCGCCCGGTGACCGAGTTTTGCTCGTGTCGATGGACAGTTAAGCTAGGTCACAGAAAGACAGTTAGCTCCAGAGAGAAGGTTTGGAACTTCTGCTCGTAGCGAGAAGAGGTTTTTGAATGACTGGCAGCGTAGTGTCAGACCCTTTTTATATGGAGAGGGTCTCCACCCTCCCCGACACTGACGTGCTTAGTTCCAGCCAATCCTGGCTGGCAGAATGCAATAGGAGCTTCTGATGAGGTCACGCTATAGGCGTTCCCAATGTGAGACACGAAACGAATGCTATGAAAGAGAACCTGAATTACAAACATATTGTATGACCTCGTAAAAAATACTTATACTGTAGGACCTTATGTAAAGCAGAACTTAACCAAAGATCATAGATGGAAACGGAGAGGTTTAATGTCCTCCATGAACAGGAAAGGCTTTATTTGTTCTGTTATTTGGGTGAAATTATATGATGATTAAAAGGCTGTACTTTCTTTTTGGATCATTTGTGGATATATATATATATATATATATATATATATATATATATATATATATATATATATATATATATATATATGTATGTTTGGGAGAGGACACAAAGTTCTTTGTTTGCATTGTGATGTCACATGTAAGAAGTTCTGTTGTGGTATCTGTGGTGTCTTGGAGGTTAGAAGTCCGTGACTGTGCACTTGTATGCATGGAGACAGGGCTGTATCGATCTATTGGCTGCTTAAAACCATACAGTATTTGACAAACAGTAGGGGAGAGTCGCCTTAAATGTAACGTGTTACAGTTGTAACACACACGTTTTCTCCTGCTATGTACGTGCTACCAAACAGGGAGAGGAAGAGAGGGTTAGAATTATATTCTAAATCAGAACAGGGTTGTATAGTATTTTTACAACTTCCATCAATGAAACTGGCTAACTACATAGGTGTAATCAGTGTGCCAACAAGGAAGGACACGAATACCCCACAATACATATGGTAAGTTTTAATAATATTATAGTGTTTTTTACATCTGATCACATCCTTGGTATAAAAAACGTAAAAACAGTTGCTTGACTGAAATATTGTTGATTTGCCATGAAAACTATTTGTTCAATTCTGTTTTTTAGCCGTGTTACAGCCGTAGCTCACGCTGTTACAAGTGAGACTCACTTGCGCTTCAGTTTTAACATCGGACAGCGTTCACTTTTGGTTTCATTCCTCACAACATGTAGGTCGTTTGCCTGAAAATATTACATCTGTAGGTAAAGAAATCTCTGAGTAAAAGAGTGAAAAGTGTTGTTGTTGGTGTGTAGTGAGTTGGTGTGTAGTTGTTGGTGTGTAGTGAGATGTGAGTCAGATCAGTCTCAGTGGTGAGAGCACATGTCTAGTTTGATGATAGTGCAGCTCAGTGTTGGGAGAAACATTTATATGGGCTGTTTTACAGAACTTCTGCTCATTAATGATCAGTCATAATGCATGCTGCTACTCAAAGCTGAGTATTTACATTTCATGTCTACGTCATGATGTTGAAAGCTCATCTATTTGTGGTTTATTTGATTTGTTATTTATTGGGAATCACTGCAGATGACTGGCTGAGCTACATTTACCTGAGCAGCCTTGCAGCTGCAACATGCTTGTTCCTAACTGCAATATCTTGAAGGCAGCAGTATGTTTGCTGCACACACCAAGAACAGCTGATGACTTCAAAACTGGAATACAGCTGCGTGTTGCTTTATATAAATACAGCACATAGTGTAGAATGTTTCCCCTGTATCAAGCCACTCTGCACAATCCTGCTACGTGTTCTCAAATTAAAGGACATTTTGTCCAGTTTTGTTGGGTTTCTATATATTTCCTGCTGATTTCAGGAGTCAAGAATTATCTTGTTGAATTTCTCACAGCTGCTACAACTATTTGCTGCAATAAATCCCTGTCAATCACAAGATGTCACTTCAGACTTGTTTCAGATTATTATGCTGCACTGGTGTTTAATCCAACCTGATACACACTGCAGCCTCCACCTCTGCCATACTTTTCTATGGAATCTATTACTTTCTGTGTTATGTGTATTACACATCTGTGTGTGTGTGTGTGTGTGTGTGTGTGTGTGTGTGTGTGTGTGTGTGCAGTAATCCACCTGATGAAGAGGTTGAACAGAAAGACAGTACTGCGTATGACTCTGGCAGTGCGACTCTCCTCGTGTTGTGACCGAGACAGAGTCAGCCCGTCATCCATGTGACCCTCATGGTGCATGATGGCCTGAAATAAGAAGGAAGGTTTTGAAAAACACTGACCTCTACTCTAAATATCACACTGGATTAATCCAGTGATAGCATTTTCAAAACTATTTGAGACTATTATATAAAATCTGAGAGAGTATCAGGACCCCTGTGGTTGATGGTGAATAGGAAGAAGTTACCATTGTGTCAATTTACCAAATGACTGAAATTTACCTTCACGTAGGCTTTCTTCAAATTGTTGCTTTAACTTACTTTTTCTCACAATGACACTGGCTGTATTTTGCACCAACAGAACAAATTTAATCACCAAAGCTGTCTGTCTAAAATGCGCAGTCACATTTTAATTTCACCTTTGGCATGAATAAAATGGTCCATTGACCAGGTGTGGTGGGGCCCGGTCGGGCACAGCCCGAAAAATCGACATGGAACCGCCACCCTGTGGGCCCACCACCTGCAGGGATAGGCATCGGGGTTGGGTGCAGTGTAAGCTGGGCGGCAGGCAAGGGCAGGGGACCTGGGCGTGCCGACCTTCAGTGTCGCAGACTGGTTTTAGGGACGTGGAACGTCAGCTCTCTGGCGGGGAAAGAGCCGGAGCTGATGCGGGAGGTGGAGCGGTACCAGCTAGACATAGTTGGGCTCACCTCTACGCGTAGCTCAGGATCTGCAACCAAACTCCTGGAGATGGGCTGGACTCTCTTGTTTTCCGGAGTTGCCCAGGATGAAAGGCGCCGGGCGGGTGTGGGGATACTCACGAGTCCCCGGCTGAGCGCCGCTGTGTTGGAGTTTTCCCTGGGGAATGAGAGGGTCGCCTCGATGCGACTGAAAGTTGCTGAGAGGAAGGCTCTGACTGTTGTTTGTGCTTATGCACAGAGTACCCGGCCTTCTTGGAGTTCCTGGGTGGCGTCCTGGAAGGGATACCACCTGGAGACTCCATAGTTCTGCTGGGAGACTTCAACGCCCATGTGGGCAATGATGGTGAAACCTGGAGGGGGGTGATTGGGAGGAATGGCCTCCCCGATCTGAACCCGAGTGGTGCTTTGTTGTTGGACTTCTGTGCTAGCCATGGACTGGCCATAACAAACACCATGTTTGAGCATAGGGTGGTTCATGAGTGTACTTGGTTCCAGAACACCTTAGGCCGCAGGTCGATGATCGACTTTGTGGTCGTATCATCAGATCTGCGGCCGTATGTCTTGGACACTCGGGTGAACAGAGGGGCAGAGCTGTCAACTGATCACCACTTGGTGGTGAGTTGGATAAGATGGCAGGGACGGCTGCCGGACCTGGCAAACCTAAACGTGTAGTGAGGGTGAACTGGGAACATCTGGCGGAGGGCCCTGTCCGCGAGACCTTCAACTCCCACCTCCGGAAGAACTTCTCGCACATCCCGGGGGAGGTTGGGGACATGGAAACAGAGTGGGCCATGTTCAAAGCCTCCATTGCTGAGGCAGCCGCTAGGAGCTGTGGTCAGAAGGTCGTCGGTGCCTGTCGAGGCGGCAACCTTAGAACCCGCTGGTGGACACCGGCTGTGAAGGAAGCCGTTAAGCTGAAGAAGGAGGCTATACGGGCTTGGCTAGCCCATAGGTCTCCTGAAGCAGCGGATAGGTACTGGGAGGCCAGAAGGACGGCGGCCTCGGTGGTCACCAAAGCAAAAACCCAGGTGTGGGAGGAGTTCGGGGAGGCTATGGAGAAGGACTTTCGGTTGGCCTCAAGGAAGTTCTGGCAAACTGTTAGACGACTCAGGAAGGGAAAGCGGGGCTTGGCCCAGGCCGTGTTCAGCAGGGGAGGAGAGCTGCTAACCCGGACTGGGGATGTTGTCGAGCGGTGGAAAGAGCACTTTGAGGAACTCCTCAACCCGACCAACATGTCCTCAGTGGAGGAGGCAGAGTTTGAAGACTCGGGGGAAGACTCACCCATATCCCTGGCAGAAGTCTCCAAGGTAGTCAAAGAGCTTCTTGGTGGCAAGGTGCCAGGCGTGGATGAGATTCGCCCTGAGATGCTGAAGGCTCTGGACATTGTTGGGCTGTCTTGGCTGACACGCCTCTTCAGTGTCGCATGGAGGTCGGGGACAGTGCCTGTGGAGTGGCAGACCGGGGTGGTGGTTCCCGTCTTCAAAAAGGGGGACCGGAGGGTGTGCTCCAATTACCGTGGTATCACACTGCTCAGCCTCCCTGGGAAAGTTTATTCCAGGGTGTTGGAAAGGAGACTACGACCGATTGTCGAACCTCGGATCCAGGAGGAGCAATGTGGATTCCGTCCTGGCCGTGGCACAGTGGACCAGCTCTTTACTCTTGCAGGGCTGCTGGGGGGTTCATGGGAGTTTGCCCATCCAGTCTACATGTGTTTTGTCAACTTGGAGAAGGCTTTCGACCGTGTCCCCCGGGGGGTCCTGTGGGGGGTACTGCGGGAGTATGGGGTACCGGGGTCGCTGCTACAAGCCATCCGGTCCCTATATAACCGAAGTGAGTGCTGTGTCCGCATTCTCTGCACAAAGTCAAACACGTTCCAAGTGGGTGTTGGACTCCGCCAGGGCTGCCCCTTGTCACCAATTCTGTTTGTGATATTCATGGACAGGATTTCAAGGTGCAGCCGGGGGGAGGAGAGTGTCCGGTTTGGTGGCCTCAGAATAGCATCTCTGCTCTTTGCAGATGATGTGGTTCTGTTGGCTTCATCGGGCTGTGACCTTCAGCATGCACTGGGGCGGTTTGCAGCCGAGTGTGAAGCGGCTGGGATGAGAGTCAGCACCTCCAAGTCCGAGGCCATGAATCTCTGCCGGAAAACGGTGGACTGCCCCCTTTGGGTTGGAGGTGAGTTACTGCCCCAGACGGGGTAGTTCAAGTATCTCGGGGTCTTGTTCTCGAGTGATGGTAAGATGGAGCGTGAGATGGACAGGCGGATCGGTGCAGCGTCAGCAGTAATGCGGGCGTTGTAGCGGACCGTGGTGGTGAAGAGGGAGCTGAACCGGAAGGCAAAGCTCTCGATTTACCAGTCGATCTACGTTCCAACCCTCACCTATGGTCATGAGCTTTGGGTAGTGACCGAAAGAATGAGATCGCGGATACAAGCGGCCAAAATGAGTTTCCTCCGCAGGGTAGCTGGGCTCACCCTTAGAGATAGGGAAAGGAGCTCGGACATCCGGAGAGAGCTCGGAGTAGAGTCGCTGCTCCTTCGCATCGAAAGGAGCCAGTTGAGGTTGTTCAGGCATCTGATTAGGATGCCTCCCGGACGCCTCCCTTTAGAGGTTTTCCGGGCACGTCCAACTGGTAGGAGGACCCGGGGCAGACCCAGAACACGCTGGAGGGATTATATATATCTCATCTGGCCTGGGAACGCCTTGGGGCCCTCCAGGAGGAGCTGGAAAGCATTGCCGGGGAGAGGGACGTCTGGACAACCCTGCTTAACCTGCTGCCACCGCGACTCAGCCCCGGATAAGCGGAAGAAAATGGATGGATGGATGGATGGACCAGGTGTGGGCTGGTTCACTATTAGCTCAGGTACTACCTTAACTTCCTGACATTAGCTCCATTCACAAGTTTGTGTGCCTTCTTCTTTGCTGCCAGTGACATTTCTTTACCGTATAATAGATTGTTTATAAAAACCTTGTTGCTAGCATGGATACATGCACCTAAAGTTTAATCTGCTGCCACTCTTGTTGTCACATCTCATCAACTCCTTGGTATACAGCAGCCCCAACATGGACTGTAGTTCTAAAAAAGGAGACCTGGGTGACTAAAAGTTGTAAAGGGTGCAATAGTATGGTTTATGGCAGTAAGGTACCTTTCTCTGTACTCCACCCATGCGGGCACACTTAGCATCAACAGTCTGGTATGTGAGCCACAGGCAGGTATCAACATGTTGGATGTAACACACAGAGTCGCCATACTTAATGTCAGGAACACCCATCCCATCCACCTCCTTCTTCACACCAGGGTCCAACTTTTCCTGAAGGAGAGAGAAAGGAAGAACCAAACTGAATACTGTACTGATACTGATGAAATGTTCCATAACATGCACAGGCTGCTTTGAAGGATATCAGCTCATTATTAAAGATTCCAGTGATTTCAAGCTGGACCTTGTGTTTGTAGTTTATTGTAATTTAGCTTGAAGGGTTTTCACATGCTATACTGAGTAATCGCTAATATCCCCCAAAATTTGTATTGATTAATTTACAACACTGGCCAATACAAGTCAGTGAGCACCTTGTCCATGTTTGGATGATAACAGGACAGTTAGCTACGTGTTAGCATCAGTTCGACAGAACCAGATTTCTGTGAGGACACACAAACAGGGTCTCAGTAGATTTTCTGATATATTATTATGATTTTATATTTCTTTCTTGTTTATGTAATTTAGCATGAATATAAGTCCAAACTACTGAAGAACTACTGAACCAAAAGACTGAAGTCTGATAACAATTTTGATGGTGGCAAAACAACAACATAGCTCCAACGATAAGTCAAGTAATTGATTAGTTGATCAACAGAAAATTGATCAGCAACAATGCTGATAACTGATTAAAATTTCCAAAAATAATTTTCATAATAATCACAAATAACTTGGAGGCCATGGTCAGGCTCCCAGTAATCCTGTGTGAGCCACAGTCCTGCTGGTTCCAAGTCCCCACCTCATTACTAGGGGGGACTGGAACTTAGTGCGTGCCCCTCAGCTCTGGAACTCCCTGCCTGAGCATCTCCGGCTAGCCAAATCTTTAGCATAATTTAAATCACCTACAAAAAAACGTATATTTTTAAATGGCCATTTTAACTTTGTTTGAACCTGTTATGTTTCTACTTTATTGTTTTACTGGTAATAGTTCTGATCTTGTCTCCTTATTTTAGCATATTTTATCGTTTCACTCTGATGTTTCACTCTGTATAGCACTTTGTAACTTTGTTAATAAAAGTGCTATGTAAGTAAAATCATTGTTGAAGTTCTTATTGTTATCCTTGCTGAAAGTCAGTGAATTCAGAACAATCATTCTACCTAGAGCAGACAAGCCGACAATGAGCTGTTATAAATACATTATGGCCATACCTCATCTCCATTCATTATGATTACAGAAAGCCCCCCTGATGTTAATACACAACCTTTTATGCAAAATGATGTTTGATTGTACTTGACCTTGTGAAGTATTGTACCAGGATAATCCACTCGGACATGTGAGCTAAAACATATGGTACAATACAGAGATGTTCCTTCCATTACAAAGCTATAATACACCATGGCCTTCACAGACTGTGTGGTGGATGTTGTTGACTCTGTACCTTGGAAGACCTGAAGCAGAAGGCTGTAGACTTGACATCAGCTTTCTCTTTGTCCATCAGCAGCAGAGATTTGTCTTCTATGAGACTCAGATACTTCCCTGTGGTCACATGTCTCAGTCTGAATGGCTGACCCCAGCGGATATGACTTCCACTCCACCTGGACACACACACGCACAGTCAGAGATATGAATACTAGACACGCACACAGATATGAACCAATAAAAACATAAATAAAAACTACAAAGATCAACAATCTAGGCAGGATTAAAAGTGGGATTATGTGTACACCATATGCACTAAATTCAGTTCCTGGTCTTATATAGGGGCCCTATGCCAAAATGTAGTTTTAACACTTTTATTATTTCTGTTTTTATGTTTCTAAATGCATTTGTGTTTAGATTACAGAATAGGAGCGCTGGTTGGTAAATGATGGGTAATTAATGGCAACAAGGAGCAGGATCTGGCAATGGCTCTACAGAGTGTTTTAGTGTCTTTCAGTTTGCTCTCATCCAGCCTGTTTACAACAGCAGGCAGCTGTTATCAGCAGACAGACAAAGTTAGCAGCTAAAGCTAGGTGGTGAACATAGTGGAGCATTTAGCAGCTAAAGAGCCAGATATCAGGAGTTGGTGGAGACTAAACCAACTCCAAATGAATGATAATGTTGCTGTGTCTGCTGGATGTTAGCCATAACTATTTTATTGGGTGTTACTAGGCTGTTTCAATGTTGTATTTCCAGCTTGTTCTGCTGCCACTAAATGCCCAAAAAATAATGAATGCATTGTAAAATATCTTGCAGAAGCTAAATTAGAGGCTGAAGGATAATGCACACACTCCTGTGCAGTCAAGTCACAGATGTTCACAGCAGAGATGAAGCAAAGCAACAACAGCGAGACTTCAACTTGTTTAAGATGTATTTTTCCAAGATGTCATGATATGAGGGAGCAGTGTGTGTGTGTGTGTGTGTGTGTGTCTCCCCCTACCTTCCTTATTTTACATTTCAGTCAGTGGGTTCTCAGGGTGGATATTTTAATTTCACACAGGTGCAATTGATATCACTCACAATGGCTGGATTCCATCTAGGTATGTCAGTTTCAAGGCCTTTGCAATGTCCATGCTTGCTAACTGTCAAGGCCTACTGGGACACTTGAATGCACAGACCCTGATGTTATTAGTAACATCTGTGCTTTTCCAGCTATGACAACTGTGACAAAAAGCAGAAAACTGAAATCTAGGCCCATACAAGCTATAATCACTTTAAAAAACAAAGGTTAGTAATTTTAAGCAAAATGTAACTTCTATTTATTTAAAATATGAGGATAACTATCAATAAAAATGTTTCTTCATAAAGTAGTTCTAATAAAAGCTGCTGACAGTGTGTTCTGTGGATTGTCAAGAGTAACTGCGGAAAAAGACACGATGTTTTTAACATGTATTTTTTCAATGCCGTGATCCCCAAAAGCTAATTTTCATTCACCTCTGTTGTATTGGGGTGGAGATGAATATCTGAAAACCAGTGCAAGTAAAAGTAAAAGTAAAAGTAAAGAAATTTTATTGCATCTGTATGGCTGGATACCACTACATTCAAATTCTGCAATTTATGCAAATTCTTAAATAAAAGCTAGTATTCAAATAACAGCTGAGTCTCAAGCATCAACAGTACCCACAGTAAATTAATGGGATATTTCAACATTTTAGGGAAATCAGCGTATTTGATTTCTTTGAGAAGAGATACAAATATCAATACCACTCAGTCAGGATGTGGCTAGCCTAGCTTAGTATGAAGACTGGAAGCAGGGGGAAACAGCCTGGTTCTCTCTGTAATTGGGGTTGGTTTATGTTTTTTCTATTTTAGTGAACTGACTTCTTTGTTTGTTGTGACACCCTGTGCTGCAGCTATATTCAACACTCAAGTATATCTACCTAAACCATCTTTAATGTACAGCAGTCAAGGTTAGTAGAGGTGTAATATGTAAATAGTATACTGAAATATACTGAAAACTTCAGTCTATCATTGTTCTAGTTTGTCTACTTAGTGAAGATCATTTCATTTTAACAGCGTGTCTGTGTGTGACAGACCACCAAATGTTGTTATGTTACATATGTTTTACTGTTTTCAATATGACTTTTCCATCACTGAAACAAAGGAGCATTATCCCTCCAAATTTATACATAAGTGATCTGACTGTTTGGAGGTGTGTGTCTGCTGGTGTATGTGAATCCATTTGTTTGTTGTATGTGTGGAAGTGTGTGTATGTTGCACTTACACAACCCGCAGTGTCTCCAGCCTCCACAGGGACCTGGCATGACTGGACACTGCTCCCCCCTCATAGTGCACTGTCCTGGGGGTAAAAATGAAACAATCACACCTTCAAACAAATGATTGATCTTTTGCCTACATAACATTGTGCATTCCAGAGGTCACTTCTTCCACAGCTACTCCAGTTGCTTTGATGTATATCTAGATATGCTACTGCCTGGATGACTCAGTAACAAACCTCAGCAGACAGCCAGGAGGAGAACACAGTCACTCTCATCAGCTCTCATTGTTTAACAACATGGCTGTCCCCTTTGGGAACATCTTAAAACTATAATTATTAACAGTCCTCCCTGTCTCAGTCGCAGCAGAGAACTCAGTCTGTAATGGGAGTTGCTCATTTGTCTTCCTGCAGGCCATGGACATTATTTCCTTGCAAAAGAATTGCGTACTGTCTGTCTACTGGTGTAAACTGAAGGGTGAAGGAGAACCAAGTTTAAAGTAAAGGAACATGTATAAGGCAAAACTTTGATTGCAGAGGTGACTGTATGTTTGTTAAAGATAACTAATACCTATATGTCTTACAGACACCACAATCACCACTGTTGTGCTTGCATCAACTGATTGGTATCAGCTGTTTTACTCATGCTAATGTCATATGGGAAGTACCGTAACTACCTGTTTCCGACTTGTAAATAACGTTCACTTCAACACCCAAGTTGTAATTATGACTGGGAAACTGAATGATCCGATATATCGTACTTGGTGTCTCGTAATACAAAAATGCCAGGAAACTCAAACAAACATGGACACCCCATGTGACCAAAAGACTGTCGTTCCATGTGATTGAAGCCAAATGTAATGGATATAGTGCTATATTGTCAATGCACACTATTTCTAACACCTCACTCAACCAACTCGGCAATCATACAACTGTCTTGAGTTGTCAAATGACACGAATGCTCACAAGTTGTAAACACGAGACTCTTTCTCATGTCTACTATCCATCATGCATGATGAAAAAGCGCAATCAGCATCATTTGCTCATAGTTGACAGTAGGCTACCAAGTGATTTGTAACATCCAATCCCATTCATACACGTTTTCCCTCATGCGAACACTGTCTGTTGCTGCAGCTCCCTCCACCAGCCCAACCTCCTCCTATTGTTTTGAAGCTTTTGGTATTGTTGACTTGCTAAGATCTAATGTTTATTTGTATTTAATCCTTTTTTCTATACTTCCTCCAGACTACTGAACCTAGCCTTTTTATAACCTTATTACTTTTAATAGTTGGAATTTATTATTTGGATAAAGAGGACATTTTGTATTAAAAAGACTGTAACACTGGAAGATACACAGTTGATTTGACAAATGACTGTTGAGGCCTCAGGTTGCATTTGGCTGAATTTAAGAATGCTTTTTTACACAGAACAAGGAATGTGGATATTGTCCCCCATCTCATAAACTGGAATAGTGTTAGGAAGGGATCTGTTCACATCCAGGATCACAGATGTTAGGTGTGTTGCCCTTAAGGCATTTATTTTATTCTTAAAATTGTTTCATTTCATGGTAGCTATTTTCTAGTTAAAAATGAGAACTGGATAACTATTTTAAGTTAAACAAACTTGTTTGTAAAAATGTATATTATTTGTTCGTTCGCGTCATGTGATGACACCACTTCCAGTTTAGTCACTTCCTGGTTCTGTAGAAAAATGAGACACAAGACATGTCTATGTTCAGAAAGTGATCCACTTGCATCCAATATGAAGCATCATAGAGGCAATGCCGTAAGTTTATTTATTTGACATTAGACATGTTAAAGAGCATATTAGTATTGATTTAGTTAAAAACAATGTTTGATAAGTTATTTAAAATGGTTGATTTGCAAATATGTACAATGTAATGTACAGTTAAGAACACAGATACTGAATATTTTTGTATTGTTTATTTACGGTTTTCACCAGCATGTTAATGAAGAACGACAGTAAATGATCAACCTTGCTACGACTCTGTCTTCATTGGCTATGGTTTAACTTCCACACACTGCATGAGAACATTACATTAGGCTTTGTGAAGGCAGGTAGTCCGAAGACAGCCAGACTAAGTAGAACCTGTTTCATGATAAAGGCTCCTGGACTAAAGTACATTTTCAATTATGATCTGCTGAGAAACAGACAAAACACTGATTATCAATACATAACAGAAACTCATCTGTGAATATACCTTGTCAAAAAAAAAAGGAGGAAAAAAATGGCTTTACATTGCATGCAATTTCCAACCAGTATGTTTGTGGTGGTGGGGCGTGGTTTGAACTTGGCTGCAGAGAGGGAGAAGTGGAGGAGTGGCTCAGGAGCTCAGGGCAGGTAGCCCTGGGAAACACAGGTGCAAGGCATTAATCAATCTGTGTGTGCTTATATCAGTAGTGGCAGCCCTGAGGAGAGTGGTCGGGAAGGAGCGGAAAGAAGCCAAGCTGGGCCAGAGGACCGCAACGGAAAGAGTGCTGTATATAGTTGTAAATAAATGGGCCGAATGGCTCCTGAAACGTCATCCAGTGTGTGGCGTTTTCTCTTTTGACAGGCCCACAGTAGCGAGTGTCGCTACAATGTTGTTTATTTGGTAAGAAGGATTATATATTGTAGCCTCCATGTGCTGGTACTGGGTCTATTTGTGAATGTGTATAACTGAATGACAGCAATTAAACACGACATCTACTGACTCAACATACCTGGTTATGTTATGGTCTAATTTTACAATTTAGCAAATTTAGGTCAGGTAAAAACTCTTAATTGAAAAATGTTGTGGGTAATCATATCAAAATGTCTACATAGAATCAGTGCAGGTAAAAACTACTTCATATTCAACCAGATTAGATGAAATTGTTACCAAAATGACTATCTTAAGCCCATAAATCAGTCCAGTTGCAACTACAGTACACATTACCTTCTCTGCTCGTCCCCATGCTCCCCAGATGGAACAGTTAGACACTCGTCCATGTGACCGTGAAGGAGGCGCAGGACGTCCCCTCCTATCAGGAAACCTGCAGACATGAGAGCAGAAAGCTCCCTGAGGCAAATTTGTGATTTGTGATATTTGGCTATATAAATAAAATTGACTTGATTCATTCTAAGCAGGTTTTGAATCTGTAGTGTTTTCACACTGGAAAAGTGACTAAATGAAGTATTAGTAAGTAGTACAAAAACTCAAAATGCAGACAAAAAATGCTTGATTTCTGGTTGTGCTGTTGATGTACACTATTGCCCCACAATGCGTCGCACAAAGGAAACTGAGGAGCTGCTCATATCTGCAAAATATTAGAATACATTGTGAATGGCAGTGAAACGGCTCCAGAATGATTAGGATATAGTACATACTGTTTACAAGGTTCTTCACTGTACCACAAAGTTAGTTCTAACTTGACATGAAAACACTACTGGATCAACTGCTGTCTTCCGAATATCATTACATGTGTAAACATAGTGTCCAAAAATTTGAATTCAACTTCAATACAATAAAAAACAATAAAATAATGTACAAAAGAGGGAAGTTAAGATAACAAAAAGCATAATACAAACACCAAACATGAAAGATAGACAAAGCAAGAAAGAGAGAAGGATGGAAACAAGAAAAGAAAGAGAGATACAAAGAAATAGAAACAGGTGTACCTTGTGCTACTTCGCTGCCAGAACAGATGGGAGCCACACTCCACAGTGTCTGCTGGAAGGCTGCATCTACATGGAGACTGCCATTACCATAGGACAGATGCTGCAGGAAGAGACACACAAGCCAAATAAAAAAAAAATACACACCAACATTACTATGTTCCTGAATCTGAGTTCTGTATTTAGCATTTCAGAAGGGCAGGCCTGGTTTAGCCACCGAGCCACTTGCAGAGTGCAGTGCTCCAACTGTATCAGACCGTGAGTAATCAAAACATGGACAGTCAGGAAAAAGAAAGGGAGGAAGAGAGAGAGAGCCACAAAGAAGAGAAGGGCCTAAATGACGTTAAATGATGTTCATAAACAACTGAGTTAAACAGAGTTTAGCATATGCAAACAGGCACAAGCAGGCATATGTACAGATATGTAGCTAATTTTATAGATGGTTGTATTTAATGATGGATTTGGTCTATAAACAGAAGGATGTCTATGGAGAAGGCTCTAATGTGGCTCTTGAGTGTGGCATACTATGATGTTCATCCATAGTTCATCCATTGGCGCATACCTGTACGTGACTATCGCACTGGCTGCTGTGCTGTGTTTGTGTATGCATTTGACTGGTTGTCTTTAACTCTTTTGTCTGTCATACTTCACAAAGTTTAGTTCATTATTTGTTCATGGTCAAGACAGTCTTACTAAGAAGGAACAGTAAAAATGAAAGACAGAAAGTGATAGAAAGATTTGAGCCCCCCTCTCCTCACATGTCCCCACCACAGCTGCTACTGACCAGATATCTCTCAGAGGAGACGCTGACCAGGATGAGATCATCTCCCACTCTAACCTTCTCACCCTCTGAACGCTGCTTTGACGCTGGATGGATGGTCCACCAGCACGCCTCGCCTACACACACACACACAAAAGATAGCTCAGAAAATAAAGCAGAAATGTGTCATGACTCACAGACTCTACTACATACTGTATCACCTCAGCCTGTGTACCACTTCAGTAGCCTAGATTTGTCTTGCAGACAGTGTACTTTGCAGTGGCTTATTGTTCTGACTTTGTTGTAAAGTGAAAACCACTGTGGAGAAGCAGCAGGTCTGGAGTCAGATTGTATCTGCTAGACACAGACAGAGACAACCTGACAGTATCATAACACTGACAACAGCAGTCCAGTCCAAAGCAAACTGCAGCTTGTGATACCAAACTAGACCAGGAAGAAGCCACCTCAAAGCTAATGCAAAGCTGGGCCCAATCTGAGTTAGCTTGATTTGATTGTTAAAGATGTGAAATGATCATTATTTTTCAGTTCTTTTAAGCAAACATTCTCCATATGATATTGTTGTCTGTGTTCTTTAACATATTTTAAACAATAACTTATCCCTTGGTGTTCACACCGCTTTTCGACTTATAAGTCGTGAGCACTGAATAAGTGGTCGCTTCCAACTCACTTTCAAGAACTTCTCGTCACTTCAAAAATCAAAGTCATTTATTTAACAAACTCAAAAATGTTCCAAACATTGCTCTAAATTAACTTAATAAAGAAAGGAAACAAAAAATCCATTAACGTAATTAAAAAAAAGTGGTTAAATAGTGACATGCGCACCAAGTCTCTATAATATAAGAAACAAATGCAACTCAAAGTTATAATAAACAAATTCCTATCAAACTTTATTTGAATACCAAAATGCTGATAATATTTAACACAAATAGCAAAGTTAAACCATTTCTTTTAACGGCTACGACATTCCAGCCCCTAATTGTAATAAACAATTATCAAATGATTACCAGAAACCGTTATAACATAGTAACAAACAAAACATGTTTGCCACATATCTTAAACATTGTCAACATATTTAAAGTCCAATGTGATGTGTCTCATCATCCAGCATTTGCTGCGTCATCACTGAACAGAGTGCTCTTTTGACCTGCTGTATGAGGCGGTCCCAAACACCTCCATGATGAGCTGCATGAGGTGGTTTGAAAGTCCACTTGGAGTGATTTCTGGATTTTGCCTTTATTGACTTCCTGCAGGGCCTTTTTCAACTCCTGATTTGAACTCGCAAAGTTAGTTCCATTATCGGATCTGATTTCTTTTACTTGTCCTCTTCAACATATAAATCTCCTGAGAGCATTGGTACATTAATCTGTGTCAAGAGTATACACCACCTCTAGGTGAACTGCACGGCATGCCAAACAAGTAAATATGACTCCATATAACTGTATTCCTCCCCCTACTGAAATTTCAATAGGCCCATAATAGTCTATTTCGACAAATGTGAATGGAGGAAGATCTGCAGAGACTCTGTCAATAGGAAGATCTGACCTTTGACCAGGTAAACAAAAAAATTTCTGATGACTACTCTGGCTGTTGAGTTGGCATGAAATATCAAGTAACGGCAATGATGGGTGGAAAGCACGTGATTCCTCCCGCCATGACCAATATAGTGAAGAATGAGTTCTGAGATTGCTGTTTTTGAGCAATGTTGCTGGATGCTTTGTTTCTTCTGGCAGGGCTGCTTGGCCTAACCTTCCACCTACTCTCAAACACCATCTACCACCAATGGGTCAAGCTTGACTAAATGACTTGTTCTCTTCACTGTGCCTTTGTTTAATGAAGCAATTTCTTCTTGGAAGCTTTGTCTTTGCACAAAGCATATGATGGCATTTTCTGCGTGAGCCATATCCTCAACAGCAAGCCTTTACATTGTTAGGCTTGCTTTCAACTGCTGCATGTGTTTTTTTACCATGTCATCTTGCTTATTGGAGCTTTGGTACATGTTAAGTGCATTTTCTGTCCTGATTCTTTTCAGGCGTAGATGTTTAAGCACCTCTTTACACTTGAGAATCCATCCCACTAGTCTTTTTAGGTCTTTTTAGGTCAGCAGAAGATGTGCTTTGGGAGTATAGTGGTGGGAGTTTCATCAGTCTGTAGTATTGTCACACAGAGTGAGACTACATTCCTCACCTCTGGGTCATCAACAGAGACTATGCCTTGCTCTTCATCATGCCCTGGCCATTCACACGGAGGTTCAGAAAGAAACTCAGGACCATTTATCCAAGTTTTGGACTGAATGAAGGCATCTGCCTGCATGCCACGTGATGCTGCGTCTGCAGGAATTGAACTTGGAACTGATGTGATTCCATTGTGTGACTTTGGACAATATCCGTATGATGAAAACTCTATTTGCCACAAATGTTTTGAACCTTGTTGTATTGATATTAATCAATATACTTCAAGACGGACATGCTGTCTGACCAGAACACTGACTCATCTATCTGAATTTGCAGCTCTGCTTTCAGCATCCTGTCATCCTAAGTGCAAGCTGCAATCTGGGTATGGTTTTCTTCTTGAGGGGTGCTACTTTGGCTTTTCCCATTATGAAAACAACATGCACTTCTTCCCTGTAGTTAGTTAATCTGAGGTAAGACACTGTACCAAGACCAACTTCGCTTGCATCACAAAAGTGATGCAATTGTGCAGCTGCTATTTCACCAAAGTCTTTGGGTATGATACATCTGCTTACATAGAATGCATCCAACAGGACTAATTGACCTAACCATCTTTGCCACCTTTGAACATGATCTTGTGGAATATTCTCATCCCATCCAAGCTCGGCCTTGCATAACTCCTGAAGAATCTGCTTGGCAAATAGCACAACCGAAATCCTAGAGGATCATAGACAGAACTTACGACAGAGAGAATGCCACGCCTTGTTATTGGCTGAGGTTTCACAATTGTGCTAAAAGTGAAGGCATCATGTTCAACATCCCACTGAGGCCCTCTCCACAGGAAGTTTTTTCCTGTCAAGGTTCAAAGTCTTGACTCCTTTGGCTCTTTTTTCCTCAGGGATCACAGCAAGGACAGAGTGATGGTTATTGATCCACTTATTCAGACGAAACCCTCCTTTGTTACACATTTCTTTGAGGTTCCTGTACAGCAATGTTGCTTTCTCCACAGAGTTCACTGACTTAAGACAGTTGTCAACATAAAAGTTATGTCTTACAGTATCTGCCACCTCAGCTGGATACTCATTATAGTTGTCTTCAGCTGTTTTTAACAAGGCAAATGTAGCACAGCTGGGTGATGATACAGCTCTGACAATGTGAACCGTCATCCCATGCTCCACAAGTTCTTTAGTGATGTCTCCATTGGGCCACCAGAGAAAGCACAGGAAATCGACATCCTCTCTTACCACTCCCACCTGGTGTAACCTTGCAGTAATTCTCTATTCAGAGAGGTACCATGGAACAATGATGCACAAGCACCACAAAGATATTATTTTTATGTGGGTGTTAGACCCCATGATATGGTATATACCACATTGCCACTTTCTGGCTCCAACTGGTCCTGGGTTACAACCTCTGTGTATCCCTTTACAATAACATCATGCATGTGTAAAGGGTTAAAAAAAAAATTATATACAGGAATAATGGCATAAAAAAATGTTAAAAAGTCAATGGGACTATGGCACAGTTCATTGCTAAAAAAAATAAGTTAAATGTGTTTAAAAAAATAGACACCCACATATATTTTTTTAATTTTATTGTGTCTTAAATAGTGATTAAATGCCAATTTCATTGTACTTCACTTGTTACTGTGTTAGCGCAATACTCAAACAGGTCACTAGATGGCACATAGCAGTTGGGAGGAACCTAAAACCCCTTAGAGGCAAACACTGCAGAATAAATCCTGCAGTCGAGCTGAACACAAGCTAACATTTTAGGCCTCTTTGTTTCTACATACAGGTGGGTTAATATTCCTCAAAATCACATTCATGTACCACAGTCTAAGGGATAAGGGTGTTGTGAATCCTTGGTGATAACGAGAGTTGAGTGGTTTTGCAGTAATGTGTTGAAATTGAGATGTTTAGCTATACACTACCATGCTAGGCTAGCAGACCTGTTGCTAATGAGTAAAGTAACATAGTACAATAGAAATGCCAATGAGACACGCAAAATGGGCTTGTTTTATTTTGTTAACTGATGTGAGGCTACATAAAGTGTGAATGCAGCTATTTCACGTTCTGTTAAGCTGTTTTCTTATGTGTGTTGTTGCTGAATGTAAAAGAGACGTGAATACAGTAATTCTGAATGTGTGACAATGGAGAAGGACTAATATGAGAGATAGATTTGATAGTCACTGTGAGGTTGTATATTATTGTTGCAACTGTTGAACTATGGGAAATGTTAGTTACAGTAACCAAATGAGAACAAATTGTTTTTGTTGTTCTACTGGTCAATATGTAATTCAAGTGCAACTGAATAGTGAATATTGTTATTTCACAGGGCTTCAGTTTTCAATGTATTTACATACAGGTATATGCTATGTTTACTGATGTATTTTCTTTAGACACTGCAACTTACCCGATGCTACCACAAGCATTTTGTGATTACCTCAGGAAGTCATTGGTTAATGTATATTTCCTATGTTGAGAAAGCAGAATAAATCCTGCAGTCGAGCTGAATGCAAGCTAACGTTTTCTGCGTCTTTGTTTCTACATACAGCTGCAGGGCTTATCAACACACCCCTCCCTGACACCCACCAGGTCAGGGGGAGCAACATATGCATGCTTTGTATTCATCCAGGAATGTCTGGTCTCTTTTAAACCTCTTCAGCAGTTGTTGTGCTCTTTGTAGGGCAATGTGCTTGTTGTTGGGCATGCTTACATCTGGTTCACAAATGGCAGTTTTAGGTAGTAATGCCCATGCTTTAACACTGATGCGTTTGAGACAATGTTCATAAACTGCTCATCTTCCATAGACATTTCTTTCTTTTCATAATGCTGTTCAGCAAAATCGTGATTGTACTGCTGGATTAAGAGCTCTTCCAGATTGGTTATGGCTATCCTGTTAACTTGTACAGGAGGGCAATCACAAATGTCATTGTCCACCCTGCGACTGAGTGGACCATTGATTATCCACCCAAGGAGAGTTTTTACAGCAAACGGTCCATTACCTTCACTGTTAATAATATTTCAGGGCTGCAAGACTTTTGGAGCATTTACACCAATCAGTAACCCAGTGCTTGCATTGATTGGTGTCAATTCAACATCCTTCACGTAAGGCCATTTTCTGATGTCCTCTTCCTTAGGAATGTTGTCTTTGGTTACAGACTTTTGTGTAAACACATCTGGCAACTTCAGGAATGTGTTCCCTTCCACTCCCAGCCACTTCCATTCCAGAAATTCTGTACCTGGGCACAGGCTTCTCCTGACCCATAGTTTTGAGAACTTTCATTTTCTTTCCACTTGTGTTTAGCTCTGCCATTAATGTCTCTGTACAAAATGTTGCAGTGCTTCCTGGGTAACGGAAAGAATAAGTCTACACAATTTTGGTTCCTTTACTTAATTCACGTCTGGCTATCAGCATCCAAGGAGACAAGAGAACTTCACATGGTTGATTCCCTGGATTGTTTCCTGGTATTCTGAGATTCTGTTTTATCCTTCATGTCTATGTGCAGAATTCTTGGGTGATTTTGGTGACAAATCTGACAGGTCATTTGGTTTTGACAGTTTTTGCCCATATGCCCCTGTCCCAAACATCCAAAACACAGACCTTTGCTTTTCACAAACTCCACCTTTTCTTTGTTGGGTCTGTGCTTGAGGGCTCCAAAAAAATCCATTGTGTGGTCTTTATTACAGAATAAACAGGGCTTCTCAAAAGCACTTGAAGTATCTTGGTGTAATTTCTCTTTTTGGTTGAGTTTTAATTTATTTTCAATGTGCTCTGACCGCTCTGACATTGCTGCAACAGTAGTAGCAAAGCTACTTCCTTTACTGTTTAGTTTTAAAGGGTCTTTGTGGTCTTATTGCTTTTAACATTCCTTAATTACCAGACAGATCTTGAATATCACCACAAATGGGATCCAAAGCAACTTGTGATTGTCTTTCAATAAACTCCACAAGGTCTTTAAACTTTGCTCGCCTTTTGCAGTTGTCTTGAATGTCACAGACAACTGTTCTCCATTAGTCCCAAGGCTTAAAAGGCAACTTGGATACAATTGTCCTGAAGTGACATGGGGTTTCCACTTCTTCCATGAAATTAATTTCTCTCATTGTATTACAGCAGCTTCGAAGAAACAGTGCATAAGATATGCTTAATGCTGGTCCATCCTCTGCCTTTACTGAAGACCAACTCCGGATTTTATCCATATACGCTGATGTTATCTTCATTTCATTGCCAAAATGCCATTCAAGTTGCTCCTTTGCTTATTTAAACCCCCTTACTGGGTCCATATGCAGGAAACTCTGAACCAATTGTCTGGGTTGTCCTTTTGTGTATTGCTCAAAATGGAACAATTCATTTTGCACATTTTGCGGCTCAAAAGCTTTGATAAACTATCTGTACTGAAGAACATCACCATCAAATACAGGAATTTCTCTAGTGGGAAGAAGAGATAACTGTTGTGCCGTTATTTCAGTTTGTCTTTTCATGACGTCAGTGAGACTCCTTTCCTCACTGTTATTTGAGTCTCCAATTCTTTGGTCACGATTTACATTTGTGCCTTTTATTTTAAGGGATGTTGTGAACTGGTGGGGAATGTTTGTTTCCTGAGAGGTTTGAGCTTTTTGAGCCTTTTGAGTAGTTGCTGGAGCTATACACTCAGTAGAGTTTCAGATACTTCCATGGATGAATCTGGTGTACTAATTTCTGATTTTGGTTTCTTTAGTGGTGGTGTAGGCCCATGCAAGGATTCAGACCCCATGAAAACTTTTATTTTGGCATCTGCAGCAGCTAATTAAGCCTCCATGGCGAGCTTTTCTTTCCTTGCCTTGAACTGGGCTTCTTCCATGTCCAGGGCATGTTTCACTTCCAATGCTTGAGCTTTTGCTCTCAGAGCAGCACGTTCTGCTTTAGCCTTTAAACAAGCAGAACATGCACCGGAAGCCTTCCTGCAAATAGCTAAAGGTGGGGCGGTACCTGACATGCACACCAAGTCTCTATAATATAAGAAACAAAAGCAACCCAAAGTTATAATAAACACATTCTTATAAAACTTAATTTGAATACCAAAATATATGCTGATAATATTTTACATAAAAAGCTAAGTTAAACCATTACTAAGTTAAACCATTACTTTTAACAGCTGTGACAAAACACATGAAGAATTGTGTTGCTAATATTATTTTCTTAACCATTTAGTGTTTCTTATTTTTCCCTCAAAGAGCTTTATGGTTGAAAAAAATCATCTTACAGTCTACCACACTGTCTGACATTATTATATACAGTATATTCTCTATCAGCTTGTTCAAACTCTTTATTGAAGCTATATAATGTTTACACTGAGTCAAAATTGACCTGGACATATATGATAACTTTGGAAACTTTGGGATGTTCACAAGAATTTAAAGCTTCATTGCTCAACAAGCTAAACATCACACATGCCTTTGACATATTATTAGGCTAGTTCGAGATTGACCCAGGCCTGCGCAGAATCGATCAACAGCGATCGCCGCACAATGCATGCCGGTTAGATTTGTGTCCGGCTTGATCCCGACTTGCTCTGATGTCATGCAAACGTGGGCAACGATAACCTCACGAGATCGAGGCAGCCGCAGTTTTTAGAGCCAGTCCAGCGCAGTTCATGTCGAACGAGCCTATCGTTACATCCCGTAGTTATTGTCTGTTTCCTGCTTTATTTTGAAATGTCTGGTCTGTTCCGTTCCGGCCCTTGTGTCTTTCATTGATTTTCCACACCTGCTCCCTGTTACCCACCTGCCTCTGATTCCCTCGTTAGCCACTTCCCTATATATACCGGTCCCCTTTCTTTGTTCTCTTGTCGGTTCATACTGTTTGTGATGTGCTTAGTTTCTGTGTTGCCCCTAGTACGTTCCTGGTGCTTCTGTCGCCGAACCTGGATTTACCTGTTGTCTGTCTTCCTGCCTGGCTGCCTACCTGTACCTACATGTAAGCCTATTTTGTGTTAAATAAACCATTGAAACTGCTCCAGTCTGCCTGTGCTGTCTGTGCTTGGGTCCAATCCCTGCCACCTCTTGTGACAATTATGGCCTTATAAAGCTGATGCTTTAGTAAACAGTTACTTATTTAGACACCAGCAGACACAGAGCAACGTTAGCATTCATTTGGAGTGTGTGTCCACCCGATGAAGTCCAATATTCACTCTCTTTTCACCTTCTGTCTGCGCTCCACCAACCCCTGAGGGAAATATCTGGCTCTTTAGCTGCTAAATGCTCCACTGCATTCACCTGCTAGTCTCTAACTGTGTCTGTCTGCTGCAACACAGGAAAGGTTTGGGCTGTCAAACCGGAACAATAACTTAAAGTGAGTAATAATTCTCTGCGGGTTCATCACCTTGAGTGACACATTACAAATATTCCTCACATGAAATAATGGTTAGTGCAGCTTTAAAGTAAAGTTCTGCAGGTTTGAACAGTTCAGCTACACAGCAGAAGTTTACGATAACTGTGGTTTAGTGATGTTTTTAATATCAACACAAGAAAGCCACACAGTGAAAGAAAAAACTCCTACCTGTGGTATCTTCCTGCAGTCCAACATCAAAAGCCAGTTTGTCTGTGGATGAGCGGGAGGTGGACAGACAGCACAGGTACTACACAGAGAAACACAAATTATTCCATCAATCCATTTGATCAGCTAGATCATCTACCAACTAAATTGCCCATAGCTATGAATGAGTGTGAATGGCTGTCCGTCTCTTTGTGTCAGCCCAAAGATTGAGCCAGTGGTTGGATGATTGGGTGGCTGTGGCTCAAGAGGTAGTGGGTCATCCACTAATCAGATGGTTGGGGGTTAGATCCCTGGGTTATTGGCGAGAGTGTGTGTGTGTGTGTGTGTGTATGGTTGAATGAGCAAAAGGCAAAAACCTTTTATATAAATGTAGCCATTTACCCACACCCATTGTCAGCTGGGATCGACTCCAGCCCCCCTGTAACCTTCTAAAAGATAAGCGGGTATAGCAGATGGTTGAATGGATGGACCCCATAAACATCAGTACCTTTAAGACTGTGAAGACTTAATAGGAATTCAGAACCATTTGAGTAGTTAACCATTTAATATTATAGTTGGATTTTCATGATTTTCTCTTACAAGGCTGTTAATTACAGAACCACCTGTAATTTGGCAATTGCTTAAATGCCATCCGTAACAATAAGGAGCAGGGCAAATCTTTCATTATCCACCACTCCCTGGAAAATTATTCCTGTCTGAATGGGGCTTCAGACAGTTTTGTAGTTGTTGAAAGGTATATTTGACCTATTTCTGTATTAGATGATGACTGATGTCTGAATGTTCCTTTAATAATATTGGCAAGCCTATAGTTTTTGGTTAGAGTTGTTATTGTGGTAAGGGTGTTTTCATTTGTGTGTGTGTGTGTGTGTGTGTGTGTGTGTGTGTGTACACTGACCATTCCACTGTAGGAGTGTCGCAGCAGGACAGCATGTCCGTACAGTAAGGTCCGATGACCGCCCCCCTGGGCCGTCTGACAGAGAGACATTGACAAGAGAGAGAAAAAAGAGCCGAGTTACCTAAGACAGGAATTCACTGAGAGAGAAAAACAGTGAGAAACACCTGAACAGAGATATCAATAAACAGTACAGACAGAAAGTCCAACAAAACAGATGCAGACAGGAAGAGAGGGGGAGAGGCCAGCTCTATCATTTCATCCTACAAGAATGCTTTATCTGTCAAGTTGTAGGAAAAAACATTAGCGACAAACTAGAATCTAAATAAAGTAAGCTAAACTGTAATGTCATCGACCCATCACTATCATAGTAGTTTTTAAAGGTACACTGTGTGGAAGTACAAATATCAATATATCACTGTCATATTAATATGAATATGTCTAATGAAATAACAGTCCTAATCAGGATTTGGGCTTCCACAGTTAATTAAACCTGATTGGGCACACTATTGACACTTTGTGTTTAGAGTGGCTGCTCTGGTGCATCAAATCAAACTCTCCCCATTCACAGGTAAACTGCCTGACCAATCACAAGTCTGTTTCAAAACCAGCTGCATTTTACTACGACTACTTGAACAAACCTGCATAAGTAATGAAAAATGTGTAAATTGTTTAGATTTTGTTACATGCTTCATGTACAGGTATGTGTTTAAACTGAGCATGGTGTCATGTGACTGGACCTTTATCAGTAGGATATCACCAAAGACTTTACAGAGACAGAAAAAACAGAAAACAAACTACATGTAGTGTAGTTAGTAACTTGTCAAACGGACAATGATACCGCCAGAAGAAACATCTACAGATGGTTGTGCCAGTAGAGCATCAGGTATTTCCATCTGCTCATTAGGGAAGAAAGAAGCTGTTTCTCTAGTTCCCCCACAGAGCAAGAACTAAGGTCCGTACACCTTAATTAAATAGTGAATAATCAAAGACCAGTTGGAATTCTGAATTCATAACTCAGAAAGCTGCTGGAACTGGGCCAGTCGGACATCTGGTTTACCACAATAGATGTGATAAGATGAAGTGCTTATTGGATAGTTGAACAGAGTCTGAAACCCCCTTTCTAAATTGAGTTACATTTGTGTGGAGTTTTGAGACTCTTTTCACAGTCTCTGATCCATAAACGCATGTTGCATTTAAGTGCTGGTGGAAAGCCCGGACGTCTGGCTTTTCGGTGCATTCATGTGAAATTTCAAAGTGGGAAAGGTGTTTTCCCCAGTATTTATTTGTAAAATAATTTTACATTTGTTCAAAATGATTGGTATTTGTTTGTGGATTTAACAATGCATTTGTGAACACCCTAAATTAATTACTCACAAATCATCATACACCTTTGTAAAATTTTTTATTTATAGATCATGAAACACACATTTGACACCCATATTGAGACAAGATTTCTCTCCATTTGCCATTAGACATAGTCGAACGACATGTCATATACCCTAGCTGGTTTGAAACATACTGAGGCCTTTAGTGTCTCTGTTGTACTAAGTAGTTCCAGTGGTTGGCCTTGGTCCTACGAGTAGAACAAACCAGTTTGCCGATTCTCTAGCCCCTCATACTTATCCAAGTTGTGTGAACAGATCCACTGTGACGCTAGGGAACACAATATCGCTAGATTTTGGTCAGGCTATCAGACCTAAGATATGGCCACAGTGTAGGATGATTAAAAGTGTTAAGCCGGAGCAATGACAATTTTACTGTTATCAACCAACTGGTCAGGAGCTCATAGTGTAGTTGAGGTGGGACTGCTGCACCTTAAACACTTGTTTTGATTGAAGATATTTTACAGTTTGTCCAAAAGGCTTCTTCCGTTCAAACTATTGTGGGGAATAGTTCTTTCTCTTTATATATCCCTGGGTGAAATAGGATGTTATTGAAGACACAGACATCCATGTCCTTATCTAAACATGTTAGATTGTTTCAGGTTTCGGGTGAAAAGCAGTGGGACTGATATCGGTGCAGCATTGTAAACAGCAGTGCCTCAACCCCTCTCTTCAGTTTAAGAGCGGTCTCTCCAGTGTGTTGTGGTTTTATGTTCCTGTACTGTTTGCTCTCCTATGCTGAGTCATGCAGTTGGAGTATGTTGGAGAATGAAGAGGTGGATCTGTTTGCCTAATGGCAGAATTCCCACTGGCTGCTATGGTTCTGTCTGCCTCTCCAAAACAGAACCTCCTTTCGAGAGCAGCTCAGGTGTTTGGCCACCCTCTACTGGAACCTTTCCTACAGAGCAATCGTCTGTTGAAACAATTCTGTGACTCTCAGTGGGAACTGTCTTTGGTTCTGGCCTCATGACAGAACCATGACGTTGTGGATCATTTTAAAGAAATAGTTCAACATTTTGAGAAATATGCTTATTTCACTCTTACCCAGAGTTAGATGAGAAGGTCGATACCACCTTTATGTCTGTGCGCTAAACATAGAGCTACAGCCAGCAGCCAATTAGTTTATCTTAGCATAAAGACTAGAAACAAGTGGCTGAGTGCAGTAATTTTCTAGAGTCTTGTCATCACTGTGAGGTTGCCAGGAAACTAGTGGAGACTCCTGGAAGTCACTGCTCCCGGCCAAGAAATAGTTCCAGTACCTAACCCCCATAAAACCACAACCTGTTTTTACGTTTCTGTTTCTGTACGAATCAAACAAATGCCTTAGTTAGTGAGCTTGTTTTGGTAGGCGGATTGTTTTTACCTTTGAACAGAGCCAGACCAGCTACTCTGCCCTGGGTGTCACAAACAGAACAGTGCTGATTCACTGTTAAGAGCTGCATGAGTGAACCAGTACCATGGCAGGGCTCATGTGCTCAGCACAGGGAGCAGTGCAGAGAGAGAACAACTAAGTGCTCATACCTATGTCACATCAGGGGGTGTGGCCTGTTTGAGACTGAGCCTGAGTGAAACAGAACAGAGAGCTGGAGTGAAATTGGACCTTCCAGGTTCTCTTCCAGAAGTAAGAAAACCTTATTCAAAATCACATTGACATTTGTTACATCACTAATAACTAAAAATCCAGCCTTGGAACACAACCTTACTCGACAGTATGTTGTGTGGTTCACTCCAAATATCTAGATAAGGATGGAATTTAAGAAAATATTGTGGTGGGTGTTATGGTTAGCACATCACATTAACATATTATAACTAATATACATTAAAGAATGGAAAAGGCCAGAGTTATTCTTTATTTTTCTTAGTGTCAACAAATCTCATGTAAAGACCAACCTCTGGTCCGTCTCTCAATACTCTCCAACTTCCCTACTCTGTGGCTCTGTAGCTACAAGTCCGTTGGTTCCTACTGAAGGTGTTAATCTTTAAAAACTCATCACCCCACAAATGCAAAGTTGCATTTTTTTAAAGGCTCAGTAATTTCCTACAGGAGGAAACATTACATTTGTTGGGGACTATTTTCAGCGGCGGATGAATCCACATGTGGTGCTCTAGTGAGTATTTGGGGCAGCAGGATGGTGTATGTGGGATTGAGTTCAAATAAACTACAATGTGTGTGTCGATGGTAATGACAGAACATGTCACCCAGTGCAACAGTGATGTGTTTTTAATAGTTTTTGGAGCTCTATGGCAAAATCGAGACAACTGTGCCCCCCCAGTGTTATATAACCTGCCTAATGCCGACTATATGATGCCTTTTTGTTATGGCTGCCAACAGTTTTCTTATACATGTGAAAATGCTTACAGCTTTTGCAGCAGACTTGCAAAATAACAAAATAACAGAGACTTGATAAAGCAATCTGTGTGTGTGTAAATGTGCCTGCCTCCATATCGGCTTGTATATCTTTGAATAGAGAGACAACAGAGGTTCCACATTGATAAATTCATATCTAAAATCTCCATGACCTTCAACAGGCTCACACTCAATAGGTAACAAAAACACAAATGTGTATGGCAGCTCTGCTAGTGCTCATACTGTTGATGCTCATGACAGTGACTGTAAGAACCAACATGAGGACGGTGACAACCATGACAAACACAGACAGCGGGTGGAGGCACACCTACCCATATTTCCACATCTACATGCTGTGTGGAAATGAGAGAGAGGAGGAAAAAGTAAGTTGCCGTAGTCATTTTACAGACAACACATAAAAACACATACTGTTGGAAGAGGAGGTTATGACAGCTTAGTGGTCTTGTACTTTAAGTTCCCTCCCTATGAAGATTTGGTTTGGTTGGGAAATACGCATATTTGCTTTATTTACTAAGAGTGACATGAGAAGATCAATATCAATCTCATATCTCTGTGTTAGCACAGAGCTGGAGTCAGGACATGGTTAGCCTAGCTTAGCATAAAGACTGGAAGCAGGGGGAAACAGCTAGCACCTTTAAAGCTCACTAATTTATTAGTTTGTTTAATCTGTAACCAAACAGAAATGAACAACAAGGTGTGCTTTTATGGGGAGTTACATGCTGAAACTGTTTCTTGGCAAACAGCAGTCAAGTGCAGTGACTTCCTGTCAAGGATGCTGGAAGGCATATTTTGGAAGTTTGGAAAAGGCCAGGATAGCTGTTCCCCCTGCCTCTTGTCTTTACGCTAAGCTACACTAACCACCTCCTGGATCTGGCTCCATACGGAGTGCACAGATATGAGAGTGGTATCGATCTTCTCATATAATCCAAAATGTTGAACTATTCCTTAAAAAAAGACTCAAATTTAGTTTATCCTGTTTGGCTTCATGTGATGGAGCTAGCCAGGTGGATGCCTGTTGTGCAGTAAAAGTTGGTTTCAGGGAGACATGCTAACAAGCAATGAAAGAACTGTCAACATAACTGTTCCTAACTTGATAACTGCCTTGTAAAAAATCACTATCATGTAATTAAACATGGCTGTATACCTGTAATAGCTGGCAGGTAATCTAAGCTGAGCATTTTTTTTTAAAATCTGCAACTAAATAAAAATGGTCTTTTTCTATGTATTTGCCAATTTCTTAAGGAAAAATGTGCACCTAGTTAACAATACAGGAAATCTGTTTTTATGGTTTTATATTCTTAGATCAAAGTTCCATTATGTTTATTTCCTGGAAAACAGTGTAACATCTTTTATCACGTAAAAGCTGAGTAATCCTGCCTATCCACTCCCATCAAATGACCTCTCTCTCCCTAACCAAAGTCCTGTTGGTTTACACTTCTCAGTCAGCTCTCCCTGTGTTGACTATTTAGAATATAGCAGCTTCTTCTTTAACTTTATCTACCTCTGACAGACTGGATGTCAGAGATTCTGTAGTTACAGATGTGTTTATTAGAAAGTTAAACTTTATTTCTCAGGGTGCATGTTAAGTAATCCAAAAGCTAACTCCATCAAGGGTGAGAGAGTGCTAAGCTAAGCTAAACACAACTGGACCTACATTTACATGAATATCTGTACTGGATGTACACAGATGTAACTGGTAACAGTCCTCTCTTCTTGGTTTCCCAATATTCCAATGTCCCCTTAAATAACTGATGTAGGAGTGTTTATTTTTTTACTTTACTGATGAGACATGTATTCATCAACATCTCACCTTCCATTTAAGAAGTATTGCTCAACTCTTCCTTGATGTTCAACTGAATACAGTTCCACCAATGCTGGGAAGGGGGAAGGGAAATCCTACAATAGTACATAACAGTATTTGGTTTTGTCTTCAGTACTGTTAACGTTACTGTAAAGGTCAGTTTAACAAGCCATCAGTTAGTGCAGTAGCTTCAGTTTTGAAATTCACCACAGGTCAACTGGTTCTACAAAGAGTCAGCACTGAAATTAAGCAAAATCTCAAAGCTCACTGAACTGACTGAACTGGTTATTCATCCATCCACCACCCCAACCTCTTTACCTTTAATTTTTATTGTGACCTATGAACATCACATAATGCCCTGCAATAGCACTGAATGATCTGTTTGCCCACATCTTAATCACAATGAACAACAGTTGCATATCCACTGTCAGACAGGGTGAGCATTACTATAAACAGTGGCTACACTCAGTCAAGTTTAGTCTGGCAAGTAAGTGAGACCAGTTAGTGGTCTGTGGCCTGGTCCTCATGTCCTTGTGACAACTAAAATTAGACAACTCTGGTGATTTCTACACTTATGGTCATACAGGAGATCAGTGCAATCACTGAGTGTGTGGGTGAGGGAGCATTGATCTGTGTGGCCCTGTTATGCATGTAGCCCAGGAAAACAAAGATGGACTGTAATCAGATTTGTGATCTGGCTAACAGAGATGCATGTACTGTATGTGTCTAGAGTAAATGAAGGTGTATTACTATAAATCACATCTGGATTTTATCCAAGTACAAGACACTTGAAAGTACAAGTGTAAAAAAAAAGTCTATCAAATTGCATCTGTGTCTTAAGTGTTAACTGTCGTATGTGTAAATGGGGCCTAAGGAGGTGTTACACAAGGCTAATTTAGCTGATTCAAACAGCTAGCTGGTCCTTCTTCCTTCATCTCCAGACTTTGTCTGTGGCTGCCTAACCATGCACAGCCTGTGTTGTCACACTGATGTGTCCAATAGGACACTATATTAATCAATACACAGGACATGATATCCCATCTGCCACTGTTAACATTTAAATATAATTAAGTCCTCACTGATCTAAACCAAATTCCACTGAAAGTAATGGTTTGATATAATATATACACTATGGCTGAGCTCCAGCTCAAAGCAGTGCTGTGCCGGTCGGGGTTTGGAGTGAACCCTGCTGTATGGTCTATGTGTATGATGTATGCAAAAGACGTAGCTGCTGAAGCTTCACCTCACACTTTTGGAATATGTCTGACTTACTAATAAACTACACACACACACACACACAGATTCCTCTAAAACACACACACACACACTCACCTGCCCTCTCTTAGTCACTCTGTGTATCTGTGTGTCATCTCTGATTGTATGTCTTTCTCGCTATACACATTTTCCCCAGGCTTCAGCATTGTCAGCCCTTTCATGTAGCAAGACTACAAAGACTGGCTCTTTAACAGACACACACATATTTATTGTTTGTGTGTGCTATGTGTTTACCTCAGTACATTGGTATATGCACAGAGTTATGTGTGCTAATGTGTGTTTTATGTTCTGTGTAAGTGCATGACAGGGTTGTGTGTAGATGAATATACATTAGGACTGAATATATTATTTCTTTTCACAAAACTATGTGTAAGTGTGTGTGTGTGTGTCACTGTGTCTCATGGCTCTGGTCTTGATGCCTGCTGACAGCGAGAAAGGAGATATTAATAACTCTCCCTTCACTTCATTAAAAAAACTGCAAGTCATGATGAAATTTAACATGACTCCCATCTCTATTAGATCCTCCTCCAGCACAACAACACTACCTCTGCACTACAGCTCTGTGTAGTTTCTTAAACTGCACATGATTCAAGCTGCTCACATGAACAATTCAGATAAAATACATTATTTCAAAGAATGTTTTGGTTCCCATTTGTAAGTTCCAGTATGGTTATGGGAAATCAACAACCCTGTGGCTGAACTTTACCCTTACAATGACGGAAAACCATAAACAATAAATCATTATTATAAAGAATGGTCAAAATTCAATCATCAGAGGCCTACATATCCTGACTTTAGTCAAACTCCAAAAACACTGGATCCTACACTTCTCATAATGCAACTTGATAGCATCTTTCATTGGACCCTCCATGCCTGGTAAATCAGCACCGTCTTTCAAACTCCACTGTCTATTTTAAATGAGTAGTCTCCAAGCCCAATCCAAGACGACCTTGTTGACATCATCAGGTTATTTCCACAGACTTGACAAAGCTAACCATGACGAATAAACCGATTCTATGTGTAAAATAAGCAGATGCCTCTTAGCAGTGAGGTTATGAAATTAGAAGACAAAGACAACTTTTCAGTGCCTCCAAACAGATGATCGTCAGCAGGTGAGGACGGAGTAAAGTTATGCAAAGCAGGGAAGAAAAGCATTCCATCTGGATGTCAATCAGCAGAGTGAAGGCTCCGTTTGTCTATGAGCTGGGCGAATGATTTGAGTTCGGCTCACTCTTTAGGCAGTAGTAGATGGCAGACATGTTGTTTCCCTGATAAACTGCCATACTGATCAAACATATTTGAATAGCACTTTTTCTAAAATCAGTTTACAAAAAAGAACACAGATCAAATACAATGACTTAGAAACTAATAAAGACCCATAAAAACAACTCAAGACAAAATGCATAATAGTTGATCTGCAGTTACATGTATGTTCCTATATATCATATTTTTTTTATTTCAGCACCCTTTGCACTCTGCAAATGTTATTGTTACTGGTGTGTGTGTGTGTATACATATATATATATATATATATATATATATATATATATATATATATATACATTATATACATATATATATATACACATATATATACACACATATATATATATACACATATATATTACATATTAATATATATATACACACATTATTATTATATTATATACATATATATATATATATATATATATACTAATATTACATATTATATATATATATATATACATATATATAGATGTATTATATATATATATTAGAGACATATATATATTATTATATTATATATATAATATATATATATATATATATATATATATATATATATATATATATACATATATATATATATATATACATATATATATATATATATATATATATATATATATAGACATATATATATATGCTTTTTTTATATATATTTAATATCTGTACATAGTAGTTTAATGTTTATATTTATCTTGTCAAGCTTGTAGTCCTTGTTTTTAGCTGTATGTATGGCTATTTCTGTGTATGTACATTGGAGAGCAACGAAAAACCGGAGTCAAGTTCCTTGTATGTGTACACATACCTGGCCAATGAAGCAATGAATTCTGATTCTGATCATGTTCATACATGTGGGGTAAAAACTAATACGACCATCATAGATATGGCTCTAATGTAAAACTGCTGAGATAGAAAAGTAGTGATAGAGTATGATGCCGTCTTCTGTTTGGGAGGATAGATAAACAGCAGCTGCACAGAGGTGATCAGAGCAGCAGTCAACACAACTGTTGGAACTGTTTGGGACCACGAGGCTGATACTGTGTAAGGAAATCAACTGCTCCATGGAAACTGATTAGCAGCCTCCTTCTCGCTGCTTTGAATTGTGCCTTAGTGCTAGCAAGGAAGCACCTGACATAAGGAAGAATGTTGATGACTTCAGCCAAGAATGAACAGATCAGTAAGCAGACTCACTCACCCTGTTTCCGTGTCAACCACCTCCAGTCTTACCTGAAGAAAGCCCTGATCTGAGATCAGCCTACTGTACATTCATTCATCTCTCCCTCCCTGGTGTGTGTGTGTGTGTGTGTGTCTCTTCACACTCACCCCCTCAGCCTTCTCCTCTGTGTTGGCCAGCATCTCCTGAAGGGCTCGTACTGACAGCGACTGCTCCAACACAAAGGTGCAGATGGACAGATCTGGAGGCACATTCTGAAATGACACACCTCAGATGATTTACTGATGCTGACTCCACTGTTACATGTTTATAACTTGTATACAGGACAGTTAGTTCTTTTGTAGAAACACGTGGCAGGATGCCTCTTGAATTAAAATCTTGGATGGTTCTGATTGGTATGGACTGGGATTGAATAATGAGAAGCTCTTGTATTTTAAACTGTGATTATATGCAGTGTATCGTGTGTGTGTGTGTGCACGTGCGTGCGTGTGAGAATAAATAAGAATAAAATAAAAATGCCATATAGTGTTACCATAAAATAATACAAAGATGAGAAATACAAATGAACACGACGACAAAAGAGAAGAAAAGTGACAAGCTTGACACAGTTAGTTTATACAACAGACTAATGTAAGGACTAATCTGAGTACTTTCACTGCTTTGAAGTTTAGAGAATGGTGGAGATTGTATTGCAAACAATATAAATACAAATATTTCCTTACAAGGAGAAAGACATCTGTCATTATGTGACTAACAAAGAATTCATATCTTCCACATATCCAAAACAGATGAGGAGCTGTTTTGTGATTGTGTTCACAGAAACGAAAACTTAGGGTCAAATTTACACGTCCTCCTCCAACACAAGGCCATAGAATATTTCCCTTGTACTATTAGCCACATGTTGCCACATGTTGAACTCAACACAGCCAGTATAGTGGCATTCAAGGGGAATTGCAACATGCTTGTTCTTGATGTTCTAGGTACATTCAGTTTTTAGTATTTTATTTGTATCACGATACTGAGGTATCCAGTATACTGCTGAAGCTACATCTCAGATGAGAAGGGCTGTGATAGCATTACAGGGGAACTGCAATATGCTTCTTTAGTGTGTGTTATAGGTAAAGTACATTCAGTATTTAACTTGTTTATCTGCTCAGCTGATTTTAATGAATGGAAAGTTGTTTTAGCCCAAAAATAGAGAAAAATAAAGTATACCACTGTACACAATACAAAACATATCCAAATCAGAGAGATAGTGGATTATGGTGTGTCCAAAAATTCCCTGACGAGACAATATAGCCAAAAATGTTTAGGGCTTTAAAGATGGAGGATGATCTAATTTTAACTGACTTCTAGGGACTTGCAATGTTTATGTCTACATAGGACTGCACCTTGATGTGTGCT
This sequence comes from Macquaria australasica, assembly GCA_005408345.1. NCBI lineage: Eukaryota > Metazoa > Chordata > Actinopteri > Centrarchiformes > Percichthyidae > Macquaria > Macquaria australasica. The sequence continues at coordinate 723,189 of SEMN01000258.1, forward strand.
TTTTCTGAATTTTAAACATAAGCAACAGAGAAAGTTAACCATGTTTATGAAGTTCTAACAAAACAGCCAAGTGACATGCATAGAAACGCAATCTTCATAGCTCCAGTATGGTTGCCCGAGGGCATCATGTTTACTGATACCCTTCATGTGTGGCAGAATGGGTGTGGAACAACAGATATGACACATTAAAGAAAAATCATGAAAACACAAACATAAAATAAAAATATATAGGATATTTTTATGTCATGGCAAGTGCCATGCCACTTTGTTTTCTTTGTGTTTCCTCTGTTTTTTCCCCTTCCCTGTGTTCCCAGTGCTCCCCTGTCTGTCTCTCTCTATGTTCCTGTTTGATTGTGTGTGTGTGTGTGTGTGTGTGTGTGTGTGTGTGTGTGTGTGTGTGTGTGGCCATGGGTGTGGCTCCACCTTCCTCGCTTTTGGCTCCTAGCGCTGCTCTTCCTACACACCAGTCTACAATTGGCTCATCACGTCTCCCCAGTGCTCACCTGCCCCTGATTCCCTCGTTAGCCACTTCCCTATATATACACACACACACACACCGGTCCCCTTCCTTTGTTCCTCATTGATTCATCCTGCTTGTTTTTCCTGCTTGAGGACTGTTTGCCACATTTTCTTGTTCCTGTTTTTGAAGTTTCTGTCTCTTGTGCCTATTACTGCCAGTTCCCTGTTGCCTGTGAACCTGCCCGTTCCCTGTATCAGATCATAAGCTATTTTTGTTGTTTAATAAACCTTTGAACCGCTCCTGTCTGCCTGCGCTGTCTGCGTTTGGGTCCTTTTCCTGCTGCCAACACTCCCTCGGTGTAACAATGAAGGTGTTGGTTCACCATGGACCTACAGACCAGCTTGAAGGCTCCTTGGCCTAGATTCCCTAAGTCTCTGAACTCTACTGGAGGGGTGAACACCAGCCTACCAAAACATTCCCTCATCATTTGGTGATCATGTTGATGGTGGTGTAGAACACTGTTTAACATGCTGCTTGAGATCTGGTGACTTTTTTAAATTAGTATGAACATTATGTGAATTATCTGCTGTGCCCTTCACAGTCAGTGACCCCTTGTGCCTTTTATGGAGGCATTTGAAGGTTTTTCCTTTCATTTGTCACCTGACTGGCATTCTGCTGTCCATGTAGCATAAATGAGTATGTAAGAGCTTGGATTAGTACCTTGGAGTTGGAGATGGATTCAAGGAAGCAGAGTCTGTTTCCGAAGCCTTCAGCAGCCAGACAGAGTTTCTGTTGCTCCTTATGGATTGTGGCTGAGCACTGTAGGACCACCTCATCATCCTACACACACACACACACACACACACAGATATACTTACAAATCAAGATATTCATTGACCCAGAGATTTTCTGTTGCTCATTGTAGGTGGTGGCTAAAAACTGCAGAGCAACCTCATCTCCTTAGAGACCAGTGCATCTTATCACTTTGAAGAGTCAAAACACATACATACATAGAACACATCATTTGATCATCAGTACACACATGTTTATGTATTTCATAATGTATATGCAGTCTGAAAATACTGGAGCAAACTGACAAAATTTCAACATGGGCAATATAACTCAGTGTAGTCTCCATACTGAAAGTAAGACTGAAAACAGAATTGTACCCAGCCACAAAAGAATTAATCAAAGACATTAGAGCAAAGAACCAAAAGGTGTAGGCTTAAGTCATTGCTTATTCTCACAATACATTTACTAAATGTACATAACTTTTTGTCCGTTTGTTGTATTATTGGCTGTGTAGGTTGACATCATATGTCTGTATTAGTGTGTCATGTGTGTATATGTGTAATACTGTGTATTGACCTCCGCTGAAAATGTTTTGCAGTTATAATATGGTCATATTATGTCCTGTTCAATGCTATCAATTTATGGCATGCTATAGATGCTATTCTATCACATTTTGTGCTGTTTGAGGAAAATCGAAATATCTGAATTTCTATTCTTCTATTTACTCTATAAACACTTGGGGCTAGGTATTGAACCTCAATACTCCAACCAATATGTATTCGTAGCTCTATCACCAGACTAGCATGTACATATTGGACAATTTGTTTGCATGGTAAACTAGCGCATAGTTAAGGTTAGGGAAAGATCAAGGTTACAGTTAATACAAATAAATACATAAACAAAAAAAACAAGAACCAAGAACTTTGGTGTATTTTTCTAAATTGCAAAAATTAAATCTGTTAGACTGAGACAAGCACACAGTGGCATTACAACACACACGTACAATCACTGTGTCTCTCTCTCACACACACGCACACACACACACACACACACACACACACACACAGGCCAAGTCTAGTGCACACTGAGGCCGGTGTGTCCTATGATGAGCTTCCTATCAGTCAGTCGGTAACAGCGCGACAACATGTCCTGCATCTGAGTGTTACAACCAATTAAAATCTGTCTGCATACAGATCACAGCAGATAATCCTGTTGTAACTGAGATCTAATCAGCATACATCTGTTTGTCTGCCTAATGTCTGTCTACCCATACATGGGTATGTGTACTAAAGCCAGCACAAACTACACAAGTGTGTATCACACCACAGCAACAGCAACAACAGCTAAGAACCCTAGGAATTTTCAGAATATTTTCATGTAGAAACAAGATAGGTTTGTGATTATGTTTAGCACTAACTCATCTTGTATGATGATAATAATAATAATATGTAATGGGTCTGTCGCAATTATTACGATTGCCTGATCGCGATTATTTTGAGCTGACCGCGATCATTTTGCATAATCATTAGATTCTGCAATCAAGGGAATTTAAAGGCATAAGTACATGAAACAAACAAAAATGCCATATTTCCATCGAGTTTTCTACATGGTTTTCCACCATTTTAGGTTTGACTGGCACTCTTTTAATTATGTCATCTCGTTGCGCCCTCTTCTCCTGCAATGGTATAGTGGCACCTCACCGGAGAACTAGCGCCCCCTACTTTTTATCTTGAACTACTAATATTCTCATAATGGTAGTGGATGGAAACACGCATCAATTTTTCTGACTATTTTCTGTAAATTCTGTTTAAATTTGCGCTATATGTGGGTGGAAACCAGGCTAAAGTTCTACTGGAGATCATTTACAGACTGTCCTTTGCCGCTTCATTTCAGTCCGTTTAAACCCAGTTTACAACTGTTGTGCACCAAACAGCTGATCTGTCATGTAATATTCGTTATTATTTATTTGACAAACACGTTTCCATCACCTACTTGTTATTTGTCACATAAACTCTTTATGGACAAAAGAAAAAAACACCTCAAACGAGAGTAACACTGTTTTAGTGATGTTGTGGAAGTTTTTGAACAGAAAAAGATTTTTTTTAAAAGATAATTTGTATGACAATTAACTGTCAACTAAAACTACATGACTGTGACAGCCCTACTATGTAATTACTATGTAGACTATAAATACAGGCCTATTATCTATAGAAACAATCCCAATTTAAATTGCAATCACAACATTGGTCTGAAATTTGATACTTTCCTACAAACATTTAGCCCTAACAGAAGCTACACAAAATTACTACAACTTACTTAAATCTTCATAAAAACAAGGACAGCAACTTTGAAGTGACCGTATAGTTACTACAAACGGTGCTACAAAAGGTGGGCCATATTGGGTCGTATGCCAATTAGTGGTATTTGTACATACCCTATTGGGCGGTGTGTGTGTGTGTGTGTTGCTTGAGCAAGTTTGCATGTAATTGTTAATTGACTAGCCACTCATTAAGAGTACAGACACATACTTACATGTCTGCATCTGCCAAACGGCACAGAGACTCAGGCTCACATCTCCTTTTTACATCAAATTCTTCACTGCATTTGAGTCACTCACACACACAATTTGACCCAGTGGCCAACCATGGTAAAAAAAAATCTGCAAAAAAATCCCCTGTGGCCCAAAAAGCATTTTGTCCCAGCATAAAAGACACATTTGTAAAACTGTTGACAGGACACCTCCAACTGCAAACAAGGTCAATTGTTACTCATGGTATAAAGAATTTTTGAACCATGGAGGTTTTAAATTGGCAAAACTTTCCCAGATCCTAGAACAGCGAAGTGCGTGAGGTCATCCCAATGTAGAGCCTGTGGGCCGAGCAGGAAGGCGTGGTCAGAGTCAGTGGGAGAAGCAATGAGCATGTATAGTGCGGAAATAAACCCAGAAACTAGAAAACTTTTGGCTTATGCGCTCGGCAAGCAATTTTCATTCAAGAGTTCGTTATTCAGTTCTTCTAATACATCCATGGGTATACTTATATGGTCAAGTGTGACCCTTATCGTAAAGTTGAAAACATGTATTCCTTAAGTAACACTTCACTTAATGCTAATAATTGTATAATTAACTCTTAGTTAATGCTTATTACTGTATTAACTAATGCATAGCATATTTATAAACTATTAAATAATGTATAAATCAATACCTTAGTTAACATGAACACCATTAGTAAATGATTACTTGACACATTAACTATTAGTTAATGCTTATTACTGCATATAAAGTGTTACCGTGGTCTTTCTACTTAGGAGGCATTTCAGCCATGTTGTTCAGTCATCTGTCTCCCACGCTTCTTACAGGACAGATACACTGAACAGCAGTGTTTCACATCTCTTTGGTTGAAAGTACGTAGCTAATATGATGGCGTTTCCATTCTTAATCCCATCTACTAAACTCCTATCTTTTATTAATCACCAGAACTATTTGAATCACTGAACAAATCAAAGATGTGGGTGCTGATTCAGAGGTCTGGTACCAGGCTAGCTTATAACTCCATATATATTCATAAAGTAGGTGGAGCATGCAGAAAAGCCAGGGCATTATGCCTCATACGAAGCACAGCTTCTTTATGACCAGTTTCTCTAATAAATCAACATACATTATGATGAATGAGGACTTCCTTTGTTGTTTCATCATTTATGAGGGCTCTCTACCACTAGAAGTGCAAACAGACTCAATGTGGCTGGAAAATGGCCACAGAGTGGAAGGGCTCTCCCAGGGGGACAATTCTGGTGAACTATGTGCTGCAGTGTTTCTCTCAGGCTGCTGCCTGAATAGCAGGGATGGGCGGGCTGCTGGCTACTATACCACACAAGTAGAATGCATTTTTATAGACACAGCTGAAAATAACTAAATGTAATACAGTTCGAACTGGGGGACATTGTAGTTGTCATAAGCTGCCTCGGGAATTCATCAGTCACTGTGGTTCTGCTTAATTATCTAGATGTGTGGGCTGAGGGAATACCATCACACACACACACACACACACACACAGAGAGCCATTTAAGGTTTGTTGGAAACTGGCATAATGTCTTAATGACTCTTATAATGTCTGGCACATACTATCCCACCTGCCCACACCCACACACAAGAAACTGGGACGTAGCTGAGATATCAACTATGCTATCATTAACATGAATAATGCCTTAGTGACATTTACAACGACTGACACACACAGAGAGAGAAACTGTTCCCTACATGAAGAGGTCTGGTGTCTGTCAGCAGTAGTTCGCAGTCCAGCCTTCTATGGAGAGAGAGAGAGAAAATGATAGAGACCCAGAGAATCAATGGAAAAGAGACAGAGACAGGAGGACTGATCAACAGCAATAGCTCTGATGTAGTAACTGCAAATGTGTAGCGTGTGTGTGTGTGTTAGGTTGTAATCTAGTCACTTTAACGGATTGGTGGAAACCATTAGATAATTGTTGAATGGAATGTGGAACTGCATTTAATGGCCACCAGAGGCTGACTCAGAGAAAGTCTGTACAGAACAACTAACTACAAAATATGTTGTTTCTTGTTGCTTTAGAATACGAGTCACATTAGTGTTATCAACAACATTGTTTGTCAGCGCGTCCAACAATGTTCCACCTTTATAAAAAAAAGAAAAAGAAAAAAATTCATGACTCACGTTTCCTGATCTGCTGCCACTATGATGAAGGTTTGGTTAGGTTTAGGCATAAAAAACACTTGAGTAGAATAGGTCCAACAGAGTACGAGGGGTCAGACAAGCATACAGGTTGTAAACAAGCCAACAGTAAGTCTTGCCAGATTAGACACAGCACCACTTTATTTGTAGGTAAAAGTTGATAGTGAGTGCACCTGTAATGTTGCTAATAATCCCTCATTGTACAGGAAAACCAGCAATTTATCAGGCACACAGAGAGATTGGACCCACAGAGCAGACTCGACTCGAGAAAACTTTTAATATCCCAAAAGCAAGGTACAAGTACACAGAGCGAAGGTGTCCGAAGGGTAAGGAAAAGCGAGTAGTAGTAACACAAAAACTGGTCGTACACAAGTAACACGGGGAACACAAGTAACGCTGGATAACAACACACATGAAGCGAAGATTATCTGGCAAAGGGGAGGGGAGAAACACTGGGTGTATATATAGGGCTAGGTAAGTAGACAATGAGACACAGGTGAAACACATAAGGCTGATTAGGGCTGGCGGGAAACTTGACAGGAACAAGAGGATGAGACAGAACACTACCAAAATAAAACAGGAAGTAACTCAAGACACAGACTAACAGAACCGATCATGACACAATTGGGACAACCACAGCAAATACCAACAAGTCCTCCAAATGAAACAACAAAATACATCTTTTGTCCATGCCCTCCAGAATGACACAGAGGCACTTTCTGCTCTGATATCCCAGCCAGCAGGACAGCATTGTTCGTCTGTGCCTTCCAAACCCATTACAGGTGGAAAATAAATATGTTTTATGATGTGACAACACTATGGTAAAGGTTTGGTTAGGTTTAGACACAAACGTGACTTTGTAAGCATTAGGGAAAGATCATGGTTTGAGTTAATATTACTACTTTGTTAAGGTTAGGGGACATTTGTCATCATGATTACAACAATAAACACATGGTTAAGGTTATAGAATGCTTGTGGTCATGGTTAAAAGAAACCAACATTCGGGGCACCCCGGTAGCTCACCTGTAAGCGTGTACCATGTGCTAAGGCCATACCGCAGGGGCCTGGGTTTGATTCCAGCCTGGGCTCTTTGCTGCATGTCATCCCCTCTCTTTCTCTCACACCTTCCCTGTCTCTCTTCAGCTGTCACTATCTAATGAAGGCAAAAATTCCCGAAAAAATGTATTTAAAAAGAAATAAGGAACCGATATTGACTGTCAGTGGGAAATACAGTCGTCTCCTGTATTAAAGTCTGACTTTTAGTGACCCATAAATCCATCCATCCCCACCTCCTCCCTCAGTGGGCTTTGCGTCGCACTATAGTAACATCACCAGACTTCCTCCTTTGCTCATGATGGAGAGTCATAATTACCACGGCTGCTAGAGGACTTCGTCACTTAAACTTAAACATGTGTCGTTGGGGTACTTGCTGAAATCACGATGCAAATATGGTAGGTCAAAGCTGAATCGGGAAGTGGGTCTGTAAACTTTGATGGAAGTTTAACAACAGGTTCAACTTTGGAAGAGACAACGGTTGTGCTTTCGTAATTATTTGGCTACAAACCAACAAATTTGAGCGTTTTATAGTTCTATTCGTAAGTTATCATCTTGTGATACGTTTTTGAAGGCGACTTTGTTGACATATATTGTTTATATTGATGTCATCAGAACAAAGGTTACAAGCTACAGTCAACCTGCCTTGTGCCAGAAAACAATGGCTAAGGGAAAAGACTCACGCTTGTCAGAGTGATGGCACCAATGTAATCTTTGACCAGAACAGCCCTGCCTCATCTTACTCTCGCTCCCCATCCAAAAGCAGCTGTGGCAGCAGCTACCCCTCTGGCTCTGGCTGCCACAGGGGACGTGTCAGCCACAGGGGGCGTTACAATTTGGTGGGTTTGTTTCCTGCTTTTGTGATCGCCTGACCCTTTGAGCTTGTTGCCCTGTTGGACCTATTTTTAGTGATCTCAACAATTACGAATAGAACCAACAAGTCCTTTAACCTAAAGGACAGAGGGTCGTTTGGCAATGACTCCCAAAACGATATATATAGGCGTACCAGACCTTTGTCGTCATGGTAACAATAACATGTGGTTAACATTGTGAAACAGTCGCAGTTTGGTTAGGTTAGGCACCAAAACTACATGGTTAGGTTTAGGAAAAGATCATGGTTTGGGTTAAAATAAGTATGTTAGTTACGTAAGTTAAAGTCAAGGTTGACTTTTGGTTTCACACGGGACACAAACAGCGGTCTCCTGGGTGAAAGCCCTGTGTTGTTTGACCCATCCATCAATCCCGACCTCCTTACGCGGACTTTGGCGCTCTTTATAGGTCGGCCCCTAACAATAAACGTGAATATGGGTCATAATAAGCTGCTGCACAGATGACCTATATGTTCTTTTTTTGGGGGAGGACAGTCTAAATAGAAACCTTGAAAAACAAAAATAAAAACCAAGTTGTAATAAACCGTAGTTTACCTTAAGAATTTGGGAACAATTGTGGTTTTTATTAAGACAAAAGTGACTACGTTTACATGCACTAAATATTTCGGTTTTTGCCCTTATTCCAAAAAAGACAATATTCCTACTATGGCTAATGAACATGAATATTCCAATAATATTCCCGTTTACATGCAGTCTTGTTCGACAGTGTGAACTCAGCCTCTCATTCATTCAACCACCTTCTTGAAAAGGTTGGCGTTGCGATATTTGCACATATCCAGAAACCTGTTGATACCCAAGTCCTTCATAATGTTTAAAAGTAGGTGTGTTTGTCCTTCCCACCAGAAATGTGGGCTTTTCTTTTGTGCATGCATCTCTAACCCAGCCTTGCAAACTGTTGGCTAGTTGGTTTGTTTCCAATGCACAGAGCTGACCTTAAACAGGCAAGAGGCTGCGTGTAGCAAACTGCAGTAAAAACCCCAACTGAGAGACATATTCTGAATGCGCTGTATACAAAAACCTGAATAATATCAGCATATCCCACATGTCTTAATTGTAAAATGCTATATTTGGCTTAAGGCCTAATTTGGAATATCCAAATGGAATATGCCGTTTACATGACCCATATCAAATTCAGAATATTGCCATATTCGGAACAATAGTGGAAAATTTGTGTGCATGTAAACGTAGTCAGTATTGACTATTGATAGAAAGTGAGAAACCAACAGCAGTCTCACATGTCAAAGTCGCACAGTCTTTCTCAGCTAATACAATGCATTCGAGCAATAATTAAGATTAAAAATATTCATATTCCCTAACACTCACCCTTTATTTATATAAAGCAATAAAAAGCAGTAGGAGTTTGACAAAAAATGCCAAGCAATTGCATTTACCAAATTATTGGTGAGAGTAAAAATGATCTGTTGAGACTTGAGACAGTTTCTGTATGTGTGTGCAACAGCAAGCGTACATGTTACATGTACTGTGTTCCAGTCTTGGCCAGCAGAGGGTACTGCAACCCCTAACCCTCAGCATCCTCACTTCCCACACCTATTGTGCAGTCTAGAAAACTCAAATTAATGTCCCACAAAGAGTGTTATTGGAGGGCTTTTTTAACATTGCAAGGCAAGAATGGACTTCATTACAGCAGCATGTCAAAGGAGAGCAGGTCAGAAAACTGCGCTCTGGAAAAGCCCAGAAAAGACATTCAGCAAGTGGATGAATGGACTGCCCATCCATTTACTGCGAAAATAAAGGAATGGACAGAATATACTGAGACTTTGAAAAGATGTGGAGTTCAAGTATAAAGTTGCAAAATACAAAGCATGGACTGTCCTGGCTTACACTATAAGGGTTTTTAGAAATATTTATCAGTGTGCAGTGTATGTACACTGTGTGTGTGTGTTAGCCATAGCAGCAGAAAGGCTTCCCCCCTTGCTGAAGAAAAACACTCTTAGGCTGCATCTGCCCTCCTCCCACTCACACAGAAATAGACTGACATAAATTAGCATGTCTTCTATAGTCTACACAGTCATACACACACACACACACACGCATACACAAATGTGTGCACAAGCATAAAAACAACCTGAAAAAAAATCATAAATGTACACACACACAGAAAAACCCATTAGAGTGCATGGTCAGTGCTCATCAGGACTACTCAAAAGCAGCACAGAGTTGAATACACATCGTCTTACACAACAGCTTATTCAACAGTAGAAGTCAGTGGAAACATTAAATATGACCTTCCTAAAACTCAGTGCAGGATCGGAGGCCAAGGAGAGACAGAGACACACACACACACACACACACACAGAGAGAGAGAGAGAGAGAGCTGCCAAAGAGGTCCGTTTGTAATCCAAAGGTAGACAAGTAGGATCAGGGAAAGACACTACAACAATGATTAATCCTCCTCTAACACAAGAGAGAGGGGGAGAAAGAGATTTAAAGTGAGACAAAAAAAAAAAAGGAAAGTAAAAAACACTTAACATTTTATTCCCATCCACTCAGTCCACCAGTCAAAAAGTGAAAATCCAAAGTTTCTGAGGATATCACATATCAGGCTGAATGTAGGGGGACATCTATAAAATGACACTTGATGTGACAATGCCATGGAGGGTGTGTTTGAAATGACTAAACCCAACAGTGTGTTCAATACTTGCCTACTCTGTCTGTGGCTCTCAGCTCCAAGCCCAGTGGTTCATACAGGAGACATACATCTTTAAAAGCACCTCACAAATATGTAGTTTCATTTTTTAAAAAGGATCAGTCATTTCCTTAAACAGCTGCTCACTGTAGTTTTTATCAAACATTACTCAAACAGGAGGAAATGGTGCATTAATCCACATGTGGTGCTCTAGTGAGTAATTGGGGCAGCAGGATGGTGTATGTGGTATTGAGTTCAAATAAACTACAGTGTGTGTGTTGATGGTGATGAAGATGTCACCAGTGTGGCTCAGTGATGTGTTTTAAATAGTTTTTTATGGCTCGCCTGTGATACACACACAATACTTGTTAGTAGATATATTCAGTTTTGGTCTGGGTCTTTTCATGGAATTTGTTGAAAAGAGGAAAATACAGAATATTACCAGACTAATCCTTTAAGCTAAACTAGGCTAACCACGTCTGTGTACTTAAAGACTGGAAGCAGGGGGAAACAGCTAGCCTGGATCTGTCTCAAGTGTGTGAGTGTAACCCGCCCACCCACCTCTAAAGCTCACTACTTAACATGTTGTTTCTTGTATGTTTAACTTGTACAAACAACAGCTGGGAGCAGTGTCTGTGTTCAACCCGGACCCGGAGTCTTGTCATCACAGGTTTGCCAGGTTTGGTACCATGTGCTGACTGGATGGATTAACTGTTGCTTGTGAAGAAATAGCTTCCAGAAGCCAGGACATGATTTGCCTAAGCTAGGCTAACTATGTCCCGACTACAGCCCTGTACTTAAAGCACAGACAGGAGATTGATATCAATCTTTTCATCTCAATCTGTTTACACCTGCATTGACTGACTTTTTGGCTATAGTAAAGATAAAGACAACACTGACATATTACCACCTTTTAAATTTGTTAGGGTTGATGTAACAGCCTATTTACATATTCAACAGACACAGCAATATACTAGCATTCAATTGGAAATTTTTGTCCACATGATGAATTAAAGTCCAATACTCTCCTTTTAGCTCTGTTTTTGGTCTCTACCAACTCCTGAAGGAAATATCTGGCTCTTTAGCTGCTAAATGCTCCACTATGTTCACCAGCTAGTCTCTAACTGAGTCTGTCTGCTGTTTGCTGCTGAGCAGGTCGTGGACAGTGGCTTTATTAGAGCTGTTTCTCTGAAAACAGCTGCTGCTGCTGGAAACCAGGTTGATGAGAGCACTGAGAGTGAACTAAGTGAGCTGAAAGAGGCTAAAATGCTCTGTAGAGCTGAAGGGAACTGCAGAGTTGAGTGATCATTTTCTGTGGGTTCCTCACTACAAATGTTTTCACATTACACATAGGCATGTCATCCATTATTAATATAAGAATATTGATTAGAGCAGCTTTAATTTTGAAGTATCTCAATCTGGCCATTCAGATCAAGGGGCATTTGACAATGAGGACATAAACATCATTCATCATTTTGAAAAAGCGATATATTTGGACCATTTTGATGATAGCCCTACAGCTTTAATGATGCATGCTAATTCTGGCCTCATATCAAAGCTACACAGCGACACAAAATATGGTCTGAGTCACTCTAAAGCTCTTCACCAATATTTATATTAATTGTGCTTGCTCATATTTTAAGTCATACTGTATGTGTGTCACAGACAAAAAAAGTCTGTAATAAACCAGGCAAAATCTAACAGAATGATTTCAGCAGCTTCTGCTACATTGCTGTACTGTATTGCCAGATCAGCCTGCTGTGTGTCAGTATGTGCTGTAGTACTGTGTGTGTATGGTGTTTGTGTGAGTTGTATTCCAAGTATCCAGTGATATAGAACGTATGGGATTTGGAAGATACACACAGAGAAACACACACACACTGACAGTGGGCAGGTCAGCGGAGGAGGGTTTAAAAGCTTGGCACAGAGAGAGAGAGAGAGAGAGAGAGAGAGAGAGAGAGTGGAGGAGGGGAAAGCGTCAATGGTGATGTAATCTGAGAAAAGCAGGGGGAAGAGGAAAACAGAGAGGGAGACACTTCACTCTGATCAGATACTGCTGTACAGTTATGTATTATCATTTACATTTTACATGAAGTTACAGATGACTAGTTTATTTATAACACTGTAATAAAAATATGATGCATCTTATATAACAATGAATTCATTTTTAATAGAATAGGGGCCAAGTTAGGGCTGGATGATATCTGATTTCCACATAACCATTAATTGTCACATTTACTAACAATAAACAATATTTTTTTAATTACACCTGTGCACAAGATTATCCACCCACAGTTATTTACTCATTGATTATTTGGTACTGTTTTATTATTCAAGACAGAGTCAAACTGCTTTTCTTTCTCTTATGTGATAGTAAAATACATGTAAATGTAATGCAGGCAGAGGGAGACAGCTAGCCTTCAGTAGTAACATATCCACGCATAATAATGCAATTCACTTGTTAATTAATTACAAGTACTTGGATAAAATTATTTTTATTATTATTTATGTGTATAAACTCTTAATTTATTCAAACTGTGACTAGGGCTGTCACAATCATGACATTTTAGTTTTTGATTGTCATACAAGTAATTGCAATTAACAATTTAATTGTCTTTTTTTGCCACCATTATAGTATAAACCTAATAACGTATTCTCTCAAATAAATGCCAGTGCCAAATACAGGCTGGGGGGAGGGGGGGCAAGGGTTGATAAACTCCTTGTGCCTGTTATATAATGTGCATGCCAACTAGGCATAATTTCCATTGCTTTAACTGAATGCAATCAACAATATAATATACAATATAATCATGTTGTTTTCAATACTTCTATCTATTTCAGTCACTGTGGATGTATGTGTGTTGATGTCTCAGCCAAACTGTATTTTGTAGGAACATATAGCAATAGCTATACTTGAAGTAGCGTATGGGAACCATGCAAGTCACTCCATTTTTCACAAGGTCCTGCAAATGTTTCACAATTTTTATGCAAAATATCTCATTAGAAACACTGGATGTTAGCGACAACATTTGACAGTACTTCCACAAAACCATATCGCTTCAAAGGTTTTATATTTGCTTGAGGTTTTTCCTTTCGTCCATAAAGAGTTTGTGACAAATACGTGATGGAAACGTTTATCAAATGAATAATGATGTAGGGGGAGACTATAAATCAAGAGACAAAAGAGCCTTCCCAACAGTATTGAGGTCTAGACAGCCAAGTTCTGTTTTTCCATGTTTTCTTCCTGACACTGGAACCTCGTGCTCAGGTAGACAGTTTATTTGTCTCAACCCGGCTGTTTGAAACACACCTAATTCACATTCTGTTTGCTGCAACATTCTAACATTGGCTTAAAATTCCCTTGATTGTGGAATCTAACGAGTGTGCATAATCGCGGTAAGCTGAAATTAGTGTGATCAGGCAATCATAATATCTGCGACAGGCCTAACTGTGACCTCAGCACTCCGTACGTTGCTCTATGATTCGGTCACCTACAGTAGTATTCCCTAAACCAAACTTAGGGGGAAACATTTTTATCTTTTGTTTCCTGACCTGTCATCCAGTGGCGGGTTGAATCATCAGTATTTTTGTGATCCCACACATGTCTACAGTCTGTCTGGAATGGTAGGAAACATTCCACTGGGCAAAAACGATGTTAGGGTGCTTTCACACCCAACCTGTTTGGTTAGTTCAAACAAACTCTGGTGCATTTGCCTGTTTAGTTCACTACATTTGGGCTTGTGTGAAGCTGTCAAACTCTGCGGCAGACCAAAGTTCACTTGGAAGCAGACTGAAACCCTCTTTTTCAAGCGGTCTCAGTCCACTTCCAAGTGGACTCTGGTGCAGTTTGTTTGTGGTGTGAAAGCAAACAGACCAACCACAGGACTTTGTGGTAGTAGATGTGTGATTTTAGCATGAATTCAAAAGCTAAACTACTATCAAATCCATCTGCTAATTGTGAACTGTTCGGGAAGTGATCTTAAAGGGAAACTCCGGTATTTTTAAACCTGGGCCCTATTTATATTTATAGCACAGAGACAGCACTGGTGAAAGTTACAAATGACCTTCTAATTGCATCCGACAAAGGACTTGTCTCTGTACTTGTCTTACTAGATCTTAGTGCTGCATTCGATACCATTGACCATCACATTCTATTACAGAGACTAGAACATTTAATTGGCATTAAAGGTACTGCACTAAGCTGGTCATGGAGTTCCACAAGGTTCTGTGCTTGGACCAATTCTATTCACCTTATATATGCTTCCTTTAGGCAATATTATTAGGAAGCACTCCATAAATTTTCATTTTTATGCAGATGATACCCAATTATATTTATCGATCAAGCCAGATGAAACCAATCAATTAGCTAAACTTCAAGCATGCCTTAAGGACATAAAGACCTGGATGACCTGCAATTTTCTGATGTTAAACTCAGACAAAACCGAAGTTATTGTACTTGGCCCCGAACACCTTCGAAACACATTATCTAAAGATATAGTTTCTCTAGATGGCATTGCCCTGGCCTCCAGCGACACCGTAAGGAATCTTTGAGTTATCTTTGATCAGGATATGTCCTTTAACTCCCACATAAAACAAACTTCAAGAACTGCCTTTTTTCACTTACGTAACATTGCAAAAATCAGGCACATCCTATCTCAAAAAGATGCAGAAAAACTAGTCCATGCATTTGTTACGTCTAGGCTGGACTATTGTAACTCTCTATTATCAGGCTGCCCCAATAAGTCCCTTAAGACTCTCCAGCTGATTCAGAATGCTGCGGCACGTTTACTGACAAGAACCAGAAAAAGAGATCATATTTCTCCAATATTAACTTCTCTACACTGGCTCCCTGTAAAATCCAGAATAGAATTTAAAATCCTTCTCCTCACCTTCAAAGCCCTAAATGGTCAGGCACCATCATATCTTAAAGTGCTCATAGTACCCTATTACCCCACTAGAGCACTGCGCTCCCAGAATGCAGGGTTCCTTGTGGTTCCTAGAGTCTCTAAAAGTAGAATGGGAGCCAGAGCCTTCAGCTATCAAGCTCCTCTCCTGTGGAACCAGATCCCAGTTTGTGTACGGGAGGCGGACAACCTCCTCACATTTAAGAGTAGGCTTAAGACTTTCCTCTTTGATAAAGCTTATAGTAGGGCTGACTCAGGTGACCCCTGAGCCCCCCTTAGTTATGCTGCTATAGGCCTAGACTGCCAGGGGACTTCCTATGATGCACTGAGCTCCTTTCTCCTCCTCTTCCTCTCCATCTGTACGCCCTCATATCCCATCAATGCTTGTTATTAATTCAACTTCTTCCCGTAGTTGAGTGCTTTCTCTCCTCTCTCTTTCTCCCCTTCTGTTGCTTTCTGCAGGTATTTCTGCCTCCGGAGCTGCTGAGTCTGGATCTGTGGTTGCGGCCACCTGCTGCCCCTGTGCTCCTGCTCTGCACCCGCTGCTGCTATTACTGTTGTTGCTCTTATTATTAGTATTGCTATTATAATGTTGCTCTTAGTGTTGTTTCTGTTGGTGTTAACATCAATGCCATTACCACAGCTATTGCTTTACATCCCTATGTGGAACTGTATTGTGCTGCTGTATGTTCTCTTTCCTCCTGCTCTCTCTCTCCTCCCTCTCCTCTCCCCCTTCAACCCAACCGGTCGAGGCAGATGACCGCCCACCCAGAGCCTGGTTCTGCTCGAGGTTTCTACCTGTTAAAAGGGAGTTTTTCCTTGCCAATGTCGCCTAGTGCTTGCTCATGGTGGGAACTGTTGGGTCTCTGTAAATATAAAGTCGGTCTAGACCTGCTCTACTTGAAAAAGTGCCCTGAGATAACTTTGTTATGATATGGCGCTATATAAATAAAACGGAATTGAATTGAACAAATGGTCTGTGAAAGCACCCTTAAAGTCCAATATTACCAGAGACAGCCCTGTTCTGGTAATTTTGTAACCCAAAGGCTCATCTGGTCTTGGTCTGAAACGATACAGTTGAGCGTATAAAGGCCCTCCTGACCTGCACCTCACTACTTGCAGTAACTGGGTTTGATCAACTTTTTATATTCTGATGATGTGACTGAAATGAGTGGCTGCACTTCTCCTTCGGCCAAGTCCTATTTCTCAAAGATATTTAACATGTGTATCCCATTCCACTTATGAGAAGGCTTGCTCCTTTATCAGTCCCCCTGAATCAAGTCTACTTCAACTCTTCAAACTCACCAACTATACTCCCCACTGACTACAGGCCCTCATATTTATTAAATACAGAATTCTAAACAGAGATTAATGTGTTGGATGTTGTGCTTTCAACCTGAGGTCATGCATGTCATGGGCAAGGACAATGTTGTTTCTGAGTTATGTATTTGTATCTGAATAATATTTCATTATGTTCTCATTATTCACCATTTGTCACTTTGCGGGTTTGTGGCTATAAAAGGAAGTAGAGAGGCTGAGAAGAATGACCTGCTTCTTGCCGAGCACTTTGTTTGTTTCATTTGTCGAGTTGATTTCTTATTGTTCTTATTTATTAGTTTGGTTGGAAGTCTCTGGTAACAATGTTTTCAATTTTTGTTTAGGACTAGTGCAGCTGTTTTGACAGTTAATTTTCCTGGTTATCTTTTGTTGTGGCATGTTAATATGTTTTAATATGGTATGCTCTCTGCCACAGTGAATGCCATAACAGAAAAGCACAAAAACAGTTACTGCAAATTGCTCCAGCACAAACTGCTGAGATTGTACACAGCCCTTTTAAACTTTTAAACAAACCCGTTATTAACCGTTTTGCCCTTCTCTTCCGGGGAAAAATTACAGAGTGCTAACAACGTTTATTTATTTTCTTTACCATGGCCAAAATAACAAATATTGCTGCATTGTACCTGTTGTGGAAGTCTCAAATACATCGGAAAACTAAACGCCGTAGTGTTTAGGTTCATAACAGCATCCGGAGGCACACACAGCTAGGTGAATTTCACCGCCTTCTCCAGGAACTGCGTCTGGATGACAGCCACTTCCAGCGCTACTTGAGGCTGACCAGAGCCCACTTTGATGACCTGTTAGCTAGGATCGGTGCCAGGATTTCTAGGATGGACACCAACTACAGGTGTTCCGTCTCAGCTGCGGAGCACCTGTCCATCTGTCTCCGGTGAGTGGTAGTTTCATATGGCTTACTACAGCGGTATGAACCCAAAATAAACAGAATTTGCTGTGATTTAATTGCAATAAACGTATCAAAAGGATGCTGAAATAACTACATCATGATGCCAAATTGTAAAAAAAAATCTGAACTGATGCTTTGTCAGGTCTGTCCACAAGACAACAAGCAAACAACTTTTAAAATGCTTGTTTTCTCAATGGAGTTCAGATCGATCAGAGCTATGCTATGGTAACATTGTAGCTGCTCTATCACACACTCAAAAAAACGTAATCTAAATCAGGTATAAGTACGGCAGCGACATTATTGTATATACACATATCTACATACTGTGTAACTTAAACTCACATTCATTTATGTTTATTATTGATGACAGCAGCTGTGCAGCCATATATTTTATGTAGACACCCACAGTGTGTTCACTACAGCTCAGTTAAATTAAATGTTTTCTATGCTGCAGATACCTTGCCACTGGTGACTCAATCAGGATGATTGGCTTTCGCGACACAGGTCACACAAATATATCATCCGAGTTGAAATTTTTCAACTCATGCGAATAGGCGGAAGATGCGAATTTTGTCTATTTTGTTGCGGAAGTCGCGTCATTCGCGCCACCTGACTCAAATTCACGTCTATTCGCGTCTTTACAATGACTTTGTATGTAATATCACCGCCAGAAATTCGCTTTTGGTGGGAACACACCATTGGGCAGCCGTGTCCAGCAAACAAGTTCAGACAAGCCCAGTGTATGCTAACTGCCCAGCATAAGACATCAGAGAGTAGTAGTAAATGTGACTCTATAGGTCATGCTAACTTTGCACTTGCCGCCTCCATCAGTGGGGTGGTTAGGTCAGCTGGCAGGTTGACCTGGATGTAGATCCCTATGGAGTTAGCCATAATGTTAAAGAGATATTGCGCACATAAATGTGTTTTTTGAGCTGTGAACTAAATGATATGACTGTACTGTGATGAAACATCAATGCTGGTGTTAATATTGACACTTCTTACCAAATGTATAAAAATCTGCATGTCATGGGTTGAAAATGGCTCAACATGCCTCTACTGTTTTAAATCAGTCCTGAACCTGCGAGGCCAATGCTGACAGAGTTGACCAGTTGGGACCATAGACTGTATATAAAGATGGACGGCATGACAGCTCCCCAAAAGTGAAGCCAAAACATCTCAATCGCCCCCTAGTGGTTGGCTGCAGTATAGGTCATAAACAGATGGGACATGGGCCAAACTGAAAAGTCAAACTACACGCCAAATAATTTTTTTCCAAAGATGGTTTCTGTCATTTTAGGTAGTTCATATCATGCTGATTTTTGTTCAATCATTCATTTTTCTGATAAGTTTGGTTTTAATTAGTTATTTGATGGTATAAAAAGGGGGTGAGACATCATGATTGACAACTGTGAGTGTGCTCGCGATTGGTTCAGGCGGGTGTATAGGCGGGAACTCGATACAGATCATTACTGCGCAGACTCTTGACTCCAAATGATGTCACCAGCGCAAGTTGGCAGCTCCCGTATCCGGGACATTTGGGCCTCATTTTTGTATAATAGGTGGAAGCGGAGACGCGTCATGAAATTTATATTAAAAAAAGCCTGTGTCCCTGACCCACACTACATAGCCACGAGACCACGCCTCCTACTGGTGTTGTTCCCTCACCTGTTGCATTTTTTAAATTTGCTGGGAGAGAGGGTTCTACCAGAATTTGAGGGAGGAGGTACACTTTGAAGTTCCAGACGGCTATTTTCGGTCAGACTGAGAGACAAGCGTTTAAAATGATTCATGTAAAAATCTGGTTTATTTGGAAAGCTGTAGGAGGCTCGTGAGGCTTGCCCAGATATTCTTTGTTTTGCCCAAGTCCTTGAACACTATTAATGTAAAAGTTATCAGTGGCTCTAAAAAAGTTGTTCTTCTTACTGTGTGTTACTGTGCTTGAAGACCTTTGGTTTTAACAAAAGTCAAAGTACATGGAGTTAAAAGTCACGTCCCACTCATTTGATTTCTCACTGAATCAACACTGATACATGTTTTGACAGAATCCCATTCAGCTGACCCCATCATGACCAAGCTAACGCACAATTGCCAGCAGGATTTGTAGGATTCTGACTTTCACCATACAACTGGTGCCAACATTTCGTTGACAGCAATAATACATCAGGCAAACCCCCACACACACACACACACACACACAAACAGGACTGATCAGTGACATTCCTGGCATAATCCCAAATGTCTCAGCAATGCCTCACACTAAGCCGAACTGGAAGAAGGATATTGATATTAAAGACACGAGGGTAGAAAGAGACACAGATTAACCGGTGCACATTCAAATGTGGAGGGGTTAAAGGAGGGAGGAGTAGCCAGCTGTTATGTAAGCCATGCCTTTATGTGGGAGTGAAGACATATGGCTGAACTAACAGAGGAAACCATCACACTGAAAACATCCTACACTCCCAACAAGAAGGCATCTTCAAGGCTTATTTAATTAGATAACTGGTTCTTTATGGGGCCTTATTCCAAAGCCATAGACAACAGTCATTTCTGATTGGCTGACAGATGTCCGTTAAAAACATGTATCGGAATACCTTAACCTACATTGTTTCAGGTCATGAAGATAATGATGTGGGTATTGTCTGCCCATTTGCTCAGCACTTTAGTCCAGAGCAAAATCCCCCCACAACCACTGGTCCACTTGCTGTGGACATTCATGCTCATCAACCTTCCCTCTAGACTGGGCTGATATACTGGCCGGATTAAGCCTATCACAAATATATCAATTTATATAGCCTATCATCTGATGAGTAACAAGAAATTGCAGCTCAAAAATGCTGACATGTTTCATTTTACACTGTAAAATTCAGTATATACATTCACCACAATTCTTTAACAACCACATTTAAGGAATTATTTAAAAAAAATATTTGTTATGGATTTACAGTATGTAAAAACCAGACTACGCGTATACAGCCATGCTAGCAACTCTGTAAGGCACAGGCACAGCTGTGCTTTGAGCTAAATGCTAATATCACCATGCTAATATTCTCATAATGACATGTTACAATGCTGATGTTAAGCAGGTATAATGTTTACCATGTTCACCATCATAGTTTAGCGTGTTGGCATACTAACATTTGCTAATTAGTACTAAATACAAAGTACAGCTGAGGTTAATGGGAATCTGTGTGTACCAAAATCCATGGCAATACATAAGATAAGATAAGCCTTTATTGTCCCACAGCGGGGAAATAACATCCAATAGTTGTTGACATTTCCCTAAAAAACAAAAATGTCAATGTCATTGTGACACCATAAGAAAAGTCAGGGGATCACCAATTTTTTTTTTTTTTTTTTTTTTTTTTTTTCTCGTTCCGGCGCCGCTGTGAGTGGCAGCAGCTCCCGTTCGCGGTTTGAGTTTTTTTTGAGTTTACTAGTTTGCTAGTGAAGTATAGTCGTTCTTTTTTGCTATATATCTGTATGTATTTGCTATGTATTTTTAGTACTTGTTATTTTGCTATTTTTTGGCATCTTTGGAGTTTTTTGGACATTTTGTTTATCGTTTATGGAGACAAGACCGCTGATGCCCTTAGAGACGGCGTCCATAGTTACCGCCGGCAGCCATGGTGACTCCATTGTTTACACCAGGGATCAGCTGTTAGCTCTCCGTCACACAGCGGTGCTACCACCCGGGGAGACACCTGATGTGCCCCGCGAGCTGAGGAGGAGGAGACGGGGAAGCCGAGCGGGGGCTCAGCGCCGCGCCAGGAGAAGACGTTATACACCCATCCTCCCATCGATTATCATGGGGAATGTAAGATCTATCACCAACAAGATGGACGAGCTGGCGGCGCTGACCCGGCATCAGAGGGAATACCGGGAGTGTAGCATCATGCTATTCACGGAGACTTGGCTAACCGCGCTAACTCCGGATACGGACGTTTCAGTTAATGGCTTCCAACTACTTCGGGCGGACAGGACGATGGAGAGCGGTAAGAGGAAGGGAGGAGGGCTGGCAGTGCTTGTTAATGACAGATGGTGTAACCCTGGGCACATCACTGTTAAAGAGCAAACCTGCGACAAGAACATTGAACTGCTAGCTGTTAGCATGAGGCCAAACTATCTACCGAGGGAATTCTCGCATGCCATCGTGATGGTAGCTTACATCCCCCCCTCTGCTAACGCTGAGGCAGCCTGTGATGTCCTGCTCTCAGCAGTAAGCAGGCTGCAGACACAACACCCAGATGCCCTCCTCGTCATCTCTGGTGATTTTAATCATGCCCCTCCGTCCTCCTGTCTACCCACATTCACTCAGTATGTTACTTGCCATACCAGAGACAACAGAATACTGGACTTATGTTATGCCAACACCAAGGACGCATACATCTCATTGAGTCTCCCCCCCCTGGGCAGATCTGATCACAACCTTGTGCATCTCAGGCCTGTCTACAGACCTCTTGTGCGCAGGCTGCCTGCTGTCCCACGCACAGTGAAGAAGTGGTCTAACGGAGCAGAGGATGCTTTAAAGGACTGTTTTGACACTACTGTATGGGACATTTTTAGTGACGCTCATGGGGAGGATATTGACAACCTCACAGACTGTCTGACAGATTACATAAACTTCTGTGTGGAAAACACCATCCCCACTAGGACTGTACGTTGTTTCGCCAACAATAAACCCTGGATTACTCCTGATATTAAGGCTCTCCTCAAGGAAAAGAAGAGAGCTTTTGTATCGGGTAACAAGGAGGAGTTGAAGAGTGTCCAGCGAGAGCTAAGGAGGAGGATCAGGGAGGGGAAAAACAGCTACAGGAGAAAGTTGGACAGTCAGCTGCAGAAAAATAACACCAGAGGAGTTTGGAAGGGCCTTAAAACCATCTCGGGCCATATGGACTCCAAGCCCCGGCCTGCGGGGGATCAGAAGTGGGCAGATGACCTGAGCGTATTCTTCAACAGATTCGATCAGGCATCTACCCCTCCCCCTGCCCCGTCTCCTCTGCAACCATCATTACCATCTACCCTCCCTGCCTACAGCCCTCCCCCTCCCTCATCTCACCACTCATCACTCCCCACAGCCCTCAGCTTACAGCCACTTAATACACCCACACCACAGCCTGGGCTGGGCCCATCTCCCCATTTCACACCCGCAAACACCCCCCATTCAGCCCTCATGCTCTCTACAAGCTCAACTGGACTGTTCCTCACAACATCCCAGGTGAGAAACGAACTGAGGAAGATAAGGGTGGGGAAGGCGGCGGGCCCAGACGGCATCAGCTCCAGACTTCTGAAGTCCTGTGCGGACCAGCTGTGTGGGATTGTTGAGCACCTGTTCAACCTGAGTCTGAAGCTGGGGAGGGTGCCAAAACTGTGGAAAACATCGTGTCTGGTTCCTGTGCCGAAGACCCCACACCCCAAGGACCTCAATGGCTATAGGCCAGTGGCATTGACCTCTCACCTGATGAAGACCCTGGAGAAACTGGTCCTTGTTCACCTGCGTCCGCTGGTGAGCCCATGTATGGACCCTCTGCAGTTTGCCTACCAACCCCGCATTGGGGTGGATGACGCTGTCATTTACCTACTTCACACATCCCTCTCTCACCTAGAAAAGGCTGGAAACACTGTGAGGATCATGTTTTTTGATTTCTCCAGTGCTTTTAACACCATCCAGCCCAGGATTCTGGGGGACAAGTTGGAGCACGCTGGGGTGGACCATCACCTGGCAGCATGGATCCTGGACTACCTCACAAACCGACCACAGTATGTGAGGTTACAGGACTGTGTGTCTGACACACTTCTCTGCAGCACAGGGGCTCCACAGGGAACCGTTCTGGCGCCTTTCCTGTTCACCTTCTACACAGCGGACTTCACCCATAACACTTCGAACTGTCACCTGCAGAAGTTCTCTGACGACTCTGCCATCGTCGGCCTCATCACCAACGGGGATGATGGGGAGTACAGAGAACTGACCCAGGGCTTTGTGGGTTGGTGTCAGCAGAACCGCCTCCAGATCAACGCGAGTAAAACCAAAGAGCTGGTGGTGGACTTCGGCAGGCGCAAACTCCCTCCACCTACACCAGTGAACATCCAGGGAACGGACATTGAGATTGTGAGATCGTACAAGTATCTGGGTGTTCACTTGAACAGCAAACTGGACTGGTCAGACAATACGGACGCTCTGTTTAAAAAGGGCCAGAGCCGTCTCTTTTTGCTCAGGAGACTAAGATCTTTTGGAGTGCAGGGTGCGCTCCTGAGGACTTTCTATGACTCTGTGGTGGCATCAGCTGTCTTGTATGGGGTGACCTGTTGGGCCAGTGGCATCTCTTCCAGGGATAGGAAGAGACTGGACAGACTGATTAAGAAGGCCAGCTCTGTCCTTGGATGCCCTCTGGACCCAGTGGAGGTGGTGGGAGGCAGGAGAATGGTGGCCAAGCTATCATCACTACTGGAGAACACTTCCCACCCCCTACATGTCACTCTTTCAGCACTGGGCAGCTCCTTCAGCGACCGGCTGCTCCACCCGCGGTGTCTGAAGGAGAGGTACCGTAGGTCCTTTCTGCCTGCTGCTGTCAGACTCTATAATCAGTACAACTCCCGGTAATCTACACTTGACTGTCAGTGTGCAGACTATTCACTACTATACTTCATCTACTGTTGTGCATTATCTTCATACATATATTGTATTCATGATGTTATCTACTTCATATGTTGCTGTGAAATATTTTTCATATACATGTATATTATATATGTGCAATATTTTTATCTTATCTATTTGTTCATACTTACAACTGCACTCAGTCACTCTATTATTTATTTCTGTCTATACTGTGTATAGGACTATTTTTCTATTTATTTTTATTGTATTTCTATATATGACACTTTTGCTGGCTGCTGCAACGCTAAAAATTTCCCCGCTGTGGGACAATAAAGGCTTATCTTATCTTATCTTAACTCATTAGGATTCCTCCTCTGGGAAGCGTGAATGTCTGTACAAAATTTAATGGCAATCCGTTTAATAGTTGTTGAGATATTTTAGCCTGGACAAAAGTGGGCCGACCAACCAACTGACATTGCCATCCCTAGGGTGATGCCGCTAGTGTGGCTAAGAAAATATGACTATTAGCCTATACAATGTAATTGGATTGTTATCAGAACTCAAATATCCAGTATCAGTCTGGTAATATCTCTAGTAACACCATTAAGCCAAAATTTCCATTTATACATGCAAAATATCAAAATCTGGAGGGTAGATTGCCATATTTACTGAGCATATTCACGCTCCACAGAGGATGAATCCATTTTAAATATTTCATGTGTTTTCCTCTCGAACCAAACTCAGATTATGATATTCTGTGTGACAATTTCATACCCTCATTAACCCTAATTTAAGTGCTCTCCAGAGCAAAATCCAAAATCAAAAGGGTTCATCCCTTTTGATTTCACTGACTGCCTGTGCATGGCCTCTTCTAGTGTCACCCTCAGCTTTTAACGCCACTATGTACACCGATCAGCCAGAACATTATGACCACTGACTGATTATTTCGTTACAATGGCACCTGTCAGTGGGTGGGATATATTAGGCAGCAAGTGAACATTTTGTCCTCAAAGTTGATGTGTTGGAAGCAGGAAAAATGGGGCAAGCGTAAGGATGTGAGCGACTTTGACAAGGGCCAAATTGTGATGGCTACACGACTGGGTCAGAGCATCTCCAAAACTGCAGCTCTTGTGGGGTGTTCCTGGTCTGCAGTGGTCAGTACCTACCAAAAGTGGTCCAAGGAAGGAAAACCGGTGAACCTGCGACAAGGTCATGGGCAGCCAAGGCTCATTGATGCGCATGGGGAGTGTAGGCTGGCCTGTGTGGTCCGATCCAACAGAAGAGCTACTGTAGCTCAAATTGCTGAAACGGTTAATGCTGGTTGTGATAGAAAGATGTCAGAACAGACAGTGCATCGCAGTTTGTTGGGTATGGGGCTGCGTAGCTGCAGACCGGTCAGGGTGCCCATGCTGACCCCTGTCCACCGCCGAAAGCGCCTACAATGTGAGCATCAGAACTGGACCACGGAGCAATGGAAGAAGGTGGCCTGGTCTGATGAATCACG